>JARQOC010000001.1:158356330-159556330 GCA_033576535.1 Allobates femoralis
AGAGATGGATTGATTTGTAACCTCTGGTGTGCTCCATGAACCACTGGAGCTGCCAACAGGACACAAATTGTGATAGATTAACTGGAGCGACACTGGAAACAGATGAAGACGACTGCAGGGGACATACACTGCACCACCATTCCAGCATTGAGAAAATTACTAGAATGGTGCTTTAAAAAAAGAAACTTTACATCTGAACCCAGAATTAATTCATAGGATTCTGTGCTGGTAAAACTCTCCATTTTGAATACAAGAAGCTTTATTTTCTGATCATCATAATGGGAGACCCAGACAATGGGGTTTAGGGCGCTGCCCTCCGGAGGTCACACTAGGTACTACAAGTTTGTAGCACCGCCTCCTCCGCTTATAAACCCCCACCGTAGGAGACATCCTCAGTTTTAAACTTAGTGTGCTCGGAGGATCACGCTTTGCTTGCACTTCACTGCATTCTCACAGCTTACGTGATGGCGTATGAAGACAAGGTAAAATGGTCCCGCTCGGGACCCCCGACAGCCTCCCCGCTCACCCTCTGCGGAACACGCTGGTGGAGGTACCGGAGGGCTTTTAGCCTGGACACTTCTGTGTTCTCCCGGTACGCTGTCGCGCTCCTTCCTTTCCATCCCTCCATGGAGGCTCTGGTAAGGGGGAGCCTGGAGCCTTGCACAGCTCCGCTCCGTCCGAGGCCTCCCTAAATGGTGCTTACAGACCGGACGGAGCCAGCCCAGTCCGAGGCCTCCCTAAATGGTGCTTACACTCCGGACTGGTGCTGTACCCCCGTCCGAGGCCTCCCTAAAGGTGCTTACAGACCGGACCGGCACTGAGGCACCTTGTGTGTCTCCTGTGTGCCTGGGGGTAGTGTCTGTCACTGTGGTGTCATGACACTCAGACCGCGCGGTTACCCTCGGGTCCGCGGTTCTGGCGGTGACCCTGTGCTGGGGTCTCCCTGGCTGACCGCCCTGTGTGTCACAGGGGCTGAGGCTGCAGACTGCGAGTGTTTTGATGTGTACATGCAGTCTGAGAGTGTGTGTGGTGATATTCACACTCTTTTCCCGCGCTGCGGGCTCCGGCACCTCCATTGCTGAGGCAGTCTGGAGGAGGAGGAGGCAGCCCTTATGGTGACATCACCGCTGGGCGTGTTGTGTGTTCTTCCCGCGTGTTCCTGGCTCCGCCCACATCTTCACTGTCGGCGGCCATCTTCTCCCTCACTTCCCGGCTGGGATCTGGCTGCAGCGCGTGTCTGCACTTGCAAGGGAGACCGGAACTCGCGGAGGTCACACACACTCACCGCTTCCTCCTACCGCTTTACTGCGGTCGGTAAGCCACCGGGATTCCCGGGTTGTTTGTGAACTTTGGCTTATATTCCCCTCACTGTGGAGATGTCCTCAGTTGGGAAGCATGCTGCTAAGGCGGCAGTGGTCACCGTTTCCTGCGCTACATGCAACGGGACACTGGTGGAGGGGTCCTGCAATAACTGCGGACGCCCAGAGGCCCGGTCTGCTACTACTGAGTCTGCAAATCCGGGATTACTCCCTGAGGTTCAGGTGATCCCAGGGCCATGGGAAACGCAGAATAAGATCAATGAATCTCTGCTGTCCCAGATGTCCTCCATGTCGCAAACCCTGGAGGCACTGCATAGGAGACTGGAGAACCCAGCTACTCCTCCTAGTTACCCCCGGGTGTCTCTTACTTCTGCTGTAAGACCCCCTAAGCGAGCCCGTGAGGCTTCTCCTGAGCTCCAGACTCTCTCTGAGGAGGAGCGTTCCTCTGATGGTGAGGAAGATGATGGGGGTTCTACTCTTGGGTCTATGTCTGAACCTCCAGATGGGGTGGAGGATCTGGTGTCCTCCATCAATGAGACATTGCGTCTTGTCACTCCTCCTGAGGAGGTGACTGTACACCCCAAGGAGATATACCAATGGCTGCGGCCAGAGGCTAGACCAAGTGGCTCCTTCATGGACCACACTAATTTCGGAAGGGTGATTAAAGCTCCCAGGTTGCATCCTGGGCGGCGTTATGTCCGTAAAACTAAGGACAATCGCTTTCCCTTTCCCCAGGAGGCGCTCCAGGAATGGTCGCAGTCTCCCAAGGTGGATGCTTCCATGACTAGGATTGCTGCGCGCTCCTTGTTTTCTGCCTCTGATAGCTCCTCATTGAAGGATGCTACTGATAGACAGGTCGAGCAACTCGCCAAGTCTTCATATGAGGCTGTGGGGTCCTCGTTTGCCCTAATTTTGCCGCAGTCTGGACCCTACAAGCGATTACTATCTGTTTGGATGGTATCACTGATCTAGCTAGGTCCAGTCCAGAGGTTCTGGCTCTCACTGAGAGAGCAAGGGCCTATGCGGACTATGCCAGGACGGCATCTTTGGAAACTGCCACTCGCTCTGCTGTGGCCTCGGCCAATGCAATTGCGATCCGCAGGCTGTTGTGGCTGCGTCTTTGGGACTCAGATGCCACATCTAAGAAGATTTTACAAAATCTTCCGTTCGCTGGTGACAGGCTGTTTGGCACCGAACTGGACAAATTGATAAAGGATTCTGCTGAGTCTAAGATACCGCAGAATAAGCCTAAGCCACGGTACACCGTGAAAAGGAACCCTAAGCAGTGGTCCTTTCGCTCCGGTTCACAGTCATCAACGGCGTCCACTCGCTCAGACCGAGGGGGCAAGCCTGCTACTCAGTGGCGTTCCAAGAGTCGTCAGAAGAAGCCGGCGGGGGCAGCGGCTGCCCCCCAAGCCCGCCTCGACATGACTCGCTCTCTCATCCTGCCTCCCCACAGGTGGGGGGCCGCCTGTCCCGCTTTCAGGACCAGTGGCTCCTTCACATTCAAGATCAGTGGGTTCGAGACGTAGTCTCAAGAGGTTACAGGATAGAGCTGACGTCACAACCAATACACCGATTCCATCGGTCGGTTCCATCCCCAGAAAAGGCTCAGGCTTTTCACCTGGTGTTGGAGGGACTCCGCAGAGACGGAGTGGTGGTCCCTGTGCCCACGGAAGAGAGGTTCAGGGGTTTTTACTCCAACCTCTTTATTGTCCCAAAGAAGGACGGCTCTTTTCGCCCGGTGTTGGACCTCAAGTTGTTCAACCGGCACGTGTTGGTTCGGAAGTTCCGCATGGAATCCCTGCGCTCAGTGATCGCAGCTGTGTCACAGGGAGACTTCCTAGCGTCCATCGATATCAGGGACGCTTACCTTCACGTACCCATTGCACCAGCTCATCAGCGCTGGTTGAGATTCGCAGTGGGGGAAGAGCACTTCCAATTTGTGGCACTGCCGTTCGGGCTAGCCTCAGCACCACGGGTGTTCACAAAGGTGATGGCCTCCATGATGGCTCTCCTGCATGCGCAGGGACACGCCGTCATACCCTATTTGGACGACCTGTTGGTCAGGGCGCCATCGGAAGACCTTTGTCGGGTGAGCCTGGAGGTGACCATGAAGTCCCTGGAACGGTTCGGGTGGCTTATCAACATTCAAAAGTCGACCCTGGTTCCGACCCAGTCATTGACATATCTGGGCATGGACTTCCACACGGACTCGGCCCTGGTGTCCCTACCTCACGCCAAGCAGCTTGCGATCCAATCAGGAGTGCAGAATGTCCTCCTGTCTCCACAGTCATCCCTACGGGTATTGATGAGACTGGTGGGTCGCATGGTAGCGGCGATAGAGGCGGTGCCGTTCGCACAATTTCGCCTCCGTCCTCTCCAGCTGGAGATTCTTCGCAGATGGGACAAGAGGACGATTTCTTTGAATCGGCTGGTGACGCTGTCACAACCAACCAGGGATTCCCTACAGTGGTGGCTACAGCCACATCATCTGGCACGGGGACGGTCCTTCCTAAAACCGTCATGGTTAGTGGTGACCACCGACGCCAGTCTGAAGGGCTGGGGAGCGGTGTTCTTGCACCACAGGGCTCAAGGCCTCTGGACTCAGTCGGAGTCGGCGTTGCAGATCAACGTGCTGGAGATCAAGGCGGTCTATCTGGCGCTCCTGGCGTTTCAGAAATTCCTGTCAGGACAACCCATTCGGGTACAGTCCGACAATGCGACGGCCGTCGCCTACATAAATCATCAGGGAGGGACCAGAAGTGCTCAGGCCCTCACCGAAGTCCACCGCATTCTAGCTTGGGTGGAGGAAAACGGCTGCCTGATCTCCGCAGTTCACATCCCAGGGGTCGAGAACTGGGAGGCCGACTATCTGAGCCGACAGGGGATGGACGCCGGAGAGTGGTCCCTTCATCCAGACGTCTTCCGGGACATCTGCGGCAGATGGGGCACTCCGGACGTGGATCTGATGGCCTCACGGCTAAATCATCAGGTGCCCCAATACGTGGCGAGATCATGGGATCCTCAGTCTCTGGGGGCGGATGCCCTGATCCTGAGTTGGTCCAGCTTCCAGCTGCCATATGTGTTCCCGCCTCTAGCTCTGATTCCCAGGGTCCTGTGGAAGATCAGGACGGAATGCAGAGTAGCCATTCTAGTGGCTCCAGATTGGCCCAGGAGGTCCTGGTACCCGGACCTGTGGCAACTGTCAGGCGGACACCGGTGGGCTCTTCCAGAGCGCGCAGATCTTCTCGCGCAAGGCCCATTCTTCCACCTCAATTCCAGGGCCCTCAGATTGACTGCATGGCTCTTGAGGCCTGGCTGCTGACATCCAGAGGTTTCTCTCCTACAGTGGTTGCCACTATGAATCGGGCAAGGAAACCCGTTTCCAGGAAGATATACCACAGAACGTGGAAAATCTTTTTTACCTGGTGTGCCTCTGGTGGTCACTCACCGTGGCCGTTGTCTATCCCGACATTGTTGGCCTTCCTACAGTCGGGTTTGGAGTTGGGATTATCCCTTGGCTCTCTGAAAGGTCAAGTATCAGCACTTTCCGTGCTATTTGACAGGCGCTTGGCGCTCCTCCCGAAGGTCCGCCAATTTCTGCAGGGGGTGTCTCGGGTGGTTCCGCCCTACAGGCGGCCCCTGGACCCTTGGGATCTCAACATGGTCCTGGCGGCTCTGCAGAAACCGCCGTTTGAGCCACTGAGAGACATCTCTCTCTCTCGTCTGTCCCAGAAGGTGGTCTTTCTGGTGGCGATTACGTCTCTGAGAAGGGTCTCAGAATTGGCTGCACTTTCGTGCAAGTCACCCTTTCTGGTGGTTCACCAGGACAAGGTGGTGTTGCGCCCACGGCCTGAATTTTTGCCGAAGGTGGTTTCAACATTCCACTTGAACCAGGAGATTGTTCTCCCATCATTTTGCCCCGCTCCCGTTCATCAGGTTGAGCGCGACCTCCATACTCTGGATCTCGTGAGAGCTGTACGCATTTATGTGTCCAGGACCGCCTCCTTTAGGAGTTCGGATTCCTTATTTGTCCTCACGATGGGTCGCTGTAAGGGGTCCGCGGCTTCAAAGTCGACCTTGGCCAGATGGATCAAGGCTCCCATTCAGGAGGCTTACCGGTCTTCTGGTTTGCCTATCCCGGTGGGTTTGAAGGCACACTCTACTAGAGCTGTAGGTGCCTCTTGGGCCTTGCGACATCGAGCTTCTGCTCTACAGGTGTGTCAAGCGGCCACTTGGTCCAGCCTGCACACTTTCTCTAAGCACTATATGGTGCATGCCCATGCCTCTGCGGATGCGAGTTTGGGCAGGCGGGTTCTCCAGGCGGCGGTTGCCCACCTTTAAAAGGGAACCATGTGTTATCCGTCTTGTTGAGGAACTCTTCCCGCCCTGGGGTATTGCTTTAGGACATCCCCATTGTCTGGGTCTCCCATTATGATGATCAGAAAAAAGAGAATTTTGTTTACGTACCGTAAATTCTTTTTTCTTGAATCATCAATGGGAGACCCAGCACCCACCCAGTTGTTCCGTTGCATGTTTGCATTTGATCTGTTCTCTGTTGAGACAGTGTTTGCCGGGTTGTTGAACCCTCTGTGCACGGCATTCTTCCCGATGTTTCGGGTGTGGTTTATTTCTCCTCGCAGCTTATGGACTAAACTGAGGATGTCTCCTACGGTGGGGGTTTATAAGCGGAGGAGGCGGTGCTACAAACTTGTAGTACCTAGTGTGACCTCCGGAGGGCAGCGCCCTAAACCCATTGTCTGGGTCTCCCATTGATGATTCAAGAAAAAAGAATTTACGGTACGTAAACAAAATTCTCTTTTTCTAGCAATGCAGACAAAGATGTAAGTCAGGGGTCCCCAACTCCAGGCCTCGAGGGCCGCCAACAGTGCAGGTTTTCAGGATCTCCTTAGTATTGTACAGGGGTTGGAATCATCACCTGTGCATTTGATCACATTAACACCTGTGCAATACTAAGGAAATCCTGAAATCCTGCACTGTTGGCGGCCCTTGAGGCCTGGAGTTGGGGACCTCTGATGTAGGTGTTGTCCATAGCAACTGATTTCATCTGTGTTCCGGTAAAGCTGTGAAGATGAAAGCTTGAAGGTGATTGGTCAGGAAACCCAGCTTTGTATTACTTTTGAGGCCCTAAATGTCATGTGGTTGCACATCTTTCAAACCATTTCCTCAGGACAGATGTCTGTCCTGTATACTGAAGTGTATTTAAAGGCTCCGTGTGTGTTGCCATTTCCTGCTAATGGCTGGAGGTGCCTGCTTCATGATTTATGGACCATATAGAGATTTATATTCTACATAGTGTTATGAATGTGTATTTAATGTGTGTTAATCTCTTTTCAGCGAGCGCACTGTGCCATCTGCACTGACCGGATATGGGGGCTAGGACGACAGGGGTACAAATGCATCAACTGCAAGCTGCTGGTCCACAAGAAATGCCACAAACTTGTCAGCATCGAATGCGGAAGACACACGATAGCGGTAAGGAACAGTCTTTTTTTCAACTGTTGGATAAACAGCATTTGTGGAAATAACCTATAACTGTTCATATCTGTAATGGGCTTTTATTTGTATCACTATTGCAGGAACCAATCATGCCTTCGGAAACACCAAGCATGAACCCACAAATTGAGCCAGGTACTTAAGAAGCACTGTATCATAAGAAGTGGTGCTCCCTCATATATTAGGTCACATTGATCCTATATGCAAGATGCTGTTAGGGGCAGGGCTGCGTAGGTAATGAACTATTTTTATGATTTAATGAGTTATTCCCATCACCTCCGTTTGTCTGCATTGCTATAAAAAAGCTTCTGGTCTTCAAGCTTCGAATCTTACCAACTTAAAATGCTATTCATCGATTCTTGCTTAATGGCATAAAGGTTCTCCACACCATAACCAGCAGATGCTGGCTACGTATTGCGCAGGTACTAAGTAATCAGACAATGGCAGGTTCAAACCTGACAAAAAACTGAAGTGTTAAATAAGTTTTTAAAAATTCTAAAAAAGATAATGAAAAAAAATCTAATCACATCCCTTTTTTCATTAGAGGTTGTATCCCGTTCTTAAATGGTTAAAATTGAAAAGTGCTTATGAACTCAAGCAATTGGCCTCTTAAAATCTGTATTGTGTACAGCCCGTTGCCTAGGTTACCGTCCACCTTTCAGACCTCACAGTCTGCAAAGCATGGGTGAGGATACACTAGGAGAGGGTAGAGCTGGTCATGCGGCTGTTTGGTGGACTGATGCTCACTGCAGATTGTAGGCCTGTTGGAAATAGTGGGTGTTCAGTTTCCTTTTGAAGGTTTAACAGTGTAAATTTGCTGTTTCCTCTAAATAAGTCAGTCATTTATCCCTTCACCCCTGGGCGAGTGTCCGGTATTCGTTTTTCTCTCCCCTTTTTCCAAGAGCCATAACTTTTTTATTTTTCCATCAATATAGACATGAGGGTTTGTGTTTTGCGGGACTAGTTGTACTTTTGAATTAATTTATTTTACCATATAGTGTACATGAAAATGTGAGAAAAAATTCCAAGCGCGGTGAAATTGCAAAAAAAGTGCAATTACACGTTTGTTTTTTGGGTTTTTTATTCACCATGTTCACTAAATGGTAAAACGTGACGTGTCGGTAGGATGCCTTGGGTTCGTAGATACCAAACATGTATACTTTTACTGTTATCTAAGTGGTGAAAAATAAATTCTGAAGTTTTTAAAGAAAAAGAATTGCACTTTAACGCCATTTTCCGCCACCTGTAGCATTCTCATTTTTCAGGATCTGGGTCTGTGCGATGGCTCACTTTTTTGCGGCTTGAGTTGACATTTCTAGTGCTACCATATTTGGGTAGATGTGATGTTTTGATCGCCTGTTACTGCATTTTATTGCAATGTTGCGGCAACTTTTTTTTCCTTTACGCAGGTTACCAATCTTAATAATTGATTTTTTATTTTGATCAGGCGTTTCTAAACGCGGCAGTACCAAAAATTATTATTGTGATATTTTTAAAAAGAAATAATAAAAAAACACTTTTTTTGTCTTTATATTACACCACCTCTAGGGGGCCTCAGTACTGCACAGTGAGATCGCTTCTCCTACGCACAGATGAACTGCTGCACGTCTGTGCACAGGAGAAATTATCACTTTCTTTGAATGCCGACACTCGCCAGTCATCCGGGTCATCACAGGACTCCGGGCTGTCAAGTTAACCATCAGAGGTCGCATCACAGGACCTCTGATGCCAATGTGGAATTGCGCTATCCCTGTTGCTTTGGATCACGCTGTAAGTGATTTACAGCGCAGTTCAAAGGGTTACCACATCATCGATCCGATCGGTGCTGTTATCTGATCTGATCAGCTGACATGTAAAACTAACATGTACAGAGAATGATGGAAGCTCACATCAGAGGGGGGAACATGGCCAAGGACGTATATACACGTCCTCGGTCATGAAGGGGTTAATGTCTAAGCTGCTTGCAACAAAAGTGAGTACACCTACACTGCCTTAACTCTCTTGGGCATGGGGGATTCCAGAGGCTCCTGTGAACTCCTCCATGACGACATCACGCAACTGGTGGATATCGGAGACCATCCACTTCTCCACTTTCTGTTTGAGGATACCCCACAGATGCTCAATCGGGTTTAGGTTTGGAGACATGCTTGGCCAGTCCAGCACCTTTACACTCAGCATCTTTAGTAAGGCAGTGGTCATATTGGAAGTAGTATTGGGGGTCGTTATTATGTTGGAATGCTGCCCTGTGGCCCAGCTTATAAAGGATGGGGATCGTGCTCTTTTTCAGTATATCACATCATATGGTGGCATTCAAGGTTCCCTCAATGAACCGTAGCTCCCCACAGCTGTCAGCGTTCATGAAGTCTCAAACCATGACACTCTTATCACCATGCTTGATTGTAGGCAAGACCCATCTATCTTTGTACTCCTCACCTTGTTGACACCATACACATCTGAACTAAACAAGTCTATCTTGGTCTCCTCAGACGACAGGACATAAATCCAGTAATACATTGCCTTAGTCTTCTTGTCTTCAACAAATTGTTTGCGGGCTTTCTTGTGCATCATCTTTAGAAGAGGCTTCCTTCTGTCCATTTTGAAAATTCAACCTCTGGATATGACGCTGAGAATGTTTATTCAGCTTCTTTGGTTGACCATGGCGAGGCCTGTTCTAAAGGCCCTGTTGCACGACATTGTTAACGATATCGCTTAAACATCACAGGTTTGGAGTCGTTCAAGCGACGTCGTTAGGACGTCTTTGCGTGTAACATCGAGATTCAACTACGATATGTTGTTGGATCGGTGATCGCAGGTTTGAGAACATGTTCTCAAACCACATGATCAACGATCAGCCAACCTGCTATATCGTTGTGTGTGACACCGCAGTAACGATGTAGTTTACGACTTCGCCCATTCACAGCAATGAGCAGGTATCGTTCGCTGGGTTGTGCAAATGATACCTGCTCACAACATCATTGGTGAGTCATCCACGATATCTAAACGTGTGACATCTCACCAACGGTGTCAAAACGATGTCTGAAACGACCGCGCGCCCACGAGATGGTTGCCGACATTGTTCCGACGTCGTGCCTTGTAATTGTACCTTTAATGGAACCTGTTTTGATTAACCATTGTATGGTCTTGACCACCGTACTGCAGCTCTGTTTCAGGTTGCTGACATTTTTCTTATAGCTTAGTCCATGTTTATGTAGAGCAACCATTCTTTTTAGATCCTCAAGAGAATTCTTTGCCCTGAGGTGCCATGTTCAATTTCCAGTGACCAGTATGAGAGAGTGTGGGCGATACCACCAAATTTAACACACATGCTCTCCATTCATACCTAAAACCTAGTAACATTAATGAGTAACTTGATGCTGGGGAGGGAAAATGGCTAATTGGGTACAATTTGGACATTTTCACTTAAAGGTGTGCTCACTTTTGTTGCCAGCAGTTTTAGACAATAACCCCTTCATGACCAGTGACTTATAGGTATGTCATTGGTCCGTGTTACTTGCTTTGATGCGGGCTCACACGCTGAGTTTACATCATTCCCACAACATGTTGGCTGATCTGATCAGCCAACATCGGTTCGGATGGATCGGCGAACATAAAAACCATATGTTCACATCGCCCCCTTTTGCCCCATTGAAAAAAAAACTATATATTTTTTAAAAAATACACATATTTGGTATTGCCGCATTCAGAAATGCCTGATCTATCAAATTATAAAATCAATTAATCAGATCTGTAAACTGTGTAACGCAAAAGTGTCAATATGGCAAAATTGTTTTTTTTATGTTCAAAATATTTTTATTGCATAGATATAATCATACAAATTAATGGATTTTACAATCTAGTTCAATAGGAAGAATATCAGAATCGTACAGTTCAGATTAATTTTTGTAACAAAATTGTTTTTTTGGTCTTTGCAACATTGCAATAAAATGCAATAACAGGTGCTCAAAATAGCGCATCCACCCAAAAATGGTATAATTTAAAAATGTCATCTCCAGTCGCAAAAAGTAAACTGTTACACAGCCCCAGATCTCGAAAAATGAGAATGCTACCGGTCTTGGAAAAAGGAGATAAAAGCACAATTTTGTTTTTTACTAACTTCTGAATTTTATTTTACCACTTAGAAAAAAAATAAAACTATATACATGTTTGGAATCTACAAATTTGTACCGACCGGGGGAATCAGTTTCACCATATAGTGAACATGGTAAATAAAAAAAATACAAAAAACAATCGTGAAATTGCCCTTTTGTTGCAGTTACCCCAGACTGGATTTTTTTTTCCTGTTTTCCGGTACACTATAAGGTAAAATGAGTGATTTCATTCAAAACTTCAACTCATCCCGCAAAAAAACAAGCCCTCGTGTCTAAATTAACAAAACAATAAAGTTATGGCATTTGGAAAAAGGGGTGGGAAATACAGAAAACAGAAAATTGCCCGGGTGTTAAGGGGTTAATGGCTGTGTGATTAATTATTTAGAGGACACACCAAAGTTATAGTTATACAAGCTGTTCACGGACTACTTTCCATTTTATCAGTGTTATATCTTCAGATCTTCAATGTTGTCCCATGAAAAGAAAAAATAAAATATTAACAAATGTGAGGGGTGTACTCCCTTTTGTGCATAGAGTATATGTGTAGGGGAGGAGTATTTATGTATGTATGTTAAGGTATCGTTACACGCTGCAAGGTTGAAACGATATCGCGGTCGTTAGGACATCGTTGGTGAGCTGTCACACGTGTAGATGTTGTGGACGACGCACCAACGATGTAGTGAGCAGGTATTATTCGCACAACCCAGCGAACGATCCTTGTTCACTGTTGTGAATGGGCGAAGTTGTGAACAACATTGTTACCACGGTGTCGCACACAATGATGCAGCAGGTTGGCTGACCGTGGATAGTCTGATTTGAGAACATGTTCTCAAACCTGCAATCAACAACCCAACAATTTATATATAATGCTGAAAAACTCTGCTTATACTCGAGTATATACGGCATATAAATTATATAATATTTACTATAAGCTTTGTGGTGCCAAAGGCCCAAATGATGGTGCTTGTGTGCCTGATAGGTCACGACATGCTGCTACATGATTGACAATTCAGAGGCCGGGGAGCGGTGTGTGCACAGTTGAGGATATTGGACAATCCATTAACCAAGCAAGTGGAATGGTTCATATATTATGTGGAGTCTTTATTATGAGGAGCTGGATATGTTGGTACATTCTAAATGCCTGCTGACTTGACATAGCACTGGTAAATATATTCAGCTCACATCTGCCACTACAGTGCTGGGATTTATTTTAGCTCTGGTTTGTTTCTCCATTATGTCATAAAATGAGAAAACTGAAAAGAAAATTGAACTCTAGGGTGCTTCAGTCTAAAGTATAACCAAATGCATCCATAATAGTTAGAGAGACTCGGGCATTACATGACCAATATGCATAAATTACATACTGGATGACAGATGTTGGATAACTGGAAACTACAATGCCAGCTGTGGCAGCACACATATTCCTCCATATATTTACATAGTCCAGCTCACTAAAGCCCCCATGGAGAATAATGCAGTAACTAAGTGGCTTTACATTACCATGCAGTGAGCAATCCTAGACTGAAGAGCACTAAGCCAAAAAATGACTTGTTTTACTTAATAAAAATAACATTTTTTCTTTGCAGAATCAACTTACAGGCATAGGAGTCATAATAATATCGACCAGGATGGCGAAGAAAAAGAGGTAAATGGATTTTACGGACATTTATTGTGTAGTATAGTGGACTATCATAAGTTTAAAGAGTTTCATTGAAAAAAAACAATACTGCACTGTTTGTTACAATGAGTCACATAGCAGCTAAGATGATGCTTTTTGTGACACAACTTATTTTCTCACATTTTTCTGTGCTCTTTTAAAAACTGCATTTTATAGCTGTATTATTAAATAAAAATTTAAACGGTGCTTATGCTTTAGGTTTTTTATATACACATTATATATATTACTGTATTTTCAGCCTATAAAATGCACTTTTGTTCCCCCATCTTTTGAGGGAAAGTGGGTGGTGCGTCTTACAATCCAAAGCTACAGTTTTTGTACTGTGGGAGGGGGCCGCTTTGAAGTGGTGTCTGGGGGCTGGAGGAGGCAGCCCATGGTCACGTGCCCCCCGCTCATTATGTTCAATCTGTTTTATTAAGAGAAATTAAGACTAAAAGTTGACAATAACAATAACAAATAAACAAGGTTGACCATTTGCAATCAGTAATATAAGTAATCTATTTCACCATCGGTGGCCTTGGACTCCTGTGTCCCTGATGAGACGGATTTCTGGTATTAGTCCTTATACACGGCCGTGTATAATAATCAGTCCATCTTGATAGATAGGCCACTAAGTCTATGTATCATGTTCCCTCCAAGTATATTAGCAAATGACCTATAACAGAAAAGCAGGGGTGCTGTTCATCCCCAATTAAATCGTATATAGTAACTATACATGGAGACAAATTGTTGAGGGCAAGTAGCTTTAAATAAAAAGCTAAATATAATTAAGGTACATTGTATTTAACAATGTCAGAACTAGAATAGGAAAAAATGAGAAAATGGTAAAGGAAGAACATATAGGGAGGGGAAGGTGGGAGGGGGTGGTAGTGACAAGTCACTCCACCATGTGTGCTGGGTTGGGAAGGGTTGGGGACCAAAGGGTAAGCGGGTGCCTGGGCCCTACGCCGGCTTCTACGAAGCCTCTTCAATCAACTTTGATAATTCAGCAGTCTCCTTGAACGTTATCCAGGGTTGCCACGTATGAATAAAGTGATTATGCTCATATAATATTTACTGCATCCCGCTGTCCACCTCTAAGTGCTGAAGCCGCATTGAGATGGACAGGGGGAGTGGTGCATATTATATGAGCCTGTACTCACCCCCTCCATTCTGGATTCCCCCTCTTCCACCTTCTCCCCCCCCCCCTCTATATGCCCCCATGCTGGCGCACACAATAAAAATAATGTACGCTGTAACTTACGCTTTGTCGCTCTTTGCGTGCAGCTAAGGGTGAGTTACAGCGTATATTATTTTATTGTGTGCACCCGCATGGGGGCATATAAAGTGACAAGGGGCATATTCAGAATGGAGGGGGTGAGTGCAGGATGGGGGGGGGGGGCATATCCAGGATGGGGGGATATGTACCATCACTGGAGGCCATATCTAGCATGGGTGGCAGTGTGTACCATTGCTGGGGGCTATATACTGTCATAGAGGGCCGTAACCAGGATGGTGGGGGGGGTCATGTACTAAGATGTGGGGGGCTATATACTGATTGTAAATCGGAGACTGGCATTTTAAGACTGACACCATTTAACATTAAAAATTATTTTTTTTTCTCTTTTCCTTCGCCCAATTTGGGGGTGCATCTTTTAGTCAGGTGCGTCTTATAAAGCAAAAAATACGGTGTGTATATATACACAGTCTTTTTTATATAATGATTCCAACCTGACATTGGTCATATGTGTGGGAGTATGACATCCCTCAAGATGAAAACAGGAGAAATAGACCATAATAGCTCACTCTTTGTTAGTAATTGTGTGTTCACAGCTGCACTGCAACAAGAAAAATACATTGCTTGTACAGGACAAGTGGCCTGTAATACCTGCTGTCATATATCTGATACTTTTATTATCCAGTGTACCTTAAATTGGTTGTATTTCTTGCAATTGTGAAAAGATCATTCCTTCAGAATAACTTCCTTGGCCTCGTATCTTCTTCACCGATTTCTAATGTTTGATTATTTTCAATAAAGTACCTGGAGGTTCATTGTTATTTTATGGGGCTGCCTTGAACAAGATGATCCATGAACAGAGGTCTGTCTCTGCATTGATTTCCTACATTGGCTGAAAACTGCAATGCTCTATAAGCAGAGGTGGAGATGTCTTAAATTTGCTATTTTTCATTTTTTTTCTTCAGAGAGACTTCTAATAGCACCCGATCATATTATACTTATTTTATGTAAAGCAGCTCAACAATCAGTGATGTTCTTCATTGGTTGTCATTGGCAAATGCTTTACTTTGTGCTGCATTTCATACATTTTTATTTGCTGCTTTTAATTGATTTGAAGCATTTGGGACTTGCGGTTTTCTATATTAATTTTTTTTGTTTCTAAATAACCAACCCCAAGATCTTACCTAAAAATAAAACTATTCAGTCATTTTCAAGCTAAATTTGCTAGAATACTTACATATTATTTTGTACAAAAAAAGATCTTTTGTTAATTGACATCATATTTATGATGTGTTTTAGAACACTTTATGACTATGGGCAATGGATTGGGTAAAATTTGTTATCATTGATACAGCATGGCTTAAAAGAAGTCTGTCAGTAGGATCAACCCTCATAAGCCACCTATATGGGCATGGAGGTCATAGGAAGGTTAATTAAATGCAGTATTATCTGTCATCTGATGTTTAATTACAGAGAAGTCCACATTTTCTTATGTAAATGAGCTGCTAAGATCTATGGGCTGGACACAGATCTCCGCGAGAGACATCCTCCAGAGATTGTGCGTTACCATTGTGATTGGCGTAAATACTGACTGTCCGCTCCTGAACTATATTCTCCATACTGGTTATGCCTCTTTTCTTTTAAAATAAACTCCAAAAGTAGATTCTCAGGGAGATCAGTATCCAGCCAAAAGATCTTAACAGCTAAAAAAAGCGTGGATTTTTCTGGAATAAGGTGGATCACAGAACTGAAGGCACCATTTTATTCAGCTTTATGTAGATGGCTTAGGAGGGCTGATCCTACTTTACTAATGTACACCAAAATTGTGGCACACCTTCCTTGCACAAAGTAAGCCATAGATAAAATGCTCCAAATTTATCATATACATACATGTTGTTTGAATATGCCGTCTAATTTTAAGACTGTCTAGCCTAAGAGTCCAGTCACACATAGCGACGCACCAGCAATCCCGACAACAATACGACCTGGGATCGCTGGTATGTCACTTTGGGGTCGCTGGTGAGATGTCAAACGACTCGTCAACGACTTCAGCAATGATCCGGAATGATAGAGGTCGTTGGGAATTGTCACTCTCGGGTGTAGTATTGAGATCGTTGGTCGTTGTCCCTTTCAAACACAGCGATGCAGCGTTCCCAGCGGGAGCGCAACGACCAAAAAATTACCCAGAGCACTTTGTAACGATCAGTGATCTCACAGCAGGGGCCTGATCACTGTTTTTTTTTTTTGTCATAATTATTTTTATTGAGAAAGAAAAGTTTTATGTTTCTCACATACACAAATAAAAAAGAAAATAACAAATACATCCCTAAGTTTTCCGCACCAGCGACCTCCAGTACGCACACCGGGAAGCATTAACAATTAAACTTACAAACACCTAGGCATAAGTATCAGGAAGGGGAAGGGGGGGGGCATAGAGGTAAGGGGATAGAAGAGATAAAGATAAGCAAGAAAGTGATAAAAAGAAGAAAAAAAAAAAAAAAAAGAGGAAGAAAAGGGTTTAGGATAAATCTCATCTGTCCAGTCCCCGCGTCTACAGGGACAGGAATCGCCAAGGGGTGGGAGGTCCAACACTCCCATGCTTCCCGGACATACCTCCTATGTCCGGATTCCATAGCCAGGAAGTATTCATGGGTGAACATGAGATTTAGTCTGGCAGTAAGATCAGCCATCCCCGGAGGTGAAGCAGAGCGCCAGTTAGACGCAACGCAAAACCTCGCTGCAATCAGAACGAAGGAGGCCACCAGGCGGGGTACCGGGGGGAAGACCCATCAGACCTATATGCAAGAGAGCCATTTGTGGCGTGAGGGGAACAAACACCTCCATTAGGGACCTCAACAGCCCCTCCACTAGGTCCCAAAATTGTGCCACCCGTGGGCAGTTCCACCATATATGAGCCAGTGTTCCCCTCTGACTACACAGCCTCCAGCACAGAGGGGACGATCCGGCGCCAAAAACCGTGACTCTCACCGGGGGAAGGTACCATCGTAAGTGTAACTTCTTGAGTTGTTCGAGATGGTTTATACATTTAGTCGCCCTGGACAGAACCTGCGCAGCATTCTCCCAATCCTCCTCATCCGCCGTAAACCTAATTCCTCTTCCCATCTCTTCCTGTATGACGGAGCCATGGGTGTCCCCTCATCCAGGAGGCCCGCGTACAACTTGGCGAGGCCCCGGAAGCATTGGCCCGCTGTCAGGAGGGACCGGAGCGGGGAAGGCACTGGCGCCGTCCACCACACCCTGTCACGCCTGGCCGCATATAAAATGGGAAACTTGGTAGAGCTGGAAGTAGGTGCGCCAGAGAGACGGAGATCGAGCCCCAAGGTCCTCTCCAGCTATCGCGCCAGACGGGCCAACCAGGTCAGCCAGGGTTCGCAGCCCCTGAGCTATCCAATTCGACACTCTCAATGAGGGAATATGCAGACAGAGAGATCCCAGCGGGATCTCCGCCAACTGCACTTTGGTCCATCTCTCCGGAGCACGTCTCCAAGCCCTCACCACCGCCTCCATCGTACCCAGAAGGCCCTTTGAGTCCACCAGGCACAATGCCTCCGCCACCAGCAAATCTTTCAGGGACCCACCTCTCACCACGGAAGCCTCTATTCTTGCCCAGCTCAAGAGTCTCCCCTCCGCCCACCACAGCCCAGCGATTTCCAAAAGAGAAGCTCTATAGTACGAGGCTACGTCCGGCATGCCCATACCTCCCCTGTTCATCTTTCGGTACATCACACGTCTCTGGACTCTGGGATGACCTGAGGCCCAGATGTTCGATTCACCCCCCTCTGTAATAGGGCTAGCAATTTTGCAGGGAAGATCAGAGGAATGCATCTAAATAGATAAACACGACATTCTAAATGCCTGGATTCGGGCAATCCAGGAAAGGGGCTGAAGCCCCTTAGGATCCGCTGCTCTCTCCAGTGCTTCCAGAAGAGGGCCCACGTTACGCTTCACAAGCTCAGCTGAGGGACACAATGTTATTCCCAAATACGGGATGCCCTTAGGGGACCATCTAAATGGAAGAGAGCCCGAGAGAGTCGCAGCCTGATCTGGGGGGATATTGACCGGGAAAACCAGGGATTTAGCCGCATTGAGCTTATAGTATGAAACCTGAGCAAATGAAGAAAGCAAAGACAAAGCCCTCGGCAGGGCTACTTCCGGCTTGGAGCAGGAGATGATAATGTCTTCGGCATATAATCCCACAACATGACTCTTCCCCCCCCCCCACCCCCACCCTCGACCGCCAGGGCATAGATCAAGGGGGACAGGGGACACCCCTGTCTGGTCCCTTTTGTGATCTTAAACGGATCTGAGAGCCTGAGGCGAACACCTTAGCAGAGGGATTAGAGTATAAGCTCAAGACCGCCGCCAGGATCGGGCCCTCCAGCCCGAATTCCCGCAGAACTCTTTCCAGGTATCCTCAGTGCACCCTGTCAAACGCTTTTTCGGCGTCTAATGACAGGAATGCACTGGGGAGGCCCCTCCTCTCTGCCAATTCAATCAAATCCAGCATTCGCCTCGTGCCATCTCTTGCCTGTCGGCGAGCCACAAACCCCACCTGGTCCGCCCCGACCAGCAGAGGTACCACCTCTGCCATTCGTAGAGCCAACCGTTTAGAATAGATCTTTACGTCAGTATTAAGCAGTGAGATCGGGCGATAATTCTCAGGTTTCTCCGGGTCTTTACCAGGCTTCAATATCGTTACTACTGTCGCCTCGAGCAGACGTCGGAATAGATCCCCTGGCTTTCCATTCATTAAATAATCTCAGCAAGAATGGGGAGAGGGACTTGGCAAAGCATTTATAATAGTCATTAATAAAGCCGTCAGGCCCTGGGGCCTTACCTGACTTCAATGTCGATATGACTTTTAGTATTTCTGGCTGGGAGAATGGGCGATTGAGAGACTCAAGGACATCAGGGGGGACTCTGGGAAGCTGTATTTCACTCAAGAAATCATCTATCAATGCCCCCGTGGGTTGAGGAGTACCGGGGTCCGATCCCAAATTGTACAAGGACGAGTAATAAGAGGCAAAAACCTCCACTATAGACCTCGGGTCTCTGACCCGCCGACCCTCAGAGTCTAGCATTGCTGTTATAGTCGATTTGAGTTCACGTTTTTTTAGTCGTCTAGCAAGTAATTTACCTGCCCTATCCCCATGGCGTAATAGGAAGTTCTCATCTTACGGAGACTCACCTCATATTGTCTTAACATAAGAGATCTTAATTGGGTCCGAAGGGAAGTGATCTGTGTTAATAGGGATGCGAATGGGGATGTTTTATTTGTCGTTTCAAGGGCTTGGATTTGGTCCACCCACTCCCGTCTCTGTGCATTCCTGATTCTCTTGCGTCGCGCCGCCATCTGGAGTAATTGCCCCTCAGGACTGCCTTATGGGAGGCCCAGAGGGTCTCGTCCGAGACCTCACCGTTGTCATTAACGACAAAGAAGAACTCGATGTTTCCTCCAGTTGTCTCCACCACATCATGATCCAGAAGGAGGTCCGGGCCCAGGCGCCACATCCTTGGTCTCTTCCCCCCCCCAGAGCCACCTCCAATGACACCGGGGCGTGGTCAGACCACGTGATCACACCCACCTCCGCCTTCCGGCACACTTCCAAGGATCCATCCCCAACCAGGAAAAAATCAATCCTGGAGTAGGATCCATGGGGGCCAGAATGGAAGGTGTAATCTCGCTCCCCCGCATGGAGGTAGCGCCAGATGTCATGGAGGCGGAACTCCCGGGAGAGAGGGAGGAGGTCCCTCCTCGGGCGGGCTAGTGGGGCAGAAGAATCGAGGCGAGCTTCCATCACTGTGTTAAAATCACCACAGAGTATCATATGGCCTCCCGCCTCTTCCCGCAGCCTGGAAAAGTGACCTCAAAAACTTCATCTGGGCCAAATTGGGGGCGTAGGCCGTCGCAAGTGTGAACGGGACCCCAGATATAACACAAACCAGGATGAGATATCGCCCAGCTGGATCCACGATCACCCTTTTAAATTCAAATTGCAGAGTGGAGCTAACCATTAGACACCCCCCCGCTTTCTTCGCCTCATTGTTGGAAAAGTAGATATTAGGGTATTTGGGGTGTGACAGCCGTCTATTATCCCCTTGCAGGAGGTGTGTTTCCTGCACGCACAAAATATCAGCTCTGGAACGAGCAGCCTCCCTCCACAGGAAGGATCTTTTGGCCGGTGAATTGAGGCCCCTGGCATTTAACGACACAATTTTAAAGCTCATATCACCTCCCACACACCATGTACAAGCCCCAATCTGGTCTGTCGGTATGCAGGCAAGGAACGACTGGTAAAGAGACGAGTAAGTGAAAAGAACAAAGCAAAGCAAGAAACAGAGGAAGAGATGAAAATAGTAATAGCAAGAGAGAGAGGAGTAGGGCAGGTAGAAGAGACCCCACTAAAGGGGGAAAAGAGAGCGCAAGTAAGAGGGGGGAGGGGGTGGAGGGGATTAACCGGGAAGGGGAAAACAACAGGTATAAACAAACAGCCAACAAAAATGTAAACTTCTGAGCGCTCACAACTGGTGAGCTGGGGACCGTACACAAAAAAAAAAGACCCAACCCCCTCGTCCCCCCAGCTGGAAACAGGGGACGGGGCAGGTCAGGAGGTGTACGTCTAAACTATCCCACACACCAATGGAGCCACCCAAGGTAAACGGGTAGTTCCAATATCCCAAAAGGGAGATCTTCCACAAGAGGAGGGCCCCCACTAGTGCCACTGCAGGTGTCACGGGATCAGCGGTTAGAGTTCACCTTCGAATTTCGGTACACCGGAGAAGAGGAGGAGCCTTTAGGCGGGGATCCCCTTTTATCCATCAGGCCCCAGTCCACCAATGCGCCCTCGCATCTTAGACGCCGAAGTAAAGCAGTGGCATGTGCCCTTGTACCGAAAGAAGACATTAACTGGGGACCCCCAGGCGTAGAAAATGTTCTTTTGTCGCAATACTGAGCGAAATCTCTCCTTCTAGCGAGGGTGCCAGGGGAGAGATCCTGTAGCAGAGACCAGGTATTGAAAGGCTCCTCTGTGATCGGTTTCCAACGCAGGGCGAAGATAAGGGCATCTCTCATCTTTGGTATAGTGAAATGTACCATAATGTCCCGAGGAACATCGCTGCCGATGCGGTTAGATCGGGGGAGGCGATATATTTTTTCAATGCCAAAATCTGTCGGTGGTGCGTCAGGAAGTATGCGGCGGAAGAACGGTAGAACAGTCTCTAGTGCGACGTCTTCTCCCTCCGCCTCCTCGACCCCTCTGACCCTTATCCTCCATGGCACACATGGGGGCCTTCATGTCATTGACGTCTAATTCCAGATCGTGAACCCCGTCGGAAAGTTCATTATGTGCCACTGCGAATTCCGCGAGTTTGGTCTCGATATGGCCTGTACGCTCCACAACTGTGGTAATGTCGGCCCGCATTTCTCCCACAATGCTCCGTATATCTTCCCTCATAGATCGGCGCAGACCCTCCAGGAGTCCCTGTATAGAATCATGCGTGACCGGGGGGGTAAAGGCGCCTGAGTCCCGCCGAGACCGCTCAGCCTGCTCGCGGGGGGAACGAGGGGTCTGTGGGGAGCGAGAGGTAATGTCCTTCTCAGGCGCCATTTTACCTGCGGGTAGCAGCTCCGGGTGTTCCGCTGTAAAGTGGTTTGTGAGCTTCTGAGATGACGCCCGTGAGCGAGAACCGGTCCTGGGCATCTCGGCCGGATAGGGAACGCTTCACTACCGGTTATGTGTCAGTACGAGGCACGGGAAGCCGGTAAACAATGTGTAAAAGGCCCCCCTCTTGCAGAGCTCCAGGATTAAGTGTCCATCATGTTCTGAAGCCTGATCGCTGTTAAGTGTCACACGTAACGAGATCGTTAGCGATATCGCTGTTACATCACAAAACCTGTGATGTTACAATGATCTCGCTAACAATCTCGTTATGTGTGATGGGCACTTAAGTCTTCACATCTAATTAGACTTCATGAAGTTAAAGAGGATCTGTCACTCCCCTTCTGCATGGCAATCTAAATGCAGGAAGTCTGCTGCATTGAGGTAAGGGGCCCCCCATGTGTCTGTGTGCTGTGTACCCCGAGATGCAGCCTTAGGAAAACTCACTATTAGAAGCCATGAAGGCACTCCCTGTGGCTGGAGTGGGCTCAATTTACAGGGGCCATTCCCTCCCCCTGCCTCTCTGTGCCGCCTCCTGCTGTTCTGTTTATGCTTTCCTCCTCTCTGTCACTCATCCTGCTGCTCACAGCTTCTTAACATCACATGCAAATCATTTGTCCTGACCTCGGCTCTAGATTCCTGCCCTGCTGTCTGAACAAAGCATAAACAGCACAGCAGGAGATGGCACAGAGAGGCAAAGGGGGAAGGAATGGCCCCCCGTCAATCGAGCTCACTCCAGCCATAGGGAATGCCCTCATGGCTTATGAGTTTTCCTAAGGCTATATCTCTGGATTCACAGCATACAGACACATGGGGGACCCCTTCCCTGAATGCAGCAGACATGCTGCATTCAGTGCTGCAATTTAGATTGCCATGCAGCAAGGGGGTGACTGGTCCTCTTTAAACTATAATTGCCAAAGTGCTTGTGTGTCTGTATATTTCTATAATATGGATAAAAATTTTCTTGCAAACGTAAATAGGCCTTTGCAATGTAACCCTCACATATTTCTTTCAATTTGGAATACAGTTTGTATGAAGAATTTTAAATCCAAATTAAATGTGTAGGTAAATCATTGCTTATTATTAAAAACAAATGTGGAGAACAAATATCAGGAAACCTTCTCCACTTCATTGGCTTCCTCTGCATGCCAGAATCCTAACATTTCCCATTTACATGATTAGCGCTCTACCTGTGGACTGGGCTCACCATAGCCTGGCATGATAGTAGAAATATGTTTCTTTCCGGGGCCGGCCTTATACTTATAGCAACAAGACAATATGTGTGAAGTAATTTTTGTTTGTGAGCCATAATGTGCTGAGGTAGTGAATCCCTTTTTTTTTTTCCTAGTTTTAAATCTGTAATGAGTCTTGAGTCTTGCGTGGGTTAATTATTGGAAAGTGTAATCCTTCTGCTATCCAAATGTCGGGATCTTCTGGTCTTGTTAGGTGGGTTATTCACCAAGCTTCTATAGTAACAGTCTAGGAACCTGCCATCGCTGCATATTGCAAGCAGAGTGAATGCTTGACACCTGTCATGATAAAATACCACTTGCCTATAAAGGTACAGGTGCTGCGTTCCTGCACAGTACAGAACAATAGTTTGATAGGACATCTTCCACCAAACATGACCATTCTGATTTGACCATGGTTGCGCTTAACGTCATTTCCTTTCCTATCATACAGGGGTGACAAGGAGCGGGGATCTCATTGGACCTCATTCACACATTGAGTATTTGGTGAGTTTTTAACCTCAGCATTTGTAAGCAAAAACCAGGAGTGGAACAATCAGAGGAAAAGTATAATGGAAACCCATCACCATTTCTGTATTTATCACCCACTCCAGGATATTTCTTACAAATATCGAGGTAAGACTCCCCAAATACTCAACGTGTGAACGTGGCCTTCCAGTGAGGACTGACTGCTATGGCAGTTTTTATAATTGTGGAGCTCATGGCAGTACTAACGTGGTCAATAGGGGAGTACTATTTTTGGGGGGCTCAGGTATTCTGTAGCTATATTGAAGACAGGTAATGCCTTAGATCGCCTCTTTTTTGACACTTTTGTAAGATTCCTGTTAGGCTCAAATACATTTTAGAAATCATAAATGATCCTATATCCCACTTTTCTATTTTACGCTCATGCTGTGAAGAAAGACTGGTTTTGATGGTAATAAATTGAATGCAGCTGATTGAGTGAGCAGACTTTGGTCCTATTTCTTCCTTCTATCCCTACAATAAAGGATTCTATATGCTTAGTTGTATTTGTCCTCAGGAGTCTTCCATGAAAGCTGCTCTTTCCTCTTCTTCCCAGCACTTCTCACTGCCTGAATAGCCACATGAAATGGCTTCTTTAATCAGCTTCTTTTGAACTCCCTTATTTTTAACAGGCAAGAAACAGCAGGGACAGTGATAAGCCCCCCTCCAGCCTGGGATTGCAGGATTTTGACCTGCTTCGAGTTATTGGGAGAGGAAGCTATGCAAAGGTCCTACTGGTGCGGTTAAAAAAGACAGAGCGCATCTATGCAATGAAGGTGGTAAAAAAAGAACTGGTTAATGATGACGAGGTATGTAAAAAATCAGATACATGATCCTGTGTTAAAAGTAAGGCAGCTTTATAAATTGAATGTCTTAAAGGGGTTGTACAGATTATTGTAGGTAATATTTACTGAGCCAAGCACTCCACATGCTAAATGTCAGTTGAACCTGCCAATTTCTGGGACATCGGGTGACTAGTGTGTATAGTGGCCTCCTGTAAATGAAAAGGCTGTTTGCTGTACTCCATTCAGCCATCTTTAACCCTGGTTGCATTGTTTGTTTTTTTTCTCCGTCTAACATTTTTGGGGGTGAAGATCTCAATTTCTAACTTAACGGAGGCTGTGATAGATGCCTAATGGCCACTTTACACGTCCCGATATCGGCGTCCAACTCCGATAAAAAGTCACGTGGTTCTTGCGTTGGCCCCGATATCGTTTAGTGCGTTGTGTGGTGTAAAAGTCCAATGCGATGCAAGAACGATGCCAAAACGATATCTGGGTAGAAAAGAGCAGGCTCTCCAACGGTCTGATATTGGATGGTTGATGTGGCCGGATTGTGCTGTGTGAAAGCCCAACAACAATGTGGAGTACAACTTCCCCTATTCTCTCCCATGTTAAATGGTCGTTCCTGGGTCTGCCGTACAAGGGGGCGTATACATCGCAGTTGCGTTGCCTGCCGATATCGCGCTGTGTAACATCTCCTATGCGATCTTGGAATTCTGCCCAAAAAGTGCGCGCTCCCGCGTCGTTGTATCCAACATCGGACCGATGTTGGGACGTGTAAAGTGGCCATAACTGTGGCTGGGATGGAGTGGGGTGATGGTCTTCACTATTTGTACCCTTATTTTTAGTATACCGTACATGTGTACACTGGCCAGAAGGAGGCTGTGATAGATGCCTCACTCTGGCTGGGATGGAGTGGGGTGATGGTCTTCACTATTCGTACCCTTATTTTTAGTATACCGTACATGTGTACACTGGCCAGAAGGAGGCTGTGATAGATGCCTCACTCTGGCTGGGATGGAGTGGGGTGATGGTCTTCACTATTCGTACCCTTATTTTTAGTATACCGTACATGTGTACACTGGCCAGAAGGAGGCTGTGATAGATGCCTCACTCTGGCTGGGATGGAGTGGGGTGATGGTCTTCACTATTCGTACTCTTGTTTTAAGTATACATGTGTACACTGGTCAGAAGGAGGCCATAATGACCACACTCTGAAGTAGATGCTGCTTTTTGTGAATACATAGTGGATGTGCCTTCTTTGACGGCATCACACGGCGCCATTTAACACCGCACCACAAACTATATTTAAACAAAGGTGGAAACGTCTTCAAGTCTTGTCAGTTGCAGACTCAAGGTTACATTTTCTAACCTCTTAAAGACGTGTGATAAATGTTCTCATTTATGGTGCACTCTAAAGGGATGGAGGTGATGTATAGCTGAATGTGTTCACTTTCCTAATAGTGTGATGACACCTTTAAATTACTTGGTTAGTTCATAGAGTTGCATATGTTACACAACCGCTTCAGTACTCTGGTTTTCCCATCTTTTGCAACTGGTACCATTGAAAGCGGCAAACATTAATACAATGAACTAAGTCAGGAAAAATCTGATTTTCTTAAGGATCTGGCTGTTGACCATTCTCTATGTCTTATTGTTTGCATTTTTTTCTAAGCCTCTCTTTTGTTGTCATTTTTCCAGGACATTGACTGGGTTCAGACAGAAAAGCATGTGTTTGAACAAGCCTCTAACCACCCTTTTCTTGTCGGCTTGCACTCCTGTTTCCAAACAGAAAGCAGGTAATAATAACACTATATTGACCCCAGGCTTTTTCTCACTGGTAATGTAGTGTATAAGTAGTGTTTGCCTTTTTCTGCTCTAATGTTGATATATGGCTTACAGCTGTTTTGCACTGTGATCACATTTTCTGACTGCGAGGGCCGGAGCACAAGACACAGTATGGCAGCTTATAAATTGCTCTTTGGCATTTGTTGTTTGGTGTCTTGCAGTTGTATTACCTGAGACATTGTGGTTTTTAGACTGACTTATTACCATCAGTAAACTGACTCCAGGCATGATATAATCGTATCACACACATCCTTCTCATAAAGCTTCCAGATCCCGGCCCAAAAGCTTTTATCGGAGAACAGACAGATGTGACGTCCCTATTCTCATCTCCTTCAGCTCTATAGAACATAGATTCCGTTATGGTGTGTGAATTAGACATCATACGCTGTATTCAGACATTGAAGCCAGTGCATAGGACATGCCACATCTTCTTCTGCTGAGTGCAAGCCATCACTGCATTAGGGACTATATTAGGGCCTTTTATGTCTGTAGGAAAGGGGACAGTGCCTTTAAAATGGACAGTTTTCCATCTCAGGAGTTTTAAGAGATCAACCTTGTCCTATTAGGCTATATGGGGTTGAGCCCCACATATATGGGACTAAATGTTTGCAGTACAAGGGCTGCTCAGGTTAAAGGGGTATTCTCAAGGAAATAAATATAACTTACAGTTGGACACCCAGCGTTCAGCAAGTTATCCCTATCCTATGGTTAAAGGACAACTCTATTTTTTTTTTTTTGGTGTGAGGGAAAGGGGATGATGACGCAACTCTCTGTAAATGAATTTATATTGGAACCTGTTATGTCGGACAGTGACCATATATTGTACTTAACATTGTGCTTGTTTTGCGTTTTATCAGGTTGTTTTTTGTGATTGAATATGTAAATGGAGGAGATCTGATGTTTCACATGCAGCGTCAAAGGAAGCTTCCTGAAGAACATGCAAGGTTTGCTATCATTAGTGTGCCAGCTCTTCGTATAAAGGAAAAAGTTATGTTTCAGTATTAGAAGTGAAGGTTCATGCACTGTAGATATAGCAATGTCTATGACTGCAGCTGTAGCTTTGTCCTTAAAATGAAATACATGTCACATGGCCTTTATTACCTGAAGCCTTGTTTCCATCTCTGCCATCGCTTCTTCCCGGCAGACCTTATTGACTTATAATGCAGTCAGTTACATCGTCTGGCGTGTTATCGAGTGAATGTAGGCTACCGGCGTCACTGATGTGAACATGGCCTTAGATAGGAGTTTATTTACCTGCATTTCATTTATACTGCAGAGGTTCTGGGAGTTGGGATCCTGTAATAAAGAAATGACGCTGCACCAAGAAAATTAGGAAATGGCTGTAACAGTAGGTTCACTTTAAAGTTTAAGACACCCTCCATGGCTGCTATGTCCATATATAAAAATTAATTTTTATGAGAGAATATATATTTTCACACTTTCCAATGAATCATTAATCTATTTGGCCTGTGTACAATGTGAGCCCAGTACGGAGGTGCAAAAGAGAAATATGCAGTGTAGGATTAAGATGTCCTTTTTGTTCTACATACTAGACGTTATTGGGGTGGAGGGGGCAATTTAGATTACTTCTATGCTTCAGACCAGCCAGTTGCTTTGCTCACGGTTGTGCTGGTGGTAATAGACTCGTGCTTTCCTCCCTCTAGGTTTTACTCTGCAGAAATCAGTCTGGCATTAAACTACCTCCACGAGCGAGGAATTATTTATAGAGATTTAAAGCTGGACAACGTCTTATTGGATTCTGAAGGGCACATAAAACTTACTGACTATGGCATGTGCAAGGTGAGGAAATGCTTTATGGTATTTGTCCACTGAAGCGAATGCGCTCTGTTCACAATCACCCCAGGAAAACAAAGCACTATATCAGCTATCAAATACTGGAAGGAGTGAATGGAAAGCAGGGGTTGGTGATGGTGGGGGAAATATTTGGCTTTATTATAACTGAAATTGATGTGTATTGCTTTTATACAAAACATAAGATCATCTAGGTCTCTTCTACTGAATGAAAGGAGAACATATCACGTCAAGCAAAGCCGCAAAGTCAGCTCACCTTTTGTTCTGTAAGGATGTATTTACATTGTGGGATGTGCCACTCCTGACAATATAAAAGGAATCTGTCAGCAGGTTTTTGCTATGTAATCTGAGAGCAGCATGATGTAGGGGTTGAGCTCCTGATTCCAACTATGTGACTCGTACTGGACTGTTTTGGGTAGTGTTAATAGACTCCCTGCTTTTTTATTTTGTAGCTGTAGCAATCAGTGGTCAGAATGCTGAGTTGTGTATAACCCGCCTACATCACTGAGTGGCAGCTCTGTGTACACTGTACATTGACAGTAAGCTGCCAATCAGTGCTGAGGGCAGGGTTACACAGATGACCCTGACTGGCCTGCATATGAGACCTAGTCCTGCGGTAATTATCTCCTAATAAAACAATATTTGTTTTATAACAGCCAATAAATAACACATCTCTGGAAATGGCCTCCTTGCTCTGCATAATGCTGATTTCAGATAAAATGGCAACAACAAGCTGACGAATTTCATTTGAAGGATCTGCTGCCAATGTCTAGAGTCAGATATGACAGGACAACTTCACAGTTATTTTACAGTCCATGCATTGCAGCTGTTTCTTCAACACTTGAGGGACCTATACAGTATTAGTTTTAATGTTATGGCTGTTCAGTGTGTACATAGAGTGGGATTGTTGATTCAATATAGTATTAATCCTTCACTGCCCTTACTGTTTTGGGGCTTTTGTATTTTTCCCCCATTTTCCAAAAGCCATAACTTTATCACTGACATATCTGTATGATGGCTTGTTTTTTGTGGGATGAGTTGTAGTTTTGAATGATTCAATTAATTTTAACATACAACTCTAGAAAATAGAAAAACATTTTAAATACAGTAAAATGGGGGTGGGGGGAATGTGAGTCCAGCTTTGTATTTTGTTTTAACAATGTTTAATGACTTCTGGATTATCACCATTTCTTTAATCTTTCAATTTATTTCTCAGTTAATAAACCTTATTAAAGGATTTGATTTGTTTTTTTTGGTCAATGAGCTAACATTTTAATTGAAAACATTTTTGACACCCGTGATGTTTTGATCACTCTTGGTTGTGTTTTTTTGAGTGAAGGAAGTGCTGAAACAAAACAAAAAACCCACCATTCCAGCATTTTAGATTTTTTATTCTCTGTTTAATGTTTACTTTATGGGTTCATTTATTTAATATTTTGACAGCCCGGACATGTGGTGATACCAAATAAACCTTTTGTGGGTTGTTTTTTTTTTGGGGGGGGGGCTTGCTGTTTCGTACAAACTTGTACTTCCACGGGTCCTTATTTTTGCTCCCACTTTTCATGAGCTGAATGTAAACTTTCTCTGTACACAAAGCATTTTTCTCTCAAATATTGCTAATAAACTTTTCTAAATCCATGTTGGTGAGCATTTGTGTTTTGAGATACACCTCACAGGTGAGGCATATCAAGATGCTGATTACAAAGCATGATTACTGCACAGGTGTGCCTTTGGCTGACCACAAGAAAAGGCCACTCTGTAATGTGCAGGTTTACAGGTTTGGGGTGGACTAGGGGGGGGCAGTCAGCATCTGATGTGACCACCATTTGTCCGTCTGTTATCTGACCTATACAGTGAAACCCGCCCTTCATCCATGAAAAGAACACCTCTCCAACATGGTAGAGGTCATAGAATGTGAGCATTTGCCCACTCAAGTCAGAGACCCTAATGGGGACAATGAGCTTCCCTGAGACGGTTTCTGACAGTTTGTGCAGAAATTCTCTGGTTATGCAAACTGATTGTTGCAGCAGCTGTCCACATGGCTGGCCTCCAGGTGATCTTGGAGGTGAGAATGCCGGATGTAGAGGACCTGGGCTGTTGTGTGGTTACACATGGTCTGTGGTTTTGAGATTGGTTGGATGTGCTGCCAAATTCTCTGAAAGTCCTTTGGAGATGGCTTATGGTAGAGAAATGAACATTCTGTTCTTGGGCAACAGTTCTGGCGGATATTCCTGTAGTCAGCATGCCAACTGCACGCTCCCTCAAAACATGCAACATCTGTGGCATTGTTCTGTGTGATAAAAGTGCACATTCTAGAATGGCCTTATAATGTGGCCAGCCAAAGGCACACCTGTGCAATAATCATATTGTCTAATCAGCATCTTGATATGCCTCACCTGTGAGGTGGATGGATTCTCTCGACAAAGAAGTGCTCACTCTGTCCATGATACTGCTGTATACATGCAGACCTGACGGGATGTGCTATGACATGCTATTTTAGGAGGGGGTAAATGTAATGTAATATATACTGATCCAGGTCTGAGCTTCTATGATGCGCTGTGTATTAGTATTCCCGCCTTGCTCTGATTATAGATGCCTTTTCAAAGCTCTGGAGCAGGTTAGCAAGCGGACTAAGGCAGTGAAATTACACGATTGCAGGATCAGAATAGCTCAGGGTTTGCCATTACAGTACACCACCAGTGCATTGTAAGCATTACTGTTTGTTTCTGCACATTACTAGACTGTGAGTGCTCCATTTTCTATCTGTACACTTGAGTAAGTTAAAAGTTTATTGATCAAGAAGCCAAACTGATTGCATTTCATCAGCCAAGAATATTTTTCCCTAGTGTAACATAATTGGTTAATGTAACAATGTGTTACTCTATTGCTCTTCTTACCATCAACTTTCTGGATCAATACAAATAAGAGTGAGCTGGATGCATACGTTTCTAGATCTATCGACATATACTGCCATCCTTTCCAATTTCTGTCAAAATTGCTATTGAATATAAGGTGCAGCAAACAACCGCTACAATATTCACAACAGTGTGCATTCAAGAATGGTTATAAGGGGCCAGGCCTCACGTGTGTATAATATACAATGAACTTGCTGGTCTTAATTTTCTTTTTATTGTTTTTGTCTTATTATTTGTCTGTGTGCATGATGTGCCCCCCACCCCCGGCCCTCCTCTCCTGTACTGCTGCTGTATATTGCTGCTTATGCTGTATCTCTTCCTGACATCTCCAGTGCTGCACTGTTATGTTGCCTCATCTGCTGTTTTTAGCCCTTCCCCAGCTCTTTTCCCTCCACACCATTGAAGCTCTTCTAGTAATATTTATAATGTATGTGCATTTCTTTGCACAGAGATCTAACATTGCACTGGTTGTGTTTCACAGTGCTGAGTCTGCACTAGTCACATCTGCCCATGTGAGTAAAGAATAAGGTAGAAGACACGATTATTCGGTTGCCATACAGTGCACTTCTTTGCCGTTACTCATAATGTGCAATGATGAGTATGGCTGCTTTCACTTGTGGTCCAGCAGATAGATGTGCGAATTGCATTGTCAGATGTTAGTGTTTATTCTAATGTATTTAGCCTCTTTCACAGAGTTTTCCTGACCTTTATCGCTATGTGCACATGCTACTTATGCAATAAACTATTTAGTCACAGACAGTACATGTTAGGCAGTTTCTCACTCCAAAACGCTCTGTGTATATGCCAAATGCAATTATAGATTTCTGCGTGCCTTGTGTAGAAAGAATGCCTTTTTGACAATGGCCCAGTGGTTTGTGTCATGCATATCTATGCTAAATAACTGAACGATTACTACTCCACATTAGAGAGATTCTGACTACAAAATGACTCTACTGGGCTTACCCTCATTAACCATATAGCTGAAATGTACAGTGCAGGCCTATATTCTCACAATATCTATCTGTAATTCAGTGTGACCCGGCAGAAGCTCTCCCCTCTGGGGCCTTGCATCGCACAATGGGGGGCCTGCTCTCTGCTGTTAGTAACATCCACCCCCTTATAATAGCCACCTTTGGTCTTAGAACATGGGGCATGGCCACGTACCCCCTATTCTCAGAGTGCGGACAAATCTCTATTATCATGCTGTTACTAACAGCCTGGAGCAGGCCCCTTGTGTGCTGTAAGGTCTAGAGGTGAGGGAAGAGCAGTTGCTGTGGCACACTGAATTACAGGTATTGTTAGGATAAAGCACTACACTGTGCATCTCATCTTTCTTGTTTGTGGGTAGGGACAGTAGAATTTTTTTTCATCTCCACGGAGTACCCCTTTAACCCATTCTTTATAAGTAATTCCTCAGATTTGACATGTGGTTTGGTCTTGGCTGTTTCATGACTCGAGTGAGATGTCTTTAAAGTTTACTTAACATGGGGGTTTTCACAATCAAAAATAAGGTCCATTGTTCCCTGTTTGTAAAATGATGCCCTAATCCATTCAATAGCACAAATGCATTGCTTCCTAGTAGTTGCCCCCAAAATTATTCTAGCGTTGCTTTGTGTTTTTCCATAGTTAATACTTTTTATGTTCTCCAGTAGTTTGAAGATATTGGTGGCACTTGTTTCTCTGGTATCATTGTATAGGTTGTAATCCACACATTACCTCTGCTCATTAGGGCTATAGCTGTCAGTGAGGCACTGCTCTGGGCTGCCGACATTTGGAAGAGAAGATTGCGTTCCACTAGTACTTTGCACTGAATTGCCATCTATATTGCTACTGTGGGGATTAAGAGAGTAAGCAAAGAACAACTCACTGAAGAGTTGGTGCCTGGGGAAAACTGTAAATACAAGAGGCAATGCAGAGGGGGCATATGTATGGGGAGAGAGGTGTAGTCCCTAGTGTCAGGAAGGGAATGTATATAGGATAGAGAGCTGCTGTCACACAGCAGATCAGTCAGAGGACTATCTGATCAGGGTCCGTTTCATCATCAAGCTTCAGGGCTGGAGCTCTTAGAAGAATCCAGACCATCCATTATTGCTAAACTTCAGGTACATCTCAATGAATTAGAATATCCTCAAAAAGTAAATTTTTTTCAGTAATTAAATTAATAAAGTGAAATATATGTATTACATCGCATATATCATTACAAACAGTGTGATCTATTTTCAAGTGCTTGTTTCTGTAAATGTTGATGATTATGGCTTACAGCCAATGAAAACACAAAGGTCATTATCCTAGAAAATGTAAGTAGGGAGGATGAAGGGTTAAAAATTGAGCTGCTGTATTCCATGAGACATCAAATGGTGAATATAATATTGACTAGTCAACGCTTTTCGTGGCTCCCTGGCAATTAAATATCATATTACCATCAATTTCCTTTATATCTTGATCATGTTGGTTGCAGGGGCTTCTGAAATTAAAAAAATGATGTTCTAGAAAACTTAAAAGGGAATCTGTCACCACTTTATTTACTACCCTTTTGAAATCTGCATAATGTAGTAGAAGAGACCCTGATTACAATGGTGTAGGTGTACATGTTTCTCTGCTGTATCACCCGGCGCACACCCCTGATTGACCGTTTTCTGTGCACACTGGACACAAAGTTGCTAATCACTGGTGGGGTGTAGTTACACAGCTGCAGGACTAAATGACACAAGACATCAAGTTCAGTACTGATAAAAACACTGATTTTATTGACACTACAAGTAGCCTGGTTAATGACACACAGTTGCATTCGGGGTCTATTCTTCTACAACGTTCTTCTTTCCAATTTGATAGCAAAACCTTGCTGACAGATTCCCTTTAGCTTGGGTGGATTTTGCATGTGTTTGATATGTCCTTTTTTATGTTTTGAAGGAAGGTTTGCGGCCAGGAGACACTACTAGCACGTTCTGTGGTACACCAAATTACATCGCTCCTGAAATCCTGCGTGGAGAAGATTATGGTAAAAAATTACTTATGATTCTCCATTCTGCTGATGGTGAAGTCCAGTGGTGCTTACATGGGCAAGGCAATAATGTCACTTGATTCAGCATTTGTTTAATATTAAAATATATGTGAGACAAACCATTATAGAACTGAAATGTTAACAGGACGATCAGTCCTGTATTAGAAGATCACTTAAAACCTCAAGGGCACTGTATTTGTGAGATATAGGTGGTTAATAAACATCTAGTGTCTACACTGTTATACTGAACCAATCCCACAGGCAACAAACAAAACTGATGGGGTACTTACATGATTGTAGCACCAGAACTACTGTCCATAGAGGAGTGCAGCACCAAGCTTAGTACTGTGATCAACTAAAAGGTCAGGTCAGTCCCCACCATATATACGTGTATGGCATGAACCTGCAACTCCAATATGTCTTTATTTAAGACGGCCGTCACACGGTTCAATTTTGCGAACTATATCGTTTAAGTGATCTGCTTTTTAAGCGATATCGTTTGTGCATTGCTGCGTGCGATCAAGCGATTTTACAATGTAAAATCGATTGATCGTGACATCGCAGATGAGAGAGCCGGAGCTCATATCAAGCGATCATCGCTTGTTCAATCTGCTTCATTGTGGTGTGTGACACCACGATGAACGATCTCCCAGCGGCAGAGCCTATGCTGGGAGATGGTATCTATGGTAAACGTCGGGTTACTAAGCGCCGCGCTGCGCCTAGTAACCCGATGTGTACCATAGTTACCAGCGATCTTGCTGGTTCACATCGTTGGTGAGTCTGCCTGTGTGACAGCTCACCAACAATGTGAGTGATATCGTTAGCGATCGTGCGTGCACGTGATCGCTAACGATATCGCTCACGATATTGTAGCGTGTGACGGCCGCCTAATAGTAAGGACATACTAGGAATTGTTACTAGCAGGGCTGTGGAGTCGGAGTCCATTTTGGTGGAGGCAGAGTCGGTATAAAATGGACCAACTCCTAAAATATATAATGAATTGAGTACAGTAGTTCAATGCAATGTATGCTGAATATTATCAACTAGCTGGGTGCCCGATGCACATGCATCGGGATTCTAGAAGAGCGAGTCTCTGACTCGCAATGGCCGCTTCGCGGCCAATGCTTCGCGCTGCTAAGGCGACTCGCCATGCCCGCTGCGCGGGCATAGCGAGTCGCCTTAGAACTGCTCGCAATGGCCGCTGCGCGGCCAATGCTTCGGTCGTATCCACATGACCACGCCGACTCGCATTGCGAGTGGACTCAGAAGGGGCAAAAAACCCATTCGCAATTATATAATAGATTATGTTCTATCTAAATATCTTGATTATTTTATCATAATGATTAAAAGCATGATGTTCACATCGTACAACAATAAATTTATCACTTAAATATGAGCCATGTATGAAGGAGTCAGTCATGGAGTTGGATTCAGGAAAATTGAGGATTCGCTGGTTCGGCTTACCCGACTCCACAGCCCTGGTTACTAACCATCATCATACTGCGGACCATTAGGGACGACCGCAGTAGACTCCATGATGAGATTTCATGCTAACAGTCCATCATTGCTGAATTGCTGTTTCACCTACCTTTTGCAACACATCCCTACATAGTCTCCTTACAAATGTGTCAATTGTATTCATGAAGTATTATAATATCTCCCATGCTGTGCCACTGAATAAATAATTGCCCCTCACCGTGCTTCCTACACAAAATATGACCCTGAAAACCATCTTATGATACATTGACTCCACATATTCCACCCCTTATAAATTATAGCCAACATACATTCCCACTTATGAACTATAACCTCCACCCTGTCCTCCTTTATACTGTACTATACTATACTCTCCACACACTGCCTCCACGCTGCTCACTCTCTATACTGCACCCCTTTTACATTTTTCCTCCCTCCACACACTGTCCACACTATATACTGTACCCTGACACTAACATAAAAGTCCACACCATCTTCAGCTTCATAGAGCACTTACCTTCCTCGCCGTCTTCACAACATCATCATTCTACTACACGTCACGGCAGGGAGCTAATGAGCGTTTCTCTGCCCCAGTCCCTGCTCTAATGTATTTATGTCCGAAAGACATAAATACTATTGAATGCAGAACAGTAAGAAGGGACCTGGCCTTCTACATCTTCTTAGTGGGCAGCTAGAAGTGTGTTGGCGGACTGCCAGTTATGCAGGTAGGTATGCATTAGATGAAACAAGGAATGGTGACAGATGATAGGAAGAACCTTCTAAAATCAGGTTAGGGTCCTTTCACATCAGCGTTTTTCGCTGATCGCGGCAGTTGCGGTGAAAAAAACGCAACTGCCGCCATTACTGCATAACGGCCGCGATCACGGCACACTTGCGACAAGCCCCATACAATGTCTATGGGGCTTGCGGTAAGTGTGCGGCATGTGCGGTTTCGGCACTTGCGGCAGGTGCGGCCACGAAAAAACCGCGGTATGCCGCGCTTTATTCGCGGCCGCACCTGCGGCAAGTGCCGATACTGCACTTGCCACACCTGCTGCAAGCCCCATAGACATTGTATGGGGCTTGCCGCAAGTGAACCGCTAGGGCGACTGTTATGCGGTAATCGCGGCAGTTGCGTTTTTTTTTCACCGCAACTGCCGCGATCAGCGTAAAACGCTGATGTGAATGCAGCCTAACAGCATCCTAATTCTGTAAATTATTACTAGTTACATTTAAAAAGAAATGACCAAGTAATTGGATCTGTCTTATTCTTTTTTTTCCCCCACCTTCTAATTCTTGTATGCTGAAGGCTTCAGTGTGGACTGGTGGGCACTGGGTGTCTTGATGTTTGAGATGATGGCTGGTCGGTCACCTTTCGATATTGTGGGGAGTTCAGACAATCCAGACCAAAACACAGAGGATTTCCTATTTCAAGGTACTAGCCATGTGCTGTTTTGGCTTTTTGGCTCATAAATACAATACGTATCTGTACTTAGAAATGGGTCTCATTACTGTTAGTGCTTTCTTGTTCGTATTGTGTAATTGTATATCACACCAGTGGGGGTTAAACCTCATAAGATCTCCAGCAATCCTAGAACTACGGGGACACGTTACTAGTGTGGCCCTTCATTGCCTGTACTGGATTTCTCTGCACATCAGCCTGAGGGCCGCACAGGTTTGTAGAGAGCTGCAGCCGGCTTCTACATATTGAATGTGTTTCACTGTACATGGGAACGCCAAGATCCATTACCAAATGGAGTTATAGATTCTGGGATTAGAACAAATGTATAGTTTAGTAAAAAACAAAATAAAAATATGTTTCTACAGTGGTACCTCAGTTTTTGTCAATAAACCGTCCGAAAACTATCGACGAAAACCAAAGCAATGATTTTCATAGGAAATAATGTAAAATCAATTAATTGGTTTGAGACACTGAATAAGACGTACAAAACACATTTAGCGGTTCATACTGGAAAGACTCAGAATTGACTGTAAAATGAATATGAAACACTAATTTAAAGAAAAAATAAACATATAATATTTTATTTTATTTTCATAAAAGCTTCCATATACCAAAAGAGATGTCAAGGAGGGGAGAGAGGGGTGCACATATTATTTTTGGAAAGGGAATCAGATTTTTATTACAAAATTAGCAGTGAAGTACTGACAAAAACAGAGTCCCATTTTTCATTGAAGAAAATTGTTGAAAACTAAAACAGATGCTAACCGAGATATATCTCTGTAAAGCATGTTTCAGCCTTTTAGTTATTTGCGATTATGAGACCTTAAAATGTATAATATTATCCTGTTTATTACCATATCACAGCTTTATACCGTGAAATGTATATTTCTTATGGAAAAAAAATATATTTTTTGCTTCTTTACATGATCTCTCTTTTGTTTTGTGTTTCTTCTTCCAGTTATTCTTGAAAAGCAAATTCGTATTCCCCGATCTTTGTCTGTGAAAGCAGCGAGTGTTTTAAAAAGCTTTCTGAATAAGGTAAACTCAAGATCATGTGGTATCCATATAGACACCTTATTTTACTTTCTTTCAAACCTTCGTTTAACTCTTGGGCTGAAATCCGACATCTGTTGTACACGTTCTGTAATCAGATAGCCCTTGTACCCATAAAATGTCATTGACACACATACATATAAAAATGATCTGTGTGTCTTCATCTCATTAATTTGGTAACTCAAGACTCGGCCATTACAGTCTTGGAGGATCCAGTAAAAATCTGAAAAATGGAAGATTAACTTTGTACTTCAGTCTTCCATTCATTTCTCACTGATCCAAAGAACCAAGTGCTAGGTTTACCTAATACTCCCTAAACTGCACTGTGGACCAATGGCCATCTCTTATACCAGTGGTCTTCAATCTGGGACTCTCCTACTATTGTAAAACCACAACTGCCAGCAGCTAGGAGAACATTCAATGTTGTACAGTCTACAAAATACAAAGGCAGATGTGGTGCTTTCAGCAATACTTCAGTTCTTTGTAAAATCTAATAGTCCAGCCGCTATGTATTGAAACACTATTGAGCCGGCTGTCCGTCAATGCCGTGATGTTGGGATTTGAAATTGTGCCACTTTACCTGGAAACCGGAGGCTAAAGTCAATTTCCTCCTGGTAGCTGGGCTCTCAGTGTAGCGTCCGGGCAGGTTTTCACCCCTATTAGTCTGCAGATTAACCCAGTATATGCACATTAATAGCATTTTTGGCCCGTAACATGTTCTCTAAAACTTCATGATTTATAAACACAATCAACAAACTTGGGGATTTACATAGTAAGCTTTGATCAGAGATTTCTCTTAAATTTTTTATCTGATTTTTTTCTATATTTTCAGTATATACTTTTTTGATCAGAAATGTAAACCTACTAATTCTCTTTCTTATGTACATTAGGAACCAAAGGACCGTCTTGGCTGTCATCCACAAACAGGATTTGCTGATATCCAGGGACATCAGTTTTTCCGCAATGTTGACTGGGATCTGGTAAATAAAGTTGTTTTTTTTTCACATTTGTTGTACTTTCTGTATATATGTGGTAATCAAATGCAATCTTATATTTGTTTACCCTGATAGGTGTACTTGGCACCCTTAAAAGGTTATGTGCCCCCTGGACATTTGTGGTGCATTCTTGGAGATCCGATTATAGTGCATTTTCTGCAGCCAAAATGGATCCTTTTTTCATCTTTGCAAAAAAGCATCACAAATGCATCATCCATTTTTTTGCTTTTTTGCTCAGTTTTTTAGTTCCATAAGGGAAACTAACACACACATGCACTTAACTTCCCCCACAGTCTGTGGTATCCAGCGTTGGGTTACTTGTGGACATTGCATGGTAGCAGGTCACCTGACTAAGTCACATGGCCAGGCACTTGTGAGTACTCGCAGGTCCTGTTACTGGAAAGGAACACCTCACCGGAGCTCACTGTGGGATCACTGGGTGGGGTAAAAAGTTGGAGCATTTGTGGTGCACTAAAAAAGCATTACAAATGGACTGTGTGAATACTAATCAGTTTGAGATGTTTTTTTTTTTTTTTTATTTATTTTAAATTATAATGGAGTCAAGGGAGAAAGTGCAGCAGGAAAACGGAGCAATAATTGACACACTGATTTTCTGGATGCTCTTTCTGCATTACTAACGCAGCTGTCAAAATATGCAGCCACTGCACAGCAAATTGAAAATCCCATTCACTTTGCTGGCAGACGCAAGGACTGGTCTGTTTTTGGTGAGTTTAAAAAAATAAATAAAATTAAAAAAAGCACCAAAACCGGGTCACTAATGCAGCACAAACACCCCAAAGGCACATAGCCTAAGATATTATTTACCATACAGCCACCTAAAATGTCCAACTTGGAAGCAGTGTGCTGAAGCTGGCTGGATTAGGAGATAGCAGCTCATTCCATCCATCCTGTCCTGCTTCAATAGCGTGCTTACAACCTCAATAGAAAAGAGCATGTAAGCACTGTACGTGTTCTGTCTGGCAGACGTGGTTGGTTTTCAAGGCAACAAACTGATCTAAAGCATTGATATCTGAAGAACAGTTGAAACATTTAATATAACATTTAACAGAAAATTGCAAAATTACTTTAACAATCACTATCTGACAATTGCCATTTATGAAGATGGGAAAACCTTTAAAGTGATTCACCTGGACATAAAAGTTAAAAGCTCAAAATTAGAAATTCCAGGGCCACGAGTCCATAAATATGGGGTTACTTTATTTGAAGAAAAAAAAAACATACAAACCCACCGGACGCTTTTCGGGCGTTAGTCCTTACTCATCGATGAGTAAGGACTAACGTCCGAAACGCGTCTGGTGGGATGTGTATGTTTTTAATGTTTTTCAAATAAAGTAACCCCATATTTATGGACTCGTAGCCCTGGAATTTCTAATTTTGAGCATTTCATGGTGGTACCAGCCACACTCTAGGAGCCTGCGAATCCGAAGGAGGTTGTTGAGGTGAGCGGCTTCCTATTCCCCCACCCCTACACAACTGTATAAAAGTTAAAGCCTATCCTTCGTTATGCTGTTCCTTAAGTGTCCTAAGGTATACAACATTAAAACATTGATGGTCGAGCCTATAGGCCCAGTTACACACACAGATAATTGTGCAGAGATTGTTTGCAGATCTCTGGTTGCAGTGAAATCATGGACACATTGTTACATTTGTACACAGCCACAAAATGTAACAATGTGTCCATGATTTCACTGCAACCAGAGATCTGCGAACAATCTCTGCACAATTATCTGTGTGTAAGTGGGCCTTAAGCATAGTGCAGAGTCCCCATTTATTTGTTAATCAGACTGGATTAGCCAATTTAATATTCACAATCCATAATAGGAAACACCCAACTCTCTTTTGAGATATATCAGGTTTTTGAGCCTTTATTTTAGTTAAAAAGTATTGCTTTACTTAAGTGGTTATCGATTTCAAAGGAATTTTCCCCTCTTGTTAGTTTTATTAATATGAAGATACTATCACAAAATAAATAAAGGTGTGTGTGTGTGTGTGTGTATATATACCCACTCGATTCTGGTCTGGTGGATACTGTCCCAACTGACAACGTTGAATTATTGTAGTACTTTCTTTTCTTTTTTTTCTTCACAATAGTAGATTGCCATTGTTAATTTTCAAAATCTAGCACAATATAGTAATAATCAATCTTCATCTTTCATTAGAAGAGTTCCCAGACAGTAATGAGCTCTTTATACCCCTTTCCCCAATGATCAAGTGTGTCAACCTGAATTGGAGTATTCAATTCTCCTTCAGCAGCACCACAGGGAAAATTAGAAATGGAATATTTTGGGACATCCCTAAGGGTACCTTTACACGCCACAACCGTGGCAAGAAATGTTGACGGCGATATGTTGCCCTGGAACTATCGCCGTCAAAATCCCTCGCGGCGTGTAATTTGAGAATTTGGCGGCGATATGTTCAGTGCTCTGAAATGAGGCGACGGGGGCGACGCGACATATCGCCCCCAAATTACATGCCGCAATTGGGAAGGATTTTGACGGCGATAGTTCCAGGGCGATATCGCCGTCAACATTTCTCGCTGCGGTTGTGGCGTGTAAAGGTACCCTTAAGGGCCTGTCACACGCGTCAATATCGCCTGCACGATATCGGCTGCACGTGACGTTGCAGCGATATTGACGCGTGTGACATACTGCATCAACCAGCGATAAATCGCTGGTTGATGATCGCCAGGTTTTAGAATCAGTCCTAAAACCTGGCGATTGTCGCCCGGTGGACACGCAGCATCGCTGCGTGTGACACCGGGAGCGAGCGATATTCCAGCTCCCAGCGCCTGTCACAAGCGCTGGGAGCTGGTCTCCAAGGTACACTGCGGGTAACTAGGCAGCGCGCGCTGCCTAGATACCCGACGTGTACCTTAGTTACCAGCCTCCTCCGCTCACCCGGTGAGCGGAGGAGGCTGGTAACTAAGGTACACGTCGGGTATCTAGGCAGCGCGCGCTGCCTAGTTACCCGCAGTGTACCTTGGAGACCAGGCTGCTCCCGCTTCCAGCAGGCTGGCAGTGGGAGCAGGACATCGTGGAAACGATATTTAAATCGTTTCCATGATGTCACTGGTCAATTGATCGCTGGTGAGTCTGTCTGTGTGACAGCTCACCAGCGATCAGCCGTCAATGTCGTCAGCGATCAGATCGCTGACGACATTGACGCGTGTGACAGGACCTTTACAGGTACTCTGTAGCTTCCATAGTCAATAAAGTCCTCTATTAAGAAACCCCCTCTATTAAATCAGAATTGATTAATGCTGTGTGTGTGTTTTGCTATTATTTTTTTTTTTTTTTTAAACTAGGCAACCATATTTACAACTTTGCTTGGAAACCTAATTGTCCTTCATATCGGCACTTGCTGGTGTATATCTTCCAAGAACCTTTGGCAGTAATGTTTGGATTAATGACCTAATGGTTAAGTTACATTTTATTTTCTCCTTAGATGGAACAAAAACAAGTGGTTCCTCCCTTCAAGCCAAACATATGTGGAGAATTTGGGTTGGACAATTTTGATGTTCAGTTCACAAATGAGCCCGTTCAGCTCACGCCTGATGATGAGTACGTTACTTCAGAAATTCTTCTTGGAATAAATTATTTATTTTTTCCAACACAGAAGAAGCTCAGGGTTCACAATGAAAAGTTGTCTTTATGCTATAACAAACCATTCCTAAATGTGGCATTACTTGACTAATGGCTAAGCAAATGTGATGGCTCAAAACTAAAGATGGGAGAATAGATTATCAGAACTGCTGTTCATCACCCTGGTCAGTAATGTGTGACCACTAAATGGGAGGCCTGCAAATCTCCTTACTTCCCAGGTTTCCTGGCTCTACTTTTAATTAGTTCAGCCTTGTCATCATGGACACATGACATGCACGCACACTTCTATGACGCACACAATGGCATGTCAGCTTGACTAATCAGAAGTGTAGCCAATAGATATGGCGATTCAGACCTTCCGTCCAGCAGTCAATATCACTGACCTAGCCAATGGACCCAGAGTTCTGCAATTTAATTCTCTCATTCCTCCTCTCTACCTGTCTTTTTTTTCATTCTCAGCTTTTCACCATCATTTACTTATGTGAAACGCTTATCTCACTTAGTAGAAGCCAGACATTTTTTTTTTTATACAAAGGTTGACGGGGAGGAGATATTTATGGGTTCATTGGTACTCCTTGGGGGCCATTTAATTGATGCAGCTATAGTTAAGATTTTAATGGCAAAATTATATGTACTGTAGACGTATATAATTGGAAACCCTTTGAATTGAGTTGCTGTGGCTGGAGAGCGGAGTGAACATTGCCTTTATGGGGTTGTTGAATATTGCATTTCCTTTTAAGTAGGAAGGTGTTCTGGCTTTCCTAAGTCCCAGGTGATCAGTCTTTATTACAAGGTAGTCATTTCTTGTAGGTGAAATGTAGTGGATGGCAGCCGTTGAAAGGAATGTGGAAATTGCTAGACTTGTTGCTTGACATTAACACATAGTGTTCTCCTACTATTAGTTTTGATTATTGCACAAAAAGGCACAAACATTTTTAACGGATATGGAGAACAATTGCACTTGAATACCCATTTTTAGGTTCCAAAGATCTATTTAAAATCACTGAGGGATACGGGAATTAAGATAAAATGCCCCAGTTTAGGGAGTCTATATTCTCCAAAGATTTTTATAAGGAACCCCACTGGTTAAACCAGCACATTCAACCTGTGAAATCCCTTTTCCAATATACACCGGGTAGCACAAGAAAACAATATTTTATCTGTGAACTCAACTCTTCAGCAATATAATATTTTCCTTTAGGGAAGGTGGGAGTTGGGAAGGAAATGCTTTAATGAAAAAAAGAGAATGGATGTTATGAAAGACTGGCTTATCACATATGAGAACATATATATGGGTTGTGTGTATAGATTTTTCATCCTTCTAAACTCACAATAGTTACACATCAAGAATAATTTGACATTTAAGGATTAATTGTAAGCTTTATATTATTGCTTTACGTATGGGCACAGTGATTGCCCTTCAGCTTTGCAGAAGTGAAGTTTCCCCCCCATTCTTTTGCAAAACTGTTTGCTGTATGTGGATTTCAGAGCACAAGGGAACCAACCAACAGGGTTTAACCATCTGTAAATCAGTGCTTTGGTGGTTAAATCCTGATGGTTGGCTCCCTTTAAGTCGGACACGAATTCTGAATTGGACCGAGGACTGGATTTGTCGTCTTCATGACATTAAAGGCATAACTTTGGGTAAAAGTAGATCTTCCTGTAAGAGGACCTCCACAAAGTTGCAGGCTCTCCCCATACCGCTGTTTTAACGTCTTGTAAACGATATGTTTGGGACTTTAAGATAAGTAAAGCAGGGAATGTGAGGGAATACATTGCTGACACACCACAGACCACCTTCACACATGCTGGGATTTTAGACATCCTTTCAAACACAACTTTACATATGACATACATCACATGTTGACTTTCTTTATCTGACTCTGGGAGCACCCTTTCCGCCAGTAATTGCCACCGCTAATAAAAGCTTGCATCCCCTTCCATTTGATCACGGCCCCCCCGCTTGGTGCGATTGCAGTATATTTTACACTCTGCATTTACAGCTCATTACTGAGATTCTCTCTTTTTTTTTTTCTCTCCTCTTGCAGGGATGTGGTGAGAAAAATTGACCAGTCAGAGTTTGAGGGCTTTGAATACATCAACCCTCTATTAATGTCTGCAGAAGAATGTGTATGATGGACGCTACAGTTTTATTTGTCGCTGCTGCCATTGCAGTGCCTGGGCCTCTTTCTGTTGCACAAAGGACACTACTGTACTGGCACCGGCCTGATATATGGTCGGGCACTACTGTACACCAAGGAACCTATATCCCTCTGTTACTATAATGCCATGTATTTAACATATGGACATGAGAAACTAAGTTACAGTTCTCACATACTTTACCAGGATGTGTACATATTGGCCATTTATTTCCTTTATTATGTGTCTTGTTTAGAAAACAGTTGAATGATGTCTGCGGTTCTTTACATGATTTGCTTTCAGTGGCAAATGTATCTATACCTGAATGTAACAGCATTTTCTCTGCTTTATTGAAATGAAGCTGTACCCTCTCATGTGAGATTTGTTTGGGTACTGACACATGTGACTGGTTACCATGCCTTTTATACCAGCAGTGATATTAATTGTGTCCCAAGTCTAATGAATGGGGTACACATACAGCAGGTTCTGATAGTGGAGGCATCATTATCAGTCCTTTATCCTCTGCTTGAAAATGGCTCACTGTAGTAGTCTGACACTGAGATGTAAATTATGAATATATTCAGGGTGTCTTATCCATGGCGGTATTGTCTGTCTTATGTAAAAACTGCTGCCCAGCAAGTTACTGTGCTTTATATCCAGATTGACAGTGTATGACGTATATGGCCCATTAGGTAGGGCTGGCTGTTGTTATTCCATGAAATATTTCATGTACGTGGTTGATAAAGGGAAAACTACAAGAAAAGTAAGTTAATTGTAAATCTTTATTGGTGCCAAATTCACAATGGATGTATTTTTCGTGGCATACATGCTGCATGCCTTTCTTAAGTGAGCTTATTAAATCGATGTCTTAGCTGAATCCTCAGAATGAGAAAGCTAATGGCCACAATGGCTCCATTTTTGTAGACTTATTCCTAGCGATAGTATACCTTATCCAGGTATAGAACAGCCACCATTCTCTTCTCTAATTTTTCGTGTAAGGCTGATAGTTCTCCAGATATTTGTGCTCTCTTAATGAATGTACAATGACATTATGTTTGGTTCAGAGGCCTGGTTATTATAAGGTTTGCAAATATTGGCTATACTGTGTATTAGTGATAGAAAATACAGGCAATGTCTGCATCATTACTGTGCTCAGCATGTTGGATTTCTGGTCTATGACTACTGGGGGGAGGGTAAATATTCCCATTAAACATGGTATTTTCTCCATTTTAATCTGTCAGGTTTCCAACCGAAGTGTTAATGAGTTTCCCTAAATAGTGCCACAGTTCCTAGACAAGTGCTGCCTTCATTAATGCAACATTAATAAACATAGTACATGACAAGCTTTCTAAACTCTTCACATTTTGTTTGCTTGGTCACAAATGAATTTGTCAAAGCAGGGTAAGGGGTAACAACCAAGTATACAACCGGCCTATAGGAAACCAATGGTAAAATAATGTGTACACGGTCATGCTGCTCTACAGTCCTTACAACTGCATCTGAAATTATTTCCCCATTTATTAAAAGAGTTGATTTTTCTTTTCATTTATTGTACTCATAGCCTTCACCAATCTTATGGAGATTTCATCTCTGACTGAAGGCGATAAATCATCACAAATTCCGGAATCCCGTTTACAAGCCTTCTTTTTGAGAAACTGATCATCAGCTAACATATGGGCGGTGTGCTCGACCTTTCTCATAGCAAGAGGATTTTATGTCAGCCCTTTATATTTAATCTGTACACTGTGACACATAGCAACTCTTCATTGTAGACCTGAGGGACCATCAACGCTCCTAAGAAGCAGCATATTTATGAGCCTTTCACTTCATGCCAGATATCACCAACAGATGCCTGTATGTTAATGGACCCATGTTATTGATGATCTTGTCTTCCTCATTATCTGTTTCTTACTTTTTTATTCTTTTATATTTTAAGTGGCTTTATTCACTTTTTTATGGTTGATTTTTATGATACTTGGTAGAATGTATGTGGGATCATCCGTTTTTGTTTGTATTTTTAAACCTATTGCACAAGAATATTTTTTGTATAAATAATGAATTGGTAATATTTTTGGGGATTCTTTAAGTGCCACTTCCCCCCCCAGATTGTTCACTGTATATTGTTTCATTTGGCTCTGGCCATTTCTAGCAGCTGTCATTGTGACCCAGTCGAGAATATGGCAGACCACTTCACATAGCGCCATTACTCCCCCAGAAATCTGATAACGTTTCCACACATGGAGCCTCCGAGGCAAATGTGAACACAGCGTAACAGACCAGAGGCAAATATCGCTCTATTTTTGTCATCTCACTAAGGCGGCCGTCACACGCATCAATATCGCTAGCGATATTGCTAGCGATCACGTGCACGCGCGATCGCTAACAATATCGCTCACATCGCTGGTGAGCTGTCACACAGACAGACTCGCCAGCGATGTGGAGCAGCGAGATCACTGGTAACTATGGTACACATCGGGTTACTAGGCGCCGCGCGGCGCTTAGTAACCCGACGTTTACCATAGATACCAGCATAGGCTCTGCCGCTGGGAGATGGATCATCGTGGTGTCACACACCACGATGAGGCAGATTGATCAAGCGTTTATCGCTTTATATGAGCTCCGGCTCACCAATCTGCGATGTAACGATCAAGCGATTTTACATTGTAAAATCGCTTGATTGCACGCAGCGATGCACAAACGATATCGCTTAAGCGATCAAAAAGCAGATCGCTTAAGCGATATCGTGCAGGAAATTGAAGCGTGTGACGGCCGCCTAAGGGTGCCGTCACACCTGGCGACGGCACCGCCGATGTATTAGGCGACGTAGTGGCGTGGCCTATCGGCGCCTATATCGCCCCTGTGTCGCCTAATGTAAAGGGGCGATGTCGGCGCCTCTGAGCGGTTGCCTGGTTTCACATCAGTGATCAGTGTGTCCACATCGCCCCATGTAAACGGCCACCGGCGTCCTGACAAGCGATGGGAGCCGTAGGCTCCCATTGTACTGCATCACCGCTGGGGTTTTCAGACACCCCGGCGGCGATGCCGCCTGTCAGATCGGAGTCGCGTCGCCAGAGGTGTCACCCCATGTAAATGAGGGACGGTGACGCTGGCGGGGCGCCAAAAAACGTGCGCACTCCCGCCAGTCGCCGCCGACATCTCTAGTGCCGTCGCCAGGTGTGACGGCACTCTAAGAGTATTGGACAAGCCTAAAATATGTTTTGTTTTACTTCTTCTGCATAGCTTGCCTATATCTTGTGGGTAAAACCTCAATGTTGATTTTCAGGTTGTGTAACTATTTTTAGGTGTTTTTTTTTTTCAGCCACCTGAGTTGAGAGGACTGGACCCCTGGGAATTAAACGTATACATCTTGCATAATATAATATTTTTAGATGTTATTACATTATGTGCCGTGCATTGTTATACTGTTTAAAAAAAAAAGCTGTACCCCGTAACATTGTCTCCATGTAGTAATAAAGCACAGCGTATGACAAGGGTTGTAACTGAAGAAAGACTTTCTTTTAATAAAATGTTTATATGAGATCTGGCGTTATGTATTTATCATAATTGTGCAAAAGGGACAATCTAGTATGCAAACGGGGACGCTATGTCCTTCAGCTATGAATGCTGTAAATTGTTACCTCATTATACATGAATACAACTAATTACATTTATGATTATAAGCTCGGGACTTTGATGATAATACATGGAAAAGAAGGATGTATAAAATGTAGAGAATAGGTGAAAAGTTTTTATTATGTCTATTTAAGGTAACACTGAAGGTGAAGGGTGTAAGTCCATCTTCTAAACGCCTTTTAAAGTGCTGGGGCTGAGTGCAAATAAGATTTGCTGGCTCCTTGTCCAGCAGAGATCAGTAGTCTGTGGTGGTTGGGCCAAAGCCCGGCGGACTTGTTCCTAACTGCAAACATCCCAAGTGCCTCTTCTGTTTGTTTAGCCAGGTGCAACATCATTGTAGGATGGCAAGCCAAGTTTACTAATCAGAAGAGATATTAGGGACGATGGCGGGTGGGAGGAAGTCTGTAGTCAAAGGCCAGCAGCCCCACTGACTTCTGACGTGGCAGCCAGCTGTACTAGGGTAACAAGGCACCTGAAGTAACACCTAAAAGTAATGGAGAACAACACATGATTGTGTAATGCCTCATGCAGATATACATTTTTCAAGTATTTTTGTATCCCATTTATTTCACATTTATGGGTATGTTCACATATCTATTCTTTTTTGCAGGGAAATAAAAAAAACTTTTTTTTTTTTTTATCTGATTAGTGGATCACTTGCCCATTGACGGAACCGGGCTGAGAAAATAAGGATTCTACATTGTGTTGGAGAGTAGAGGCTTGCAATTTATCATAGTTTGTATAAAAGTAAAACTGATTCCAGACTGCTCGTAAAAATGGACACATGGACCAAAAATGATTGAAAATCACATCCAGCTTATGAAAGACATTGTGTTTTCTAATAAAGATATCTAATTAGGACTTAAAGGGAATCTGTCAGCTGGTTTTTGCTACCTCATCTGAGATGAAGCATGAGGTAGGCAAATAGATTCTGAATCTAACGATGTATCACTTAAATCCGGGTTACACATACCGATGTTCCAGCGAATTGATCAACGATCCGACCAGACCGGGATTGCTGGAACTGTAATCGCTGGTGAGATGCCACACAGGCAGACTCACCAGTGATTCCCCAGCGATGCGCCGACTGTTGCAGGGATCTGTCTCGGGCGCAGCATGGGGATCTCTGGTCGTTTCCCCTGTCACACATGCTGATGCATGCGGGGCAGTGGGAGACCAGCGATCAAAAAATGGTCCCGGCCTTTCCGCAGTGAGCTCATCACTGGTCGTTGCGGAATGTCACACGCAGCGACTTCGCTGGCGAGGTCGCAGCAACGTTGCAAACCCTGCGACATTGCAGCGATATCGTTACCGATATCACTACGTGTAACCCGGCCTTTAGGCTTAGATTACTGGGTGCAGCAGTCTGATACTGAAAGCTGAAAAAGGCTGCCCCCACCCACACCAGGTTCTCTATGTTCAATTCTAAAGACATTGAGGTGCTTTAATCACAGCAGGGGGGCAGGCCAGACATGGGCATGAGTCAACATGTCACAGAAAATAATGTCCTTGTGATCAAACATTTATTTTAAGTAAACCGTACAGGAGCTGGCATGTGACACATTGTTGAATTCTGTGATTTAACCTCTACACTATGCTGTCCTCAGATTTTATGTCAAAAACCTGCTGACCGCTTCCCCTTAAGGCTTTTTTTTCACATAGCCATATTATCCAAAAACTTAACTGAAACAGTACTTATAAATAGAAAAATGTATGCACTGATTCATCATTGCCTTTGCAAAAGTGTTATGTCTAGGTTTGTGTTTTGCATCTTTTCTTGTTTTGTTTTCACCCAATTTATTCTATATGCACCTTTAAGTCTATGACTAGGACTATGTGACTATCTCAGTGGCTTAGTGGTTGGCACTGCAGCCTTGCAGCGCTGGGGTCCTGGGTTTAAATCCCACCAAGGACAACATCTGCAAGGAGTTTGTATGTTCTAAAAACTACTCAAAAGGCAGCATCAGAAAAACTTGCCATCAGCAGCCAAATACAAAACCAACATTGCACTTAACAGGATGCAGTCAGACCCCATTATGTAGAGCAAGCCCAGGTGCAGGCAGATAAAATCACCTCTACCTACATAGACATATACGGTAGGAGATGACTTGCCATGCACACATTGGGTTACCATTCACACTGATTCAAATGAGGCTGAGTGTCTGATAGCTACCCATCGGTTCTGCCACCTGACCAAAAAACTTTTTGCAATTTATCGATCGCGGGGTGCAGTTGGGCCCCATGGGGCGCCGTTCATCCAGTGGTGTGGAGACATCGTACTGGGCGGCTCGTTTAGTCAGGTGCCAGGACCGATTTATGCGTGGTACCATTTATGCGGGGACACAATACCACCTGTAAACTATTTTGTAGCTAGTCTCCTGAGACTTGGTAGCTACGATATATTTGTGAGATGAGAAGAAACTCTTCCCCCATTGGCCTTTCATAAAGGTTTTATGCAGTTCGGATTCCCAGAATGCCCTGCAGAATCGTAGAAGAGAGGCCCTATCTGACTCAAGCAGCAGTTTGGATAAATTAGAAATAACATGAGTAGGCCCTGTTGTGGTTACACACAAAGCTAAGTCTATCAGGGAATAACATGTAAAAATGCTGGAGCTGGTTATGTTCAAAGCTGTGAAGGCCCAGCGCTGCGCTATTACCCAGAATAGACCAGAGAGGAAGAAGTGTGTCTTCAAGTGCTATGTGACATGTTCAGTGGGGCATCCTTCTAGTGCTAGTCAGAAAGGAGTATGTAGAGAGGCCAGGGGGAAAACAGGGTTGTCAACTACCTGTTGCATAGGTCCTATGTCAATCAAAATGCCATTAATGGAAGTGGTATGAATAATGTTTTGGGTTTGTTTCATAGTATAAGACCTACTTATGCCTTTATGTGATATCAAGGCTATGTCCAGGGGATGATCACGTAAGGTCCGAATTTATAGCATTATTAAAGAGGTAGTTAGGTTATAGTCTTTCAGTTTCCTGGTGGGGGAGTGTGAAATTACATGTTTCTGATTTTCCTAAATTAATCTTGAAATTGGACCAATCCCAAAGAGCTTCAACTCCACCATCAGGGCTGGGAGGGAAGTATGTGGGCTCATAATATAAATCAAGAGGTAATCAGCAAAGGCTTTATTTTCCCACTCCCCTATTTTTATTCCTCAGATGACTGGATTATTGCGAGTGACTTGTAGGAGATACTTCATTATTTGGATATATAATAGGGGTGAGCCCTGTCTTGTTCCATTCCCAATACATAGAGGCTCTGATAGCATATTGTTGATTTCTCTAGTCACCTTCCATGACAGCATAGTCCTGTGTTTGAGACTCCTAACCAAGGCTCCACAGACTCTATTTGCATATTCATAATTCCCAGGAGGCAATGCGCCTAGGAATTCACTTTGTTGAGCGCTTTAGCCAGCTGCCTGCAGTGTTTTCTTGGACTGGTCTCCCTGAGATCAGTGAATACTTTGTGATGTTGGTCTACTAGGCCTTGCTTCCACCTAGCCAGAATCCTACTCCACACTGATGAGGGGCAACACCCCGAAACAGCTGTCTGTGGATGGATACCTGGCCTTGGTATTCCCTTGTCATATCTTTAAGCTTGTAAAAGAGCTGGATATTGACTAAAAGGGCCACTTAACATGGTGGTTATGGTGTTCTCTGCAAGGAGCCACCCCTTGGCTGGGTCCTTCCCTGGAAGGATATCTGGCTAGTCCTGTGTTTGAGACTCCTAACCGAGGCTCCGCAGACTCTATTTGCATATTCATAATTCCCAGGAGGCAATACGCCTAGGAATTCACTTTGTTGAGCGCTTTAGCCAGCTGCCTGCAGTGTTTTCTTGGACTGGTCTCCCTGAGATCAGTGAATACTTTGTGATGTATGCCTGGTAGTGTCAGGCTGATATTGATGGCACCAATGTCCTTTTTGTTACAGGGAGACAAGGCTGCCACTAAGAAAGCCACAGGGAAATCCTCTAGATGCCCTATTTGTGTAAAGAAATTCCACTCAATATGGGATAAGAAGCTCTGTCAAGAATACACAGACAAGATTGTGGAAGCTCCAGGCAGACCTGTCTGATTCTGAGAAACAGTTTGATTCAGACTTTGACAAAATGGATGATAATTCATCCTCCAAAAAGGCACTGAGGCACTCTGTGTCTCCTGTGTGCCTGGGGGTAGTGTCTGTCACTTTATGTGTCCTGACACTCAGACCGCGCGTTACTCTCGAGTCCGCGGATCTGGAGGTGTACCCTGTGCTGGGGTTACCCTGGCTGACCGCCCTGTGTGTCGCAGGGGCTGAGGCTGTAGGCTGCGGATGTGTATTTGTGCATGCAGTCTGTGTGACGTATTTCACACTACTTCCCGCGCTGCGGGCTCTGGCGCCTTAATACGGAGGCTGCTTGGAGGATAGGAAGCAGCCCGTGCGGTGACGTCATCGATGGGCGTGTGTGTGTGCTTCCCGCGTGTTTTCGGCGCCGCCCACGGTTTCACTGTCGGCGGCCATCTTTACCCTCACTTCCCGGCTGGGATCTGTCTGCAGCGTGCGTCTGCACTCCAGAGGAGACCGGAAACTCTCGCGGAGGTCACACACACACACCGCTTCCTCCTACCGCTTCGCTGCGGTCGGTAAGCCACCGGGATTCCCGGTTTTGTCTACACAATTTGGCTTATTTTCCCCTGCTGTGGCGATGTCCTCAGTTAGGAAGCGTGCTGCCAAGGCGGCAGATGCCACCATTACCTGTGCTACATGCAACGGGACACTGGTAGAGGGGTCCTGCAATAACTGCGGACGCCCGGAGGCCCGGACGGACACTGCTGAAACAGCAGCTCCGGTGCTGTACCCTGAGGTGCAAGTGATCCCAGGGCCATGGGAAACTCAGAATAAGATCAATGAATCTCTGTTGTCCCAGCTGTCCTCCATGTCGCAGTCCCTGGAGGCACTCAATAGGAGGCTGGAAAGCCCAGCTACTCCTTCCAGTTACCCCCGGGTGTCTCCCTCTTCTGCTGTGAGACCCCTTAAGCGGGCTCGTCGTGAGGATTCACCCGAGCTCCAGGCTCTCTCTGAGGAGGAGCGTTCCTCTGATGGTGAGGAAGATGATGGGGGTTCGACTCTCGGGTCTGTGTCTGTGTCTGAACCACCAGACGGGGTGGAGGATTTGGTGTCCTCTGTTAACGAGACCTTACGTCTCGTGACACCCCCTGAGGAGGTGACTGTACACCCGAAGGAGGTCTATCAATGGCTGCGGCCGGAGGCTAGACCAAGTGGCTCCTTCATGGACCACACTAACTTTGGAAGGGTGGTTAGAGCCCCCAGGTTACATCCTGGGCGGCGTTATGTCCGCAAACCCAAGGACAATCGCTTCCCCTTCCCCCAGGAGGTGCTACAGGTGTGGTCGCAGTCCCCGAAGGTGGACGCTTCCATGACCAGGATTGCTGCACGCTCCCTTTTCTCTGCCTCTGATAGCTCCTCGCTGAAGGATGCGACTGATAGACAGGTCGAGCAACTCGCCAAGTCTTCCTATGAGGCTGTGGGGTCTTCATTTGCCCCTAATTTTGCCACGGTCTGGACCTTACAAGCGATTACTACCTGCTTGGATGGTATCACTGACCTGGCAAGGTCCAGTCCAGAGGTCCTGGCGCTTACCGAAAGGGCAAGGGCCTATGCGGACTACGCCAGGACGGCGACTTTGGAAACTGCCACTCGCTCAGCTGTGGCTTCGGCCAACGCTATTGCGATTCGCAGGTTGTTGTGGCTGCGTCTTTGGGACTCAGATGCCACATCTAAGAAGATTTTGCAGAATCTTCCGTTCTCTGGTGACAGGCTTTTTGGCACCGAACTGGACAAGCTGATAAAGGATTCTGCTGAGTCTAAGATCCCGCAGAATAAGCCTAAGCCACGGTATTCCGTTAAGAGGAACCCAAAGCAGTGGTCCTTTCGTTCCAGCTCACAGTCATCAGCACCGTCCGCTCGCACGGACCGAGGGGGCAAGTCCGCTTCTCAGTGGCGCTCTAAGAGTCGTCCAAAGAAGCCGGCGGGGGCAGCGGCTGCCACCCCCAAACCCGCCTCTACATGACTCGCTCTCCCTTCCTGCCTCCCCACAGGTGGGGGGTCGCCTGTCTCGTTTTCAGGACAGGTGGCTACTTCACGTTCAAGATCAGTGGGTTCGAGACGTGGTCTCGCGAGGTTACAGGATAGAGCTGACGTCAAAGCCGATACCCCGATTGCATCGGTCGGTCCCATCCCCAGAAAAGGCTCAGGCCTTTCACCTGGTGTTGGAGGGTCTCCGCAGGGACGGAGTGGTGGTCCCGGTGCCTTCCGGGGAGAGGTTTCGGGGTTTTTACTCCAACCTCTTCATTGTCCCAAAGAAGGACGGATCCTTCCGCCCGGTTCTGGACCTAAAGTTGTTCAACCGTCACGTGTTGGTTCGGAAGTTCCGTATGGAATCACTGCGATCCGTGATCGCAGCTGTGTCACAGGGGGACTTCCTAGCGTCCATAGATATCCGAGACTCTTACCTTCACGTGCCCATTGCACCGGCTCATCAGCGCTGGTTGAGATTTGCAGTGGGGGAAGAACACTTCCAATTTGTGGCGCTGCCGTTCGGGTTGGCCTCGGCACCGCGGGTGTTCACAAAAGTGATGGCCTCCATGATGGCTCTCCTGCACGTGCAGGGGCACGCCGTAATACCCTATCTGGACGACCTGCTGGTCAGGGCGCCATCAGAACACCTTTGTCGGCAAAGCCTGGAGGTAACCATGAAGTCTCTGGAACAGTTCGGGTGGCTTATCAATATCCAGAAGTCGACCCTGGTTCCGACCCAGTCACTGACATATCTGGGCATGGACTTCCACACGGACTCGGCCCTGGTGTCTCTGCCACGAGTCAAACAGATGGCGATCCAATCAGGAGTGCAAGCAGTCCTCCTGTCACCACAATCATCCCTACGGATCTTGATGAAGCTGGTGGGGCGCATGGTAGCTGCAATAGAGGCAGTGCCTTTTGCGCAGTTTCGCCTCCGTCCTCTCCAGCTGGAGATTCTTCGCAGATGGGACAAGAGGACGATCTCTCTGAATCGGCTGGTGACACTTTCCCAACCGACCAGGGATTCCCTGCAGTGGTGGCTCCAGCCACGTCATTTGTCACGGGGCCGGTCCTTCCTCAAACCGTCATGGTTAGTGGTGACCACCGACGCCAGTCTGACGGGCTGGGGTGCGGTGTTCCTACACCACAGGGCTCAAGGCCTCTGGACTCAGTCGGAGTCAGAGTTACAGATCAACGTGCTGGAGATCAAGGCGGTCTATCTGGCGCTCCTGGTGTTTCAGAAATTCCTGTCAGGACAGCCCATTCGGGTTCAGTCCGACAACGCGACGGCCGTCGCCTATATAAACCATCAGGGAGGGACCAGAAGTGCTCAGGCCCTCACCGAAGTCCACCGCATTCTATCCTGGGTGGAGGACAACGACTGCCTGATCTCCGCAGTTCACATCCCAGGGGTCGAGAACTGGGAGGCCGACTACCTGAGCCGGCAGGGGATGGACGCCGGAGAATGGTCCCTTCATCCAGAAGTCTTTCGGGACATCTGCAGCAGATGGGGCACTCCGGACGTGGATCTGATGGCCTCGCGGCTGAATCATCAGGTGCCGCAATACATGGCGAGATCATGGGATCCTCAGTCTCTGGGGGCAGATGCCCTGATCCTGAGTTGGTCCAGATTCCATCTTCCGTATGTGTTTCCGCCTCTAGCTCTGATTCCCAGGGTTCTGTGGAAGATCAGGTCGGAGTGCAGGGTAGCCATTCTAGTGGCTCCAGATTGGCCCAGGAGGTCCTGGTATCCGGACCTGTGGCGACTGTCAGGCGGACTCCGGTGGGCTCTTCCAGAACGCGCAGATCTGCTCGCACAAGGCCCATTCTTCCACCTCAATTCCAGGGCCCTCAGATTGACTGCATGGCTCTTGAGGCCTGGCTGCTGACGTCCAGGGGCTTCTCTCCTACGGTTGTTGCCACCATGACTCGGGCTAGGAAGCCTGTTTCCAGGAAGATGTACCACAGAACGTGGAAGATTTTCTTCACCTGGTGTGCCTCGGGTGGTCGCTCCCCGTGGCCCTTGTCCATTCCGACATTGTTGGCTTTCCTTCAGTCGGGGTTGGAATTGGGGTTATCCCTAGGCTCTTTGAAGGGTCAAGTGTCAGCTCTTTCAGTGCTGTTTGACAAGCGCTTGGCGCTCCTTCCCAAGGTCCGTCAGTTTCTCCAGAGAGTCTCTCGGGTGGTCCCACCCTACAGGCGACCACTGGACCCTTGGGACCTTAACATGGTCCTGGCGGCACTGCAGAAACCGCCGTTTGAGCCGCTGAGAGACATTTCTCTGTCTCGTCTGTCCCAGAAGGTGGTCTTTCTGGTGGCGATTACATCTCTGAGAAGGGTCTCAGAATTGGCTGCACTATCGTGCAAGTCGCCCTTTCTGGTGGTTCACCAAGACAAGGTGGTGTTACGCCCGCGGCCAGAATTCTTGCCAAAGGTGGTTTCCACTTTTCACCTGAACCAGGAGATTGTTCTCCCATCATTTTGCCCCGCTCCCGTTCATCAGGTCGAGCGCGATCTCCATACTCTGGATCTCGTGAGGGCTGTACGCATTTATGTGTCCAGGACTGCCTCCTTCCGGAATTCGGATTCCTTATTTGTCCTGACGACAGGTCGCTGTAAGGGGTCCGCGGCATCGAAGTCAACCTTGGCCAGATGGATCAAGGCTCCCATTCAGGAGGCCTACCGGTCTTCTGGTTTGCCTCTCCCGGTGGGATTGAAAGCTCACTCTACCAGAGCTGTCGGTGCCTCCTGGGCTTTGCGACATCGAGCTTCTGCTCTACAGGTGTGTCAGGCAGCCACCTGGTCCAGCCTGCACACTTTCTCTAAGCACTATATGGTGCATGCCCATGCCTCTGCGGATGCAAGTTTGGGCAGGCGGGTCCTCCAGGCGGCGGTTGCCCACCTTTGAGGGGGACCATGTGTTATCCGTCTTTGAGGAACTCTTCCCGCCCTGGGGTATTGCTTTAGGACATCCCCATTGTCTGGGTCTCCCATTATGATGACCAGAAAAAAGAGAATTTTGTTTACGTACCGTAAATTCTTTTTTCTTTAATCATCAATGGGAGACCCAGCACCCACCCAGTTGTTCCGTTGCATGTTTTGCATTTGATCTGTTCCCTGTTGGGACAGTTTCTTCCGGGTTGTTGGACCGTCTGTGCACGGTTTCTTTCCCGATGTTTCGGGTGTGGTTTATTTGTCTCCTCGCAGCTTATGGACCAAACTGAGGATGTTCCCTGCGGTAGGGGTTTATAAGCGGAGGGGGCGGTGTCTACAAACTTGTAGTACCTAGTGTGACCTCCGGAGGGCAGTGCCCTAAACCCCATTGTCTGGGTCTCCCATTGATGATTAAAGAAAAAAGAATTTACGGTACGTAAACAAAATTCTCTTTTTTTTCCACAGAGGATATGGCAAAGCTCATTAGTGCCATACGTAGCACTATGCGCCTGGCAGAGGAACAAGTCCTTCGTTTGGTTCAAGATGAAATGTTTCCAGGGCTAAAGTCGGTAAAACAAGTCGGCTTCCCAGTCCATGCAAACATTCAGAACCTCATTTCTCAGGAATGGGAATTTCACCCTGCCTTTGCAGGGAGCACAAGATCTCCTGTGTTTCAACTTGCAAGACCTCTTGTATTCCAAAGTAATATCCCCTGAGTCGAAAGAGGAAGAAGGAATCGGTCATGATTCCCACATCATCTTGGTGAGGAAGCTATTGGGGGACTCCTGTGTCTTCAGCAATTTGAAACACCTGAACCAACATGTCAGATACCGCAGATTCAAGATGGAATGAATAAAATCAGCAGTTCCATTGATAGGGCGTCATTACCAGATTGCCACGATAGACTTAAAAGATCCCTTCTTCCACGTACCCATCTATCACTGGCACAGAAAGTTCTTAAGATTTGCAATCCTTCACAACGGCACAGTCCACCACTACCAGTTCATCGTGCTCCCTTTTGGGATCTCTTCTGCTCCGTGGGTGTTCTCAAGAATAATTGCAGAGGTAGTTGCCTTCCCAAGGACGCAAGGCATCTGTCTAATACCATATTTGGAAGACCACCTTTGCTCCTTCGGCTGCGGCCCTCAGGAGCGATGTAGAGACATCATTGAACACACTTCGGTCCTTGAGCTGGAACCGAAATCTGAGGAAATCTCAGCTCCAGCCTTCCTCCATGCGGAGGTCCCTGGGGGTGATATTGGACTCAGACAAACAAATGTCATTCCTTCCAGAGGATCACTAATTGACCCTCATTTCAAAAATTTCAGCCCTCAGATCGCAGAGCACCCCCACACTTCATGCAGCTATGTTTGCACTGGGTTCAATGACGTCCTGCATCGCATCAGTGTTGTGGGCCCAGGCTCACTCCCACTGTCTGCAGGATCATATCCTGTCAAATTGGAACAGACCACCTACTTCCCTGAACAAAGGATTTTGCCTGTCACGTCGGGTAACCGACAATCTGATCAGGGGAGTAGCCTGGTCTCAAACACCTCTCATTACTCTGACAACAGATGCCACCAAGAGAGGCTGGGGTGCCATGGTGTCCCGAACCCTGAACCAGGGTGTTTCGAGCCAGTCAATCAGCTCCCAATCCTCCAAATATAGGGAGCTGAAGGCAGTAGAAGCCCTCCTGGCAGCTCGGGATCTGTTCAGGGACTCGCATGTGCTTGTGTATTCAGACAATGTCTCCACGGTGGCACATCTTCGACATCAGGGCAGTACAAGGTCTGGCAACCTGAAGTGCATCTTCAGTTGGATCTTTTGCTGGGCCGAACAGTTCCTTTGGTCCCTGTCCGCAGTCCACCTAAAGGGCACTTTAAACCTTCAGGCGGATTTTCTCAGTCACCGAGATATCCACCCAGGGAAGTGAAGCCTGGACCAAGCAGTGTTCTGCACGCTAGTGGCAAGATGGGGTCCCCCAAAGATCGACCTGTTTGCCTCAAACCAAAACAGGAAGGTCAGAACATTCTTCCTCAATCCCAGGGACGATGCAGTCGAGGTGGACGCTGACGCCTTCCTGTCAAAGTCTCCTTCTAGCAAGAACCTTGAAAAAGATCAGAGAAGACAGAGTTCCAATTATCCTAATAGCCCCACTTTGGCCTAAGAGGAGTTGGTACAATTTGATCAGGACTCTCAAGGTCAACGGGCCAGTCCCTGTGGGTCCAGACCCAAACCTGCTATCACAGGGTCCGCTCTTCTATCGGGATCCTCAGAAACTCAAATTAGCTGCCTGGCTACTGAAGCCCAGGTACTAAAGGCCCAGGGTCTTTCTGAATCAGTTATTGCAACTTTACAAAAATGTCGAAAACCAGTTACAAATTCCATTTACAATAAAATATGGAAAAAGTTCTCATAGTGCAGCCCCAATCTGCCTGATCCTTTACAGCCTAATAGTTCTCAAATTCTGGATTTCTTACAAAAAGGACTGGACCTCAAACCTAGCACACTGAAGGCACAGCTGTCAGCCCGAAGTTCAGTCTTTGATGTGGATCTAGTCAACCACCGCTGGATCAAATGTTTCACGGTGTTGGCTAATAGACTCTGCCCCAGACAGCGAATTATCACGCACTCCTGGGACCTGAATGTGGTCCTTACTGGACTCTCCCGTACTCCTTATGAGCCACTCTCGTCTTCTAACATACAGTCTCTTTTTCATAAAGCTGCATTTCTTGTAGCTATTACATCTGTTGTACCCGGAGGAAGGTGCTGGGACAGCACTGAAACGCGTTGGTTATGGACAAATAAAGAATGTGATGGGAGAAACAATTCTTGTGGAGTACACTGATTAAAGCAGCAGCGCGGACCGTGGAAACCATTCCTGTTTCAGCTTCTGATTTTCCCACTGTTTCAGCTTCTGATTTTCCCACGGTGGAGGTTCTGCAGCAGCTGCTAAAGCGCTCAAATTGGTTGTGGGTGTCACAACCTGAAAAGGTGAATGGACCCCTTTATGACCCACATACAAACAAGTGTCTTTTTGATAAGGCACAATCTGCGCCTCTTGTGTCTCCTTTTATCTGTAGTTACAAACAGGAAGTTGATACCACCAACCATTCCCATTTTATTTAGGTGCATACATATAAATGACCCACCCTGTAGATTAGATCTAGTGTCCAACAGGGATTTAGCTTTTGGCAGAAAAGTCCTGTAGGCTGTAGTCCTCCCCTAGGTAATAATTTGTTGGCATTCTTGCTATGCTGTCGTAAAGGTGACTAGAGAAAAAAAGAATTATTCTTAACGTTAATTCGGTTTCTAGGAAGCTTCCACGACACCACTTATTTCCTTCCCTATATTCCTCGATACTTCCTGGAATTTTGTTAAGATAACTAGTGCTATGGGTTTGTTGTAAGTCACTGGATAAGGGGAGGTGGGAGGGTCCTTTACCTCTTCTGCTTCCTGTCCCTAATAGGCAACCTCCTATGCTGTTGTGGATGGTTCTTAGAAACTAAATTATTGGTAAGAATAATTCTTTCTTTTTTTTTTTGTGTATTTGAGAGGATATGATAAAGGGGGAGTATCTTTGTTGAGATCCAAGGTCCCAGCCACACATGCCAAAGGGTCTGGGATATGGATGGCCAAGATATTCTGTCAAAGGCCTTTTCCGCGTCCAATGGCAGGATCATAAGGAGAGTTATATGAATTTTTGCACGCTAGATTATTTCAGTGGTTTTGAGAGTATTGTTGCCCAGCTTCTCTGCCTGGGACAAGGCTTACCTGGTCCAGGTGGATTAGTCAGGGAAAGGGGGGGTTTAATCTAGCCGCTATAAATTTGGTGTATATTTATATTTGATGACATTTAAAAGGGAAATGGGTCGAAAGCTCGTGCAAAAGTGGGGATCTTTCCCAGGTTTAGGGATTACAGATACGTGGGTCGAGGTAGACTGGGGTGGGAAAGGGGAAGTATCTGATATTAAATTAAAGGCTTGAATCATAACTGGGGAAAGCTGTTTGGAAAAGGCCTTATAGAATTTAGTGGTAGGGCCATCGGGTCCCAGACCTTTGTTGCTGGGTAAGCCTCTAATCGCCGCCTCCAGATCTTGGGGAGGGGGGAAGGAAATTTCTGGGCCCCTAACTATTTCTGAGGGGAGGTGTTTAAAGGACAAAGGCATGTTGGGGTGGACCACTGGCGAGGGTAAAGGTGTCTATTATTTCCAAATTAGAGTGTAGCATAACAGCATGTGGACCCTTAATGCAAGGGATGTGGTTTTAAGCATTTCTTGATTTTGGCACTTTAGCTAACATCATCCCCTGCTTATTTTCATATTCATAGAACCTACTTCAGCTTACTTGGAGAAGACGCCTGAATGAGGCATCTGAAAGGAGTTTACTTGCAATATGGCCTTCAGGAGAATTCTAAGAGTCTCCGTTGATAGGGTTTGCTTTTGAGCCAGTTCTAACCTGATTATCTCCTGGAGGGCTAGTTTTAGACTTGATGACTTTTCTTTTTTTAATTCTGGATCCATTTTTTAATAAAGATTTTAGGGCATCCCATTTGATCAGCGCTGTTTCAATGTATTTGCGTCTCACAAAATTCAAGTAGTACGGACACATTAAGTCTCCAAAATCCCATCCGTCTGGAGGATGAAGGTACTAAGAGAGAACAATATACCAGGGCATGATCGTTGACAATAACCAGTGGAGCGCACTGTGCTGGACTAATATTTAATCCAGCCTTCTGTATGAGTCATGTGGGGATGAATAGAAACTATGATCCATATCAAAGGGGTGCTGAAGCCTCCAGGAGCCCACAAAGCTAGAACTGGAAAAGAGCTTTTTTTTGATGAGCTTGATAACTTAATATTAGAGCTGTGATCTTTTTTTTTTCTTTTGAGCTGTTCAATATTGGGTGGAATGATCCAATGAGATCGCCTCATAGGATTACTGTCCCCCAGGTTAGGGGGCCAAGTACTTTAACTAAGATTGAAATGTAAGACTTGGTTGGGGACATATACATTGATCATAAATACTTGACCCTGAATTGATAATGATGGAGCAATATATCTGCCTTCCGTATAGGCTGAGCAGAGGATAATCCGATGTACTAGGGATTTATAGATGGCAATTGCTAGCCCCTTAGAGCATGTGGTGGGATTATGAGCAAAGTGCCATGTCGTATAATGTTTGTGCTTTATTGTTGGTGAACTGCCAGACCTAAAGTGGGTCTCCTTAAAGCAAACAATATGAACCTTCCTACTGTGGCATTGAGGAAGGATTTGTTCCTGTTTCTAAGGGGTATTAAGGCCCTTGGCATTAAAAAGGCAATATTTAAGTCCGCCATGAGAACATTAGTGGATGTCCGTCTGTGTTTGCCCGTTTGGGTCCCCACATCCAAGAAGAAAGAAGAGCGAAAGTAGTCTAGAGGGTTAAGAAGGAAGATTTATCATGAAAAAGCAGAGGAATAGCCTCTGCAGAGAGAACTACTAGTGCTTCTCAATGAATTAGAATAGCATCAAAAAGTCGATGTATTTCAGTAGTTCAATACAAAAAGTGAAACGCATATATTATAGTCATTACAAACAGAGTGATCTATTTAAAGTGTTTTTACTGTAAATGTTGAGGATTCTGGTTTTTACAGCCAATGAAAACTCAAAGGTCATTATTTCAGAAAATTCAAGTAGGGAGGATGAAAGGTTATAAACCACACTGCCGTATTCCACAAGACATCAAAGGGTGAATATAATATTGATTTATTAGTCATCATGTTTCAGGGCTCACAGAAACACCTTGAAACATGGCAATATTACATTGATATTTGATGAAATTCTAATTTATTGAGATTCACTAGTAATTCTGCATTAGCAACAATAATGCTAGAAAGGAGATTGTCTAGTTCCAAGGGGCCAGGCAGAGGCTCCCAACCTACCGGAGGGAGAATAAGGGTGACCATGTAACTACGTGACATCTGTGCGCTCGGGCCAGAGAATATCTTAAAACAGTAATTAACCAACAACTTATTGATAGAAAGTTATGTGACAACATAGCACTTAGCATGACAATATAGCAGTAGTGAGGGATATACCGGAGAAGAAAAAGGAAAAAAAAAAAATAATAATTACATATATCGCAAACTAGTATACATTTTTTAAGGAGATGAAGGGCCTCTCCTTCCCTGTTGACGTGGTCCCTTAAGGGGAAGGCCTTTCTGCTGTACAGCTGAGGATAGTGTTGAGGTGGCTTCTGAGCTTGTGCCCATCCTTTGGGTTCCTGTTAGCAAGGTCTCCTAGTTAGGAAGATTCATTTTCGATAGGTCTATGGCCAGCTATGAACACTGGAAGATCCTTTGTGGAGCGCAGAGTAAATAAGCCGGGGTCTATTTTAACCGATAGTGAAAACAGGAAGCCCATGGTAGATGTGTGGGGGCTTTTAGCAGCCTGGCCTGTGAGACTCTATATGTCCATGAGAGGTTGAAGGGGGGCACCTCCTCTATAGGTGAGGTATCGTCACTGTTGGGATTCCCTCACACAGTGATTAGGATTGCAGGGGGGCATCTGAGATCTCGAGCTCTGTGGCAGAATCCTTCTCTGCCAGATCTACCATAATCTCTTCTACAGTTCCTGGTGAGGTCTGGTGCTGCTTTGTATGGTGCAATCTCACCATGTTAAGTGGGGAGGTTGTATTGGCGAGGGGAGACACAATCCACCTCATCTAGACTGGAGGAAAGTCCCGTCAGAACTCTTACCACCTGTCCTGGGCTGTGCCAGCATCTCCTGCTGGAGGAGATGGTGACCATCTTGCAATAGCACCTTTCCTGTGATCTCTGCCTTTGGTGTGTTGGGCTGCAGCTGTGGGCTCTTAGGAAGAATCCCAGGGACTGCCAGTAACTGGGTGGAGGAGAAAGGGGGATTCTGAGTCTCCCGTTCTATGGTGCTTGGTCCACCGATCTCCCGCATCGCCTTACCTCCTTACCTCAGGATGATTACGGCCTCAGGTCAGACTGGCTCCCCTTCTGGATGGCCGGGACAAGCGAGGTAGGTGACTGTCACGTTGGGGTGATGTGTGGTGCACCGCCAACTGGAATATGCCTTTTTGGGTGGATTTCCCCATCGTTGCCTGTGAATATCTGCTGTATTGAGAATATAGGGTTCTGAGTCCTGCGTCCTTACACCACCATGATCAGCCCCACCGCACGACAGCTATGCTTTTTAATACAAGTGTCCTTAAAAATGTTACACTTCTGGGATGTGTGTTTTTGGTTTTACATACGAATTTATGATAGGCATGTAGATCTGTGTGGCATATAGTTATGGATGGCTGAGCTCTATATTCAGCACTTAAATCGGATTTTCACAGCTTGTATGCTTGATGTAAAGAAAATTTAAAAATTTATGATCAGAGCAGTAGGTGAAAAAATCTCTTGCGGTAAATACATATTACTTAGGATGAATTTTTTTTTTTGCCCTTAAAAGTTCAAAAGCTGTATTGCGTTACAAAATCATAGGTCTAATAAATATGACTTCCACTTGGTGGCTCCTTAGGCAAATAAACGATTGTTAGCTTTAAAGGGAACCAACCACCTCAGATGACGTCTATAAGCGGATAATCCATGTCCCTGGACCCTACCTACACCATTGCAGCTATCTTTTTGCTAAGAATATTGATAACAGCAAACCGAAATAAACAGTTTATAAGCTTACATGACTTCACTACGAGAGGGCGTCTCCCTTGGGCTCCAGTACGAGAGGGCTGTGTCTCCAGCAGCTTGAGTGACTTTCCTCCCCCTCCCTCTCTGTTTGCAGCACGTCACTGAAGGACGTGATATTATCTTTCTGTGGGCGGGCACGCAAGCCAGCTCCCGTCCGTGCCCGCCCACAGAAAGATAATATCACGTCCTTCAGTGACGTGCTGCAAACAGAGAGGGAGGGGGAGGAAAGTCACTCAAGCTGCTGGAGACACAGCCCTCTCGTACTGGAGCCCAAGGGAGACGCCCTCTCGTAGTGAAGTCATGTAAGCTTATAAACTGTTTATTTCAGTTTGCTGTTATCAATATTCTTAGCAAAAAGATAGCTGCAATGGTGTAGGTAGGGTCCAGGGACATGGATTATCCGCTTATAGACGTCATCTGAGGTGGTTGGTTCCCTTTAATTGCTTTATTCTATTGAGCATTCCGGCTGCACTCACACTTTGTATCGTGTTGTCTGCAATGGGTGCAAAAAAACGCATTATTTGTGATTTTCCAAAATGTTGCAACAAACCTTGTGATTATGCTGCAGCTGTGGTAAAAAAACACTCGAGAGAACGAAGACTTATGGTGGGTTTACACACACCAATTTCTGTGTCCAATATCTGAACAGATCTCTGGTTGCAGGGAAATCATGGACACATAGTTCCATTTTGTGGCTGTGTACAAAATGAAGCAATGTGTCCATGATTTCACTGCAACCAGAGATCTGTTCAGATATTGGACACAGAAATTGGTGTGTGTAAACCCACCATTAGGGCCACGTCACACGGTTCAATTTACTGAACGATATTGTTAGCGATCACATGCACACGCGATCGCTAACAATATCGTTCACATCGTTGGTGAGCTTTCACACATCCAGACTCGCCAACGATGTGGACCAGCGAGAACGCTGGTAACCATGGTAAACATCAAGTTACTAGGCACCGCGGGGCGCTTAGTAACCCGATGTTTACCATGAATACAAGCTCCCAGCATAGGCTGCGAGGCGCTGGGAGCTCGTTCATCGTTGCTCTGCCGGTGTCACACGCAGCGATGCTGCGTGTCTACCGGCCGACCAGCGATAGATTTGTGAACTTGTTCACAAATCTGCAATCAATCAAATGATTTTTCAAAGAAATATCGCTTGGTTACACGCAGCGACACACAAACGATATTGCTTAAGCGATCAAAAAAACAGGTCGCTTAAGCGATATCGTTCACTAAATTGATGCGTGTGATGTGGCCCTTAAGGCCCAGTTACACACAGATAATTGTGCAGAGATTGTTCGCAGATCTCTGGTTGCAGTGAAATCATGGACATCATTGTACACGGCCACAAAATGTAACAATGTGTTCATGATTTACTGCAACCAGAGATCTGCGAACAATCTCTGCACAATTATCTGTGTGTGTAACTGGGCCTTTAGGCTTGTGGAATGTGGCTCACTCAAGTGCAATGTGAGGAAATCTCACACTGCACCTGGCCTAATGTTAGGCATTCGGGCAGCTCAGTGAGTGCGTTTTTCCTCAGCCCTATAAAGACTGAGAAAAAATAGCAGCATGTTACGATCATCTGTGAGTCTCTGATCACTTGCACCCATACAAGTCTATGTATGCGAATGAAACATGCTGTACTCTGCACACAAATCCAAGTGCAGAGAGATATACACCGAGGCCGGTAATGGAGAAGTTGGGAAAATTCATCTCTCCCACTCTCTCTCCACAGCTGTGATCTGATCACAGGATCGGATCATATTTGCATGACATGCAAATCCTGGTGGTAGCAGAGCCTGAGCCAAGGGTCATTAGCATATCTCATCCAATGCCGTGCGCTAGTCTGATCCTGCCCTTAGAAAAGAGATGATCATTCTCAGAAATGGCAGTTAAAGATACATTGAAAGCTAATTTTATACAGTTACAGTGGTAAAAGCTGATCGATTGAGATCCTTGGTGTCAGACCCACTCCTATCTGATATTGGTGAGCTATTGGGAGAGGTCATCAATATAACGGAAATGGACAACCCTTTTAAGTTTCTCTATTTTTTACTTATAGTATTGTATTACCATATATTGGTCCTTGGTAAAGCCATAGCACACTATATAATGTTTAGCATGCAGTAACAAGCGCATTATATTTTTAGTATTGCATTTATTGGAATAGCAGATCTGTCACTAAATTTTACATTACAAAATGCCTACATTACTAAATAGATCTTGGGGTAAAATAGCTATATTAACTTTGAAAAGCCATGTCAGAATGACTATATAGTCCTTTACAAACTTCAATGCCACTCCCCTACTCTGCTTGACTGCTCCTCAATGTTTCTCCTCCCTGCGGCTGATTAGATTTCACACTGCTCAGTACAAGCTGCAGGTGTCAGTGAGGTTGTGTGGGTGGAAATGGAATATATTTTGACCCATGAGCTTTTCTATTGTATAGATGGGAAGTAAATGCACCATCCCTATCAGGTATAAGTTATCTTATTAATAATGTATGCAACTTACATAGTTCAGTATATTTTAGTTAAATCTGATGACCAATCCACTTTAAGACCATTCATCTTTGATGCTGGAACTCTCAGATTAGCATAGTAGTGAGTTAATGCATGTGCTGGGTCAATATATTCCAGGCCAGAATTTTATGGCCTAGTGTTCTGCCTCTTCTCTGAAATATAGAGATCCAGTTTCCAAGAAATGGATGCAATGTACACCCCTTTAATATTTCCTGTTGCTTTAGATTTATTTCATGACATGATGGAGGGGGAAAACAAAACAATAAAGAAGGTCAATGTCAATCCCAAGTTTCAGAAGAGTGAAAGCAAAGGGGATAAAATATGACATTTTCATGGCATCCTGACCCTTGTTCTCTGAGCTCCTTCATGTCCTTGTCACTACACACAGTGATGCCCATTAGTAGAGATAGAGGAACACATCAGCGGTAGGTTTTCTTTAGTAATTGGTATCACTGTGACAATGGATGGGTAACAACATAAAGTCTCATCTCTTGGAAAGGTTGATTCAAGACAAATGGAGCTTATTGTACAGACGCTTGTTATCTCCATGTAACAACGGCTTCAATGATGACAAAAATGCCTTCCTAACAGTATTGACAGTGAATGGTCTGACAATAATGAGGTCTCATGCATTTCTGTTGATAAATGTGAATGCTGCTAAATTTATTGTAATGCGCTGGAGAATATTCTACATGTTATCAGAGGAAATGACAATATGGTTGAAATGCTTCTAGTCTGAGAATTTGTTCTTCTCAAAGAATGGCAGTTGCCTACACAGACCAGAGAAATCTTAGCAAATGTGCCTAATAAGAATAATGATATATTCAGTGCAAGCCTGTGCAGTATTTCATGAGTTCTTATCTTGTAGGTCTCATTTTGGAAAATATTAAAAGGGTTATCTGGGCTGTTAGTACTTACCCCATAGGCAAAAAATAATAACAGGCATGTAGTTACTAACTGCCTTCCTGTTTTGCTCGTTGATGATTTTTGTCTGCTCAGGGAAGTCAGAGTGGCTCCTGCTGGCAATTTCTGTGCTTACACTGATGTTATTGTTGACAGCATAGTCTTTCCTTCAGGTCTGCTTTGTCGATGGGGTGTCAATGTTGATAGGTAGCGGGGAGTCAGCTGTCAATCAACATGATCTCTGCAGTGATGGTCTGTCATCGATAGGTAAAACGAACCAGAGGAATCGCCGGCTGAGATTGTTCCATTGCAGAACAGGCAGGGAACTGGCAAATACCTGACTTTACTTTTGTGTATGGGGCTAAAAATGATGAGATCCTGGATAGTCACTTTAAAGAATAATGCTAGAGGATATCTGTCATCAGAAAATGGCCTGTTCAACCCCATAATGACCTGAGATCTACATTTTTGTCACAGTGCACCTGTGGGATCTATAAAGCGGGCTCAGAAGCTGTGCCCGCTTTATACTTGGCAGATGCTAGCTGTATTCTCCCAACGACGACTGCAACTAGCTCCAATTATTGCTGTATAATTGACACTATCAGTCATTTACTGTCTCATTTAAATGGCCAATGTCCGTCCCACTTCCTCAAGACTCAATTGCAGAAAGCCAATGGTTTTTCATGGGTGCCTTTGAAACACAGCCTTAGGCCAGGGTCACAATTGGCATGTGTTTTTTAAGGTGCATTTTGGCAGCCTGCGTTTTTGCATGCGTTTTTGCTGATAGGTGTGGGGGACCCTTAAAAAACGCATGCAAAAATGCATGTACCATTTAGTGCCATATAAAACGCATGCGTTTCCAACAGGGCCCCATGTTAAAAAAAAAAGCATGCATTTTGTAAAAAACGCATGCGTTTTTGAAAAAGCGCCAAAAAATGCTGCTTGCAGTATTTTTTGGCGCTGAGCCAAAAACGCATCCCAAAAACGCATGGTACATTCAGACATGCGTTTTTGCTATTGGGCCATGCGTTTTTTGCATGGGGGCGTTTTTGCATGCGTTTTCACAAAAGGCAAGTCTCAAAAACGTATGTAAAATCTGCAAGTGTGACCCTAGCCTTAGGCTGGACTTCATGGAACGTTCATTACACTACACTGCATTGCTGTCCAATATTTAGTGTGAGTGATCAAACTATTGCAGGTCCAAGTCCCTTAATTGGACTGGAAAAACAAAAACAAATTTACAAAAAAAATTATAAAATATTACAAAAAGTCCTAAAAGAACAAAACGTTAAAAAAAGTAACAATCCCACCTAATAAAATAATAATTTAAACAATACATTCTAGGCTAGGAAAATTAATTGCACCAAATTATGCCACAGAACGCAATTCTTATTTATTATTATAGCGCCATATAATCCATGGAGCTTACATGTAAGGGTACGGACACACTGGCGTGAAAATCGGATGACTGCAATGCGAGTTTTTCTCACACCACAGTTGGACCAATGTTATTCAATGTCCGGGAACACATTTGCGAGATGTTGGGCATTTTTTTCTCGTCCGTTTCATGGACAAGAAAGCAGTTGCAACATGCTGCGACAGTATGCGATTCATGGGCGAGACGTGCCAATGCAAGTCTATGGGTCCAACAAAACTCGCAGACCGCACACGGACAGCGCACGAACAATACAGGGACAGCGTAGGGAGAGCGATTTTAACATGGTGTTTCTCACTAGAAAAAAAATAGACAGGATAGAATAGGTAGATCGGGTTCACCTGTCTCCCGTAGTTACTTCCGGGACCGCCTATTAACCTAATTACATATTCATTACACTGTCAAACTGCCAATCAGAGAAGCTCACACTGTTTGAGAGCTTCTGTGATTGACTGTTGTTGTCAGAGTGGTTTTCCTCAATCTGGACAGGGATTCTGCTTGGTTGCCGTACACATTAGTGTAGGGCAATCAACCTGGCATTATAGGGTGTGAAATAAATAAATATTTTTTAAAAAAAAAGTGTGGGGCTTCGCAGCAATTTTAAAGGGATCCTGTCACCCCCAAAACACCTCTAAACCTATTAAAAGCTGTCCCTACAGCATAGTAACACTTACCCTACACTCCTTTTAGCTCCTAAAAGCACCAAGTGAAATTGAAGAAAAATGTTATTACAGTACCTCATTATGGATGATAATGAGTGACTATGGTATTCATAGTCACTCTGGCAGGCTGTCCCCCTTCATGATATCACGCCTCCATAGGCGTGATCTTCTAATCAGATTAAAATGCGCGCCTCCCCGCTCTGTGCTGTCTTGGCCTGGGCTGCAGTCTGCCTTAAATTTTCTTTTATGTGCGGCCCACTTACTCTGGCGAGTTTGAGACCCCTGGAATAGAGTGATTGCATACAATAGACAGATAAATGCTATAATAGCTAAATCGGGTTCACCTGTCTCCCGCTGCTACTTACGGGGCCACCCATTAAGCTAATTACATATTCACTGCACTGTCAGATAAACAGCCAATCAGAGAAGCTCACACTGTTTGAGAGCTTCTGTGATTAGCTGTTGTAGTCAGAGTGCTTTTCCTCAATCTGAACAGTGATTCTGCTTGGTTGTCGTACACATTTGTGAAGGGCAACCAACCTGGCATTATAGGGTGTGAAATAAATAAATATTAAAAAAAAAAATGTGTGGGGCTTCACAGCAATTTTATGTCTAGCCCGATGAAAGCAGACAGCTGTGAGCTGCCACCCTCAGCTGCCTAATTTTCCCTTGGCTGGCAAAAAAAATGCGTGGGCTACACCCTATTTTTCATTGCCAGCCAAGGTAAAGCTAGGTGGTATTTCCATCATCAGAATATCTTCAAATCTGTTTTTGAAGTCATCATTTAAATGTTGAACGTATGTCTGATTATCCTCATCAAGACATTCTTCCTGTGACAAGTTTGGAAACTGGGAGAATTCGCGCCGACTAATATTTGGCTTCATAAATTTCAATTTTCCAATAAAAGCTGAAATTAAACCCTTTGTTTTATTAAGTTTAGGCTGTCCCCTTGTAACTGCAAGTTAATGTCATCACATTTTTTGAACAAATCTGTCAAATACACGATGTCTGCTTTCAATTTGATCAGGTTTTCTTTTAAATCTGGATCTTTACTTAACAGAAACTCTAAAACGGATTCAAAAAGTGAATAAAAGCTTGTTAAACATGCACCTTTCGACAACCAGCTTACTTCAGTATGTAAGAGCAATCGTTGGAAGTGTTCATCATTTTCGTCGCACAATTGTGCAAATAAACGGGTATTCAACACATTGCTTCTTATTTTGTTAACTGCTTTAATCACAAATTGAACAGATTGGTGCAATCTATTACTCAAATTTTTCGCTACCAGGTGTTGTCAGTGGATGGCACAGTGAATTGCAGTTACTGCTGGTATAATTCTTTTAAGATGGCTTATAAACCCACGATATTGCCCGAACATGGCAGGAGCTCCATCTGCTGCCACCGAAATAATGTTTGTAAATGGAATCGTTTTTCCCTTAAAAAAAAATCACTCAGGACATTAAATATTGATTTGCCTTTAATGGCTGTCTTCAAAATTTTCTCGCGAATAGCAGCTCTTCATGGATTTCTTCGTTCATAACAAATCGAACATATGCCAGGGGCGGCAGGGGGTGGGGACCTGGCGGGGGTGATCGGGCTGCGGAGATGTGCGCAGCGGAGGTGATGAGCGGAAGTGCAGCCATCGCCATATTCAGAGATCAATGACTTCCGGTAGGCGCTTGGAATTGTGGGATAGCGACATACCTAAGCGCCGGAAGTCTGTTACAGAGCCGATTGGTGATTATGTATTTAGATTACAATATAAAATAAAAGTATGCATAACTAATAGGCATGTACTTACTTTTTCTGGCACTGGCAAACACTGACATTGATTCACTTACACTTTTCTTTTCAAAATTCCGGAAACAAATGAGTAACGTTTGTCCTTGGCATTCGTATTTATATTGGTGAAGAATCAAACAAGGTCATGCAAGATTGCAAGCACAGCACGAGTCGTATTTCATCCCTTTGCATGTCTGAACAAGCGTTATGGGCGGCGGCGCTTTGCAAGTCTCGACACGTGTTGTACTGATTATCGAGTATGCAAGTTTTTACAAGGAACAGTCGCTGATCTTAAAATATTATCTGTCTACATTGATAGTAAAGAACAAAAATGTTGGCTTGACCTATCGAAACCGGATACATTTTCATGTAAGCTGCACTTACAATGTGTGAACGCCCATTTTTTTTTTTCACGCCAACGTAGACCCCCGTTGAGTCTCCCGTGGAACCCTGGGGGTCCACCTGGACCGCTTTGGGAATCACTGACATAAATTAACATAAAACCAAGAGTGAACTGCAGGTGGAAATAGCAGCAGAAATGCAGAAAAAACGTCCTGTGGGCACAAACCCTTAACTTACTTTTCTGTCGCATCCCAAATGGCACTGTGGCGTCCTCCGGTCTTCCTGCTTGTACCAGCATCCAATCATGTGACCGGCGCAGCAGTGACATCATCATGCGTCAGTCACATGATTGGATGCTGGTACAAGCCGGAAGACTGGAGGATGCCACGATGCCTGCAGGGATGCAATGGAAAAGTAAGTTAAATTGTTTATTATTTTATTGTGTGCGGCAGCATGGAGGCCATATACAGTGATGGGGGCCAGGATATGGGGGGCCATTTACTATGATGGGGGCTATATACAGTGATTAGTGGGTTATGTACCAGGATGGGTGCTATACATAAGGAATGAGGGACATATGCAGTAATGAGGGGCTATGTAGCAGGATTGGGGGGCTATATAACAGGATGGGAGGCTATATACAGTAATGAGGGGCTTTATTCCAGGAAAGGGGGCTATATACAGTGATGGGGGGGGCCATTTACCAGGATGGAGACAGATATACCAGGATGAGGAGCTACATACAATGATCAGGGTGCTTCATACCAAGATGGAGGGGCAAATATACCATGATAGTGGGCTGCTGCATTTCCCACCCTAGGCTTATACTCGAGTCAATAAGATCTCCCAGTTTTTGGAGGTAAAATTAGGGACCTCAGCCTATACTCGGGTCGGCTTATACTCGAGTATATACGGTATATATTGGTAAAAACTCCAAAGTGATGCCATTTTAAAAACATCACCCACAATGTATTCACAACTGCTGTCAGGTAATTTTTTAACCCTTCAACTGCTTTTTAGGAATTAATGCAAAGTAGCTATGATAGAAAAGAAAAATGTTATTTTTACCACCTAAATGTTGCTAACTTCTGAACAGGTCATTATAGCCAGCAGACTCTTAGGCCGTTATTTGATCATGAATTGCCATGGCAGCCATCAGAACCACATCAGTATGATTTCAGGATGCGGATGGGGTTAAAGACTGAGCACCCACACTGTTAACCATCTAGATGCCATAGTCATTATTGACAGCAGGATTGAAGGGGTAAAATGGTCACGGTCAATGCCAACATCCATTATGATTGATGCAGCAGGGTGTTATCTACAGTCATGGACAAAAGTTTTGAGAATGATACAAATATTAATTTAAAAATGTCTACTGCTTGTTTTTCTAATGGCAATTTGCATATACTTCAGAATGTCATAAAGAGTGATCAGCTTAACAGCAATTACTTGCTAAGTCAATATTTGCCTAGAAAATGAACTTTAACCCCCAAAACACATTTCAACATCATTGCAGTCCTGCAAAAGGAACAGCTAACATCATTTTAGTGATTGTTCGCCAGCCCTGTCCTCATCAACACCCACACCTGTGTTAATGGAACAATCAGTCATGATTAAGTAAGAATGACACCACTGGACACTTTAAAAGGAGGCTGGTGCTTGGTATCATTGTTTCTATTCAGTTAACCATGGTTATCTCTAAAGAAACACGTGCAGCCATCATTGCACTGCACAAAAATGGCCTAACAGGGAAGAGTATCGCAGCTAGAAAGATTGCACCTCAGTCAACAATCTATCGCATCATCAAGAACTTCAAGGAGAGAGCTTCCATTGTTGTCAAAAAGGCTCCAGGGTGCCCAAGAAAGACCAGCAAGCGCCAGGACCGTATCTTAAAACTGTTTCAGCTGCGGGATCGGACTACCAGCAGTGCCGAGCTTGCTCAGGAATGGCAGCAGGCTGGTGTGAGTGCTTCTGCACGCACTGTGAGGCGGAGACTCTTTGCTGCCCTCCTTGAAACCAGGCCTTGCTCTAAGAAGCCACTTCTCTGCAGAAAAAACATCAGGGACCGACTGATATTCTGCAAAAGGTACAGGGAGTGGACTGCTGAGGACTGGGGTAAAGTCATTTTCTCTGATGAATCCCCTTTTTCGATTGTTTGGGACATCTGGAAAACAGCTTATTCGGAGAAGAAGAGGTGAGCGCTACCACCAGTCTTGTCTCATGCCAACTGTAAAGCATCTTGAAACCATTCATGTGTGGGGTTGCTTCTCAGCCAAGGGAATTGGCTCACTCACAGTCTTGCCTAAAAACACAGTCATGAATAAAGAATGGTACCAGAATGTCCTCCAAGAGCAACTTCTCCCAACCGTCCAAGAGCAGTTTTTCGCCCAACAATGCCTTTTCCAGTATGATGGAGCACCTTGCCATAAAGCAAAGGTGATAACTAAATGGCTCAGGGAACAAAACAAAGAGATTTTGGGTCCATGGCCTGGAAACTCCCCAGATCTTAATCCCATTGAGAACTTGTGGTCAATCATCAAGAGACGGGTGGACAAACAAAAACCAACAAATTCTGGCAAAATGCAAGCATTGATTATGCAAGAATGGACTGCTATCAGTCAGGATTTGGTCTAGAAGTTGATTGAGAGCATGCCAGGGAGAATTGCAGAGGTCCTGAAGAAGAAGGGTCAACACTGCAAATATTGACTTGCTGCATTAACTCATTCTAACTGTCAATATAACCTTGTGGTACTCATAATATGATTGCAATTATATTTCTGTATGTGATATACACATCAGACAAACACAAATAAAAACCAGAGGGCAGCAGATCATGTGAAAATATAATTTTGGTGTCATTCTCAAAACTTTTGGCCATGACTGTATAGTCTACCGATGATGGCTGGGTGAAATGACCACCTGCTAGCTATGAAGTGCAGCATGATAGTCATACTTTGTGCATCTTATACTAAAATGGCCACCAAACTGGAAGGATATGCTGCTCTGCACTCATCTGCATCCTTCAACATCCATGGCCTCATTTGAACTATCAGAGCCGCGATCCAGCTCATCGGCCCCTGCTCCCCCTCAGCATCCCACTAACCCGACCATTGGTGTGGTTGAAGCGAGGAAAGCCACCAGCTACCCTGTGCGCCGCCTGCAGGGGACCCCTAAGGGTGAAGGCCCCCCAGCAGTGGCTGCAAACGATCCAGGCACTCCCTCCCACCAAGAGCAGGATCCCTTATGACACTGCTGGCAGACGACCCAGTGAGCCCAGGGACCTGCCGCTGCCACTGCCATGAGCAGTGATCTGGGGCTAGGCCAAAGCTGCGGCTTCTAGCTGTGGAAAACCCCCAGAGCTCCTGAAGTCCCACCCCGCCAAAACCAGTGGTGCGGCTCACCAGTGGCTGTGGCGCCCGCCACTCCAGTTGGCCACGAGAGGAGGGAGATCAAGGCTGCTCCTGCGACCAAAAGCTGGGTTTCAGGGACTAGACCACAGCCGCGGCCTCTAGCTGCGGGCTCCCCAGAGCTCCCGAAGCCCCGCCCCCTGCCAAAGCTGGCGATGCAGCTCACCAGCAGCTGCGGTGCCCGCCACTACAGCAGGCCCTGGAAGGAAGGAGATAACCCAGCTTTCAGCGGCAGGAGAGGCCTTTATGGGGACTAGGCCGAAATCACGGCCTCTAGCTGCGGGCTCCCAAAGCCCCGCCCCCCACCAAAGTCAGCAGTGCGACTCATCAACGCTGCCTCTGCCCCCGGCTATACTTCGTCCCTGACTGCATCTCATATCTGGCTGCATCTCATCCCTGGCCGCTTCACATCCCTGGCTGCACCTCACCGCTGCCTGCATCTCATCCACGGCTGCACCTCATCCTATGAACAGCACCCTAGTATGACCTCATCAACCTGCATCTCATCCCTACAGCCAGCACCCTGGTACGACCTCAACAACCTGCATCTCATCCCTGGCTGCATCTGAACTCATCCCTGACTGCGCCTCATCCCTGGTTGCATCTCACACCTGCTGGACCTCACCCCTGGTTGCACCTCATCCCTGGTTGCATCCCACCCCTGCTGGACCTCATCCCTGGCTGCATCTCATCCCAGGCTATACCTCACCCCTGTCTGCATGTCATCCCTGGCTGCGCCTCATCCCTGGTTGCATCTCACCCCTGCTGGACCTCATGCCTGGTTGCACCTCATCCCTGGTTGCATCCCACCCCTGCTGGACCTCATCCCTGGCTGCATCTCATCCCAGGCTATACCTCTCCCCTGGCTGCATGTCATCCCTGACCGCATTTCATCTCTGGCTGCACTCCATCCCCAGCTGCATCCCACCCCCCTGCTGCATCTCATCTCGATGTGCTGCATCCATAACTACTGCTTACAATATTTCCTCTTCTTTTCACCTTCACTCCCATACCACTTCACTTTCTACTAACCCCTCTAATCCCCCACCCAGTAATGAAGTAATGCTTTCTCAATCCATCCTATCCAGTCATCTCTTCTCCTCCTCTGAACTATTCCTTCATACGCAGTCCGTTGTCTCCAAACACGTATGCCCACCAAGTGCCCTCTCCTACTCTCACCTTCTAACCCTCTCGCTGCTTCTCTTACTCGCTGGTGATATATCCCCGAATCCTGGTCCCACCCGTCACATCTCCACAGTCACCTCTCAAATATTTCCACTCCTCAACAAAACTCCCGTAACCTCCATAATCTTACACCCATTCCTCCAGCCCTTGCTCCTCCAGTGCCTCTACCCAGAGCACTATGGAATGCTCGCTCAGTTCACAACAAACTCCCTTTCATTCACCACCTCTTCTTCACTAACACTCTCATTCCTTGGCATCACCGAAACTTGGCTCAAACCCTCTTACACAGCCTTTCCTGCTACACTCTCCTATGGTAGAATCACCCTGTCCCACAGCCCCGGCCCTAATGACAAGTATGGTGGAGGAGTCGGCCTGCTCCTGTCCGATTGCTGCTCCTTTACCCCAATTACACTACCACCCCCTGCTAACATCCCCTCTTTTGAAGTGCACTTTGTCTGCATCTTCTACCCCTGCAACCTCCAGCTGGCCGTCATCTACCGCCCCCCTGGATCTACCCCCACTTTTCTTGACCACTTCACCACCCTTCTCCACTTCCTCTCTTCCAACATCCCCTCTATCATCATGGGCGATTTCAACATCTCCATCGATACACCCTACCCTGCTGCTTCCAGACTCCTGTCACTGACCACCTCCTTTGGGGTTTCCCAATGGTCCTCCTCAGCCATCCATAAGGATGGCCACATGCTCGACCTTGTTTTCACCTGCTTCTGTTCCCTCACCGACCTCTCAAACTCACCCCTCCCCCTATCCGACCACAACCTGCTGAGTTTCTCCTCCCTCTCCCCTCCTACCACGCTCCCTCCACTCCGGAAACTCTCTCATCCCTGCAGAAACCTTAAACTTATTGATTACCACTCATTCTCTGTGTCCCTTCTCCCTCTCACAGACTTAGCTTCCTCACATGTGGCAGACTCTGCTACCACCCTCTACAACGCCACAATAACTGCAGTTCTCGACCTCGCAGCCCCCCTCACATACAAGAAAACCAGCACACACAGGCAACCCTGGCTCACCACCTCACTAAAAAGCTGCGTCGAGGGTCCAGAGCGGTCGAGCGGAGATGGAAGAAATCTCATTCCGCGGTGCACTTCGCCATGTACAAACAGTCCCTCTCTACCTTCAAGACCACACTCACCGATGCAAAACAAGCCTACTTCTCATCCCTAATAACCGTCCTGTCCCACAACCCCAAGCACTATTCAAAACTTCCAACTCCCTACGCCGTCCCCCCTGCACCTTCTCCCTCTCCCCTCATCTCTGCCGATGACTTCGCCTCTTTCTTCAAACAGAAGATCCACAAAATCAGAGAAAGCTTTGACCCATTGTCCCCCAGCCCTCCCCCATGACCACCCAGCTGTCACACACTTAGATGGCGCTGATATTGTTGGATGCTGCTGTATTTGTTTGTCTTTAAGAGCTGCATGGTTGATAGTTGTGAAGGTCCTGGCCCTGTGTTGTGCTCCAGAACTGCATTCACTATTAGGTTCAACTGCTGGTTGAGGGTATAATGTGTGACTCACCTGAACTCCCCTCCCCCTAGCCTTTAGGTAGCTTCTCCTTCCACCAGGTGGTGATGCTGATAGAGTTTTACTCTACGCCTGGAAGCTGTGCTGTGCTGACCTGTGTGTTTGTGTTACTGAAGTCCTTTCCTTTTGAGTTGCTGTATGCCAGTTCTGTGGAGCGAGGTGAGGGGGGAATAGTGCAGGACTGGTGGAGGAGTTTTAGGTAGAGGCTGGAGGCCCAAACCTTCTCACCTTCAGAGATACCTTCGGGATCTGGGCCATTCAGGGTTGCTAGACTAGCGTCAGACAAGTATTTTCTGGTCACCCTGCCCATAACTGCCATTCCCTCATCAGCATTCTCCCTACACCGTGACACCAGCCTTCCTTGTCCAAAGGAAGCTTCTCCACCATGACAAAGGATCAACTCTCCTCCCTTTTGTCACAACACCACACCACCTGTGCCCTCGACCCACTCCCCTCCCACCTCATCCCGAACCTCACCACAGTCCTCATTCCTGCCCTAACCCACCTCTTCAACCTATCAGTCATTACCGGTGTCTTTTCCTAATCCTTCAAACATGCCTTGATCACACCCATCCTCAAAAAATCCTCCCTTGATCCAGCATTTGTTTCTAACTATCGCCCCATATCTCTTCTCCCCTTCACCTCAAAACTACTTGAACAACACATCCATTCTGAACTGTCCTCCAACCTCTCCTCCTGATTCCTCTTTGGCCGCCTACAATCCAGCTTCCGTTCACACCACTCCACTGAAAGAGCCCTAACCAAAGTCACCACTGACCTACGGACCACCGAGAGCAAGCGACAATACTCCGTCCTCCTTCACCTATCTACCGCCTTCGACACGGTTGACCATTCCCTCCTACTCCAGATTCTGGAATCTCTCTGCATCACTGATCTAGCCCTCTTCTAGATCTCCTCATATCTAACTGACCGAACTTTCACCGTTACACACTCCCACACCTCCTCTTTGCCCTACCACCTATATGTCGGTGTTCCCCAAGGCTCGGTTCTGGGACCCTTACTCTTCTCCGTCTACACCCTCGGCCTAAGACAACTCATCGAGTCCCATGGCCTTCAGTACCATTTCTTCGCCGAAGACACCCAGATCTATCTGGGCCCGACATCACCTCCTTACTATCCAAAATTCCACACTGCCTGCCATCTCCTCCTTCTTCTCTGCTGGCTTCCTCAAATTGAACATGGACAAAACTGAGTTCATCATCTTCACCCCCAAGTCGCTCTCCCCCTCTACCTGACATATCTATTAATGTCAACGACTGCTCACTCTCCCCAGTCCCTCAAGCAAAGTGCCTCATGGTAATCGTCGACTCCTCCCTCTCCTTCAAGCCTCACATCCAAGCCCTCACCACCTCCTGCCGACTCCAGCTCAAAAACATTTCCCGGATCCACACTTTCCTTGACCACGACACGGCTAAAACACTTGTTCATGCTCTCATCATCTCCCGCCTTGACTACTGCAACCTCCTGCTAACCGGCCTCCACATTACCTCCCTCGCACCTCTCCAATCTATCCCAAACTCCGCTGCCCGACTCATCCACCTGTCTTCCCGCTACTCCCCAGTCTCTCCCCTCTGCAAAGCCCTTCACTGGCTCCACACTTCTCAGAGATCCTGCGTCAAAACCCTAACCATGATGTACAAAGCCATCCACGATCTGTCCCCTCCATACATCTCTGCGTTGGTCCCCCAATACCTACCCTCACACAACCTATGTTCCTCCCAAGCACTCCTTCTCTATTCCCCTCTTATTTCCTCCTCTCACAACCGCATACAAGATTTACCCCGTGCATCGGCTATCCTCTGGAACTCTCTCCCCAACACATCATTCACCTACTACTCTGGGAACCTTCAAAAGAAACCTGAAGACTCACATCTTCCAACAAGCCTACAACCTGCAATGAGACCCTGTCCAACGCACCGTCTCATGTTAGGCACTGCCCCCTCCTACTGTATCACCACTGGTCCCTCATAGACTGTGAGCCCTTGTGGACAGGGTCTCCTCCCCTGCTGTTCCTGTTGGTCTGGACTACCCATATATATTGAACTTGTCTTTGTCTACCCTTTTCTTCATGTGAGGCGCCATGAAATCTAATGGTGCTATATAAATAATAATAATCCATCCATATTTGCTGAGATGTTACCGGCATTGACTCGCAGAGGGGTGGGGAGGTGGTGCTGGAGGCAGGAGACCAGCGCCGTTTTGCACCTCACTGGTGCTTCTATGGGTCCCGTAGAATCACCAAACAGGTGCAAAATGGTGCTGTTGTCCTGCCTCCAGTACCACCTCCCCACCCCTCTGCAGCTCAATGCCTGTAACTTGTAACCTGTTTTACTTACAAGTGGAATAAAGGATCTCAACACACCTGGTGAATGCCCCTCTACTTCTTCTTTGTCTCATGGATGTCTGCCTTGTCTAATATGAGAGGGAGCACTGTGGGTCCCCGGCCCTAACCTCGGCACAATCACTGCCACCATTGCATGGGTTAATGCTTGGTCCCTCAGCATTGGTGCAAAGAAACTTTCTTCAGTAACTTTGTTTCCGGATATTCACTTACCGTATTTTTCCTTTTATAAGACGCACTTTTTTTCCTCCAAGTTTTGGAGGAAAGTGGGGGTGCGTCTTATAAAAGGAATATAACATTCTAGCATCCTCAGTTGCTTGGGAGGGGGGGACAGCAGTGAATTGGGGACAGAAGTGACAGGGAATGGTCCCTGCTGAAGAATCCGGGGCGGCAGGAGCACCACGTGTCCCCGGCTCATTATCTACTTAAATATTCACTTCACTGCTCCCAGTCCCCACCCACCTCTCTGCACTGAAGACAGCACGAGAGGTGAGAGCACGGGGAGCAGGAGAAGCTGCTTAGCCGGCACACACGGTCTCTCCTGCAGCTGCTGGGGACATTGTGTGCTGCAGATAGTGAAAACGGAGGAGCTGGGTGCAACTGTGGCAAGTGAATCAGCACTGAGCTTTGTGCTGATTCACTGCCATGAAGACAGGGGCAGAGCAGGGAGATCGGCACTTTATCACAGCAGGTACCTTGTTTGTCAGTGTCCTGCCTCACTCCCTCTGCTCAGTGTAATGTGTCCTCCTGCTGAGCCCTGACACCAAGCAGAAATGCAGGAAGCTCGGTCTGCAGTTCAGGAGCTTCAGTGTATGGAGAGCAGGGCTGGAGCCTGCATAACGCCAGTGTACAGCTCCCCTGGCCCTGCATACAGGTCAAGCTCTGTGGTGACTTGTAATTAGGAGACAGGGCTGGAGCATCATATTTCAGCAGTGTACAGCCCCCCTCCCTGGCCCTCCCTCTTTACAGGACATCACATCAGAACTTGATATACAGACTATGGCCACTTCCTTCACTTCAGCAGGGTGATGGCAAAGCAGGACACATTAAAGTGAGTCCACATGTATATGTAACATAACTAATAAAGTAAAGTTAACACTACCAATACTGTGCTTAACTAGAACTCCAAGCATGCTATAGGATCTACAGTACATGCTGGGAGTGATAGTTCTTAAAGGGATTGTTACTACATGAACAAATCCCATCTCATTCATCTTGTTGGCCCTTGTAAAAGTAATAAAGACCATACTAAGGGTGTGCGCTCACAGTCGGGAGTAGCTGTGTGTTGGACGCAGCTCCTCCGGACATAAGTGAAGCCACATGTGGAGGCAGGGAGACCGCAGCTGCCCTGTACTCACCATGTGCGGCGGGTGCAGGGCGGCTTCTCCCTGCAGTCCCCCGATGGGAGCCGCTTCCAACTCCACAGCATGAAATGAACATGCTGAGAAGGAGCGGACTGCCGGCAACCCACACCGCAGCTGTCAGAATGCTGCGGTCGGATGAAGCATAGTGAGTATGGGATTTCTACAAATCCCATCCACTATGCTTGTACTGTACTACGCAGCATTTTGGACACAGCAGCAAGACGCTGCGTCCAAAAGGCTGCGTATACTCATCGTGTGCACGCACCCATACCCCTGATTCTGCAGCAGTTCCAACGTTATCAGAAGTTGCATAGGCATGTCCCATGTGATATTGATATGAGACTCAGCCCTCTGACCAGTCAGTGATGGCGTCTGTCTCCCCGCCAACAGACACTGGAGCAGAAGTCATTGGTGTTGCTCACATGCTGCACCTGCATCCGAAGGAAACAGACGCCAACACTGACTGGTCGCAGGGCCTGAGTGTCATATCAAAGTCATTTTTTGCTACAAATATTTTTTTCCCTATTTTCCACCTCTAAAATCTGGGTGCGTCTTATAATCCGGTGCGTCTTATAAAGCGAAAAATACGGTATATCTCAGGTCAGTTTGAAGTCGTATTGGTGGTCAATAATGGGTTAAAATCCAGACAGAGTGAACTAGATAAAGCATACCTTTTTGTTATACAAAAGTATTTAGAAAAAAAAAATATTTAAATGTGCATTTATTTTATAACAAGTCTAGGAGGATCCCTTAAAGTGAACACTAAATGTAAAATCAGTAAATAATAAATGTGAAGTATTACTATTTTATATTTTGCTAAAAGGTGAGTATTGTGGTTACTGAAATACCTTTTTTCTCATTTTACAAAACTGAGAAATATTTCAATAATTCCATATGTTCTTACTGTCACTAGGCTCTGATCAGACCTGTGTGTAGCTGTAAAGGGCCCATGTATTGTTCTTGCACAGGGGCCCTGTTTTGTCTTTGTCCGCTCCTGTTAACTGCTCTGGAAGCCATATGTGACCTGCCATGCCATGTCTCGCCTACTCACGGCCATATTGCAGAAAAAAAGGTAAGGCTCAGAATTAAATTAACCTCTTTACAAAGTTTATACAAGAATGCTAAGGAGATGAAAAAAATCCTGTAGACTGACAAACACTATGGGAAATTGTATTTTCATTATTTTCAAGCATTAGTATTACTTTATTTCTTCAAAATATGACCTGTTTGGTCTTCTTAAGGATAGTTCTAAAATGTATTTCATTTAGTATCCACATACTGTATGTCAACCTGCATATTTGATAGTACAACTAGAAGGTCCTCAAAGATAAATTGTATAATAGTTATCAGCTGTGTCAGAACACTGCATGATAAGATTATTTCTATACAATGAAAAACAACGATAAAGCGTTACATCAGAATTAATGATAAAATTCATATAATTATTATGCCATATAGACAATGCAATTGTTAGATGTCTCTTACAATACTATAAGCATACATATCCATAACATATAATATACATTACTTTTTGACACTTTTAAAGATAAATCTGTTCATGAGGTCTTTTCCCTTTTATACCCTATTAACTATTTTCACTCCACACTTCTGTAGGTTTAATAGCATCATCGCTCAGGGTCTGGTACTTTTTAATTAAATATGTTGTTATGAGTTGAACAGGCCATTTTAGGGGTGACCGGTACCTATATATCATTTATTATATAAAGGAAGGACAAGCTGCTCCCTCAATATGATTTGCACAGAATAAGAATATGTTGCCCTATTAACTGTATTTTGCTGTGCAGGGAATCCTAACAAGCTATGTGGATGCTCGGTTTCTTGCACAACAGATGGCCAGGGAATCTTTGGGGATCTAAGACATAGGAAAGATTCTGTCCCCAAGCTCGCAACGGCTTGTTGTGCTACAGGTAATGCTCTCAGTTCTTGATCAGACTACAGATTTAGGGTTTAACATTTACTATGACATATATTTCCAGGAGATATTAGGCATCAATAGATCTTAGAAAGGACTAAACATATGGAACATTCTCACTAAAATGCTTCATATATTAAAGCATGTACAGTAAATCATAACATCATCAGTATATAATGAATAAAGCCATCTAGTATATCATCATTACTAAAGATGAGTAGACAAAAGCAAACTGAATGATAAGCATTTCCATATATGCTATATCATCTGTTGAAGTCTAGCTTTGCTGCGCATTACACTAAACTATCATTTATGGCAATACATTAGTGCTAAATTTACAATTATGATCGATTACACTGTTTTGCAAGGGTTCAACTCATGGAATTGGCTGTTGTTCTGATGAGTACTTATTATTGTGCAAAAAAATCTTAGGTCTATGGTTGATCAATAAGGAGGCATAGTTCCCCACACCAAATATACTCAATAACTGCATTTTTGCACATCAGTTCAAGGACCACATGGACAGGCATTGATCTATTCAAACGAATGCCATCCGTCATCAGTGCCACAGATAGGACTGCCAGGAGCTGTACCTTGCATCTGAGCATGCTCAGTAACAGCAAAACGGGTCATTTTTTCACGGATCCGTCTTCATAGACCCCCATGTTATTTGATGCGGACAGGTACGGATCAGTGTCTGTCTGTCCATTTGTGTCCACTTTTTTTAAGGCAGCCCAAAATCAAAACAGTCTCTGATTCTGGATGCATGAAAAAAAAACTGACACAAACGAATCAGTGACAAAACTAACACACACGGATGACCATATAGGACCATAGGGATACATGGGAGACCATAACTGATCAGGGGCTATCAGTTTTAAACCTGAAAGACACAGATCACATAAAACGCAGTGTGAAAGCAGCCTAGCATTGCCAACATTAAATATATAGCTGGTTGGATTATGTAAATATCTTACATTTCTATACTAAGTAGTTATGTATGAATGGTAATGTGGTCCCTGATGAAAGCAGGATCAGCATACAACTCACATCGTTGAACATGTACACTAGTCAATTTATGCCAGGATTTCCCACTGTGAACAAATGAAACTTTAAACTGTTCTATATGGATATAGTGGACTGAAAATGTTGGCTCTATATTTAATATAAACAAAAAAAAGTTTTTTTTTAAAAGACAAATTTTATACAGTTAGGGCCAGAAATATTTGGACAGTGACACAATTTTCGCGAGTTGGGCTCTGCATGCCACCACATTGGATTTGAAATGAAACCTCTACAACAGAATTCAAGTGCAGATTGTAACGTTTAATTTGAAGGGTTGAACAAAAATATCTGATAGAAAATGTAGGAATTGTACACATTTCTTTACAAACACTCCACATTTTAGGAGGTCAATAGGAATTGGACAAATAAACATAACCCAAACAAAATATTTTTATTTTCAATATTTTGTTGCGAATCCTTTGGAGGCAATCACTGCCTTAAGTCTGGAACCCATGGACATCACCAAACGCTGGGTTTCCTCCTTCTTAATGCTTTGCCAGGCCTTTACAGCTGCAGCCTTCAGGTCTTGCTTGTTTGTGGGTCTTTCCGTCTTAAGTCTGGATTTGAGCAAGAGAAATGCATGCTCAATTTAGTTAAGATCTGGTGATTGACTTGGCCATTGCAGAATGTTCCACTTTTTTGCACTCATGAACTCCTGGGTAGCTTTGGCTGTATGCTTGGGGTCATTGTCCATCTGTACCATGAAGCGCCGTCCAATCAACTTTGCAGCATTTGGCTGAATCTGGGCTGAAAGTATATCCCGGTACACTTCAGAATTCATCCGGCTACTCTTGTCTGCTGTTATGTCATCAATAAACACAAGTGACCCAGTGCCATTGAAAGCCATGCATGCCCATGCCATCACGTTGCCTCCACCATGTTTTTCAGAGGATGTGGTGTGCCTTGGATCATGTGCCGTTCCCTTTCTTCTCCAAACTTTTTTCTTCCCATCATTCTGGTACAGGTTGATCTTTGTCTCATCTGTCCATAGAATACTTTTCCAGAACTGAGCTGGCTTCTTGAGGTGTTTTTCAGCAAATTTAACTCTGGCCTGTATTTTTGGAATTGATGAATGGTTTGCATCTAGATGTGAACCCTTTGTATTTACTGTCATGGAGTCTTCTCTTTACTGTTGACTTAGAGACAGATACACCTACTTCACTGAGTGTTCTGGACTTCAGTTGATGTTGTGAACGGGTTCTTCGTCACCAAATAAAGTATGCGGCGATCATCCACCACTGTTGTCATCCGTGGACGCCCAGGCCTTTTAGAGTTCCCAAGCTCACCAGTCAATTCCTTTTTTCTCAGAATGTACCCAACTGTTGATTTTGCTACTCCAAGCATGTCTGCTATCTCTCTGATGGATTTTTTCTTTTTTTTCAGCCTCAGGATGTTCTGCTTCACCTCAATTGAGAGTTCCTTTGACCGCATGTTGTCTGGTCACAGCAACAGCTTCCAAATGCAAAACCACACACCTGGAATCCACCCCTGACCTTTTAACTACTTCATTGATTACAGGTTAACGAGGGAGACGCCTTCAGAGTTCATTGCAGCCCTTAGAGTCCATTGTCCAGTTACTTTTGGTCCCTTGAAAAAGAGGAGGCCATGCATTACAGAGCTATGATTCCTAAACCCTTTCTCCGATTTGGATGTGGAAACTCTCATATTGCAGCTGGGAGTGTGCACTTTCAGCCCATATTATATATATGATTGTATTTCTGAACATGTTTTTGTAAACAGCTAAAATAACAAAACTTGTGTCACTGTCCAAATATTTCTGGCCCTAACTGTACATACATGTGTAAGTGCAGTCTGACATAATCTTCGATTATAGAGGATTAAGAACAAAAATAGTGTGTGCAGGCACCAGAGAAAGGCCAAGCAGGAGAATATTGCTTCAGGGTGTTTAATCACAACGCGTTTCCGCGGTGGTGCCCGCCTTCATCAGGTGTACATGCAGTTGTAAATGTTGCAGGCTGGAGAACCTGGTTGTACGGGCGGTACAAGCAGGAAAGGTTAGTGTGCTAATCGGCTCCCCACCCTTCCCACTAGACCACCGGGTATCACACATTGGAGCGTCCCTCCTGTTTTTTCATTGTTACAATCTTCCATTAGCCATGTCTGTGCCAACAGAGTATTTGTTTGGGATACACTTTCATCTGGTATACTGTATGTTGGTATAGCTTCACCTTGACTTTATTAAAAATAAGGTTTAATACAATTGCATCTAAGAAAACATACAGTTCTAGATTTCTTCCATGGTATGGGAGTTAAGGGCAGACAAACATATCTCAATGGCCCAAATTCAAGACCGGCATTGTTAACAACTGTCTTGATGAGGAATTGTGTTGTTTGAGAAGTGCACGAATCATTAGGAGGCACATGCATTTTAATAAATCAAACTCATCTTAAGAGTGGCATGCACCTCCATGCACCTTGCCACAAATTCTACTCCTGTTGGGGGCTGGTGGAAGATTTGTGGTCTAAGACACGCCACAGCCTGTCTAAGTAAATCAGCTGGAGTAGACATGCCCCATTCCCATCCCATCAATTTTAGCATAGCTGGCTGTAACGGGCAGTCGCTTAATGTTTGTCCAACCTTGTGTGAATTTCCAAAGTATTTTTATGAAATATTTCAGATATAAACAATTTGATTAATTTGGCTCAAAGGCAAAGAATTGCATAAGTCTGGGGTTTAAAGGCATGGCTAAATGTGTTGGCACCCTTGACATTTTTCCAGAAAATCCAGCATTTTCCCCAGGAAAATTGTTCTAATTACACGTTTTCTTATACACATTTTTATTTCCTTTGTGTATATTCGAACATAACTAAACAAAACAAAACAGAAAAAAAGCAAACTGGACATAATTTCACACAAAACTCCAAAAATGGGCCAAACAAAATTGTTGGTACCGTTGTTAACCCTTTCCCCAACTGGCAATTTTCTGGTTTTTGTTTCCCATTTCCTCTTCTTCAAGAACCATAATGTTTGCCATTTTTCTGTGAGCTTGCATCAAAATGAGGGAGGCGACCTATGACGTTTTTATACATAAGTCGTGAAGTGTTAATATTTGGTTCCTACAACCATAAACAAGCTTTTTATACCTCTCAACTAGAATTTTGCACCACTCATTGTTGGCAAACTGCTATAGGTCTTTCATATTTGAAGGGTGCCATCTCCCAACAGCAATTTTAAGATCTCTCCACAAGTCCATTGATCCGGACTCATTGCTGGCAACTTCAGAACTCTCCAGTGTATTGTTTCCATCAATTTCTGGGTGCTTCTTGAAGAATATTGGGGGCCTGCTAGAAGATGCGTTAGCTAGGTCATAAACCCAGCTTTCTGACATTGTCCACTAAATTGTGACCCAAAATCCTTTCATGATGCCTTGAACAAAGTCAAAAGGCAGAAAAAAAAACCTAAAACATTGTTGAACCTCCACCACGTATGACTGTAGCTATTGTGTTTTCTTTGTAAGCTTCATTCCATCTTTGGTAAACATACGTCACACACACAGATAATTGTGCAGATATTGTTCGCAGATCTCTGGTTGTAGTGAAATCATGGACACATTGCTCCATTTGTACACAGCCACAAAGTTAAACAATGTGTCTATGATTTCACTGCAACCAGAGATCTGTGACCAATATCTGCACAATTATCTGTGTGTGTGACTTAGCCCTTAGAAAGATGTGCTTTATCAAACAGCTCTTTCTTCATCTTATCTGTCCACAGGATGTTTTCCCAGAAGGATTTTTGCTTACTCACAAACATTTAAGGTGGGGTCACACGCGGCGATCTCGCCCGCGACATCGCCGCATAGTGACGTCACAGCGATGTCACGGGCGATATTGCAAGTGCGTCGCGCTGTGTGACAGCGCGACGCAACTGCAAATTATCGCTGGTCGCAGGTTGACAGGTTTATGAACATGTTCATAAACCTTTCAACCTGTGACCAGCGATTAGGCTGGATCGCGCCGTCTGACACTGTTGGCGGCGCGATCCAGCCTATATCGCAGTGCTACTGAGCCATCGCTCCCTGGGCTTAGCCCAGCCCAGCGAGCGATGGCTCCGCCCACATCGCCGCCGCGTCACCGGCAACGTCGTGCCGTGTGACAGCTGGCCTGCGATGTCGGAAGCGAGCGTGCACCTGCACATCGCTTCCGACATCGGAGGCCAGATCGCCGCGTGTGACCCCACCTTTAGGCAAACTGAAGTCAGGCATTTTCATGTATCTGTTTCAAAAGTGGGGTCCTCCTGAATCTCCTGCCATAGTGTTTCATTTCACTCAAATTTTCATGGATAGTTTGTGCTGCGACATGTTGCAGTGATATAAGTTGTAAACGTCTTGATTATGTTGTGGACGGAAAATCAAGATCTCTGGCGGTAGATTGTAACCTTGAAATTGTTGATATTTTTCAACAATTTTAGTTCTCAAGTCCTCAGACAGTTCTCTTCTCTTTCTGTTCTCCATGCTTAGTGTGGCACACACAGACACACAATGCAAAGATTGTATCAACTTCTCCTTATTTTTAATCTGGTTAAAGGTGGAGGCACACTGTCATGCATCAAAAACGGAGCGTTTCTGATGCACGACAGTGATGCGAGTGCTGTGAGAGTGTGGTGCAAGTGTGGTGCGAGTGTGGTCCGAGTGTGCTGCGAGTATGGTGCCAGAGTGAGGAATGTGGTGTGACTGTGGTGCGAGTGTGGTCAGTGTGCAATGCGTTTTTAACATGGTCTTTCTCATGCTGTATCTGCTAGAATAGCTAAACCAGGTTTAATAGGCTCCTGCTGTTACTTCCGGGGCCACCTATTAAGCTCATTACATATTCACTGCACTGTCAAACTAACAGCCAATCACAGGAGCTCACACTCAATGGGAGCCTCTGTGATTGGCTGTTGTAATCAGACTGGATTTTCTCAATCTGGACAGTGATTCTGCTTGGTTGCCATACACATTAGTGTATTATTAATGCACCATTTTCAGGGGCAGCTGCGGGCTGCTATCCTTTAGCGTGGGGGGGCCCTATAACAATGGGCCCTCACCCCGCTGAGAATACCAGCCCTCAGCTGCTTAGTTTTACCTTGGCTGGCATGGAAAATAGGGCGGAGCCTACGCATTTTTTTTGCCAAGCCAAGGGGAAATTAAGCAGCTGAGGGTGGCAGCTCGCAGTTTGCCTGCTTTCATCGGGCTAGACTTAAAAATGCTGCGAAGCTCCACACATTTTTTTTTTTTAAATAATTATTTCTTGAACACCCTATAATGCCAGGTTGGTTGCCATACACTAATGTGTATGGCAACCAAGCAGAATCACTGTCCAGATTGAGAAAATCCAGTCTGATTACAACAGCCAATCACAGAGGCTCCCATTGAGTGTGAGCTCCTGTGATTGGCTGTTAGTTTGACAGTGCAGTGAATATGTAATGAGCTTAATAGGCAGCCCCGGAAGTAACAGTGGGAGCCTATTAAACCTGATTTAGCTATTCTAGCATGGTGCTATAAACTCGCACCCTGTGGTGTATGGGTGCGAGATTTTCTTGCCCCCATACACTTTCATTGCGCTCACACGCGTCAGAATCGCGTGCAGTTGCAGCATGCTGCGACTGCACTCGCTTCTGACTCGCAATGCGAGTTAGGTGCGTGGGACTCGCACCAGTGTGCCCTGCCTGATAGGGCAACACTGGTCCGAGTGCAATGCGTTTTTTTCACGCATTGCACTCGCGCAAGTCTCACGCCAGTGTGCCTCCTGCATTAAAGTGTTATTTTCATATTGCCCACCCCTGTTACTTGCCACAGGTGAGTTTGAATGAGAATCCCATGCTTGAAACAAAGTTGTTTACCCACAATATTGAAAAGGTGCTTATAGTATTGTACAGCCCATTCTTGGGGTTTTGTGTGAAATTATGTCCAATTTGCCTTTTTTTCTGTTATTTTGTGTTGCTCCATACAGACAAAGGAAATAAATATGTGTACAACAAAATGTGTAATTGCAATATCTTTTTTGTGACATGCTTCATTTTGTGGAACAATTTCAAAGGTGCCAGGTTTTCTGCCATGACCATATGTGTAGCGTACTGTAAAAAATTATTCACTCAAATGTTAACTTTAAAAAAAAATTAGGGATTTTTCCTTTCTCATTTAATGCATTTTAGCCCTAGGCACACATTTGTTCAGTCACTCTAGCTGATAGGAACTTGCTTAATTCTAACTGCTGTGGTGATGTGTCCGGCATGTGACCTATGGCCGTGGTGCATCACATGGGATTAACATATGAAAAATAGAAAAAATGTATAGGCGGCACTCACCGATAGCAGGGTTTCAGATTTCTTTAATGCTTTCCTTTCAATACATTAAAAGTTCCAGTGCGGCGGGGAGAGGGAGTGAGGACCCGTCGAAGTGGTTACTCCACCACGAAACGGTGCCGTCGTTCCGCCGGCTCCTCACTCCCTCTCCCCGCCACACTGGAACTTTTAATGTATTGAAAGGAAAGCATTAAAGAAAACTGAAACCCTGCTATCGGTGAGTGCCGCCTATACAATTTTTCTATTTTTCATATGTTGACTGCGGTCTATGTGGCGTGCAACACCTAAGCACCGGGGGATTGCCCTAAATGGGAAGCAGGTGACTGGAATACAAGCCGTAGTGCCCGGACCACACATCTCTGCAATCTGTCATCACATGGAATTGCAGCACAGGTGTCTGTTCACACAAGCCTGGAATGGAGAGACCAGACATGATCCTCTCGCTCAAACACAGGCCTAGGCAGCTATTATCTTGCCTGCCATTCCCACATCTGACACACCCACACCTGGGAACTATCAGCCCTTAGCACACACTGCTCTTTTATTGGGACGTCACACACATCAATGTCGCCAGCAATTTCATAGCTGGCGACACTGAAGGCTGATTCCTGGTGAACTGCCACACAGGCAGACTCACCAGCGATCAGTACCAGTGAGATCGCTGGTAAGCATGTAAACAAGCGGGTAACTAAGCACCGTGCGGCACTTAGTTACCTGCTGTTTACCATGGATATCAGCTCCCAGCGCTTGCTTAGAGGCGCTGGAAGCTAGCTTCTCGCTCGTCTCCCGGTGTCACACTAAGCGATGCTGCGTGTCCACCGGGCGACCATCGGCAGGTTTTAGAGCAGGTTCTAAAACCTGGCGACCATCAACCAGCGATTTATCACTGGTTGATGCGCCCTGTCGCACACGTCAATATTGCTGCAACGTCATGTGCAGCAGCGGTATTGCACGCGATATTGACGCGTGTGACATCCCCATTAGAGGCCGCTCATTGGTCTCATCAACCCCTTTAGCTGTTAACCCACTGTATACTGGTCAGGTCTACCACAGCACTCATTCATTCACAAAGGTCCAGATACCGTTAACCCTGTGTGTATGACTTAGGGTCTATGTGAGTCATGTCGGCCATGTGCCATAGTGCTGGCATGCCTCACATACCCCCCCTCCTTGTTCAATCCCATAGGGGGTGAACACATTACCATAACAGTCGGGGTAGCGGCGCTGCACCTCGTGGCACCATTCCAATCCCATGTGATGCACCCCGGCCATGGGTCACATGCCGGACACATCACCACACTGCGTAATATGCACATTGTTGGGATTCTGCTCTGTCTGCCTGTTAAGGTACCGTCACACGCCGCCATATCGCCGGCGAGATCGCTGGCAATTCCCGAATTCAGCAATGTGGAAACCACGTCACACATGCGTAGTGGCGTGTGATTCTACTGCGAGAAATCACCGGTGGAGTGTCGCCTGATTGCCCTGCACTGCAGTGAAATCAGGCGATACCCACCAGGCAATTTCAGTGCATCGTGCCGTGTGACAGGGTGATAGCGACCTACACAGCGATCCTAAAATAAATCCCGTAGGCATGCTTGGATGTGTTTTTTTTTTTGCACCGCATCTGCAGCGATTGGTGGTCGATACTGTGTTCCGATTGGCTGGCTGTGTCCGAGGCGTCTTATTTGATGACCCGTGCGTTCATGCAAGGCTGACCAATGGGAACGCAGTTCCGTCCACCAATCGCAGTGATAGGGGCGTGGTGAAACACACACTAGCACGCCCCTATCAAGACAGTATGCCCACATCGCCGCTACAATTGTGGCGTGTGACGCGGCGATGTGTGAAGGAAAGATTGCTTCCTGTCTTCTGCAGGCGATTTCCGGAATGCAGGATTGCCGAAGATCGCACGCGAGATCACTACGTGTGACAGCTCCACAGCAGTCTGAAAAAATTGCCTGAAACGTGCGCGCTTACGTCAAATTGCCAGCGATATGGAAGCCATATGGCCGTGTGTGACTGTACCTTTAGAGAGATTTTCACTTGACCAGTATTATGCTTTTTTGCATACTTGCATCATAGGCCTACTAGCTACTTTTCTTGATTCTTTCAATGTTTGCAAATGAGAGGTCAAGTCATGACAGCTCCAAAAGGCAGAGTGGAATCCTGATAGTGTGCATATTGCGAACTGTGAGGATTTTGCAAGCTACAGTCAGTCACATTTTTTATATGAACTGTTGACAGCCTCAACAGCAGGGTAACTAGAGGTTGTAGTGCAAATGGAAATCAGTTACAGGGAGGAACCACAACTTTGGATTGTTAAGGGTTTCAAAAATTAAACCCCCTGCGGACCATAAATAGATAGTATATCCTAACAATATGCCTTAATTAAAGGGTTTGCCTACTACTTGTCAACCTTTAATGGACTCCGTGATATGAAAAATAAAATAAAACAAAAAACAACAATACCCTGACACTCCTCTTCTGGATTGGTGACGCTCTTCTGTACCCAGCATTTCTTCCTCTTGACAAAATGTGAGTGCTGCAACTAATCAGTAGCTACAGTGTCCATATAACGTGCCATCATGATGTTGATCCTAGTAGCACAGTGATGAATATGGTGCTAAAAACAGAGGAGCATGTCAGTATGAGAGATACCAATATTTCTTTACATCTCCCTAGGACAATAAAATAAAAAGGTTGTCCAAGGAGTGGACAGCACATGTAAAGTGATGGGAGAACCTCTTTAGTTTATTTGCATTAACATGGCAACTCATAATTAATACCAAAAAAAATATTATGCCAGGACAACCCTTTATTAAATATACTTAGATTAATTTTTACCTAAAAGATATACCGTATGCGTGACTCTGATTCATTCCATTCATTTCACTGTACTGAATGACCTGCAATATTTTACTTTTTTAGTTACTTATTACAAATGGTTGACTTGCACAGAATTTAGCAGCAACCTATTTATTTCCCTCATTTATTCTATTCTAACTTTGTGTTTCCACTGTGTCCATCTGTTCTCTCCTTTGTGAGTGGAGCACATAAGCACGGCTGTGGAGGTTATTACCAATCTAAATACAGCCTTTTTTAATTTTAGATTAGTTAGACCACGGGTGGCTATGTAAATGTGCGAGTCCTCGTACTCTAATCCTTTGTGAGAGTTCATTTTACCACACGCCAACTTGATTTGTGACAACATTATTACGCTTTAATAAACATTATTTATCAGGGGAACTGTGGATAATGCAGTATACCACATTTCCAATGAGATTTCCCTATCACTAAATTAGTATATTGTTACTATGACCGTGGTGCTGTCCAAATGTTTATATTACATTAAAGACATAGCTTTAAATTAGGGCTCACAAGCTGATTTGATCACACATAGTAGGGGGACAATTTTAGCAGAAGCCAATTAAGCAAACTTACTTTGCTGGTGATGAGAAATGAGGAACAAACACATTTACATAATGTATAGGTTCTATTTGAACCCATGGCCCCAGCTCTAAAAAGCAGTAGTGCTAAGCAAGGAGGCTCAGTGCTACCAGGTTCATAACCTATTACTCAAAGCACCTGCTGTGAATGGAACTTCTAATCATTTCTTGCTTCTCACTTAGAGATAAGCTTATGAGAACTGCAGTATAAATTTTGTTGTCAGAGGTGCCACAGGAAGCTCTGGAGTCATATATTAAGGTGTGGGCTACTGATTTTTTTCACTATTGGAAATGGAGCAAATCTACAGCACTTAAAGGTGGATGTTGAATTACAAAAAATAAGACTAATGATCAAAGGAACATGGGTTGTATTTGTAAGGAATGCAAAATAACGTGAAACAATCTTTCTTCATTACAGAGGAGGCTTGTACTAAAGGAAAAAAGAGCTTTGTTACAGGAAACAAGACATAACCAGCACCGTTATCTCAACCCTTATCTTCCTCAAACTAAGATAAACTACTAGACCTCATCTTTACCTGCCTCAGTTCCCTATCTAAACTCACAACCTCCCCACTCCCCCTATCTGACCACCATCTACTCACTTTCTCATATTTGTCCTCCTCACCTGCCCCCCCATGTCCAGCCACTAGCATATCCTCGCAAAACCCTTGCACATCTAGACATTCACAGACTCTCAGGCTCTCTTTTACCTCTGTCTTCCATATCTTCACTCCATGACACGGACAGTGCCACCGCTTTCTATAACGCCACCCTCACATCAGCCATAGATTATGTCGCCCATTTTCTTTTATGCATGGCATAGTGGGACAAATCAATAGGCAACCTTGGCATACCAATCTTACCAAAAAAACGTCGACAAGCATCCAGGGTCGCGGAGCAGCATTGATAGAAAACACACCTATCAGACAACTTCACTGCTCTCAAACAAGCTACACTTACCTTCAAATCAACCCTCAACTCTGCTAAACAGACCCACTTCACGAACCTTGCATCTTCTTTATCCTACAATCCCAAACAACTGTTTAGCACATTTAACTCTCTCCTTCGCCCACCACTGCCCCCTCCGACTCTCCTCATCTCTGCTGAGGACTTTGCCACATACTTCAAAAATAAGATCGACCACACAAGGCAAACGTTTACTGTCCCACCATCCCAACCCCTCCATATACCAGACCTCTGCCCTTCCCTCACAACCTCCCTCTCTAACATCACTGAAGGAGAGCTCACTCATCTCTTCTCCAAATCACACACCCCCACTTGTGCACTTGACCCCATCCCTTCCCAACCTTACTAACATGCTCATCCCAGCCCTAACCCAACTCTTCAACCTATCGCTATTTTCTGGTACCTTTCCCTCTGACTTCAAACATGCCATCACCACACCCATCCTGAGAGAGCCAATCCTTAACTCGACTGCCATGCCCAGCTATCGTGCCATATCGCTGCTCCAGTTTGCTTCCAAGCTCCTTGAGCGGCATGTCCATGCTCAACTTTCCTCCCACCTCTCATCTAACTCCCCTTGACAACCTCCAATCCGGCTTCTGCCCCCACCACTCCACCACTCCACTCCACAACTTACTGCCAAAGCCAACAGACAGTTCTCCATTCTCCTCCTTCTAGACCTGTCCTCTACCTTCGACACAGTTGACCACTGCCTACTGCTACAGATTCTCTTTCCCTTCGCATCAAAGACCTTTACCCTATCCTGGATTGCCTCATACCTTTCCAACCGCACATTTAGCCTTTCCCACTCCCACACTACTTCTTCATCCCGCCCTCTCTCTGTTGGAGTCCCACAAGACTCTGTCCTGGGGTCCCTACTTTTCTCCATCTACACCTTTGGCCTAGGACAACTCATAAAGTCCCATGGCTTCCAGTACCACCTGTACACTGATGACACTCAGATCTACCTCTCTGGCCTAGACGTCACCTCTTTGCTGTCCAGAATCCCGAAGTATCTATCAGCCATATTCTCCTTCTTCACCTCTTACTTCCTAACATTCAATGGAGACAAAACCGAACCCATCACCTTTCCTCCATCTCATGTATCTTCCCTACCTGATCTATCTATTATGGTAAATGGCATCACACTCTCTCCTGCACCTGAAATCCACTGCCTCGGAGTAACTCTCGACTCTGCCCTGTCCTTCAAACCACACATCCAATCTCTTGCCACCTCCTGTCACCTTCAACTCAAAATTATCTCCAGGATCCCTCCTTTCCTCAACCCTCAATCTACTAAAATGCTTGTACATGCCCTCATCATCTCCTGCCTTGATTACTGCAACTTTCTCCTCTGTGGCCTCCCTGCTAACTCTCTTGCACCACTCCAGTCTGTCCTCAACTCTGCTGCCCATCTAATCCACCTCTCTCCTCGCTACTCCCCTGTTTCTCCCCTCTGCAAATCCCTCCACTAGCTCCCAATTCCCCAACAAATCCAGTTCAAACTACTAACACTGACCTACAAAGCCGTGCACAACCTGTCCCATCTCTATATCTCTGAACTAATCTCCCAATATCTTCCATCACGTAATCTTTGATCCTCCCAAGACCTCCTCCTCTCCTCCACACTTATTCGTTCCTCACTCAACCACCTCCAAGACTTCTCCCGCGTATCCTCCATCCTCTGGAATTCTGTGTCCCAACACGTATGATTATCCACCACAGTTGGATCCTTCAGATGGAACCAGAAAGCCCATCTCGTCAGGAAAGCTTACAGCCTGCAAATGACCATTCTGCTGACTCACCACCACCAGCACTGTCGCCTCACCACCACCTGAGCTGCCGCACCCCAACCTTCTGTCTCTTCCCCATTATCCCTTAGAATGGAAGTCCACAAGGACAGAGTCCTCTTCCCTCTGTACCAGTCTGCCATTGTTAATTTGTTTATTGTAAAATATATGTATAATTTTGTATGTAACCCTTTCTCATTTACATTTCGTGAAGAAAAAAAAGAAAATGATGGCACTCACCCTGGTTGTTCTTCAAGTGCACTGCTTTTTATTCCATAAAATGGAGTGGGTTACATGCAGTTAGGGAGGGAGGGGGGTGCGGTGGAGGACGACGGGCGCATCGTTTCGCGTTGCTCACACTTCTACGGGACCTAGGGTTCAAGCTGGGTAGAGCCTAAAAATACGCCTCTAGTGCCCAGGATCTCCGACAACCTGAATTTGCAACCTCATTTACAGCACCATAGAATTAATGGTGCTATATAAATAAAAAATACTAATTATAATAATAAAAATCTGTATCAACTACTCATTAAAGAGGTGACTACTAGACAGTACAATATTATAGCCTTTTAGACATTAGATTAACTAGTTCGAGACCAGGCTATTTTTATTTATTTATGTAAATATTTTTCTTGCTTGAATATTTAAATAAATTTTGCATCTTTTTCATGATACATGGGAGTAATTTTTGCATTTTTTTCATGCTCTTTTTTTTTTTTGTGATATAGGGGGGAAAATAAATGAATCATATTTCTGTTTTTCCAATTTATTTTTCTTTTATGACCACACAAGACTAATAACAGAAACAATTATATTTCCATATTGGACACATTTATCAAATAATAATCTTTTACAGACAATATATTGCTCCCTGGTAAGCCTAGTGATGGACAAATTCTATGATTTGCTAATTCTGGATCACTATTTGAAACCTGGGTAACAGAGGGCTTGATATATCCTATAGTAAAACCACATGTGGTAGATTTACAATGCCTTGAAAAAGTATTCATACCCCGTGAACTTTAAAATTTTAGACATTAAACCCACAAATTTAAATGTAATTTTGGGTATTTTATGTAGTACTAGCTGTAGAGCCCTCATTGCCATGGCTTAGTAACAGTGCTTAACAGGAGCCTCCATATTATGTATAGTCCATTTTTGTTGAAAGAAAAAGCATAACAGAGTAACTGAGACAACAAATCGTTAGTTACATTGTAATGTAAGAAAATTGTTTAAGTCCAGATCTTAGCACTCATTCTCGACGTCTGGGACCGCATCCGTATAAAGGGGTATCTGCAGAAGTTCATCTGAAGACGTCGGAGAAACCAAACATTGTCCTTATACCCTGATCCCAGGGAAGAGTACAGTCTTGTGCTGTATATCATAAACTGAGGTAGAATATGAAAGCATCCTCTTACCCACTAAAAATCGTATCATAGAGGTTATAGTTCTTAGTTTTAATCTAACTCTATAAACAGTAGGGGACTCTAGGCGCCTAAACATGACCCATAAGAAGTAATAATAGAAAGGCAGGGAGCAAAAAAAAAAAAAAAAACATATGAAGGAAAGTCAGGAATAGAAGAGGGAAAGAAGTGCCAAGAAGAGAGGGCATTTTCAGCTCCAAAGGAGGTGGTGTTCATTATTCAGCTGCACCCACTCCTATCTCTCGCAGCTCCCCCTCCCTCCCTCAGGGGTACAAGCACCCAAGACTCTATAACATCCCAGGTACTACTCTACCATCTCCTCTTAACTTTAACCCCTCTCTGCTCTGAACTATATTACCCTCAGATTTTCTCATAAACTGGACTTGATGACACTCATATCATGTACCCTTTATATATTGAAACCATGCCTCTACTTTATACCATTCCATATCCACTTGATGTCCTTTGATGATGCTTGTAAAGTTGTACATATGTACAGTTGTGGTCAAAAGTATTGACACCCCTGCAATTCTGTCAGATAATACTCAGTTTCTTCCTGAAAATGATTGCAATCACAAATTCTTTGGTATTATTATCTTCATTTAATTTGTTTCAATAAAAAAACACAAAAAGAGAATAAAGCAAAAACCAAAACATTGATCATTTCACACAAAACTCCAAAAATGGGACCAAATACAAAATAATTGGCACAACCTTTAGCCAAAATAACTGCGATCAACCGTTCTGGTAACCATCAATGAGTTTCTTACAATGCTCTGCTGGAATTTTAGACCATTCTTCTTTGGCAAACTGCTCCAGGTCCCTGATATTTGAAGGGTGCCTTCTCCAAACTGCCATTTTTAGATCCCTCCACAGTGTTCTATGGGATTCAGTTCTGGACTCATTGCTGGCCACCTTAGAAGTCTCCAGTGCTTTCTCTAAAGCCATTTTGTAGTGCTTTTTGAAGTGTGTTTTGGTCATTGTCCTGCTGGAAGACCCATGACCCCTGAGGGAGACCCAGCTTTCTCACACTGGGCCCTACATTATGCTGCAAAATTTGTTGGTAGTCTTCAGACTTCATAATGCTATGCACACTGGCAGAGTCCAGCTGACCAAGGCAGCAAAGCAACCCCAAAACATCAGGGAACCTGCACCATGTTTGACTGTAGGGACCATGTTCTTTTCTTTGAATGCCTCTTTTTTTCTCCTTGTAAACTCTATGTTGATGTCTTTGCCCAAAAAGCTCTACTTTTGTCTCCTCTGACCAGAGAACATTCTTTCAAAACGTTGTAGGCTTTCTCAGGTAAGTTTTGTCAAACTCCAGCCTGACTTTTTTATGTCTCGGGGTAAGAAGTGGGGTCTTCCTGGGTATCCTACCATACAGTCCCTTTTCATTCAGACGCCGACGGATAGTACGGGTTGACACTGTTGTACACTCGGACTGCAGTGCAGCTTGAACTTGTTTGGATGTTAGTCGAGGTTCTTTATCCACCATCCGCACAATCTTGCGTTGAAATCTCTTGTCAATTTTTCTTTTCCTCCACATCTAGGGAGGTTAGCAACAGTGCCATGGGCTTTAAACTTCTTGATGACACTGCGCATGGTAGACACAGGAACATTCAGGTCTTTGGAGTATGGACTTGTAGCCTTGAGATTGCTCATGCTTCCCCACAATTTGGTTTCTCAAGTCCATCAGACAGTTCTTTGGTCTTCATTTCTTTTCTCCATGCTCAATGTGGTACACACAAGGACACAGGACAGAGGTTGAGTCAACTTTAATCCATGTCAACTGACTGCAAGTGTGATTTAGTTATTGCCAACACCTGTTAGGTGCCACAGGTAAGTTACAGGTGCTGTTAATTACACAAATTAGAGAAGCATCACATGATTTTTCTAACCGTGCCAATACTTTTGTCCACCCCCTTTGTTTATGTTTGGTGTGGAATTAATCAATTTGGCTTTAGGACAATTCTTTTTGTGTTTTTTTTCATTGAAGACAAATTAAATGAAGATAATAATACCAAAGAATTTGTGATTGCAATCATTTTCAGGAAGAAACTGAGTATTATCTGACAGAATTGCAGGGGTGTCAATACTTTTGGCCACAACTGTATGTTACCAAAATTCACATTTGACACATTTCTTTCTGTATTTTAATTTTAGCGCTCTCTGAAAAAGGCCCTGAGGCAGCGGCCGAAACGTTGCGTTGGCCAAGTTGCATGTTGTTTTGCTAAATAGAAGAAAACTTTCACTTTTGCAACCAAAAACCTCTGAGTGTGCAGTGATTCCCTTCCTGATCTATATATTAGATATCAAGAAGTAGTAAGAATTTTTGAAGTGTAAGTAAAATTTAGTTTCTAAATTTAACATTGTTTTGTTGTTGGGCCGATCTGGGCCTAAGCATGAATAAATAAAAGGCTTATCGCTAATTCAATGAGGATAGCCTCCCCAGTAACTAGACTCGTTACGGCATTGACCGGCCGCATCCTCAAGGGAAATAAAATCAGCAATTTATCAGTGTGTCATAAATCCTAGCACCTGATGCGGCACAAAACTGTCCAGAACGGCTGGAATGACTCAGCAGCAGTTAGGCATAAGATCTTGGACCTGTAGCCAGTTAGAATGATTGTGCGCTTGAGTAATGTTGGGGGGATGCCTGCAATCACAGCTTGTCTGGAGGCTTGCGGTCAGCGCCCTGGTCCTGCAGGTTTGGCCCCCAAAACATGTGGACTCTGGGGGAAAAATGTGCCAGGACAAGGGTCTTGGAGGACTTATCCTGATTCACACCAATTACTAGAGGGGTGAGTGTACGCCACAGGAGAACTCCAGGTTGACAAGACACCTGATCTCAAATGGATCAGCCTGCAATGATACTCACCTGGAAGCCAATCCAGGAAAATGCCATGTGTGAACTTCTGCATAGAGCATCAACAGTAGGCTGCACAAAGTCCACCCGCATCTTGTAATCAAACATAGTTAATGTGACAATGAAAAAGTCGTGTTACAAATAAGGATTAACAAGGGTCAGCACTGGAGCTGTGCAAATAAACTTTCAAAGCGTTCAGCACATGTGGAAAAACCCATTCAGGGACCTAGCCAAGAGTGACAGATTTGGTATCGCGTCGAGACGCACTATATCCTAAATACTCTGTCAGGTCGGTGGAGGGGCCTCGTCGATTGAATATATAGAGGAACATCTACCTCAAAGAAATACCCACTTGCTCATAAAGTTCTATGATGGTCTTAGTGGGCACTTTCGTATTCCTATCCCTGAAGCCTGTACCCCTGTGTCACTAGTTAGCTTCTTTGGCTAATTTTTGTATTCCGAAGGACACCTTTCGTTGAAGGGCCCCAATTGATGCTACCTTTGCTATAGGATGGTCTCAGCTCTCCATCTTGCGGATTATTAGCTCTACATCCAGGGTGAGGACACGTATTTGAGAGTCCTAGGTACGTGAGAGGTCTTGACTATGTACCATACAGCGAACACAGCATAACTGACAGGTATTTTGGTTACACTGGACAGTCCATTTTTTCCAGGAGCCGGAAGAGGCCACAGACTGGGTTGGAGCGCAACAATAGACAATTACGTGACCAGGGAAAAGGCTGAACTAACAGGTTCGAGGATGATGTTTTGAATGTGCTGTTGGGACGTATGATGATCTGCAGAGGTTTCCAATCTGTTGGTTATCATATGATGGCTCGAAGTTCCTCTGATATCAGTATTATATGTTTTTCTTACCCCTGTTTAGGATTCTTTAAGGGGTGACAAAAATCGGCCTATTGACACAATGACATTTGTCTAGGTGACATGTTAATGTTCTCTTTTTGTGTTAACAGATTTTTCCCTTACTCTTTAATATTTTCTTTTCTCAAATTGGATATGGTGGAGGGGTGCGGCCGCGGTGTAGGTGGTTGGTTACAAAAGCCTATAACATCATTAGGATGTGGTTAATCTTTTACTTAAGGCGGGAAGATGCTGGTGGGCTATAAGGTGGGAGTATTTTTATAAGAGGTTTGCTCTATCTCTCTGTACGAGTTACAGTAGAAGAGACGGTGTGTGTGGTGGGTCTAGGTTGGACGTGATTACCCACTCTCGGAAGGGAGTAGATAATGGGGAGGGGTGTTTACGGGAAGGGGGGGGGGGGGGAGGGGGGTCAGGGAAGGGCTTGAACAGTCTCAATTACATTATGGAGGACACATGGGAGGAAACATTTCGTAGTTACCGGTGGTATGGCTAATCAACTTAAGGATTTTGAGCTGGAATGTTAGGGGTCTGGGTGACAGAAATAAAAGGGCAGTGGTGCGGAGATATCTCCTATCATTCAAGCCTTCTGTTATTTGTTTTCTTGAGACACATTTGACGTCTGACAAGAAGGGGGTGTTAGGACGGGCTTGGATTAGACATGCGTATCATGCCACGTACTCTGGGTATGCAAGGGGGGTCTCAGTCCTGGTCCATATTTCTGTTCCTTATGAGGAAATAGAGGTGAGAGTTGATAAAGAAGGTCAATATGTACTGGTAGTATGCCGGGTATTTGGACAACCGTTATGCCTAGTAGCTGTATATTTCCCGCCGCCATATTCGGATCGTAAATTGCTTGAAATCCTGGAATGTACTGGACGCAGAGTGGGGATCCCTGTCTTAATCATTGGGGACGCTAATAACGTATTGTATCTAGATATTGACAGGGAAGGGAGGAGCCAGAAGCCTATGATGAGGAGGGGAGATGACACTTCATTTGCGAACCAAATTAGGGAACTGGGTCTCGTAGACGTATGGAGAGTCCGGAATAGGGGGGTAAAATGCTTTTCATGCTTCTCGGCCTCTCATAAAGCAATGTCTAGGATTGATATGGCATTGGGCAATGCGCAATTGGACGCAATCGTACATACGGTAAAATATTTGCCGAAGGTGACATCGGACCATAAACCTTTAGAAGTTGTGCTTAATATGGGAATGGGCAACATGGGGCACAGGGGGGAGTTGAAAATACACCCATCCTGGCTGAAATCGTTAGATATGATAAAGATTGGGAAGGAGGTGGAACAATTTTTTACAGATAATGAGGGCAGTGCGGAATCTGGGGTGATTTGGGATACCATGAAGGCGTTTCTCAGGGGAATTTTCATCAGGGATATATCCAGGTGTAAGACTAAGACGAAAAAGGAAGAACAAGAGTTGATTGAGGCACTGGAGAAAGCGGAGGCAGCGGCAGTGACACGACCATCGCCAGAGACGCAACAACGATTAACAGAGAGTCAGGAGTTGGTGGATAGGGCATATGCTAAAACAGTAAAGAGAAGGCAGGAATTTCAAAAAGCTAGGTTTTTTGAAGAAGGAGAAAAGGTGGGGCACTTACTATCAGTAGTGGCAGCGTCTCAGAAAGAATCCTCACATGTATATGGGATGTATAATACTGAAGGGATGGTAGTGGAGGACAATGAGAGTATCCTTAAAGTATTTCGCGAGTTCTATGGGAAGCTATATTGTTCTCAGCTATCTGTCTCACGGGAAGAGATACAGAGATACCTTAATGGCGTAAATATGCAGTTCCTAAAAGAAGATTAGGGAGAGAGACTAGGACTACCAATATCAGTCGAAGAACTAGAAGAGGCACTTGCTTCAATGGCAAATGACAAGGCACCAGGGGCAGACGGATTACCCACGGAAGTTTATAAACAGCTTAAAGACGTTCTGCTACCAAAATTATGTGTGGTTTTTCAGGAAGCATTGTTGGGGGGTTGTCTACCGGAATCCATGAGGGAGGCCACGATAGTGGTTATACCTAAGGCAGATAAAGATACCAGGAGGGCAGAGTCATATAGGCCCATTTCACTGCTGTCAGTAGATGCTAAGCTGTTGGCTAAGGTGTTGGCGCGCAGACTGACTGGGGTTATATCTGATGTAATACATCCTGACCAGTCGGGGTTTATGCCCCAAAAGTCTACAGCTTTAAATCTAAGACGACTATTCTTGAACCTTCAGTTCCCGGCGGATAATGCTGGTGACAGAGTGGTGGTATCCTTAGATGCCCATAAGGCTTTCGACAGCGTGGAGTGGGACTATCTGTGGCTAGTGCTGGACAAGTTGGGCTGTGGGCAGAGCTTTGTCTCTTGGGTTAAATTGCTATATTCCTCTCCTGTAGCACGCATAAGAGTAAATGGTGGACGCTCTGATAAGTTCTCGCTTGATAGGGGGACTAGACAGGGTTGCCCTCTCTCCCCATTGCTGTTCGCATTGGCAATAGAACCGCTTGCAGCTTATATACGAGAAGAGGCAGGGGTGAAAGGATTTGTGTACGGACCTATAGAGGAGAAGATAGCCCTATATGCTGATGACATCTTATTGTTTTTACAGGATCCTACTGAATCTCTCAGGTGTGCGGTAAAGGTAGTGGAAGGGTTTGGACAGATGTCAGGATTAAAGATAAATTTGGACAAATCAAACCTCATAATGGTAGATAAGGAGGAATGGGAGGAACGGGAGGACATTGGCTGCACCAAATTGAAAATAGTTTCACAATTTAAGTATTTGGGAATACAGATATCTCATTCAATTACAGACTATCTTGAGTTGAACATGATGCCATTATTAGCCAAATTAAAGGATAAGGCACAGGCCTGGTGTAAATTGCCTCTCTCGGAGGTGGGTAGAACAAACCTTGCCAAAATGATGATGCCGAAACTCCTCTACGTGCTTCACAACTCACCAATATGGATTCAATGGGGGCTCTTTCAAAGACTGAACTCTTTATTCCGTGATCTGGTTTGGGGAGGGGGACAACCCAGATTAAAATTAGAACCCTACAGAGACCAAAAGAGGAGGGGGGTTTTGCACTGCCGAATCCGTGGCTATATTTTTTGGCGGCTCAGGCACAACACATGAGGGGATGGGCATCGGAAGGTGGGTGGAATTCCAGTCAAAAGCTATTGGAATATATTATGGGACGAAGTCCATTAGTAATCAGTTTGGAGGCAGGGGACATTGTAGAGCAGGCGGGCGGTTCCTCACTCTGTGTCTACTGCAAAAAATATGGTCTAGAATTAAAAAACTGAGAGGGATCACAAGTATGACGATATACACGCCGGTATGGAAAAATGCAAAACTATGCGAAATATATAAATTGGGTGACCAAAAAGATGGGAGAACAGGGGTATACAATATTTGTCACAGCTCACGGTAAATGGTAAATGGTCAGTTTGCTGCTCTGCAGGATGAATTTCAGATACCGGCAACGGATGGGTTTCTATATCTTAGGTTGCTACATGCATATAGGCAACAAGGGAAGCTAGGTAGTCTTATCATACAGAAAGATATTGTTCTGGACTATGTATGTATGGAGGGTGGATCTAAAGGAGTAATATCAACACTGTATGGAGATCTGTTACACGTGATGTTGCTGCGACACCCGATCACGGCAAGAGCCAATGGGAATCTGAAATTGGAGAAATGGAAAATGAGGTTTGGGATAGTATCCTGGAGTATGGTCCAAAGCTTTCATTAAGTGAACTGGGAAGATTGTCGCAGCTGTATCTTGTTCACAGAACATACAGGACTCCTGAATTTTTATACAAAATAGGGGTTAGAGACACATCTGAATGTTCAAGATGTAAACAGGGACAGGCGGGGATCCTACACATGATGTGGGACTGCCCCATGCTGCATACGTTTTGGACGAATGTCATCACAGAGATTGAAAAACGATACACCCACGGTCCTGTGTCCCCCAATGAGGCGAAGGAGAAATTGCAATTGCAAGATTGTTATATCTGGCCAGGAAATTAATAGCGAGGTATTGGATCAGGGCTGAGCCCCCGGGGGGAGCCGAGTATATTAAACAGGTGGATTACGTGATACGTATGGAGGAAGACATATACAACAGAAGGAGTGCAGCATTGATGTTTGAAAAAATATGGGAGCCATGGAGGAGATAGGGGGATAGGGTATAATAATACTGCTGTTTTTTCTGATTACCTCCCTTTCATTAACCAGATAATGGAGAAGCGAGACCTGACAACAGGTTTGACAATCTCAACTGACGAACACATGCCTATCGGAAAACGCTTTCTAATTTCCTCTTATTTGCTTTGAATATGGATGATATATGAAAACTGTTCAAGGAGAGGGGGGGAGGGATGGGGGTGTTGGGAGCGTTGGGAGGAGGGAGGGTATGTTCTTATGTTCCTGTTAATGGGAAAGGAGTTGTATATCATGAACAATAATCATCTCTTCATTGTCACTATGTTTTGAATATATTATTTGTAAATTTTTATTACTCGATGATTTAATAAAAACTTATTTGATTAAAAAAAAAATATACATGTTTTTTAACTATTTTAAAAATAAAAATCTGAAAATTTTGATTTGCATTTGTACTTAGCGCTCAATTGCCTGATACTTTGTAGGACCATAAGCATAGAAAAGTAAATAAGAGGAACTTTAAAAAGAAATCCCAAATAATTCAATTATTAATATTGTGAGGTCAGCGCATGCCCAGTGCACACGGAGGACTCGTTGCAGCGCAATTGACACAAAGAGCCGTATCTCTGAAAGGGAAATAAAATCTAGCAATTTATTCAAGTGTGTCATAAACTGCACATAGCACCTGACTTTGTCGCATCAAACTGTCCCAACGGCTGGAATGACTCACAGCATGTCCCAGTTAGTGCATAAGATCAATCACCGACCTTAGTCCATTAGAATGATCGCTGGCTTTAGTCTTTGTTGGGGAGGATGCTCCCCTGCAGGATCACAGACTCCTGTCTGGTTCGGGCTCAGACCAGGTTCAAGCTCCCTGGGTCCGGGGTGATCCAGGCTCCCTATGGCCCCCAACACCTATAGTGGACTCTGGGGGGGAAAAAAACCTTCTGGTTGCCAGGCTCCTCTACATCCTGTGGTCAAGGACCTTTCCTGACCTCACCAATGTGACCTGGAGGGAGTCTGCTTATGTCTGAAGTGTCACGCCCACAGGAGGATCCAGGTTTGACAGACCCTCCCCTGGCTTCTCAAACCTGGAATCCAGCACATGCAATGCATTATCTGCACCTGTGGAAGCTCAAGTCCCAGGAAAATTCCATGGTGAATTTCCAGTCCCAGCATAGATACATGCAAGGCAGCTAGCCGCTGCACCACATATCCCCCCCTCTTGTTCAAGCCCATAGTATTGAACATATGAGACACAGGCATGTTACAACTCACAGGTTACACGGGGTCCCAGCACTGGACCTCGCTGTGCGGACCTCGTTGTCAGACCTCTCCCTGTCACTTGTCGGAGTCAACCCCATGTCGGGTCTACCCCGCCCCCAGCGGTCATTACTGTAGGTAGAGTCATGTACTTTGGTATCTGCGGTCAGGTCTGACTTCATCCTACCCCATACTCTGTCAGGTCGGTGGAGTGGGCCTGTCTGACTTGAGGTACTTGAGGATCCACTACCTTCAAGCAAACTACCCCCACTATGCTCATAATGTCTATGGAGGTCTCTTGGTGGGCGACTTTCGTCTTTGTCTGTTATCCCTGGAGAGCCATTACTCCCTTTGTCTACTGGCTTTAGCTTCTGCTGTGGCTATTTTTGGTATTCGAAGGACCCTTTCGTTGTCGGGTCCCACCATTCCCAGATAGCTCCCACCTTCTGCTACTCACCGGTCATTGTCCCTCAGCTCTCCGTCTTGCGATATATTTAGTCGTTCTACATCTCGCAGGTGGGACACACGGTACTCTATCAGCATCCTTATGTACGTGAGAGGTTCTTCTGTACCGATAGCAGCGAACGACACCATACCATCTGCATCAGGTATCCATTTCTGGTTATCACGTGGACAGCTTACTTTCATCACCCCAGACTTCTTTACCATGTTTTGCATGGCCTGGCCTGTTCTTCCAACAAGCTTTTTCACCAGAGCATAAGGCACCCGGATGACGTCTTCATGCAGAGTTTGGGCTTTCCTCACAAGCTGCAGCTGTCTGATGGCTTCCTCAGTTTTCAACGGCACAGTCCGCTTCGTGCGAAGACATCGCCAGTGCATGTTGGGGTCCGGCAGCACCCCTACCAAGCTCGACAACATCACCTTGTGTTTGTGCAGGGGTCTCCAGTTCTGCATTTATCACCCCATCTTGGGGTCCGGCAGCACTCTTGGCATTCTCAGCCACATTTCCTTGTGCCTGTCCAGGGGTCTCCAGTACTTCTTCTGTGACTCTCCCCGGGCATCAACAGTACCATCTTCAGAAGGCTTCAGACCTTCCCTCTCTTCATTCTTAGGGTCTTGGGATTCTTCTACTCTCTTGGACCTGCCACTGCCCAGTTCATGTGAGGTGACCTGCTGACCGACCATCGGTTATCTGTTCAGACCCTGGAGAGGACATCTACACCATCTTCTTGGCTGGCTCCGTCTCCCTGACTTCATCTTGTAGAGTCTTGTTGTCACACTGGGTCAGTTCCTCTGACAGCACAATGTCTGTGTCAGCCCCAGCGGTTTCTACAGACAATGACACTTCACCTTCCATCCTGATCTTCTCGGTGTCTGGAAGAGAACTCACACGTGGCATAGAAGCACATGACATTATATTATCAGCTGGGGTCACCTGGGCAGCTTTTTTGTGGCGCTTGCTCCTTTTGCGATGGAGAGGATATGCCATCCTTGCTGGGCCCTTCCTTACTGTACTCCCTTTCTTTCTCAGAGTCACAGTCACCCCTTGAGTCTGTGTTATGCTCTACCGTCTGGTGAACCCCCAAGTCAATCTCTAACTTTGTGTCAGCTCCATTCTTTTTAACTAACAAGTCACTACCAGTCACAGTGTGGTTTGCCTCTTTACTCATCATGTTGCTACATTGGGGAGACCCACCATTTTCTTTGGTCACCCCTAACTCTGGGCTGTCACACTTATGGGGTACCAACTCATTATTGCACATACCTATGTCACAGGTAACCCCTTTAGCCTACTGCTGCGACAGGGCCTCCTTAGGACTGTTTGGGCTCTCACCTGAGCAGCCAGACCCAAGCCCTTGTTCCCATAGATCTGCCAACAGTTTGAAGTCCCTGCCTATTATGACTGGACATGCTACGTCTGGGACTACGCTCGAGATCAATGTCCGTCTCAAGGATCACTCTGCCCAGTAGATTCTCTTTAGTGGCCCCATGACTACAGTGTCCTTCTACTCGCTGTCCGGGCATCAGATGGAGTTCCGGTAGTGTGGCCCTCACTAGGGTAACGGAGTTCACCAGGTCTAGAATACCAGATACACACTGTGCATTCATTTTCACAGTACATACCCGTGACCCTATGTTGTATGGACCGCAGATTGGACATCGGTAGGAGGAGCCAATGAGTCCCTGACTCCAGTTGATCAGCTCAGAGTTGGAAGGTTGTGCCCCCTTTTGGGAAACCATCCCTTTTTGGGTCTCCACCCCCTTTTTGGAAACCACCCCTTGTTGGGCCTCTGCCCCTTTTGGCCAACAACCCCTTTTTGGATTTCCACCCCCTTTTGGGCAACCACGCCTTTTCGGGTCTCTTCCCCCCTTTGGGAAACTACTACTTCCTGGCGACTACCAAGCCTATAGGCGATACACTCTGGGGATACCCCACGGCAGTCCCACATCCCAGTTCACAGCGTCTGAGTTGAGTGCGATGGCCTGGAGTCTTCGTGGCCCCGCAGAGCCACCAGCAAATGTGCTTGGGTGCGACGACTTGGTGTGCAGTTGCCCGTAGCAAGCAAGTCTTTCATGTGCACTTACTCCGTTACTGTCAGCAACCAGGCTGCACTTTCCCCACCGGACGATTTGCCCGCATTCTCCACATTATGTGAGGTCAGCGCATGCCCAGTGCACACGGAGGACTCGCTTGCAGCACAATTGACACAAACAGCCGTATCTCTCAAAGACACAAAGTCCAGCAGTTTATTCAAGTGTCTCATAAACGGCACATAGCACCTGACTTTGTCACATCAAACTGTCCCAACGGCCGGGATGACACACAGCTTGTCCCAGTTAGTCTGGGTTTTTACTGTGTTGGTCTCTCCACAAACTTTGTCAGTGTCCACCTACGTTCCACCCACTTTGCTACACCCACCACCCCTTGCCCAACCTAGAGTCCTAGGTGTAGGGTCGGTGTTTGTGCGGTGTGGGTGTGTTTTCAACCACCTTGCTTACCTGGCTGCACTTCCCTCTTGTGGCCATCTGGTTGCAGGGGCGCCACAACCGCATTTAGTCTTTATCGGTTGGAGTCAATCAGCATGGCACATCTAGAATTGGCAATCGGCAATCTATGCCCACGCTTCCTTGCAGTAACTCTGAATGTGTCAGATTGTGATGTACAACTTCTTCAGGTCAACCTACAGATTTTCAATTGGATTCAGGTCCAAGCTCTGGCTGGGCCATTCCAAAACGTTGAGCTTCTTCGGGTGAAGCCACATTCTTTTGTTTATTTGGTGGGTATGCTTATGGTCGTTGTCATGCTGAAAGGTGGGTGGCATTGAATGTGGAAAAAGTTCTGTAATTATTATAGTTCGTAAGATATTTTTACATGACAAAAACCTGGCATAATAACAGGGGTTTGTAGAGTATTTATATCTTTACTGTAAGAGGGCCAGAATATGGATGAGATAATGAAAGCATAGAGAATTTGTTGGCATTAGAGATAAGCAAACCTTTCAATGTTCGGTTCGGGTTGACGAACTTCCTGGTGTTGAACAAACCTATACAGAGCACATATACATATACAGTAGGGAATAAAGTATTTAGTCAGCCACAAATTGTGTAGGTTCTCCCACTTAAAAAGATGAGAGAGGTCTGTAATTGACATCATAGGTAGACCTCAACTATGAGAGACAAAATGAGAAAACAAATCCTGTTCGGGTTTGGAGTTCTGGTGCTTTATGATTGCAAATCACTGTAGCATTGGTTCTTGGTACAGTGCAAGCCTTGTGCAGTTTTTGATTGACTTGCTCTGGGCTAAAAAGCACAGTTTTTGGGTCTAGTGTGTGTCCAAAATTAATTTGGAAAAAAAAGCCACCCTTCCGGAAGTGTTTTACTTATGGCTGGCTGTATGTGGGTGGAGAGCTGAACTGCCAATCAGTGACTTTCATTGAGGTTGGAGTCACATTTGGAGTCACGAACTGTGTACCAAAAGGTTCGCTCTTGACTAGTTGGCATCACACCTGATGGACCCTGTTACATATTAAGACCTGGTGAGATTAAACCAGTTAATTCACTTGATCATGAATTATGTCGTTGTTCTTTCTATATCTATGTTTACTAATAATTTGTCACTCTGTACATCTACCTATCCTATTCAGTATTTTTGCACGATTTCCTCAGTTCCAATGTGAATAGGTCGTTGTACTGTATGGGGCTTGGAGATGGTATTGGCCCACTACCAACAACTGTAGTTTTTTCTACTTAAAGGTATCTTATTAAAATATTACCAAGTTTAAGTTTTACATTTGTTTCTTGTTTACTTAAAAACAAATAAATTAATTCAGTCATCAAATTTAAAAAACCTACACAAGTTTGGTATCATCATAATTGTACTGACCAGGAGAATCAGGTTATTAAACGTAGCCAAAAACAAAACCCTAAAATCCATTTCGGAAATTTTTATTCTCATTATGACCACCTGATATGGTAAAATGAATGTTGTTATTCAAAACAACTCATCCAGCAAAAAAATGAGCCCCTAATATGGCTATATAGATGGAAAAATAAAATGGTTATGGCTCTTAGAAGAGAAGTAAAAAACAAAAGTGCAAAAATGGAAAGTCAGCCTTTCCTGAAGGGTTTACTTTGTAATTCCAAAGTAAACTTGTTACATGCACTGTACATTCATTAACCAAGTCATACCACCAGGTCAGAACATGGCACCAAAGTTGTAAGTTTACTTTACATTGTATATATTTTCTCCATAAAAATTCTGATGTTTTCTGAATGGTTGAAAGTGAAGGAGGGGGTTGACAAGGATAACCACATTGGAGCCAAAATGTTTAGTCACAATGCCGACAGTCAAGCTTACATACATTAGTTAACGTTTGTTTGAATAAATGTTTGTTCTACCTAATGCTTTTGGATAAATAATAGTAGAGAGTTCAACCTCACAGTAAACAGAAAAGTAGCCAAAAATAAACTGATAGTAAACTAAAATCAGCAGTATGCAATGGTATCTCAACTGCTTATTTCCGTAGTGTCGGGAGCTGAATATGCTCAAATGCAAAAAATGATTTACCCGATCTCATTTCAAAACTTAGGCTACGTTCACACGTAGCGTAATTTGCGCATATTCCTGAATTTACATAGCGCTTTTTAGCACTTGCGTAACTGCAGTGAACACATCACTGGAAATGCATTCCAGCAAAAGCTAGGGCTTTTACGAAAATCCGTTCACACGCCACGTATTACCGCGTATTTTTGCGCACACGCTTTCACTGAACAGCGTGTGCGCAAAAAGAATTGACAAGTCAATTCGTTGCGCCTTATTTGGCGCGCTTTTCCCATGACCCACATTATAAAATGAGCTGGGGAAAAGCGCGCCTAAAAAAGTGTGGCATGTGAATGCAGTCGCGCTTTTTTGTGCCATATGCGCAAAAAAGCATCACTACATAAATATGCGCAAATTACGTTACGTGTGAACGTAGCCCCGAACTCAACAACATTCATTACGAAGTTCTGCTTGACCTCAGTGTCCTTATCTATTGGGTGGAATAGAGAACAGGTACAAAAAACATAAAACATTTGTTGCTCTGGAGGACCTGTCATGTCCTGCATTACATTAAAATATATTAGTCTGTATGGGTTCTAACTAACGATTAATTACCCTGGCGATAGCTCTAAACGGAAACTGAATACTGATTTTCTTGTTTCACCTTAGGGCGCTTTCACATATGCGTCCTAGGACATCGAAAAACGCATCAATTTATTAGTCTAAAACCGGATGCAGCCAGAGATCATAGCAGCGGTATTATAATGGATCCGTCAGCCAAATCCGGAATATTACTGATGCGGTATCATCTGGTTGCATCCAGTATTGTCGGTTTTCTTGATGGATCCGGTGAAGTATGGTAAACTTTGTAAATGCCCCAGTTGGCGTGTCATATGAAAACTGTATATATACAGTATCGTACTCAGTGCTTTTTTTGCGCTGTGTGACGTTGCGTTTCCCTAAGGGCTCGCTTGGCAGCGTAGAATGACACCAAACCATGTTTTTAACTGTTAAAACATTTAAGGAGCAGTTTATTATCACTCATAACTGTTCATCACATATAAAATACATAATACACTCACATAACACCATAATCAACATAACATTACATACAACAGTACATTACATTGCACATATACCCTTTTAAAAAGGCTGATACACACGAGAGCATTGATTACAGCTCCATCGAACACCGTCAGCACTAATCATCGCTCTATGGCGGTTATGGCCGCCTAGCCTTATCTACACCAGACATGGCAGTATTTACATTAGAACACATACATAGCAATATTTGCATCTTAAGCTATAGTACATATTCCTATATTTACACTAGACCCTTATGGACCCGCAGGGATCTGGTACGCAGCCAATACACCCCTGTTGACACAGGCCACCCGGTCTCAGACAAGCTGTTACACTGCACACATTTCATACACTGGTCAACGGGATCCTGACGACCTTACAGTCAGTCCCAATGGCGGTTACGGCCCACATGGCACTATATACACAGGACAGTCTGTACAACATTCAATATTGGTGCTTCTTATTACACAGAACATACGGGTCATTCACAGTCCCACAGGGGTCCGGGCACAGCCGGTACACCCCTGTTCACACATAACAGTCTCTGACCCACAGCCATACTCTTCCTTAGCCTAGTTCCCATGGGAGTTACTCAGTCCATCCATACAGGCTGCTAATGTGCTCACAGCCGCTACACAGAGCTCCTGCTGCTCTACACTGTCCCTCCACACATTCTGGGACACAGACCAGCATTGGTGTAGGACACCGGTCAGAACCAGGCCCAGACCTGGGTTTAGCTACCTGAGCTCCAGTGCAAGCCAGGCATCCCCAAGGACTCCTCAGCACGTGTCTCCAGGTCGCCAGTCGCTTCCAAGTCTGCCATCACAGGCCAAGACCTCCAGACAAGCGGCTGCACCAGACATGCGATTGCGAGCCCATCCAGGGTCAGCCAGTCTTCCCAACTACAGGTGCTGCAAAACCCTCTGCCTTCTGGCCTCCTGGCTCCACTCATCTCCACAGGACATGGACTCTTCTTCCTAAAGGTACCGTCACACAGGGACATATCGCCGGCGATGTTGCCGGCAACTGAGGGGCGTGGCCAGGTTGCGGCGACATCGCCGGAGAGTTGCCTCGTGTGACAGGGCGATAATCAGGGGAAAAAAATCGCCTGAGTAACATCGACAGGTTTCCCAACAATGTTCGGAAACCTGGCGATGTTGGTCAGGCGATCATGCCTGATCGACCTGTGTAACGCGGCAACCTGCAATGTTGCGGGCGATTCCGCCTATCTCCAACATTGCGAGTTATCGCTCGCTGGGTTGCCCAGCAACCCAGCGAGCGATAGCCGCGGCAACTAGCCGGCGACATCGCCGGTAAGTTGCTCAGTCTGCCATCTCACCGGCAATGTTGTCAGGGATGCGTGCTCCCGCGATCGCCGGCAACATCGCCGGCGATATGTCCCTGTGTGACGGTACCTTCAGAGGCTTTGTTCTGCTCTCACACAGACTGCTTTCCCACAGACTGAACTCCACCACTCACACACACCTGGCAGGTTAAGTCCTGCTCGCCACACCCACCTGACACACCCCTTGGCTGCTAGCCATTAGCCTTCTCTGGTTCCTACACAGCTGCTCATCTATGTGCCTGATCTCTACAGCTTTCACACAGCTCATGTTAACTCCTTGTGTTCCGGGTTGGTTCACACAATGCTCTCAGCCGCTCATTAGGCTCATGAATGTTACATACATTGACACACTGGGTGCCGACATGATTACCCCATGCACCCACGGCTCAACCCGGCTCATGTGCACAGGATCCTATACTGATCCTGCATGTGAGGCGCCCCGGCTATGGTGACATGCCGGCGGTGCCTCACAGCTGGTACGTGATGGTACGGTGTACCGGAAAATCTGAAGAGCACACCTATCATGATGTCTGACTGAGGGCCACCGCCACCTACACCTGTGTGTGTAGGTAACGGTTTCCTCAGCGCCAGCGGTAACCATGGGGCAGGGGTGCAGGGTGAATCGCGCCCTCAGTGTCTGCCGACTGCCGACACTGCGGATCAGCTCAGCGGGGACTCAAGTAATGACATCATCACTGAGCTCCTCGTTGCTGTGCTGAGTCCTGCAGTGCAGAGCGGCCGGCAAACAAGCTGGGGACACTGATGCTGGAGCTGATTAGAAGAGAGAAGACATTAAATTACAACAGTAAAAAAAATGTAAATATAAACAAGAAGAGTGACTTGGAGATAATATGGGGGGTCGGGAGCCCTATGGGAAGGCTGTATAAATGGGAGCCTTATGTGGGGGCTGTATATGAGATGTGCTCTCATCTCATATACAGCACTGCCCCCTATAGGCTCACAAATCATATACAGCAACCATATAGGGCTCCTATATCATATATAGACCCCTAAAGGGCTCCCATTATTGGAGCCCTATGGGGGGCTGTATATGATATGGGAGCCCTACGGGGCATTAGGGGGGCTGTATATGAGATGGGACTCCAATATCAATACAGCCCCCATAGGGCTCCCATATCACATACAGCCTATATATGATATAGGAGCCCTATGTGGGGCTGTATATGATATGGGGACTGTATGGGGTATTGGGCCCATAAGGCTCCTATATTATATACAGCACACCCCATAGGGCTCCCGTATCATATACAACCCCCATAGGGCTCCCATGATGGGAGCCCTATGGAGGGGCTGTATGATACAGGAGCTCTATGAGGGCGCTGAATATGATTTGGGTGCCCTATTGTGGGGTTATATATGATATATGGGAGCCCTATAAGGGGGCTGTATATGATATGGGAGCTCTATGGGGGGCTGTATATGAGATGGGGGCCCTATGGGGGGCTGTATATGAGATGTGAGCCCTATGGGACATAATCTCTATACATAATCGCCAGTTTAGCGCTTCCGGCCACTGTGCCGCTATGGAGCAAGGGCGCCTGCGCTAAACTGCTGATTATGCCTGCCTACCCCGGAAGCGCCGCCATATTACGGCACCCATGCCGCTGCCTGGCGGCGGCTCCCTGCAGCATCCCGTCTCCGCACATCCCCGCACGCTGCTGCCTCCACCACCGCCGCACTCTGTTTCCAGCCTCCAGGCCCGTCGCCCGCCGCAGGCAGGGTAAGCCACATTACAGAAGGGCCCGCCGCCACCATCTGCGGCCCCCTTCATCACACACACTGCACTCTCACTCACCCTCAAGGCCCGCCGCCCGCCGCAGCCCGGGGGAGCCCTATTAGTGAAGGGGCCGCCGGCACCATCAGCGGCCCTCTTCATCACACAAGATGCCCACTGCTGCGGCCCTCGCTCTCATGCCGCCGCCACTGGCGCACTCTCATTCCAGCCTGCAGGCCCGCCGGCCTGCAGGCTGCTACCACCACCCCTCTCCTCAACTAACGTTACAGGGGCAGCGGGGCTAACATATGCAACACTGCCCCTCATTACCCCCCAATCACCCACACTGCCCCTGCTCACCCACACTCACCCTCCATAGCCCTCCCAACTCACCCACACTGCCCCTGCTCACTCCTCTTCCCCCCTTATGCCCTCACTCACTCCTCACACTGCCCCTGATTACCCCCTACTCACCCACACTGCCCACACTCACCCACACTGCCCACACTCACCCACACTGCCCCACTCACCCACACTGCTCCAGCTTACCCCCACCCCCACTCACCCATACACCCTGCTTACCCCTCTCACCCCCCCATGACCACAATCACCCACACTGCCCCTGATTACCCCCCACTCAGCCACACTGCCCCTGCTCACTTCTCTTACCCCCCCTATCTCATCACTCCTTACCCTCTCACCCCCCCAACTGCCCACAATGACCCACACTGCCCCTGATTACCCCACACTCACCCACACTGCCCCCGGCTCACTCCTCTTACCCCCCATATCTCATCACTCCTTACCCCTCTCACCCCCCCCCAACTGCCCACAATCACCCACACTGCCCCTGCTTACCCCCACCCCAATCACCCACACTGCCCCTGCTCATGCCCCCACTCACCCCACACTGCCGCTGTTTATCCCTTTCACCTCCCCACACTGCCCCTGCTCACCCCTCTTACCCCCCCACATGCCCTCACTCCCCACACTGCCCCTGCTGACACCCCACAGGGTCAAGTCACAGCTAATGGCCCCAATGCCAAACAGCCCGCCCCCATCTTCATGTCACCCCACTCCCGATGCGACAGCATCGGGCCTTTTTACTAGTAGATAATAATAATGAGGAATTAATCAGAAATGCGTACAGGCAAATATTTTTTTTACAAAAAAGCACTGATTGTACTTCATCCCCATACCCCTTTTCTTCAAATAAAGCTGGAAAATGTCTCTTTCACTGGAGGCTTTCTTTTTGTACATAGATGTCTCTTTTGAACTGGCACATTTGAGAGCTGTGGCAGAGGGTAAGTAAACAGGAACAGAGATGGCGGCGGCAATATTGGTTGCACCCTGTGACTTCCTGAAGAGAGACACGTGGTGTATTCTCTACCTTGTACCTGGAGCTACGAAGAGACCCCAATAAGTTTCATGACTATGTGAGGATGAGTGCTGCAAGCTTTGATGACTTGGTGAAACGTGTCCGAGGATTCATTAGCAGAAAGAACGCGTGTTACCGCAGAGCAGTTTCTCCTGAGGAGCGTATGATGGTGACACTTAGGTATGTCAATGTATTTGTGACACACTTTGTTTTTTAAATGTTAGCACTATTGAGAATGTCTACTAACATTTTGTGCTGCTGCACAAATGAGGGCTCACTTCGCTAATTATTTTGTTTCTGACGCAGGTCGAGTGCCGTGGAATACCCTAATGGTGCAATTTTTTTGTGTGTGTCCTTCAAATAAAGGTAAAGCCATGTCATTTACCCTCCCAGTACCTTTCCTCTACCCTCATGTGTTCAAATATAAAGTTTAAATGTTTATTAAATATCATAGTTAAGGCTGTTAATGTTGCATTGCCTCCATTTCCCTTTTGTGTGTTCTTTAATAAAGCTCTGGGCTGTCATATTTCCTATTCCCTCCACAATTTATAATGTAGTATGGGTTTCCTGATATACCGTATTTTTCGCTTTATAAGACGCACCTGATTATAAGACGCACCCCCAAATTTGGTGAATGAAAAGAGAAAAAAAATAATTTTTAATGTAAAATGGGGTCCGTCTTATAATGCCAGTGTTTGTCTTACAATCAGTTTATATGGCCCCTATCCTGGTATATTTGTCTCCATTCTGGTATATGTGCCCCCTCCTGATATGCATGCCTCCATCCTGATATATGGTCCCAATCCTTGTATCCATGCCCCCATCCTGGTATATGGTCTTCCTGCTGGTATCCATGCCCCCATCCTGGTATATGTTCCCCCTCCTGGTATCCATGCTCCCAGCCTGGTATATATGTCCCTTCCTGATATATATGCCCCCATCCTGGTTTCCATGCCCCATCCTGGTTAATAGCCCTCCTGATATACTGTATGTCCCAGAATGGGGGACATACATCCTGGTGCATAGCCCCCCCAAGTCTTACCGAGGGAGCCACGGAGGTTGGGGGCCAAGGCAGGAGCTGCGGGGGTGTCGCGCCGGTCTCTGGTGGGCCACAGAGGTTGGGGGCCAAGGCTGGAGCTGTGAGGGTGTTGCGCCGGTCTCCGGTGGGCGCCGCCATTATTATTTCCCAGCATGCATTGCCGGTCTGGCAATGCATGCTCTAGTGTCTAGAAATGGCCGCGGATCGCAGTCTGCGCATGCGCCGCGGCCATTTTCTTGAAGTCCTGTGTGGCAGACACAGGCGCGCAATACAAGTTTCCCTCTGCTAACGGGAAACTTGTATTGCAAACCGGAAGCACGTCACCGGCGCCCGGATTTTGCAATGGCGCCGGCCTGTACAATGGCGCTGCCGCCGTACTGGACATCAAAAATGCCGCCCGCATACCTCCGACCACCAGGCCAGCTACATTGCCCCACCGGAACCATGCCTGGTACCAGTCTCCCCCGCAGCCGCCACCAGCCACTGGGTAAAAAAAGTTTTTTTTAACTTTTCACCCCATTTTTTTCACTGTCCGCTTTGTAAGACGCACCCCCACTTCCCCCCCAATTTGGGGGAAATGAAAGTGCGTCTTAAAAAGCGGAAAATACGGTATCTCTTTATCATGTGCAGGATTGCAGTATCCATGGTTATGACCACCACAATAGTGGTTAAAAACATGCAAACCAAAGTATTGCAATGCTTTCCAGATGAAAAGTAGATATATCAAACAAACCATACTACATTTGTAATTGGAGGTATATAGTTATTTATTACACCTACTCCAAGTTGGGATAGGATATGTTACAGTAAAATACACCTTTACAACGATGCAAACTTGCTAATATTGGGTAGTACAATAAATAACATCCAAAACCAATATTTTGCAAAACCAATAAATAACATTTAATTTTACGAATTAAAAATTAAATTCCTTTGTTGGGGGTGATGGAGGTGGACTTGCAAGGATTTGCAGGAGAATTTGACAACATGGGTGTGTTAAGTGAGGAAGGGGGTGGGGAAGGATTTCATATGGGTGGTAAAGACAATGGGATGGCGAGTGAGATGGATGGGTGTTTAAATTGGTTCAGGGTGGATAGTGGAGTGTTGAAGACGGGAAAAGTGCAGGATGAAGGAAAGGTGTGGGATACAGTAGAGGTTTGTGAAAGAGGGGTGGTTGGGAGAATGGTGGTGAACGGCAGACTGCTGGAGATGACAGACTGCTGGGAAATGGCAGAGTGCTGGGAGGCGTCAGACCGCTGGGAGATGGCAGAGTGCAGGGAGGCGGCAGACTGCTGGGAGATGGCAGACTGCTGGGAGATGGCAGAGTGCAGGGAGGCGGCAGACTGCTGCAGCTGATGAGCAAGCCCAAGTTTTTCCATCTGCCGGGCTACTGAACTGACAGGATAAAATGGTGTCCTGGTCTGTTTGCATCTGCATCCAGTCTGTTGAAGTGAAAGTCCAGCAGAAAGCTCCTATCCATCTGGCGCTGCCAAAATGACAACAGCTGGTGGAGTGGAGTCAGCAGTGTCAGAGGGCTGGGATAGGGGAACTTATGGGACTGCTACAGGAGAGATGTGGGAGGAGACTGTGGTTGCAGGCTCCAGTGTGCTGCCAATGGTTCTGTGATAAAGGAAATACATATATCTTTGATTTGTGTGTAGTGTAGGAGAAAATGATTTGCTTCATAAACATGGATACACTTTGCTTCCACAATAAATAGATATTTACCTTTGGCATGCCAACGAAGGTCTCAGGAACGCCAAGGCATGGTAGTACTTGGATCTATACCGGCGTTGTCCTGATCCGCTTGGAGCCCGCATCTCCTTATCAAATTCCTTCATGTAGCAATCTCTGATAGACCGCCACCATTTTCTCTTTATCGCCTGTAAAGAGAAAAAACAGTTTGTGATTGACAATACTTTACATCCATCAATATAACAATGTGAACTAAAAATACTTACGACATCAATTCTATGCCCTCACATCAAGGTTCTCCCAACCACCTAGAAGCGCAATGGACACCTCCTCCCAAAGCCATTGCGTGTGGCCTGTGTCAGAATGATGGCGGTAAGACTGTTTCCAAAAAGCTGGCCGAGATTCCATCAAGTTGATGAGGTCACCGTCAATGAAGTCGTCAATATCCTCATCTTCGTGGTGTGCTCTGCTTGAGCTTTGTGAACCCTCAAAGAAAAAATGATTAGTATACATGCAATTACATATTGAAGTAGTGGAATAAAAAGCATTTTTTTTGCACTGTGTTTAATTAAACTACTTACACCTTGCAAACCACCATGCCCTTTAGGCCGACCACCTTGGGAGGGTGTTGAGTACCCTGGACATTTCACAGGAACTTTCTTTTAAAAAGATGAAATTGAGAAAATTAGTATTCAAAAATCGCATGTACAATCAATAAATGATGTGGTACATATGTTTTACATGAGCTACTTACTTGAATCCTTGGTTGGCGTTCAAGGAAGCTACCATCATTTTCTATAGTGGTAGTCAGGTGGACCCCAGAAGTAAGATGGAAGGAAGGAAGATCCCAGCAATCAGATGGATGGAGGAAGGAAGGATGATGCATCAGACCAACAGATTTATAGAGCTGTAAAATAAAAAAACAAGCATTAGTAGGGATAGACTCAGACAAAGACATGGTGTTTTTGGAAATATACTTATAATAGTCAGGTGGACCCCAGCAATTAGATGGATGGAGGAAGGAAGGATGACGCTTCAGGCCAGCAGATTTGTAAAGCTGTAAAATAAAAGAAATGTATTTGTAGTAAACAGATTCAGACAGGGACAATAGTCAGGTTGACCCCAGAAGTCAGATGGATGAAAGTTATTAGAATTCAGTAAGATCTCAGAAGCACTCCAGGAAGCTTTAGGTATGGAAACACTGGCGTGAAAGTCGAACTACTGCAATGTGTGATATTATCGCATTGCAGTCGGACCAATGTTATTCTATGTCTGAGAGCACATTGGTGAGTGTCGGACTCTTTTTTCTCATCTGGATAATGGACGAGAAACAAATTGCAACATGCTGTGACAGTATGCGATTCATGCGCGAGACTTGTCAATGCAAGCCTTTGGGTCCGGCAAAATCACGGATCGCATACAGACCATCCAAGAAGCATCTGTTTTTTTCACTGATACATTATCATTTTGTAGCTCAGATAACTGTAAAAAGTTCCTGTAAACGATTATACAATAAATAGCTGCTGAGAATAAAAAACGATTGCACACGGACAGCACACGGACAGCACACGGATGCCACACGGATCAAAAAACGGATGTCACTCGTCCGACTCTCCTGGATAGGAAACTGACATTTTTTTTCACGCCAGTGTGTTTCCACTCTTACATATCTTTCCACAAATGCGTGTGGCTAATACTACATCCTGGGCATGCTAGTATGAAAACTGGATCTGTCATAGCCAGATCCAGCATCCATTGAAAATCATTATATTTCATGTCACATTGTGCCGACTCCGGTTGGAGGCGTTTTTTTACTGATCCGAAAAATTGCGTTTCTGTTCTTAATTAAAAAAAAACGGTTTCTGCGTGATCCGCAGGAGCCAGAGTGCCATTAATAATCAGTGGGCACAAACTAGATCCAATTTGCATTCGGGTTTTTACAAAAAAAAAACGGATCTCTGTCAAATTAAAAAACATGCATATGTGAAAGCGCCCTTATATTACAGCTGATGGCCAAGTACTTAAAGGGGTTGTCCACTACTCAGGCAACCCCTTCTCAATATCTGTGTTTCCCCCAGTAAAATAATAACACTGGCACTGCTGTGACTCAGCACTGGCTCTCCTGTGACTCATGTGACATTATGTCACACGATCCGGAGGAAGAGATAGCTTCGGCTTCTGTCACACTTCCTTCAGATGTCAGTTACTTCCATAGGAGAGAGAATGCAGCGCTGATTGGCCGCAGGGATTGTGTGATATAACAATGTCACGAGAGCCATGGGACAGCCAGTGTCAACACCACTGGAGGAGAACAAGAGGTGAGTGTAAGTGTTATTACTTTATTGGAGGGAAACATGGGGATTGAGAAGGGATGTCCAAGAAGTGAACGACAACTTTAAGAAACCCCTCAAACAAGTAGAACTATCCAATTCAGTCAAGCAAACTGAACTGAACTGACCATGATTTTTGGAGTAGTGTTCCCATGAACTACTTGATAGATACTACTATCCTAAGTAGATAGCTGCATAAAGGGGTTGTCCACTTACAGTATATGGATGTCATACATGAGTTTCCTCCCTCCTGAATAAACCAGAGCAGAACACTTCAAGCAGCAGTTCCCATTCTTGTGTATTATATAAAACAATATTCTCTACGAGACTATAACATACACTGTAGCATCTTGTTTTCCAATATTTCCTTGTCTAATTTTCTACAACTTTGATTACAATGCAGTTAGAAAATAAATTGCCACACGCTGACCTAGATACCTGTAGCAATTAGATGCACCAAATACATAATTTAATGACTTAAGAACATAGAGGGAGGGGAGAAGGAATCATATAAATATTGATTTGCTTGTATTGTATTTTGTTGCTGTATGTGGAATAAGTTATTAACAGCTCTTTTTTTAATCACATTTATTGGCCTTGTATTCTACGTAAATACATTTTATTTCCTAGTATCTGAAGCTACAATTAATAATGATAGAAAATGATTACGGTATCTATGTGCTTCCACATTCCCATTTAACTGATGAGCAGATGGAAATCAGAAACTGCTGATTTTGGTTGAGGTCCCGGCGACTAGAACCTACACTGAAATGTAACAATTTTTTTCATTTTGAGAAATCCTCCATAAAGTGTTCATAGATTTAGTGATTTTGACCATGTGTAGTGATCAGTTTATTCCTAATTTGTAGTAAGTCATAAAAAATTATTGTGTACATACATTATATACTGTATTTTGTTTAATTCAACAATAAATAATGATAAATGTAAAAACTTAAACCAGTAGATCAATAAATAGATTCTACGAACTGTTGAAACCATTCTAAGGTTTCCAATATTCTTTGTGTAACAGGTTCAATATTAGATCAAGTTCATGCAAACATATTAAACCTCATCAGAGTGTCATGCGAATGCAATCCATATTATTACAGCTGCAGTTATCGTAATGACGTACAAGGCCATTTACAATTTCCTTTGTTTAAGAATTGCACTGTATCCGTAAAAATCAGAATCTATATGGTGGTTCCGTATGGCATCCAATTTTTTTGTGCACTCATAGAATTGAATGGATGAGTCTCATCCGACACATGGAAGAAACTAGTGCATGCTGCGATTTTCACATGCAGATTCACCCAGTTAGGCTGGGTTCACATTTGTACCTGCGCTCAGTTGAGTTTGCATTTGGCTGCGCATAATTTATGCGCATGCCGAACAAAAAATGTTGCATTTTTTGTGCAAAGCTGTATGCTTGCTTTATGGGCAAGCAGACAGCTGCGCACAGAAAATTAATGAAAGTGCATCTGTGCACATTGCCTTCTGCTGGCAAGCGCACAGACGAGTGGAAGATGACCTCCTTTGAGGTCATCTGCAGGTGCATCCTTTCCTGTCGTTCTCTTCTTCTTCTTCTGTCATCTTCTTTCTTCCTCCCTGCCACCGCTGCTGTCGCTGGTTTAAAATAGCCGGCGGGAAAGCCAGCGGTGAAAACACTTCACCGCCGGCTTTCCTGTTCCGCTAATTCAAACGATCAGCTAATGCTGATCATTTGAATTAGCAGGACAGGAAAGCCAGCGGTGAAGTGTTTTCACTGCTGGCTTTCCCGCCGGCTATTTTAAACCAGCGGCTGCGATAGCGGCGGCAGGAGGAGATCTCCACCGCTGATCTCCCCCTCCCGGTCACCACCACTGATTGGGTGGTCGGGCATACTCACAGTGCGATTTCATGTGAATGCATGCGGACAATCACCGCTTCGTTCACGTGAAAGTGTTTGCATTCGGCACTGCGTATGGGTATGCGCAACATACGCTGCAGTGCCGAACGCAAATCTGAAGCCTGCCTTAAAAAAAAAATGTTCATTTGCACTGCCTCATTGAAGAATAACTGCCTTAGTTCTTTTTTTTTATGTATGCAAAAAATGACCAGTAACACCAGCAATATGAACAAGTGCCACCTGAAAACACACATGTATGAGCTGCACTCAGGGACACTAGATAAAGGGAAACATTGTATAGCAAAACTGCTGTGAAAATACTAGGTAAAGTAAATACTTGAAACTAATGTTGAATGTAACAGAGGAAATGAGGCATACCAAACTGCTTAGGCATATCTGAAAATGGAGACACTTAGGCTGGCTTCACACTATGTTTTTTACTATCCTGTTTTGTTCGTTTTTTAAACGAACAGAACAGGATAGTTTTTGGCCTCCATGTATCCCTATGGCACCGGATTGGCCCTATTTGGCCATCCGGTTTTGTGAATCCAATGCAGGATTTGTTTCTGTCCTGTGTTTCACTGGTCCCAAAAATGAGGCCTGCAGCGTTTTTGGGCTCCAGTGACAAAACAGGACAGAAACGAATCCTGTTCTGTCCGGCACACTTAACATGGGGGCCTATGGCACTGGATCTGGGAAACAGGATCCGGTGCCAGGGTACAGAGCATGCGCAGAACAGGTGTGCTGCTCTGTACCCATGGTAAATCTGTCTAATATCACTTTAGCAGTGTATCTATATACACTGCTAAAGTGATATTAAATATAAGGATGGTTAAAAATAAAAAATCATAAATACTCACCTTCGGGCGACAACGAGTGTCCCACGCTGAATCTCCCGTCCATTCAAGGACCTGGCATGATGTCACTAGGAGGGCGGGGCAACCCGATCACATGACCACATCAACACAGGTTTTAATTGGTGCTGATGCGGTCATGTGACCAGTTTGCCTTGCCCCTCCCAGTGACATCATGCAAGGTCCTCAAATGCCAGGAGATTCAGTGTGGGACACTCAGAAGTCGCCAGAAGGTGAGTATTTATGATTTTTAATTTTTAATTATCCCTTCATCTAATATCATTTTAGCAGTGTATATAGATATACTCTGCTATAATATTAGATAGCGCTGACAGCGGCTCGGCTCCCTGCTGGTCTTTCTGTGTCCGGATACCGGACAGGACACAGAAATAGCATCTGAAGGTGCCAGTCTGGTGCTGTCCGTTCCTGTTCGTTTGGATCCTGCAAAAAACAGGATCCAAACGAACAGGACAAAAACGTAGTGTGAAGCCAGCCTTAGCTGATTTATTGGCCAATCCAGCCCGATAACCAACGACAAGTTGTTCTCCTGTATCAGGTACCTAACCTAAAATGCCTCTATGTGCAATTAAAATCTGCACTTTGTCATTGGTTATTGAGCTCACATGGATTGGCCAATACATCAACTAGGTTTCTCCATTTTCAGATATGGCTAAGCAGTTTTGCTATGCCTCATTGTCTATGTTACATTCTACATTAGCTTCATGTATTTGCCTTATCTAGTATTTTCACAGAGGTTTTGCAAGATCATTTTTTTTTTATGGACAGCACTCAGTCCAAACAAACAGCTGTATGAACAAGCCCTTATTCATGAGAAAAAAATATAGTTTATGATCAGCTTATCTAAGGCTATCTGCAAATGTCCAGTAACCACCTGTAAGAACAGATCCAGCAACAATCCGTTGATAAAAAAAGTTGCTGCTGAACAGAATGGATTTTTGAAGAATTCATTTTTTTAACATTTCAATCTATGGAAAACTGATCCGTCAATTGGTTACTATTTATCTTCAATTTGAAACAGTAAGCAAGAAAACTTTACAAATGAAAAAAAAAACGGACAGCTCAATAACAATCAGTTAATGGATGTGTTTTCCTTAGACTCCAATGTAAAAAAACAAACAAAACCTGGATCATGCAGAAAACTATTTTTTCAAAACGGCAAAAAAAGTTGTGTATGTACAGCTTTTTTTGCCAATGGATTGCTACTAAATTTGTTCTAATAGATGATTACTAGACATGTGAACTTAGCCTTAGGCTACAAAGTGACTTTCTATAATGTTACTGATTGATTTTAATCATTAAGTAACAGGTGAAGGCCACAAGAATGCATGCAACATAATATATATTCATTTATATAGCGCTATTAATTCCATAGCGCTTTACATACATTTGCATAATGTGTTCCTTGGACAGGTTCTTATACAGCATTAGTGTGTTGCTCAACAGAACCAAATGCATTTCACTGTGAATTGCAGTGTATGTTGTTTTTAAGGAAGTTTATTCTGAAAAAAATCTGAAAGCGATAACCACCTTTCAAAAGAGCAGTACTTCAGAAAAAATGCACATACTATTGCCACTACCCAGCCTTTGAACTGCAGCTTAAGGTATGTGCACATCAGTCGTTTTGTGGGCTGGTTTTGACCGGTTTTCCGTCGTGGTTCCCGCTGAGTTTTATGTTATTTATGTTAATCCTACCCACCGTAGGATTAACATGCTAGTCAATGGAGTTTAGAAAATGCTGTGTACATTACAACGATTTTTGTCTGACGATTTCAGTTTATTCACCGGTTTTCCGACCGTTTGTCAAAGATAGAGCAAGCGACTTCTTTTCAGCGTTTTTCCAGCGGTCCAGCTGAACAAGTGCAGCAAAGACCAGTCTGGAAATCGCCAAGAACACGCTGTACGACCGCTAGGAACCCGATCCCAAATAGTTAGCAAAACGCTAACAAAACCAGGACACTAGCGAGTGCAGAAAACTCAGTTCTGCTAATCTCCACCGGTTCCCGGTCGTTCTGCAAAGATGCAGAAACGACTGATGTGCACATACCCTTAGGCTTTACTTAGATGTCCATTTTCCTTATACATGTTCTATGCATGGTTTTCACTGTTAGAACATGTACCCTCTATGGAGCTCTTTATATGTCTGGTGGTTTTTGTTACTGGCCATATGACCACAGAAATAAAACATGAATACATTGTCACAGGGGCGGACACAGACTTTAGTGGGCCCCTGTACAAGAAATTTTTTTGGACCCCCCCTTCATAGTACAACAAAGTTATGTAAATATATAGATTGTAATATTTATAAATGCTGTGTATTTTAGTGCAGGAAAAGCAGCAGCATACCAATTCTTGATGTGGGTTTTCCCACACTAAATGGGCTGTATATATAATATTGAAGCTATGCAGGGTTATATTTATTATCTGGAGGCTACTGCTGGGCTGTATATATTATTTGGAGGCCAGTTGCAGCATTTAAATGATATATACAGCCCAGCACAGCCTCCAAATGACATATATAGCCCAGCAGAGCCTCCAGGTAATATACAGACCCAGACCAGCATAGCTTCCAGGTAATATATACAGCCCAGCATAGCTTTCAGGTAATATATACAGCCCAGCATATCTTCCAGGTAACAGATACAGCCTAGCAGTGCTGTGACTAAGAATTCAGGTCCCCTGGGTAGAAAATGTTTTTGCCCCCCCCCCCTCCCGAGACTTAACCCCAATCCTGCCTGCTCCCCAGCTCTGCCTTCACCTCTCTCCACAGTTCCACTGTCTACTATTGGAAAAACTCCACTTCAGCACCATATCCTCAGCATTAAGGCTATGTTCACACACTGTGTTTTAAAAAAACTACACTAAAAAATGCACTAAAAATACAGCAAAAACAGTGTTAGTAGTATTTGTAAACAAATCCCTGCAGGAAGCTTTTAGTGTTTTAGTGATGGTTTTACAGCGTTTTTATTAAGGTTTTATTGCATTTTGAAGTGCGAGTTTACTATGTTTTGACCTTATTTTCACTGCTGGTGTTCATTCTCTCTTTCCTCTTTCTCCCTCTCTCCCCAAACCAACCATAGTGTATTTTCCCATTGACAATACTAATCCTAAGGTAAAACACAGCTCTGCATTTTGAAAAGAATTGACATGCTCATTCTTTTCAAAATGCAGGAAAACCTGTGCAGGTTTCACTTTCAACCACACCAATTAAACCAATGTGTGTGGACAGCGGTTCCTATTTCACATTAGTTTTGCAGGGAAACCAAAATGCAGCTTACAATAAAACCATGGTAAGAACGCATCACGTAGCCTGCAGAAAAAAACGCTATAAAAACGCACTGTGTGAACATAGCCTAACAATTCCCATCAAACACCAGATCACATACAAACATAGCTATCAGATTTTGTTTGACCAAAATATTTTTTTAAGCCTGCTACTACTACAAGTTAGACTCTCTTGGCAGGGCCCTACTCTATTCTTTTTTTTTCACATCATGATCAGAATGCACATTAACACTACATGAATAATACACATACAAGGGACAAATACCGCCCCACCATGAACAGTCTGAGAGCCTCATTCAGGCTCTCAGACTTTTATTTAGGGGCTTATGAGAGCAGCTTTCGACTTCTACCCCTGTGCGCTGTATCTCCCCTCTCTGTGCCTGTCTTCACCCTTTGCACTCTCACCCTATGTGCTGTGTCTCCCCCGGTACGCTGTCAATTTCCCCTGTGCCTGTCTTTCCCCCGTATGCTGTCTCTCCACTCTGTGCGTCGTCTTCTCCACCTGTGCACCATCTTCTCTTTCTAAGAGCTGTCTCTTGCCCCCCCTTGAGCTGTCTTATCTTCCCGTGGACTGTGTCTCTTGCCTCACCTGAGCTATCTTCCCCTATTCTGTGTCTTCTTCCCCTCTGCACTACAGCTCTTGCCCACCTCAGCTGTCTTCTTCTCCTGTGCACTGTTTCTTGCACCCCCTTGAGCTGTCTTCTCCTGTGCGTTGTCTCCCCCTTGTGCGCGGTGTCTCTTCCCCCCTTCACCTGTCCTCTCCTCCTGTACATTGTTCCTTGCACCCCCTAGTGCTATCTTCTCCCTGTGTGAGCGGTAATGCGATGAGTGCAGCTTCCAACTGCTGGTGGCTTATGAATACCAGTAAGCTTGCAGCAAATCTGGTTTATTATTGGACAGTTGTACACTGCTCTCATCACAGCACAGCTCACGTGGGGAAAAGACGACACGCAGGGGGACAGAGACTGCTCCAGGTGGACAGAGACTGCGTGCAGGGGGACAGAGACTGCGCGCAGGGGGACACCGTCCAGCAATCAGTATAGACAGTGTCCCTGATAATGAGGGGGCCAAACCAGTCATCCAGGGTCCAAACACTTGTCTTGGTACTCATGCACGCACACATACATAGACAAACAAATATACACAGGCATGTACACATATATATATATATATATATATATATATATATATATATATAAAAAATAATCTACAACAAACACACAATTATAACCACAGATGCACAGACACATATTCACACACTTATACATACATATACACAGACACATACATACACACACACACAGACACATACATATGTATACACAGAGACACATATACAGGGTGGGCCATTTATATGGATGCACCTAAATAAAATGGGAATGGTTGGTGATATCAACTTCCTGTTTCTGGCACATTAGTATATGGGAGGGGGAAAACTTTTCCAGATGGGTGGTGACCATGGTGGCCATTTTGAAGTTGGCCATTTTGCATCCAATTTTTTTCAATGGAAAGAGGGTGTGAGGTAGCGACGTCGGATGGCACGAAGAAGGCAAAGATCCGGGCACAGAAGTTCACAGCACACGGTTTATTATGCACAAGTCCACAGTATGCACAAACCTCCGGGTTCTAGGATGCCGCCTGGCACACTTCCTACAACCATACGATTGGCACACAGTCCTTTATCACGGGTTCTCTCCAGTCCAGGTCTCACCAAGATCAAGCCCTCCGGGCTAGGCCGTGTTGTATCAGCACACAGCCTCTGCTCTTCTCCTGTCCTGGCCGCTCACTAGCCACATCAGTCTTCCTTCAGACTGAAGCTCCACTCAGAGAACCACACCCTGTGTTCCTGCCTAGCTTTTAACCCTTGCCCCCCTCTGGGAATCCTCTATGAACCCGGAGTGGAGTGCTTCCTACACGTGGAGGGAGAACAACCTGGGAGACACATACCGGCCATCACAGATCATCCGGTCACTGTCTCACAAGGGTCATGTGACACATCAAAAACAATAAAAAAAAACAATGGTGTGCTTGGTTTTAATGTAACTTTATTAATTCATGAGTTATTTACAAGTTTATGACCACTTATAAAATGTGTTCAAAGTGCTGCCCCTTGTGTTGGATTGTTAATTCAACCCTCTTCTTCCACTCTTGACACACTGATAGCAACACCACAGAAGAAATGCTAGCACAGCCTTCCAGTATCCGTTGTTTCAGATGCTGCACATCTCGTATCTTCACAGCATAGACAATTGCCTTCAGATGAGTGATGAGGCAAACTTTTTTGTGAATGGTGAAGTTAAAAAACAAAACCCCCACTATAGGTCTGACACTAACCCACAGAGGATAGATCCCTCCAAGACTGTTGGAACACAAAAATTGATGTTTGGTGTGGTATATGGGGTCCAAAGATAGTGGGGCCATTCTTCATCAATGGAAACCTCAATGCCACTGGATATCTGAATCACGTAGCAATTTCACTCTAACCTCTACAACATGGGCAAGACCAAAGAGCTTTCTAAGGCTAGCTTCATACCATGGTTTTGGGCTGTCAGGGTGGATCCTGTTTTTTTGCAGGAGCCACTGGACAGAACCTCACAGCACAGGATGTGCACAAAGGGTGGCCAAATTTGGTCTGGAATCCTGTTTTTTGCATAATTCATTCTCTGCTGCTGTCCATGGTCCTGAAGTCTGCCTCTGTCCAAGGTGCTGAATTCACAGCTGGGCATGAAATACTACTGGCCATGGTGCTGAACTTTGGACAGTAGGATTTCTGAGCATGCGCTGTGCAACAAACTGGATCGGGGAAACGATCCAATTTTTTCCCGGATCTGGCACCAATAGACTCCCATGTTTTGTGCATCATTTCTGTCCGGTTTTGTCCTACTTTTTCACCGGAGCCCAATACTGCTGCAGGTTCCGGTTTTGGGGACAGGGAAAAAACCGGACAAAACCTTATCAGTCACAGAAAACACAAAACCAGATGGCCAAATAGGACCAATACAGCACCATAGGGCTACATGGGAGGCAATATCGGATCAGGTTCTGTCCAGTTCAAACCGGACAGAGCCTGATGCACAAAAACCGTGGTGTAAAGCTAACCTAAGGATGTCAGGGAAAAGTTCATCTATAAAGGTTAGAATGCGCAATAGGGTCTTATCTTTTTACAATCAGTTAAAAATGGTCTAAATCAGAATTGCTCACCTGATAAGGTTGTGCCACACACAACCAGCTTGATCGCCAGAAATGCAGCAGCTGCAGGGACCGTACCTCCACAGGTTACTGCGGTAAACAATCAATAATTCGGACGAAGTACCTCAGATCCGCGCTGCTGCAAGATAGATGTAAATGACACTAGAAACACCGGGATGCCTGGTTGAAAGTGATGAATAGCTTTATTTTCCGACGCGTTTCGGAGCTGCTTGCCGGGCTCCTTCCTCAGATGTTCCCTGAGGAAGGAGCCCGGCAAGCAGCTCCGAAACGCGTCGGAAAATAAAGCTATTCATCACTTTCAACCAGGCATCCCGGTGTTTCTAGTGTCATTTACATCTATCTTGCAGCAGCGCGGATCTGAGGTAGTTCGTCTGGATGATTGAGGGAAAAGTTCATGACCTGCACAAGGCTGGAATGGGCGACATAACCATGAGTAAGACGCTGGGTGAGAAGGAGACTGTTGGTGTGTTAGTAAGAAAATGGAAGAAATACAAAATGAGGGTCAATCGATATCAATCTGGGGCTCTATGCAAAATCTCACCTAGTGGGGTATCTAGGATTATGAGGAGGGTGAGAGAACATCCTAAAATTACACAGGGGGAACTTGTTAATGATCTCAAGGTAGTTGGACCACTGGCAAAAAGAAAACCATTGGTACCACATTACGGCGTAATGGATTAGAATCCTGCAGTACATGCAAAGCCCCTCTGCTCAAGAAGGCACATGTGCAGGCCCATCTGAAGTTTGCCAATGAACATCTTGGTGATTCTGAGAGTGATTGGGGGAAGGTGCTGTGGTCAGATGAGAAAAAAATTGAGCTCTTTGGCATTATCTCAACTCGCCATGTTTGGAGGAAGAGAAATGCTGCCTATGACCCAAAGAACACTGTCTCCACAGTCAAGCATGGCAGTGGAAACATGTTTTGGGGGTGTTTCTCTGCTAAGGGCACACAGGACTACTTCACTGCATCAATGGGACAATGTATGGAGCCATGTACTGTAGAATCCTGAGTGACAACCTCCTTCCCCCCACCAGAACATTAAAAATGTGTCAAGGCAGGGTCTTCCAGCATGACAATGACTCAAATCATACAGCAAAGGCAACAAGGGAGTGACTCAAAAAGAAGCACATTTAGGTCTTGCAGTGGCCTAGGCAGTCTCCAGACCTTAATCCCATCGAACATTTATGGAGGGATCTGAATCTCTGAGTTGCCAAGTGACAGTCTCAAAATCTTAATGATTTAGAGATGATCTGCAAAGAGGAGTGGACCAAAATTCCTCATGACATGTGCACAAAACTCATTATCAGCTACAAGAATCATCTGACTGCAGTGCTTGCCAACTAGAATTTTGCCACCAAGTGTTAAGTCTTGTTTGCAAGAGGGGTCAAATACTTATTTCTCTCTGCAAAATGCAAATACATTTATATAATTTAGATAATGTGATTTTCTGGATTTTATTTTTGATATTCTATCTCTCACTGTCAAAAATAACCTACCTTTAAAATTTATAGACTGTTCATGTCTTTGTTAATAGGCAAAAGTACAAAATCAACAAGGAATCAAATAATTATTTCCTTCACTGTATATACAGCACTGGGGGGATATATACATCACTGTTGAGAACATACAGCACTGGAGTGGTATATACAGCACTGTGGGGTATATAAAACACACAAGGTATATACAGCACTGCGGGGGTATGTACATCACTGGAGAGTCTTTACAGCACTGAGGGGTGTAAACAGCACTGGGGGGTATATACAGGACTCATTTTGACATTGCTGTGCACAATGTACATTTTATGAGGACATTTTCTGGAGATTTTTCAGGCAGTTCTAGGCAGAATCTGCCTGAAAAGGATGCTGATAAACCCAAAAAAATGTTCAAATCTTCTTTAAACAAGCTTCCTAATGATTTGAAAGGAAATACATCTTTATCCAAAGGCAAGGATTTCCAGCGAGCGGAGAAGAGGGAATCCCAGGTGTTTCGTCAAAAAACCTTGATTTATTAATCCATATGATACAAAAAAACAACACACAAGAACCCCGCCACCCCCAAAAACCCAATGCATTTCGGTGACAGCACCTTAGTTATGGTGTCCCACGCCATGACTAAGGCGCTGTTGCCGAAACGCGTCAGTTTTTAGGTGGTGGTGGGGGTCTTGTGTGTTGTTTGTTGTAACCTATGAATTAATAAATCAAGTTTTTTTGACAATAGGCCTGGGATTCCCTCTTCTCTGCTCGTTAGAAATCCTTGCCTTTGTTTATAGCTTTGCATGAACCAGGTTGTGTATCGGTGCTGGAGCTTCTATCTGGACATCCATGTGGGTGAGCAGAATATTTCTTTGCTTGCAAGAAAAACACTTTTAGTGCACATCATGTTTCTTGTTAATTTATGGTACAAAAACAATTCTGTAATTTCTATGGCACATTTCTTTTTCCCAGAAATAGAGATGAAATGCATGTTTTAGTCACCGTTTTAATGTGATTTTGGCAAGGTGTTTGCTAATCTCCACATTATATTTAAATATTTATGAAAAGCTATAGTCTATAAACTTCCAGGCAATCCACACATTACCATACATTGACATCCTAAAACATTAATGTAGCATAGGCAACTCACACAAGAACATGCAGCTGAGGGGGTGGGAAGCTGGTTGTCAAGACATAACCAGACATCCCAGAGAGAGGATAAAATGCTTTATTACCTTGTTTACTGTCTCAATCCCTATTTACACAACCCTGAACCAGCACTAATGTATACAGAGTAGGAAGCAGTGGCAGTGCTTCCTCCTCCAGAACAAGCAGTCCTGTGTTCACTGGGTGTAGTGAGGGAACAGGAGTTTCTGGGTCCTGGGAGACATCAGCTATACTATACTATACTATACTATACTATACTATACTATACTATACTATACTATACTATACAGCTAGTAAGCTGAATTCCTCTGTAACTGGGAAAAATATACCAGCCCCAGCTACAGGGGAAAATCAGCAATAAAAAGAATGTATTACTATGTCAAAATGTTTCTCCTTTCCCCTCCACCACCCAAAGGTCTTTTAAGATCATGAGGCCTAGTTCACACAGTGCATTTTTGCTGTGGATTTGCCTTGGTTTTATGTAAATCTATGCTGACCCTTTCCTGCATTTTTGGTTAACATCAAAACCGATGTGTTTTCAGGAAAAGCTGTCCGCACACATTTTTTTTGGTGCACAAAGTGGAAACACCACATGTTTTGCTGCGTTTTTGAACGAATGAGAATGTCAATTCTTTTCTGTGTTTTTGCTATAGTATCTCTTGCAATTCCGCAGCAAAAATGCAACAAATCCGCAGGAAAAAACATAGCAAGCCTCCTGCCAAGAAAAAAAGCAACCCCTAGGATTTACTGCAGATTCAGGGGCGGAACTACCAAAGTGCAGCTGCACCAGGGCCCCGACTGGCTAGGGGGCCCCTTCAAGCCTGGAGGGGGCCCCCAGCCGACCCCCGCAAGCCGCCGTCAAAGGAGAAGAGGGCCAGACAAGGGAAGCAGAGAGCTTCCTGCTTCCCCTGCCTGATCCCACCCCACCTCTCCTCTGCCCCTCCGGCTCCTATAAGCGTCCGGCACCAGGGCCCCCGGGGGTGACGGTCCGCCCCTGTGCAGATTTGCTGCTTTTTTGCATACCAAAAAACAAACGTGTGTGGACTTGGCTTAAGGGAGGCATAGTGTGTAAAATAAATGAAACAGAAACCAAAAATAAAATAGAAAAAAGCATAAATAAATGAAAATGATAAAAGAAACACTGCCAGTTCGACTGTTTCTAGCCGCATAATATCAATAATAGAAAAAAATATATATACCATATTTTTTGCTTTATAAGACGCGCTGGATTATAAGATTGCTGAAAGAAAAGAGGAAAAAAAATAATTTTCAATGTTAAATGGAGTCCATCTTATAATGCCAGTGTCTGTCTTACAATCAGTATATATATGGTACCCAATTCTGGTATATATGATCCCCATCCTGGTATATATACCCCCCATCCTGGGTTCAGGGCTCCCAATCTTAGTATATGCCACTCCATCCTGGTACATAGCCCTTCCATCCTAGTACATGGCCCCTCCATCCTGTATATGGCCCCTCATCCTGGTACATAGCCCTCCCATCCTAGTACAAGGCCCCTCCATCCTGTATATGGCCCCTCATCCTGGTACATAGCTCTCCCATACTGGATCCACCATAGCTTACTGAGGAGGGCTGCCGTGGTGGAGTGGAGGTAAGTTTTCATGGTCCACGGAGGTTGGGGGCAGAGCTGTGTGCCTGGTAATATGGGGTGGAACTGGCGGCGTTGTGGTGTGGGCTGCCATTTTCCCTGTGCCAGCATTAAGTCAGACACAGTAACTAAACTGGATGCTAGAGGTTGCGAGACTTCCAGAAAATGGCTGTGGATGGAGATACACTGCTATTTTCTAGAAGTCTCGCAACCTCTAGCGCCCAGTGGCCCCTGCAGCACTGGGCCCACAGCTCTGTCCCCACCCTCCATGGACCTTGAAAACCTGCCTTCGGCACAACCGCTCTGCCACCGCAACCCCCTTCTTTCCCCCCTCTGTATTTTTTTTTCCTTTTAAAGTTTTGGATTGTAAATTGCACCCCCAGCTTCCCCCCAATTCGGGGGGGAATAAATGTGCGGTTCATAATCCGAAAAATACGGTATATAAATGACATAAAAAGTAAGTACCATGTATCATGAGAAAAAGGGGCAGAAATGATTTGAATACCGCTGTTAAAGGTGCATGTATGATAAAACTCAAAAATGTGCATGGCCATGATGGTGAGAAAATTGCAAATATCTTGGTCATAAACTGGTTAAAAAGGCATCAAAAATAATGAAAATGTGTGAAAACATCATTGAAAAGTATGTCTTTGCCAAACAGCTCATGTTTCTAAGACGTTTTCTTTTCATGTGGATTATTTAATCCAGAAAAATCCATGTAAGGGCCCTTTCACATCTGCGTTTTTCGTAATTCGCGGCAGATGCGGTGAAAAAACCGCATCTGCCGCGTTTGCCGCATAACGGTTCCACTTGCGGCACGGTTGCGGTTTTTTCCATAGGAAGTATAGGGGGACTTGCGGCAGATGCGGCAAGTGCGGTATTGCACTTGCGGCAGGTGCGGCAGCGAAAAAAACCGCAGTAAGCCGCGGTTTTTTTCTCTGCCGCACCTGCCGCAAGTGCAATACCGCACTTGCCGCATCTGCCGCAAGTCCCCCTATACTTCCTATGGAAAAAACCGCAACCGTGCCGCAAGTAGAACCGTTATGCGGCAAACGCGGCAGATGCGGTTTTTTCACCGCATCTGCCGCGAATTACGAAAAACGCAGATGTGAAAGCACCCTAAAATGTTTTGTCTGAATGTATTCCAAGGGGCTGGGCCTATGGCATGTGCAGCATCCCATATGATTGGCATTTTGCATAAATCTCAGTTTAAATTTCATTCACAGCCTAAATGTTGGAGTGTCCTTTTGAAAATGTTCCTATATGCATGGTAAAAAATGTTTATACCGTGATAGAAAAATATCAGAATCTGAGAGACCTCAGTGGATGATACCTTTTAATGGTGAACTGAAAAGATGCTAAGAAAAAGCAAAGCAAGCTTTCGAGACACTCTGGCCTGATGAAGGGGTCACAGTGTCCTGAAACCTTGCTTTGCTTACCATCTTCCCAGTTCGCCATTAAAAGGTATCAACCACTGAGGACTCTCAGATTCCAATAGTTACAAGTGTAAATGCATTATAAATCTGCCCCAATATATTTGTCAGGTTTCTAAGTTAAACCTAATGTAGATTGCCCATCAAATAATTATTTATAACATGCTGTATTAGGTGAGGTCTATAACGTGGCTTTCAGCAGTGTTTGCCCTGTGTTCCGGATATGTCTAGACTTCATGCAAAACCAGTTTGTTGCATATTTGACTGAGCTACCCCATGGCCTTTGTTTCTACTTTACCTCTGGCTGCCTGTTTGTCTTTGTGTCTGTGTTTGCCTACCAGCTTGTCATTCTTTATTAGTCCCACTGTTTTGTCCTGTCCACTAGGACCTTTGTTGCTATTCTAGAATGTCGGTCATTGTATCCAGAGACTGCGCCCATCTGTTTAGGATTAATCCCCATGGGTTGGATGAACTGTGTGTGTTAGCTTTTCCTGTTACCTCTGCAGTTCTGTATTTGTATTTATCGGGCTATGTCATAGTTGGTGTCTTGTCCTTACTCTGTACTATCTATGTGCCTTGCTTTACTTGTTATCTTTCTTCTTCTGCTTGTATCTCTATTACTCATCAGCTTGGTCAGAGCATCTGCCTGTATGTCATCCTGAGATAGGAAAGGGCAGACAAAGACATACCAACAGGACAAAGAGAGGCACTGACACATTCTGAGAGACAGCCTAAATTGACCAAGAGACAGACACAAAGGGCAAAAAAAAAAAAAAAAAAGGCCACGAATAAGGACACATTATCAAATTAGACAGACATAAGCCTAGGATTAGACAGGGTTCTAGACAGTGATTCAGCTCGCCAAATAGACTGGCTGTGCAGACAATAAGCAGACAGTTTCCTCATACAACCCCCACATGCGTGTCTGCTTTTTCAGGTAAACCATAGTCCTTTGGTGAAATATATGTTGCCATAAAAGACTAAGCACATACAAGACATTTATTTCTGTCTGATTTATTTCACACTCTTTGGACAGTCGCCATTACCCAGAGCTTCCAAATCACTGACCTCTAGTTTATAAGGTAAAATATATGTTTGTCCCGTGTTAGCTACAAAAATCAGACTCTAGCTTATAGGAATTCTCAGGTCATTAAAAACATGAGTACAATGCTCATTACAGAAAGCTCAGTGAATGTTCTTCTTTTAGGATGAGTGAAGTATGCCTAAAATGAACTGCTGGTGCTGGACAGAAATATCATGGGAATCTACTGAGAAAAAAAAAATATATATTGTTCAACCCCAGAACATGCATAGCATGATAATGCTGTACAGAACACGCAAGATCGGCTGCCCATCAATTATATTAGGGACTGATTTTAGGGGAAACAGACTAAAACAGACAAATATATAGGATCTATGTTTTCCAGTAGAAAATAACCAGGCTGCTGCCACAGATGTTACATCTTTGGGCATTTTATAGCTGGTGGTAAAACTGCAGCCAAAGGTTTCTAACATGAATCTTCTCCTATACAAATTCTGTGTCATGTGTAACCACATTGGTTTGTCCTGAGGAAGGGGCCAGAGAGCCTTCAAATGTGTTGACAAATAAACGTATGTTGTAACCTAACCAGGGGCGGACCCAGACTGTAGTGGGCCCTGGTGCAAGAAATTTTTTGGGGCCCCCCCTCCTGGATCTCAGTGCCAGAATAGTGCCGCGGGTGTGCAGCACAGCCAGCGGCGTAGCAACTGTTTGTGGCGCCCTGGGCGGTCGAAAATTTGCCGCCACTTTGGTTGTTGATAATCTGGAAGTATACATAGCATACACTGTCTGCCCTATATACAAAAATATAACTACTATACTAAAACACAAAGAGAAGGGGTGCAATTGCCACCTCTGCACAACCCCAGTGTATGGCAACAAGCAGGAGTGAAGGAGGGCCCGGGGCCGGAGCAATTTTCGCCGCCGTGCTGTGGAGTTCATAATGTAATATAAATGCAAAAAACCTTTATTCTTAATATTATGTCACAATACCGGGATCTGAGGATCTTCTATTTCGAGGTCAGGGGCTCTCTGATGCCATGTTGCTGTCTGTCTCGCTGTCGTCCTTTTTTGACACTGCAGTGCGGTGGACAAGAGAGCATTAACTGGTTAATAACAAGAAGTATGGAGTGTACAAACTGAGCCATAAACCCCTCATACCATGAAGTATGGAGTGTACTAACTGAGCCATAAACCCTCCCCACACCAGTAGGATTACTATATGGATTTTAGTATTAGGGTACGGACACACTGGGGTGAAACTCTGATGAGTGCAATGTGTGGAGGGCTATGGGGGTGCATTATACTACATGGGGGACTATTGATGGTGCATTATACTGTATAGAGGACTATGGGTGAATTATACTATATGGAGAATTATGGGGTGAATTATACTATATGGAGAACTATAGGAGTGCATTATACTGTATGGAGGTGCATTATAATGTATGGAGGCATATGAGGCTACATTATACTATATAGAGGGGTTACTAGATAGTGGGGTTGCATTATGATAATTGGATGACTATGGGGGTACCTTATGAATGGGGGACTATGGGGTGAATTATAATACATAGAGGACTATGGGAATACATTGTAATGTATGAAGGAATGTGGGGATGCATTATAATAATTGGAGGACTATGGTGGCTGAGGAGGAGGACCATATAAACCATGATGGGGGACATATATACCACGATAAAGGCCATATTCCAGGAGGAGGACCATATACAGCAGGATAAGGGACATTAATACATAATGAAGGGGGAGAGGGGTCAATTTGTGAGTATAGGATTTAGAATGTTACACGGGGCCCATACATCTGACCAACGTGCACGCGGAAGGTGGGGGGCCTACATTGCGCACCTGTGCCCATCAGACTTATTGCTCCACTGGGGAGCCCTATGGGGGCCGGGGGCTGTATATGACATGGGCGGGCTGCTGTCAGGGGCCGGGCGAGATTAATATATTTAATATATTTGCTCTGAACGTTGCACCCTGTCTTATTTTCAGGGGGGAGGCATACACGCACAGGGGCATACACTCGCAGGGGCATACACTCGCAGTACGGTGGCTCAGTGGTTAGCACTGTATACGGTGGCTCAGTGGTTAGTACTGTATATGGTGGCTCAGTGGTTAGTACTGTATATGGTGGCTCAGTGGTTAGCACTGTATATGGTGGTCAGTGGTTAGCACTGTATATGGTGGCTCAGTGGTTAGCACTGTATATGGTGGCTCAGTGGTTAGCAATGTATATGGTGGCTCAGTGGTTAGCACTGTATATGGTGGCTCAGTGGTTAGCACTGTATACGGTGGCTCAGTGGTTAGCACTGTATACGGTGGCTCAGTGATTAGCACTGTATATGGTGGCTCAGTGGTTAGCACTGTATATGGTGGCTCAGTGGTTAGCACTGTATATGGTGGCTCAGTGGTTAGCACTGTATACGGTGGCTCAGTGGTTAGCACTGTATATGGTGACTCAGTGGTTAGCACTGTATATGGTGGCTCAGTGGTTAGCACTGTATACGGTGGCTCGGCTCAGTGGTTAGCACTGTATACGGTGGCTCGGCTCAGTGGTTAGCACTGTATATGGTGGCTCAGTGGTTAGCACTGTATACGGTGGATCAGTGGTTAGCACTGTACAGTGGCTCAGTGGTTAGCACTGTACAGTGGCTCAGTGGTTAGCACTGCGCGATGTCTCTGTGGTTAGCAAAGTATGATGGCTCAGTGGTTAGCAGCACAGTATATGGTGGGCAGGCGGTTAGACCAGGATGAAGGCTGGGGGGTGAGCGCAGGAGGACGGAGGCTGGAGGGGTGAGCGCAGGATGACGAAGGCTGGTGGGGTGAGGGCAGGAGGACGGAGGCTGGTGGGGTGAGGGCAGGAGGACAGAGGCTGGTGGGGTGAGGGCAGGAGGACAGAGGCTGGTGGGGTGAGGGCAGGAGGACAGAGGCTGGTGGGGTGAGGGCAGGATGACGGAGGCTGGAGGGGTGAGGACAGGGGCTGGAGGGGTGAGGGCAGGAGGACGGAGGCTGGAGGGGTGAGGGCAGGAGGACAGAGGCTGGAGGGGTGAGCACAGGAGGACGGAGGCTGGAGGCCTCCATCACAAGCACAGTGCAGCCAACTTTATCTTTATTTACATTACATTTATTTTACACTCACTGTGATCCTCCGGCTGCTCTGTCTCTGCCTCCAGCCCCCCACAGTCCACAGGGCAGCTGCACAGGCTCTTCTGCTCCCGGGCCGGCACTGCAGCGTGCACTGTGTAGCATGCACACACACAACATTGCGCACACAACACATTGCGCGGCACACACACACACATTGCGCGCACACACACACACATTGCGCCCACACACACACATTGCGCACACACACACACATTGCGCACACACACACACATTGCGCACACACACACACACACACACACATTGCACACACACACACATTGCACACACACACACACATTGCACACACACACACACTGCACACACATTGCACACACACACACACACATTGCACACACACACACATTGCGCACACACACACACACATTGCGCACACACACACATTGCGCACACACACACACACACACACATTGCACACACACACACACATTGCACACACACACTGCACACACATTGCACACACACACACACATTGCACACACACACATTGCACACACACACACACATTGCGCACACACACACACACATTGCGCACACACACACATTGCGCACACACACACACACACATTGCACACACACACACATTGCACACACACACACACATTGCACACACACACACACATTGCACACACACACACACTGCACACACATTGCACACACACACACACATTGCACAAACTGTCACTCAGCACAGCACACTGCACTTTCTTTCCTTGGGGCCACTCACCACCTGCTCTCTTCTGCTGTCATCTCTTCGTCTCCTTCTCCTCTGCCGTCCGTTCACCGCTGACACTGTGGGGCCGGCTCCCGCCCGCTCCTCTGGAGTCCGCCCTCAGCAGCACTGAGTCTGACCCCTCACTCAGCACTGCACTCGGCCGGGAGACAGTGCTTTCACTCCCAAAGAGGGTGGGGCGGCGGCGGCGGCCGTTCTGGCACAAAAAAGCCTCACAGTACTACAGTAGGTGCCAGGGCGGGTGCGCACAGTGCCACGCTCATCCGGGGCAGCCTCTTGGGGGGGCACCTGTCCCCCCCTGCCCCACGCTGGGTACGCCCACGCCCCCTAGTACATGTGGGGACGCTCAGGGGACCAGTGGGCCCCCCCTTTGCGTCCGGGCCCCCCTACAGCGCCCGGGGGGGCGGGGCTTAGTGGGTTTGGCCCCAAAGTGTCGGGGCCCCCGGGGGATCTCGCGCAGGGCCAGTCAGGGAAACGGAACTGCCGCTGGAGCTCCAGGGGCCCCCTAGCTGGTCGGGGCCCTGGTGCAGCTGCACCAGCTGCACCACGGTAGTTCCGCCCCTGAACCTAACCCTTGATGTCTCGTGGATTTTGGCAGCGTGGTCGTTAACCCTTTCTGCTGTCTTTCTGCAGTCTCTGAAAACTGCTCTGCAGTAGTTTAAATGTGTTTATATCTGTTGGTATGTTATGCGTTAATATCAGTAGCTGTAGTTGCAGTATTAGCTGTCCATGGTATTAGCTAGCTGTGGCTTTCCAGGTGAGCTGCTGCTGTGTGTCAGGTGACGGGGTTGTCCACTCCCACAGCCTTTAAATAATCCCATTACCCATCAGCTGGTGCTGTTGAAAGAGTTCAGTCTCTACTCTGGTCTTGAGCTGTTTGGACGCTGTGCAGTTATGCTTAAAGGGAACCTGTCAGCTAGTTTATGTCCCCCCAGCTATCACTGTCTGTACCTGCAGCTTCATAGTACTATTCTAACCATCCCTGTCTGAGCTCATGGTGTAATGTGAAAGGTGAAAAAAAGCATTTATTTATACACTTACATTTCCTTATGGAATGAGGCAGTCAGTATCCAGCTTGGAGGACGGGGACTGTTTGGCAGGTTAATAGTTAACATTTCAGCCTTGTGCTAGAACATGTTGGGAGACCTGATGTGATGTCACAACCATGTGACTACAATAGGCAGAGCTAAGTTCTCATAGAATATAATATGCTTGCTGGCTTAGCTCCGCCCACTATGGTCACATGATCGTTACATCACACAGGTCCTTTAGCTATCCAACTTAAAAGTAAGTCTCCCTCCTCCAAGGTGGGGACTGAAATATAAGTGTATAAATGCTTTTTTTTCACCTTTCACATTACACTATGAGCTCAGACAGGGATGATTAGAATAGTACTATGAAGCTGCAGGTACAGACAGTGATAGCTGGGGGGCATAAACCACCTGACAGGTTCCCTTTAAGCCTTCCAGAAGTATATACCTTTGAGAGTCATCTTGTGGGAGTTGCTGTTTCAATCCCTGGGTGGACGTGAGAGGGTGTTAGCCCAGGGCTTGTCAGAAGCAGGTAAAGGGTGGCAGCTGAGACATCCTCACCTTTAGAGGTAATTCTGGGAGCAGGGTCAGCTAGGGAACCCCAGTCTACAGGGTCATACTAGCTTCCCAGATTCCTTAAGCCTATTACTGCTCTCCTGCTACAATTCCACTTGTCTGCTATTGCTACCTGTGACATTCAGCATGTCTACAGCATGCTCATCCCTAGTGTGGGAGTACTATGCCTGGGAATTAATAGTCTGATAAGGACTGAAACTGATATTTGGCTGATTGAATTCCCTATCAGGGGGTATATGCAGAGGATGCTTTTTTCAGGCAGATTTCAGCCTGGAACCTATTTGATAAAGCACGGTGAAGCTGCCAGAAAATGATCATAGTGCACATCAATGAAAAAATGACAACAGAGGTGTGTCCTCGAGCCCCAGGACTCCCTCCCTTGGGGTGCACAGTGCAAACAATCGCCTTCCCCCGACCCCTCTTCCTAGAACGACGTCTAGGCCTAACATTAACCTGAGGTGCAGGTTGAGCTTCACCCCCATTCTCCACACATGTTCAACCTTTAGCTGCTTATTTAAAGCTGCTTCAGCAGCAGAATGTTCAGTTTGGTTTCACCACTTTAGTGGAAAGCATAGAAACCAGCTGCCGCAAAAGACAACGTCAAAGCCGCATCAGGAAATAGACCACCAGCGTTTTCCTTTAGCGGCTGTGTCTATAAAAACATAGCGGAACTAAAACATTGTATGCATGTATTATTTCTGAGATTGGTTTTCCTCAATGTCTGGCTATTCATATTAAAAACTAGAAATTAGATATCTTTTATCTAGACATGAATAGGACTCCCAGACCTGATGTAAACCTGTGCTCCAGCTGGCTGTACTTTATTATTTCACATGGCTCTTTTCTTGACAAACACAATGGGCCTATGGATATTGTTTATCAAGTTCACAATGCCAAAAGTTAAACAACAAACTGTTGATAACTCTTTGCTTTAGATGTGTACCTTGGGCTGGGCTTCTTTTTGCCATTCACAACTTTATACTTACCAACAATTGCACTTACAAAGAATAATAACACTGTCAAAGAAAAATATCTGCATACACCAAATGTCTTATTAGTGCAAAAGCTTAATCAAGAATAATAAGTAATTCAGTAAGGCGAACGTGTGTGTGTGTGCAAAGTCATGGAAACTGGAGTACAATCTTAAAGGGTATATCCGGAATATTTATTAAAAAAAAAATATGCTCCAGCACTAACAGTCAGGTAGTTGTTGCTGCCTACCTGCCTGTAGTGCTCAGCGCCGTTCACCACTGACACGGTATAAGATAACATCGTCAACAGAGAGTCGGCTTCTTTTCCGCTCTGCTCTGTAAAAGGGACGGGACAGCCATTGTCATTCTATTTGACTGTCGGCTCCCTGCTACCTAACTGGGGAAGTTGGCTGTCAATCAGCATGATGTCAGCTATGATGTCCATCAAAAGAGCAGAGAACCTGCCTCTCTGTCGACATGACATCAGCAGAAGCTGCTGAATCGACGGCAGGAGCGGACTGTGACCTCTCCATGTTGGTGGGGAACGGAGCCTGGCACAACAGTCAGGTAGGTGGCTACTGCCTGCCTGTTAGTGCTTAGTGGATATCCACTTTACGTGTATACCTTGTCTGACAGATCGTAAGGGTAAAGACAGATCAGACATGATGAAATCAATGTCCAACCAACTGTTCTACTGTCAAAGGATAAGTGACCACCATAAGTAACTGACAGTGGTTTGCTCTCCTCTCTCTATTCAAAACACATGAATGCTCAGCCGAACTAATAGTGCATGTGTATGAAGAAGTTGGGAGAAATAGCTATCTGCTGGTTGACCACCTTTTCACCAACAGCAGTGACTTATGTCTGTGGTGGTCCTTTTAGTGAATCCTTACAAACAATAACTGAGCTCATGCTGTAGATGAGTAACTGCCAAGACAATGGCATCATAAATCTGTTCCAGTGTCAAAAATAACATTTTTAAACATAACTTGCCTAGGATGCACTGGCATCCCTTCACTCCAATTTCAGATCAGACGAGTGTTTGTATGTAAGGATTTGCTCAAATTTGTGTATAACTCGAATGAGGGCAATGTGAAGTTTTATCAGATAGCACTCACTCCAATGTTATACTATAGGGCAGTGCTTACTAGCATTTTTTTCTCATTCCAATTCGGCATGTGAAAAAAAAATTGCTGCATGCTGCGATTGGCAGTGTACAACTTGGATTTGTTCATATTTAAATTACATTATACTTTTTATTTCATATAACAAAAAACTAGGCATACCTGGTATCCAGAAGACCGTAATAACGTGGAGAATTCACCGGGTTATTTGGTGTGAAACATGATCAGTAAAAACATGAACGAAATAAATACTCACAAAAAAAATCATACAGGCAGCAATACAAAATAACAATATAGTGACAGAGAATATGTAATGGTAGAGAAAGATTGAAATTAAAGGATATACCGTAAATCTTTTATCAACATATATAATTATATGTAAAACAGTGAAGATCTTCTATATAAGAGAATTCTCCTGAATGAACCATCAAGGATGGATTTGGACAGGGACAAGATGGTGGAGAGGATATTACACTTTCCCCTAGACATCCTCTTCTGGTTTACTGGAGAGGATTCTAGTAAGCGCTGTCAGGCCCCTGTTTCAGAAGGATGGGGAAGACCCTGAGCCCAATCAAAGGACCTTCACCTAACCCCCATGAGAACATTAATGACCAGAAGACCTACAACTCACCTCCAAGATGATTGAGCTGCTGACTGGTGAGGTTAATATAAGGTGTCAGGACATTACCATCTATTTCTCCATTAGGAGTGGGGGTATGTAGAGGGACACAATGATCTGTACTAGGACATCATGATGGAGGTTCCCCAGCCCCTCACATCAACACTTATATCCAGTAGGAGGACAACACCAGGGAGATGTCCCCATCCTCTTTTCCAACAGAATTGTAAAGAAGATCCCAATGTTCCTCAGAATCATCAGGTTGAAGATCTGACCCATATAATTACTACATATGTGAGGGGTAACGAGCAGGGTAAAGAGTAGATTCCTACAGATAACCACCCAGATTTCTCCCGTGCATCCCCCATTACTCTCTGCCCTAACATATCAAACTCTTGCCTGCTAATGAAACCTTCAAAAGGAACCTGAAGACCCACCTCAACCAACAAGCCTACAACCTGCAGTGATCCTCAGTTCACCAAACCACCACACGACCAGCCCTACCCTCCCCTACTGTATCCTCACCCATCCCTTGTAGACTGTGAGCCCTCACATGCAGGGTACACTCTCCTCCTGTATCTGTCTGTACCTTGTATTGCTCATAATTATTGTACCTGTCTATGTATACCCCTTTCCACATGTAAAGTGCCATGGAATAAATGGTGATTAATAATAAATAATAATACTGCCATGACTGTGAAAAAATAAAGTTATGGCTGCTGTAAATCAGAAAGGCAAAACATAGTCCAGTCATAAAGACTCTTTCACACCTGATCATTACATAACTCAGCTGCCATTATTAGGCCTCATTCATACATCAGTGATTTTTCTGTTATGATTTTCAGCTATGTTTGGCCAGTGTTTCAGTTTTCATCAGTGATTTTCTCGAATGCAAAAAATATATAAATTGAAAAGCTTCTCTTAGGACCCTTTTACATCAGCGTTTTCCGCTGATTGTGGCAGATCCGGAAGATTTACCGCATCTTCCGCCTAACGGCTGTACTTGCGCCATGCCCCATGCATTGTCTATGGGGCTTGCGGCCGGATTGCCCCGATTCCGGGAGGATCTGAATTGGGCAGATTTTTCTCCCAGGATACAAAAATGTTGCTTGCAACATTTTTGTGCCTGGGAGAAAAGTCTGAATCGTCCTAGATCCTCCCGGACAGATGGAATCTGGATTGCAGATAGCTGCCATCCGGCTCCATAGGGCGACATTACAGGAAAATTGGATTCGGGGCTGTCAGGTTCACCCCGGACCTGATTATACCGTGGTGTGAAGCCAGCCTAAGGCTGGTTTCACACTGCAGTTCTTTCCCTCATCAGGTTCGATCTGGTTTGTGTGTCAAAACCAGGAGTGTCTCCAAAACTCAGAACAGGTGTCAATCTTTCAATTATAGTTTGCACTGCAAGTTCCTCTCCTGGTTTTGGCGCACAAACCAGATCGAACCTGATCAGGAAAAAAAACTGCAGTGTGAAACCAGCCTAATTATTTCAGCTAAAAATCTGATTCTTATGGCGGGTTTACACGTTGCGATATCGCAGTACAATTTCAATCAAAAGTCACGTGGTTCGCTCGTTGGACCCGATATCGTTCCTGCGTTGTATGGTGTGAACGTCCAATGCGATGCAGGAACGATGTCAATGCGATATCGGGGATCGAATGAGCGTGCTATTCAATGCCCCGATATTGCATAGCGATTGAAGCCGGATCGTGCTGTGTAAACGCCCAATTACGATGCGATTTGATACGTCACCCATTCACTCCCATGTTAACTATGCGATCCTGGGTTGGGAGGCGGAGACATCGCACGGACGTTGTATTCCGAGATCGCAGCGTGTAAACATTCAATGCGATGCGGGAGGAACGTGCACGAATTGCGCGCTCCCGCGCCATTGTACTGCGATATCGAAACGATATCGCGGCGTGTAAACCCACCATTACAGGATTCATTTTTTTGCCCATTCAGTTTAATGATGTCAGGTAGAATCCTGTTGCTTCAGGTTTTTTCCTGACATCATTAAAGTGAATGGGTAAAAAACAGGATCCTGTAAGGATCAGGTTTTTAACTGAAATAAGGCCCCTTTCACATCAGCGATTTGCTGATGTTTGCGGCCGATCCGGCAGGTGGCGCTACATCTGCCAAGCCCCATGCATTGTCTATGTGGCTTGCGGTCTGGTGTGGCAAATGCGGTTCTGCCGGATGGGGCAGATCTGGTACTTGCCGCTGTGAAAAAAAAACACTGATTGCAGCTTTATTTTTTCGCGGCCGCAAGTGCCGGATCCGGCGGGTTCGGCATAACCGCACTTGCCGCACCCGACCGCATGCCTCATAGACAATGCATGGGGCTTGTCGAATAGGCGTCCGATCTAGCAGATGCTGTAAATCTGCTGGATTTGCCACACATCAGCAAAAACGCTGATGTGAAAGGGGCCTAACTGATCTTCCTGATTTGAAAAAACGCAAGTGTGAAAGGGGCCTTACCCACTGAGATGTTAAAAACATATTAGTAAATGGATGGCAATGTTTGCAGTCACTGGCTTTCACAGACCCATAGACTTGTATGAGTGATTTTCAACTGTAACTCATGAAAAACCAGGGACATGTAAAAAGCACCATAGACTTTAAGACGATGTGTCCATGATCAGGCGTTCTAGACGCACCATGTCTTTTTTTGTAGAGATGCAAGTTGTCTCTGCGAGAGAATACAACGCCCATTCCCACGATCAGGATTCTGGGTGCAGCGGATTTTTGCTGTGTTCTCCCACCGAGAACACTCGCGTCTCTACACACATAAGCTAGCCTGCTGCGTCTTGGGAAGCAGCACTGCATGTAAGTTTATAATACAGTAAAAAGAAGCACAGTAGGCATGAGATTTCTATATATTCCATCCACGGTGTTTGTACTGCAGAACACAGCGCTTTGGACGCAGCAAAAATATGCTACGCACAACACGCTGACAACAATGATCGTGCGCTCGCAGTCTCATGGATACATGTTCTATCTGTGAAAGGCAGCCTTCACACGCTTCAATATTGCTAACGATATCGTTTAAGCAATCTCCTTTTTGATCGCTTAAGCGATATCGTTTCTGCATCGCTGCGTGCAATCAAGCGATTTTACAATGTAAAATCGCTTGATCGTGACATCGCAGATATGAGAGCCGGAGCTCATATCAAGCGATAAACACTTGAACAATCTGCTTCATTGTGGTGTGTGACACCACGATGAACGATCTCCCAGCGGCAGAGCCTATGCTGGGAGATGGTATCTATGGTAAACGTCGGGTTACTAATTGCCGCGCTGCGCCTAGTAACCCGATGTGTACCATAGTTACCAGCGATCTCGCTGCTCCACATCGCTGGTGAGTCTGTCTGTGTGACATCTCACCAGCGATGTGAGCGATATCGTTAGCGATCGCACGTGCACGTGATCGCTAACGATATCGGCCACGATATTGTAGCATGTGACGGCCGCCAAAAATACAGAACATAAAAAACAGATGTCTGACTAAGGCCACGTACTCAGTATTTGGTGAGTTTTTACCTCAGTATGTGTCAAGGTACCGTCACACGGCACGACATCGTTAACGATGTCGCCAATACATCACGAGTTTGGAGTCGTTCCAGCGACATCGTTAGGACATCGTTGCATGTAACACCATGATTCAACAACGATAAGTTGGCGGATCATTGATCGCAGGTTTGAGAACATGTTCTCAAACCTCACGATCAACGATCCGCCAACCTGCTAGATCGTTGTGTGTGACACCGCGATAACGAAGTCGTTGTCGACTTCGGCCATTCAATGCAATGAGGAGGGATTGTTCGCTGGGTTGTGCGAATGATCCCTGCTCACATCGTTGGTGAGTTGTCCACGATATCCAGACGTGTTACATCTCACCAACGATGTCAAAACAATGTCTGCAACGACCGCGCGCCCACGAGATTGTTGCAGACACCGTTCGATGTCGTGCGGTGTAACGGTACCTTAAGACAAAGCTAATAATGGGCGATAAATACAGAAGTGGTGACGTGTTTCTATTATACTTTTCCTGATTGTTCTAATCCTGGTTTTGGCTACAAATACTGAGGTAAAAACTTACCTAAGGCTACGTTCACACATTTGCATATTTTGTTGCGCTTTTTTACGCGATTTTCGGACACGCAGAAAAGCGCAACAAAATATGTTGGTGCTTTCACACACCGCACTTTCTTCTGCCCATAAGCGCAGGTGATGTCACAGAGGGGAGGAAGAATCCTGGTCCCCCTCTCTTCTGTGACATGTCTGCCAGCCCCCATTTGATTTCGCAGTGTATTCATATACACTGCGAAATCAAAATTAAATAAAGGCAAATGTATTAAAAATAATAAAGAATTAATACTTACCCTTTCCGACGCCTTTTCGCGGTCTCCGGTGCAGAGGCAAGGCGACGTATCGTCCTGCCAGGGCCTGCCGTGATGTCAGAGGACATCACGGGCGCCGATTGGCCACTCACGCCGAAAGGTCACTCTGACATCATGACAGATCCTAGCAGGTCAATACCTGCGGCTGCTCCAGGCTCCCGAACACCCATCGGAGGGTAAGTATTCATTCTTTATTATTTTTCATACATTTGCCTTTATTTAACTTTGATTTCGCAGTGTATATTAATACACTGTGAAATCTAAAGGGGCGTTCACACATGTCTCAGAGAGGAGGAGGAACCAGGATTCTTCCTCTCCTCTGTGACATCAGATCCAGCAGCACCCGCCCTTATAGGAAAAGGCGCCGGCGCTGCTGCGTAACGAATTGACATGTCAATTCTTTTTACGCAGGTGCTTTTTCCCAGAAAAGCGCGGCGTATTTTTACGCACTATCTGTACGGCAAAGTGAATTTCCCATTCATTTTGCCGGCAGACAAAAGGCACATGGCGTATTTTGAAAAGCGCGCGCAAAAATATGCAATGTGTGAACGCAGCCTAATACTGAACATGGGCATGTGGCCTAAGGCCTTCCTGACTTAAAAGGCTGTGCGCTCACGGTGCATTTTTTGATGCGTGTTTCCTTGCAGATTTGCACAAATCTGCACAAGACGGATCCTCATAAAACGCAGTGTGTGCATGTACCCTTAGAGTAAAAAATCCACATCTGTGATTGTGATTAAACTTCTTTCCTGCAGACATAGAGGATGCCCTCTTGTCTCTGTCGTGGGGCCAGGTGTTAAAAGATCATTAGAAAGGTCTCTGTACTATCCCCTCTTATAATTGCACACTGTAATAAGATCACCCCTAAGTGTTCGTTTTTCCAAATTAATATCCATATATGAACAGGCCTAATGGTGCATTCATACCTTCATAGTGTAGACCTGCTGCGGAGCTCTGGACAGGCTCATATATGTATCTGAGGCTGCACAGTGGATGATGGGAGTCCTGAGGCTGGTCCGTACACCACGGATTGTGGCACACAACCAATCTGGTACATCTGTGAATGACGGGAAATAGCATCCCAGAGAGGCGCTTGTAGTCTCTGAATGGCTCCCACTGGGTGTAAGGGCTGTTTCACACATCTGTGCAAAACACGGACGTGTGAGACGGCCCGTTTTTGGGGAACACATGCAGGCCCGGACTGGCCATAGGGCATATTGGGAGTTTTCCCGGTGGGCTGAAGGGAAATTGGGCCGTTGCGGCCACTCTTTACCTTTAATAGGTCGCCGCCCCTTTAAATCTTTCTGTGCCCGCCGGCCGGGCACAGCCAGGCAGCTGCACAGTAGCCGCCAAGGTGTTTCCGGCAGGGGAGCTTCCTTCCGGCCCTGTTCCTGCAGCCGCTTCTTGGAGGAGGAGTATGTCACCTCAACTCCTCAGCGGCTCCTGCTGCTGTATGCCTCTCTGACCCAGCCTGCTGTACAAGTTGCTGACCAGGGGCCCGGGGCTATGCAGTTCCTGCACTGTCGGCTGTTATCCTTCGTGTCCAGCTTCATCTCCTGAGTGAGCCCCTTCATCCTGGGCGGTAAGAGAAAGTATTTTACCTCCGGCCCGGAGGTTACTGCACAGTGAGCAGATGTCTGGATTAAGTTTGGTGGCTGCGGTCTCCATCCACAGGGGATTTATGGCAGCTGTTTGAACTTTCACTGCAAACCCCCCCCTCCCCCTCCTATCTGTGAATTGTCAAACAACTGCCATCAATCTCACTGGCAGAGCGACAGACCGCTCATCAGAGTCCTGTCCTGGATGGATAACTGTGACCCAGGCAGCAGAACAACACTTAAAGACCATGTATCTCCCTCCCTCTCCATGTATATGTGTGTGTGTGTATGTTCTGTATACTGTATATGAGTACATACAACAGGTGTGTGTACTGTATGTTTGTGTACATATGGATGTTTGTGTGTATAAATGGATATGTGTGAGTACATATGGATGTGTGATATATATATAGGCCCAGTTCACATCTAAGGCTGGGCTGCATTCTTCATTTGCATTTGTATGTGTTTTACAGCTAAAACGCATCCCAAAACGTACCCATAGCCTAGGGTCACACTTGGAGGGTGACCCACATTTCCTGTGCTCTATTGAAAATTGGGCTCCCAGGAGCTCTGTGTGCAACCGCTGTTAAGGTAAACAATGAGTTGCTATGGGGTTGTGTTGCCGGCCAGGGCTTCCCGTTATCGCTGTCCACTGCAGGTAAAATTTCTAAGTATCTAGCGGATACAGGAAACGTGGGTCACCCTCCAAGTCGGACCCTAGCCTTAGGGTTTATTGCAAAACACATTGCAAACGCAGCCCAAAGTGTTGCAGCCCACGTTTTTGGCTGCGCTTGCAAAAATGCATGCGTTTTGCGTTTTTGCTATATGACATGCGTTTTGCAATAAACCCTATGGGTGCGTTTCAGGATGCGTTTGGATGCGTTTTTGGTAAAAACGCATACAAACACAAATGAAGCCAAACGCAGCCAAAACGCAGATGTGAAAAGGCCCGTACTGTATATGTGTACATATGGATGTGTGTGTGATGGACACTGCACAGTAGCACTTCTCCTGTCCTGTATACTGGATGTAATCCTCAGTGTCTGTATTATTCTGTATATACACACTGCACAGTACCACTTCTCTTGTCCTGTATACTGGGTTTATTCCACAGAGAAAACGGGGAGTCTGCACAGCCAAAAATTGCTGAAAAAATAAATGTGTAAGTACACCTGTCACTACCATACTGCATACAAGTAGACATTTCACAAAAGATTACCGAAATAATCTTTTGAGCCACTCTCCCAAGTCAAGGAATGTCTCAGATAGAGTGGTCCTACTCTATATATTTTTACATTTTTGATGTGTCCGTAGACAGCATAATATAATATAAAATAAAGAGGACCATATAAAGCTAACAATCACCTATACAAGTCAGACAATGCTTCCCAAGGTGCCAGGTGGGTCAGTGAAGTACCACTTCTCCTGTCCTGTAAACTGGGTGTAATCCTCAGTATCTATATTATTCTGTACATATACCCTGCACATTATCAATTCTCCTGTCCTGTATACTGGGTGTAATCCTCAGTATCTGTATTATTCTGTATATACACACTGCACAGTACCACTTCTCCTATCCTGTATACTGGGTGTAATCCTCAGTATCTGTATTATTCTGTATATACACACTGCACAGTACCACTTCTCCTGTCCTGTATACTGGGTGTAATCCTCAGTATCTGTATTATTCTGTATATATACACTGCACAGTACCACTTCTCCTGTCCTGTATACTGGGTGTAATCCTCAGTATCTGTATTATTCTGTATATATACTCTGCACAGTACCACTTCTCCTGTCCTGTATACTGGGTGTAATCCTCAGTATCTGTATTATTCTGTATATACACACTGCACAGTACCACTTCTCCTGTCCTGTATACTGGGTGTAATCCTCAGTATCTGTATTATTCTGTATATATACACTGCACAGTACCACTTCTCCTGTCCTGTATACTGGGTGTAATCCTCAGTATCTATATTATTCTGTACATATACCCTGCACAGTACCTCTTCTCCTGTCTTGTATGCTGGGTGTAATCCTCAGTATCTGTATTATTCTGTATATAAACACTCCACAGTACCACTTCTCCTGTCCTGTATACTGAGTGTAATGCTCAGTATCTGTATTATTCTGTGTATATACACTGCATAGTACCACTTCTCCTGTCCTGTATACTGGGTGTAATCCTCGGTATCTGTATTATTCTGTATATAAACACTCCACACTACCACTTCTCCTGTCCTGTTGTCAGAGACGCGGTATTGGACTTTGTGATTTTCAGCATTTAACTGTTTAAATTAATTTTCCCCAATATGGAGTCATCACTTCTCTTCTGTACAGGTGATGACTTTCCCTTCGCTCTGGATCTGACCGCTGGGACCCCACAATCCCAGGAAACGTGGCTTTGAAGATCACCATGTAAATGGAGCTGTGGTTGATTATTCCCTCTGCTGCACCATTCACATGTAGCTTCTCAGATAAATCCCTTGAGAAAGTGATGAGGCCACTACAACGTAAAAGCAAAATTCACTGATCGATGCTAATGGGTATTATAGTATGTGGGCTGGTGGGGCTTGTCTTCCAGGGCTGCTTTTTGGTCCCAGTCCGGCCCTGAACACATGTATCCATATGTCACACATACGTATGCTGTCCATGTGCTATCCGGGTGATATCCAGATAGCACATGGGCAGCCTGTCATTGCATAGTTACTTGCCTCCAGCGCTGCCTAGTCCTCTCTCTTCCAGGGCTGCTGCTACACTCATAGTGAATATTAGATGAGAGTAATAAGCGGCCCCGGAAGAGAGCGGAGCAGGGAGCGCTGGAGACAGGTGAGTATGAAATTTTTTATTATTAAAGTGAACCTGCCACCCCCTTTGGGCATTCTAAACTGTGCCCACCAGCTGTAACATGATGTAATTGGGATTCCTGTAACCCCTCTAAAAGCCCAGATGACCCCCTGCATACCTCAGAAATTAACTTTTATTTCACTCTCGCGCTGTATGGTAATGACTCCTGAAAAGTTCCAGCGGGGTCTGCTCACTGTGGTCCTTGCTGCCCTGATGCCTGCAAAACCCACCCTGCTCTATTAAAACTGCTGCCCCTCCTGTGTATTCATCTTGAGTGACAGGTACTACTCTAGCGCTTGTGCAGTGGCACAGGTCACCGTGCTCCATTGAAGACGCAGTGCCTGAAGTCTCACGACATTTTACTGCACAGGCGCAAGACTTCACAAATCTTGCGAGACTTCAGGCACTGTGCAGCTTCAAAGGAGCACGGTGACCTGTGCCACTGCACAAGCGCGAGAGCAGTGTCTGTCACTCAACATGAATACACAGAAGGGGCAGCACTTTTAATAGAGCAGGGCAGGTTTTGCAGGCAGCAGAACGGTGAGGCCACAGAATGCAGACCCTGCCGAACCTTTTCAGGAGTCATTTACATACAGCACGGGAGAGATTAAAAATTAATTTCTGAGGTATGCAGGGGGACATCTGGGCATATAGAGAGGTTCCAGGAATCCTAATTACATCATGTTACAGCTGGTTGGCACAGTTTAGAACGTCCAAAGGTGGTGACAGGTTCCCTTTAAGGCTGGAAACACACTCTCCTACTTAGGCCGGTGTCACACCATGGTTAAATTCGATCCGGGGCTGTCAGGGTTGAACCTGACAGCCCTGGACCCGATTCTCAAACAGAACCAGAGGGCAAATATGCCCTTTGGTCCTGTTTGTAGCCGGATTCAGACGATCGCAGCTGTCCCCTGCAAAATAGTGCTGAACCACTTCACAGGGAACAGTTCCCTGGTGCTGAAGTACAGCGTAGCTCACACTGAACTTCAGCCGCAAATGTCCGGTTCCCTGATCGGGCCAATTCGGCCCCATAGACTCTCATGTTAGGGAGCGCCAGATTACCCTGGATCCGGGAGAGTCCAATTTGGGCACATTGTTCGCCCCTGACACAAAAATGCTGCAAGCAGCATTTTTGTGTCCGGGAGAAAAATCTGAATACACCCGAATCCTCCCGTACAGATGGAAACCAGATGGTAGATAGCTGCCATCCGGCCCCATAGTATGCTAGTATGCTGTTCACAACAGACAGCCCCGGATCGGATTTAACAGTGGTGTGAAACCGGTCTTACATGTGAGTCTCTCGGACGAAACTCGGATGAGACTGGAGCAGTGACCCTGAACGGCCTCTCTCTCTCTAGACAGGGAGTGTGATGCTGCACAAAACCACAAGCAGCTAACACTCCCATCCAGAGAGGGAGAGGCCGTTCAGGGTCACTAATCCAGTCTCATCCGAGTCTCATCCAAGAGACTCGCATGTAAGTAGGAGAGTGTGTTTCCAGCCTAAGCTTAAAACTCCTGTCTCTGGTCTGTGCACACAGAGGATATCTGTGTGCAGGACGTTTTTGGCCAAAACTGGTTTGTGCTTCTGGCCAAAAATGGACATGTCTCGGTGTAAAGATATGATGTGCCTCCGTATGTTCATGCCTCCAGCATGTGTAGGCACGGAACACACATGTGTCGGAGGCACAGATGTGTGAAAGAAGCCTAAGGGTACGTGCCCACAGGACGTTTTTCCTGAATTTTCCACATGCGTTTCTACATTGGTTTTATGTAAATTCATGCTAATCTGTTCCTGTGTTTGGGCTATCCAGCAAAACCAATGTGTTTCACATGGTACCGTTACACGGCACAACGTTGAAACGATGTCGGCAACGATCTCGGGGGCGTGCGGTCGTTTTTTACATCATTTCAACATTGTTGGTGAGATGTCCCACGTCTAGATATCGTGACAACTCACCAACGATGTTGTGAGCAGGGATCGTTCGCAAACCCCTCGAACGATCCCTGCTCATTGCTGTGAATGGGCGAAGTTGTCCATGACATCATTATCGCGATGTCACACAGAACGATGCAGCAGGTTGCTGGAGTTGAGATCGTCAGGCTTTCAAACATGTTGGTAAACCTGTCAACTCCGATCCAACGATTTATCGTTGCAACTTGCCAGAGTCACACACAACAAGGGCGCAACGACATCGCTGGCACGCCTGCAAACAAGTGACGTATCAGCGATGTCGTTGACAATGTCGTGTTATGTAACGGTACCTACAGAAACGCTGTGCCCACACATTGGTTTTGCAAGTATCAAATACCCCAGGTTTTGCTGCGGATGGGAAAGACTGAACATCTCCTATCTTTTCTGCGTTTTGCTGCAATGGCAAAAACGCAGCATCCCAAATGCTGCAAAAATGCCCCCAAAAAGTGATAAAAACACACAGGCTAAGAGGGCAGCAAATCTCCTGTCAAGGAATCGAGAGATCCTTGAAACCACTACAAGTTTTGCTGCATTCAGTACTATAAAAAAACCGACCTGTGGACACATAGCCTATTTCATACATCCGTGGAAACCACGGACATGTGAGACAGGCCGTATTTGGGGTAGGTGCTTCTGTGGTGTCATGCACCGTATGATAATTTGTGTGCTGTCCGTGGATAGCACACAGACAGCCTGTCACCGCATACTCACCTCCCTCCAGCACCACTGCTCCTCTCATTTCTGGTCCGCTGTCAGGGTCATTGAAGTGAATAATTATGAGCCTAATGAGCGGCCCCAGAAGTGAGAGGAACTGTCAGTGCTGGAGGGGAGTATGGAATTCTTTATTTTTACATTTTTAACTTTGGGCCCTGGTCCGTGCACACGGATGACATCTGTGTGCATGGATGTTTTGTGCCAAACCTGGTCCATGATGCCAGCAAAAAACGGACACGTCGCTGTGTGGAGCACACAGACACACATTTTCCTCCACACGGCGACATGGTCCATGCCGAATAATGGACCTCTGAATGGACCATAGGGGATCTTATGTCCCCGTATGTCCGTGCCTCGGGCATGTGTCGGCACGGACCGCATATGTGCAGTGTCAGAGGCATGGATGTGTGAAAGACGCCTTAAGTGATGGTGTTCACCTTGAAACCTTGCCCTTGCTGCCTGTAAATGCCCTGTCATTAGCTGCTAACAGGTAGGTGGTGATTTTACACTCAATAGTGTGTGCACCTGGTCAGGGGACAGTCACACCAACAGGAACACTGGTGGGATCCAGACCAGGAACAAGAGGCGGTCATCACCCTGTGCGGTACGTGCCCGGCGCCATGGTGGACTCTACCCATTGGGCTGTGGCAGACCCCTGGATCCTCTGTAGAGCGGACCTCACCGGCTCCTTCCTATGGCACAGTACTGTACAGATGTTATTACCATGGATATAGGGCAATCGGTTGTCCGGCTCTAGACAACTCCTTTTTATTCGAAATTTTTAAAACCATTTTAACATTATAATATACTATTATTGTAACCGACGAGTTATTATTTAGTTAAAAATGGATTTGAAATGATTATAGTCCACTGACTGCTGGGGGCTGTGTTTTAACCCCCTGCAATGTGTGAGTGATGGTGCACCCTGGTCACCCACAAGTGATTAGTGGGTATAAAAGGCTACGTTCACACATCGCGTATTTTGCGCGTTTTTTTACGCGCGTATTTGCTCCAAAAACGCATGTGCGTCTGTGTTTTACAGCAAAGTGAATGGACATTCACTTTGTGCCTTGCAGACATCGCGTATTTAAACGCAGCGTTTTTGGAGCAAAAAACGCGCGCGTAAAAAGAATGAACATGTCAATTCTTTGCGTTTTTTTACGCGCGCGTATCCATAGGCCCCATTATAAAAACGCGCGTCTAAGGGTGGCTTCACACTGGCGTTTGTGTCTGCATGCTGATGGCATGCAGACACAAACGCTGTCAAAAGCAGTGTCTTTATGATGTGTCCGCAGCGGATAATGTCCGCCTGCGGACACATCACTAGGGAGCCCGGCAGCCAATCGGCGCTGTCCGGGGGCGGGCCGGAGGAGGAGTTCAGCGCCGGAGATCTCTCCTCCCCGCCGCGCGGTAAGCACCGGGACATGTCGGCGGGGAGTACAGCTGATGTGACAGCTGTTTGAATCTTCCCGCGCCGACACCGAGAGGAGATGTCGGCGCGGGAAGATTCAAACAGCTGTCACATCAGCTGTACTCCCCGCCGACAGGTCCTGGTGCTTACCGGCGGCGGGGAGGAGGAGGACAGCAGTGGCTCAGCTGATCTCCCGGTGGCCGTCGGTGAGCTCCTGTGACATCACCGGCGGCCACCGGGAGATTTTTCAATGGGTCCGCAGCGTTCTCCAGCGCTGTCAAGCGCTGAACACTGCGGACCCATTGAAGACAATGCATGTTTTGTGCGCTTGGGGACGCTTGCCGATTTTCCAAGCTCCCCGAGCGCACAAAAAATGCAACATGCTGCGTCCCGGGCGCGGATGCTGGACACCGGAAGGAGCAGATATCGTCCGCATCCGCACCCGAACGCAGCAAACGCAGGCACTATGCGTTCCTATGTTAAACATAGGAAACCGCAGTGCGAATGCGTTTGACTGCGTATGGGAACGCAGCATACGCTGCTTTCCCATACGCAAATGTGAAGGCACCCTAAATGCGCGATTGAAGTAGAAGCGAGTTGTTCTCTCGCGTATTCTTATCGCGTTTTTAAACACGCGTTTTCCCCTTGAAAAGACGCGCGTAAAAAAACGCGATAAAATACGCGAATGTGTGAACGCAGCCTGCTTACTTGTCTATGGGATAATAACAGTGAGGTATAAACCGCATTCCACTCATAGAAGACGACCCCGCCGTGTGCACCAGCCTGTGCTATGGCGGCGGCTCTGCCGTACGCACCCCCCACACCCGGCCAGTGCGGGCAGACACCGGCGCCTGTGGTTAGTGAGGACGCGCCGACACGTCTGCGGCTCTTCCCACCTGACACATTCACGAGCAGTGAGACGTACACACACATCACGTGACCAGCGCGTCTGCCCTCTGCTCACCCCCTCGCCCCCGCTCCTCCCCCTCCCAGTGACGTCACCGTTTCCTGCGCCCCGCAGACTGAGCCGACAGACGGCAGAGGGAGGTGGTTCGTGTGCAGCGGTGACGTCACGCCCCGGAGCCCGGGGAGGAGGGAGGTGGAGGACGAGGAGGAGGAGGAGAAGGGTGGCTGCCTGCCTGACACCGAGCCAGAACGGCTATGGAACCGGAGCAAGAACTGGACCGCCGAAGCAGCCAAGGTAACGAGCTTAGGAGTGGTGGTGGGAGGTCAGTGCTATGTCAGTGGGACACCTGGACACAGGTAAGTGGGGCCCCAGATATGAGAGGGAGCGGGGCCCCGGGAGGGCAAGGGACCACACACTGCTGATCCTGCAGCTGTGCCCAGTGCCAGTGTGTGCAGTGCTAGGAGCATTGTGTGTCCCTGGACTGCGGGGCCACATGCCACCCTGTGGGCACCACAGCAATCCCTGAGGGCAAATGGACATAGAGGAGATGGACTATTCTTGGGGCCAGACAGCCTTGCCTCCTCACCCCAGTATGGGTATATGGTGGCCCCTGGGGTGATGGGGCTAGCTGCCTTCTCCGGTGGGGCTAGCTGCCTTCTCCGGTGTGGCTAGCTGCCTTCTCCTGTGGGGCTAGCTGCCTTCTCTTGTGGGGCTAGCTGCCTTCTCCTGTGGGGCTAGCTGCTTTCTCCGGTGTGGCTAGCTGCCTTCTCCGGTGTGGCTAGCTGCCTTCTCCTGTGGGGCTAGCTGCCTTCTCCGGTGTGGCTAGCTGCCTTCTCCGGTGTGGCTAGCTGCCTTCTCCGGTGTGGCTAGCTGCCTTCTCCGGTGTGGCTAGCTGCCTTCTCCTGTGGGGCTAGCTGCCTTCTCCTGTGGGGCTAGCTGCCTTCTCCTGTGGGGCTAGCTGCTTTCTCCGGTGTGGCTAGCTGCCTTCTCCGGTGTGGCTAGCTGCCTTCTCCGGTGTGGCTAGCTGCCTTCTCCTGTGGGGCTAGCTGCCTTCTCCGGTGTGGCTAGCTGCCTTCTCTTGTGGGGCTAGCTGCCTTCTCTTGTGGGGCTAGCTGCCTTCTCCTGTGGGGCTAGCTGCCTTCTCCTGTGGGGCTAGCTGCTTTCTCCGGTGTGGCTAGCTGCCTTCTCCGGTGTGGCTAGCTGCCTTCTCCGGTGTGGCTAGCTGCCTTCTCCGGTGTGGCTAGCTGCCTTCTCCGGTGTGGCTAGCTGCTTTCTCCGGTGTGGCTAGCGCCCTTCTCCGTTGGGGCTAGCGCCCTTCTCCGTTGGGGCTAGCGCCCTTCTCCGTTGGGGCTAGCGCCCTTCTCAATTGGGGCTTGCTGTATTGTCCATGTGGCTACCTAACGGTGACACTGCTCACATTAGTTTCAGGCATCAGTCATTGATTGTCTGCCTCCTGTGTGGGGATTCCCTCTCCCATTGTCTTCTGCCTGCTATATTAATGACCTGATGATGCACCGGCCGCCTGGCAGAAGCGTGGTATTATTGGGATTAGATTTACATTTATTCTGCCTATTGTTTGCCCGTGGCGCCGGATTGTCCTCGTTATATAAGTCGTCTATGGGCATTGACCTCCAGCATTGTGCCTTCACATGATGATTACCCGTTCCTGCAGATAGAAATGGACATAATCTATTGCTATTGTGTGGTAATATTTTTCCTTCTCGCTCGCTCTGTGCCATCACGTCTTCTTTTTTATTCCTTTAATTTATCAGCATCTTTCACCTGTACATATATATTTTTCTCTCTATCATTTCATGATCTTATTTTCATTCATTGACTGTAACTGCACAGAGAGAATCCAGCTTCTGCTGCCTGTGTTCCCATTCCCTGGATGCACAGGGTTAAATGCTTGGGGGCTAGCCTAGTGCTGGGTGATGTTTACAGGAGAGGATGGATGGGAGCCCCTGGCTCCTGGGGTCCTGCCATCAGCATCTCCAGCTTGGTTATCAGCCTCCTGCTGGACTGCAGTGAACTGTAAGATGACTACATAAGGATTATCACATGACTGTCTTCGGTAGGTTTCTGTTCCTTTCTTTTCCTTCGCACTTTATTGGGTTTGCCCATGTAATTCCATGTGTTTAATCTCGCTGTCACGTTCCCGTTCCACTGTTTGTCATTAAACGAGTCTTTATTGTGCGTTTGAAATACAGCTTGCAGCACCTCCAGCAATGTGGAGCGCTTCTCGTAGATCAGAGAAAGCGAGGCTTGGCACGCCGATTGATATGCCTGAGATAATTTACAAAGCCAACACAAAGGATAATCGTGATGACCTTCTGGTACATACCACGACTTAACTCCTCACCTAAGAGGCAGATTATGGGGTCCGAGGGGGGCATCTTAATACATAGTACATAAAGATGTAACGCATATGAAATAATGCTTGTGCACATTTTCTGCATTTGACCTTGACAACGTAAAGGAACACACATTTTTTTTTCTCTTCTTTAATAGATAAAACCGCAACGTATTGAACTAAAGCACCAGCAGAAGACGACAACGACGACGACTCTTTGTTCTTGAATATGTGCAGAAATAACTCATGTTAACTGGATCCTAGAAAACCCCACGCTGGAAGCTCTGTCGCCATTAGCTCTTCATTCCACAAACTGACTTCATTCTCCTCTCTGATGTTGGAACGTGAATGCAATTTTCTTACGTGAATTTGACCAAATAGAAGATTCGAAAAAGCCATTTATTATACATTGAGCGAACGTAGGCACTTTGTAAATCTGTTGCACTTGTGGTTGAACGAACGACAGTAAAGCATAGAGTCACTTTGGGGCTTGAAATATATGCAGTTTCCGTGCAGCTTTTTCTAGATATTTATAAATGATGTAGCTTAGGTGTTCTCTAGATAAAAAAGTAACTTGCACTTCATTTTCAGTTGCAATGTTGGTTTCTGGAGTTTAAAGTCCTAACGTCTTGCTTTTTTAGCGTTGGTATCTGAATCCACTGCAGATATGGGGAGGATGGAAGTCCCCCATTTAAAAAACTGGCAAAGGAGGTCGATATTTGTGTAGATGTTTCAAAAGGTGCAAAAAATGTCATCGCTATAAAGATGGAGATAGACGACTTCAAAGACACCACTTCAGAGGGGAGTAAAGAGGGTGTTGCCAAGTCTGCCAGTGTGTCACTTACTGGGTCATCTGAACTGAACCCTGGACTCAAGCATACGTTGGCACAGTTCAACCTAAGTAGTCGGAGTTCCCTCGGTGGGCCTGCTGCATTCTCCGCTCGCTTTTCACAAGAAAACATGTCGCCAACAGTGTTCTTGCCTCTTCCTTCCCACAAATTCATCCCGGTCCTCTTCTCATTCCACCAGACAGCTCCACGGAGCTCACCCAGACAGAACTGGAAGGAGAATCGATTTCTTGCTTTATGGTGGGAGGTGAGAAAAGACTCTGCCTGCCCCAAGTTTTAAATTCCGTTTTACGAGACTTCTCACTCCAGCAGATTAATATTGTGTGTGATGAAATGTATATATACTGCTCGCGTTGTACATCAGACCAGCTTCACATATTGAAAGTTTTGGGAATTCTTCCATTTAATGCCCCTTCTTGTGGACTGATTACTTTGACAGATGCTCAGAGACTATGCAATGCTCTTTTGCGGCCACATACCTACCCACAAAATGGAAGCCTGCTGCCTGCAAAAAACTCTTTGGCTCAGTTAAAGGAAACGGGTAGTGCCTTTGAAGTTGAACATGATTGTTTAGGGAAGTGCCAGGGTTTGTTTGCACCTCAGCTTTATGCCCAGCCTGATGCCCCCTGCATTCAGTGCTTGGAGTGCTATGGGATGTTCTCCACGCAGACGTTTGTCATGCACTCCCACCGGTCGCCAGATAAGAGGACCTGTCACTGGGGCTTTGATTCTTCCAAGTGGCATTGTTATCTTCACCTGAGCCAGAAGTACCAGAATAGTCCCGACCTCAAAAAAAACAAGGTTCTTTTTGACGAGATGAAAGAAAAGTTCAGCAAAAAGAACCAACCCAAGAGAATACAACCCAAAGTAAGTCAGGGGAGGGGGTGTTGTTACCTGAAAGATGTATATAAGGTATGCTTTGTGTGTGACAGGTTCTGGACCAAACATTTCACTGGTACTGGAAGCAATTAAGACAGAACTTGCAGTAAACGGTTTGAGTGTTCATTATGTCTTGGGATATCTGTTCTATAGATGAACTGTTATGTTGCAGACATGAAAGGATACGTTTCCTGCCTATTCTTTGCCTGCTGATCCATAGAGATCAATGGTGTTGCTTGCACTGTAATAAAACAGCAGGTCTTTGAAGACAGATCCTAAGAAGTAGCAGAGAATTCATTTTCTCATTGGATTTCATAACCTTTGTATTTCTGCTGTCCTCAGATGTGATTAAATAATTGGATGTAGACTTCACATTTAAAGCTAAAAGCAGTTTAACTTTTATTAAAGGGGTTGTCCTGCAAAATGAGTTTTTTTATCCATTGTCAACATGTGTAATTGTAATATTTTTCATTTACTTTAATTCTGTCCCCTGTCCTTGAACGTCCATTTCGACAATTGTTCAGAGATGGGCAAAGAGTTTTCATCCTCCCTCCTTGTCAGTAAGCTGATGAAGGGGGTGGGCTGTCTGGTGTAAGTCAGTAGTTGGCCAGCCCCCTTCTCTGCATGAGTCTTCAAAAAAAAAAAAGGGGGGGGGGGGGGGCTTTCTTGGCTAATGACCTGAGCCAGACAGCCTGTCCCTGCCATCGCCTCACTGACACGGGAACCTCCATCGCTGTGTCAAACTGGAAGTTAGGGGAATGTCTGTGATCAGGTTACTTACCAGCATTTTTGGCCCCCAATCTGAGGAACATCTCATGTTTTTCTGTTGAAATCTTAGGCGAGGAAGGGGCATACACAGCTATTGCCACAGGGGTTTTTTATTGCAGGATGTTTTTGTATATTATCTCGTTTCATTTATATAAACATACTTTATAAATATCTGCCTCTGGCAGATAAATATTTTTATGAAAAACCATTTGTTTAATGAGTAGACTTCTGTGATTCAGAACTGAGAATTCTAGAAAAATGCATGTATATATAGAGAATTGCATTATGCTGGGTTCTGAGGGAAGAGGGGCTGTTTGTGATTCTGGGGTCTGTGGAATGAGGGTCTGTGCACGATGCTGGGGACCTGGGGGTAGCGGGGCTGTGCGTGACGCTGGGGACCTGGGGGTAGAGGGCTGTGCGTGACGCTGGGGACCTGGGGGTAGAGGGGCTGTGCGTGACGCTGGGGACCTGGGGATAGAGGGGCTGTGCGTGACGCTGGGGACCTGGGGATAGAGGGTCTGTGCGTGACGCTGGGGGTAGAGGGGCTGTGCGTGATGTTATTTTTGCTTTCCTGTTCTTGATGTCCTAATCAAGCAAAACCCTGTGTGGGAAGATTTATTATCCTGAAGTTAGACATGATAAACCTAGACCAGACAGTCGGAATCTGTGCCAGATTTGTCACGCTGCGTCATGGTGTATGATAAATTTAATGCGACTTACCAGATATGTCAGACATTTCTCCTTATACAACCTTTTGGCTGGCTTACTTTTCACCAATATTTAGCTAAATAAAAACCTTTTTACATCCTGGTGCATCTCGGGCAAGGTACTCGCTGCTCAGCAGTGCCTTTGTGGCTTCAGATAGGCCCCTGAAAGATTTGCCATTCATTACACTGAGACATGGACTCCGTTTGTGCTCCTTTTCGGCGCTGCCTGTGTTTTGAGGTGGGCACAAGAATGAAGTCAGCTTACACTTATCTAACAATGTATTCTTTATTCACTTTTTAAAAGTATCTTGTGAAGCCCAGAAAGTCTATAAAATCACTTAAAAAGCATGCCTTTTGTCAAATTCCTCCCCCAGTATGTTTCCCCAGAGTGTTACTTCTCTGTTAACTGGCACCCACATGACTCTACTGGGGTCCTATTGTACTTTTTAAACAAATCCATACAGGAGCCTCATGCAATTCTTTCCCCATTGCAGTGTTCCCCAACTCCAGTACTCAAGGCCCACCAACTTTGCATGTTTTCAGGATTTCTTTAGTATTGTACAGGTGATTATTCCAACACCTGGGCATTGCTAGGTAATCCTGAAAAAATGCATGGTTGGTGGGTCTTGAGGACTGAAGTTGGGGAACACAGTCGTCATACAATTGTGGCATACTCCATCATAAAATACTCAGAAATGATGTAGCATTGTGCAAAGCGACTTGCAGGACCGCATGACCAGCTAACTGAGGGAGGTGCGAAGATGCTATCAGGTAGTAAGACATTTACAGGGCACCAGTGTGGCCGTTGGGCCAGGGTCCTATGAACGCTTTGCTCATCTCCGCACACTGTTGGAACGATACCGGCAACAATCTCGAGGGCGCGTGGTCGTTACATACATCGTTTTGACATCGTTGGTGGGATGTCACACGTCTAGATATCGTGGACGACTCAACAACGATGTTCTGAGCAGGTATCGTTTGTCTATTTGTCGATATTTTGAACTGGTGTTGCTCCCATACGTACCCTGTCTTCTCTTGTTCCCTTTTCTGATCGTGAGATTTGAGAACATGTTCTCAAACCTGCGATCAGCGATCCGACGAGTAATCATTATAACTTTGCAGAGTCACATGCAACGAGGTCGTAACGATGTCACTTGAACGACTCCAAACCCGTGATGTTTAAGCGATATCGTTAACGATGTTCTGCTGTGTAACGGGGCCTATAAGGAGATGACTATCCTTGTTGTCATGTGGTGTAACCAGTTGACTACACACAGCAGAGACGCATTCAAGTCCCAGCCTGGTGTACATGAGGCCTAGATGCATTTTTCTGTAATTTTGGCTGAATTTCCTCCCCAAACTCCCTCAACCCCCATCCCCTCATTTTCATAAGGTATTTTAAACCCATCTACATAGTGCTGTAAGATGTTGCTGCTTTGTGGGTGGGGGGCGTTATGTAGTAATTTGTTACCTCTGCCCGTATTCTGGTGTGCTCCTCATATGTGAGCACTTCATGACCATGTACTACCTCCCCATTGACCTCAGTTACTACACATTTTTGTCTACCTGTCATCTGGGCTGGATAGATCAATAGCTTCGTTATGCTAATTATGAGCCAGTTTAGGATTTCGTTAGTAATTATGATGGATATGTCTGTCGCAGGTGCTCCATTGTCTCTGATATGTCTAGTGAAAGTATTGTTTGTGGAAACGATTTCTAATGAATCTATCAAAAGGTTTTTCTTTCCAGGACAAAGAATGTGATTACACTGTGGACCGCGTAATGTACAAATATTTATTGGCTGAAAATGACTGTTTAGTAGAGAAATAATGGGGCACAACTAAAATCTTCTATGTGATTAAATATGGATGTGACTACTTCTCATCTATTATACATGTACTCTGAGCTGGAGATTAAGCATTTGTCAACATGAATAATTTGACTATAGTCTTAACACATGACGACTTCAATCACTGATATTTGGGAATGGCAGAAATATCAGTTGGCTAACATACGGTTCTTGAATGAAGCAGAAGCCATGTTGCCATACCCTGCAGGGGCAAGCTGTGCAGAATACGGGCTGTAGTCACTGCACATCATATGGTGATTATTAGTGATTTCACTGTAATTAACTGCGATTAATGTCATGTTTTCTGCATTCTGGGCACTGTAGTTCTTGATATTGAACCCTGATCGAATAAAGTTCTAAGCCTTTATAAAGAGCTGTATATTGGTTATGAATTTTCTGATTTCTAACAATAGGATCCAAATTGCAATATGTATACACTTTGTCAAAATCTGTCAGCTGCCGTTCACATTGATTCTTTGGTGCACTTCCATAGTGGTATTATGTGGGCATGTAATTTCTTTTGGTGTGAACAAGTCACAGTAGAGAACCATGGTGCTGGCTCAGCTGGATTTACACAGTTAGTGTGTTTTATGTCACTAGTAATAAAGGGAACCTGACATTAAATTTCATGTTTGGGGTAAAGCTACCATGGAATTGATTCTTCAGACCAGTAATCTTTAAAAAAAAAAAAAAAAAAAAAAAAAAATCTGTCCCCAAGTCATTTTTCTTTTTGTCTTGTGGGTTGTTGGTGGGGTGTTTCAAATTAAAAAAAAAATCATCTAACAACCTCTTGAAACGTCAGACCAAATCACTGTCAGTATGACTGGGTCCACTGCCTTACTGCGATCATGTACATTTTACTCTGAAACCCTCACCCCTCTATGATAAACGTGCAAAGATCAGGTGTGCACATCAAGTATCTGGATTTTTTTTTTTTAACCTCCGTTTTTGTAAGGGGCAAATGCAATAATGAGACTGCCTCTGTTTCCGCTGACTTTCCAGAGTTTTTATTAGGGTGGAGCAACACTAGCATACACGTAAATCGAAACGATTTTGATGCAAGACATTCGTTCTAGTGTGCATTTTTTATTTCTCAGATAATATCTGTGTGATGTCCGTGTGCAATGCACTTTTAAAATGGTCTTTCCCATGCATAAAGATAGAAAAGAGTAGACAGACAGGATAGATAGAATAGAATAGACAGATGGTAGACTAGGTAGATTAGGTTTACCAGACTCCCACTGCTACTTCCAGGGCCGCCCATTAAACTACTTGCATATCCGCTGCACTGTGGCCCTATATCAACGGTGTCAGCAGTGATGTCACCGCTTACCACACCGCAGGTCTTTGCTCACTCAATCAGTGATCAGAGACCAGGGGAGCGGAAGCTTTCTTTCTCCCCATGCTCTCTGATCTAGTAGAGCTGCATCTGTTAAAGAAAAGAGAAGATGAGGATCGTGGATGGTGTGAGGGTGTGGAGGGAGTAATAAAGAAGGTGTCTGTAAGTGTGTCTGTTTTTTATTTCAAATAAATTTTTTTCTGTGTGTGTGCCTTTTTTTTAACCCTTTATTGGAGCTTCTTAATGGCCGGGTCTAACTTGGCCTGAGAGTAACAATCTCCGGGCTTAATACTAGCTGGTAAAACAAAGCTGGTATTAACCCATTGTTACCCAGCGTGCCACTCACCACCATAGCGGCTGGAAGAACCTGGTAAAGCGCCTGGAAATGGCGCTATGATGAATGCACCATTTTCAGGGGTGGCTGCATGCTATGATTTGACACACAGTGCGAGTTCAGTAGAGAAAAAAAGTAACAGTCTGACTTGACTGACATTGGTCCGAGTGCAATGCGAGTCACATTGCGCTTGCATGGGTTTGACGCTAGTGGGCCTTCACCCTTACTTTGATATATTTCAGTGTTTGTGAGCATAACCCACATGACTGCAGTAACACGGGTGGGCTCTAGTTTATGCTGCCTGTGGCTCAGGAATCCGATGACGACAGGTTCCATAAAGTGTCCCAGATTTAGTCATAATTTAAAGAAGACCTGTTTGCCCCTGGTGCATGGCAAACTAAATCCAGCACTGAATGCAGCATGTCTACTGAATTCAGGGAAGGGCTCCCCCATGTCTGTAGCCCCCATGTAAGGTTTAAAAAATACTTTAGAAACCTTACAGTTAAAGGGATCCTGTCACCCCCAAAACACCTCCTAAGCTATTAAAAGATGTCCCTAGAGCATAGTAACACTTATCCTACACTCCTTTTAGCTCCTAAATGCATATATTGAAAATGAAGATAAACGTTATTAAACTACCTCATTAGTAATGTTAATGAGTGACTATTGTATGCATAGTCACCCAGGCAGGCTGTCCCTCTTCCTAATATCACGCCTCAATAGGCGTGATCTGCAACTCACATTCAAATGCGCGCCTCCCCGCTCTCCTATTCCGGCCGGGCGCTGCAGTGTGCAGCTGTATGACGCGAATCGCGTCATTTCCGGCTTTGCGTGACGTATGTACACCCGCACCGCTCTGTTAGCTTCAAGACCCGCACTGCGCATGTTAGGAGGTGTTTTGGGGGTGACAGGATCCCTTAAGAGGTCGCCTTGTTGGGATCTTAAGAGGTCCTGACTGCTGACACAATCCTCCCTGCTTCCTCCTTGTGTGTTCCACCCCCTCTGACTATGTGACCTCTGTGTACGGATCCCCAGAGTTTTGCTGTATGGAAGCAACAGGATGTAAAGGAAAAACTGGAGGAGATGGGAGACTTGTGTGACAGGTAATGAGGGAGGCTGGATCATGGGAGATGTGGGGTACAGGCTGTGTGATATGGGGCTACAGAATATGGCATACAGGCTGTGTGATGTCAGGATACAGAGTATGGGGTGCAGGCTGTGTGATGTGAAGGTACAGAATATGGGATGCAGGCTGTGTGATGTGGGGTGCAGGTTGTGTGATGTGGGGTGCAGACTGTGTGATGTGGAGGTACAGAATATGGGATGCAGGCTGTGTGATGTGGTTGTACAGAATATTGGGTTCAGGCTGTGTGATGTGGGGGTACAGAATATTGGGTTCAGGCTGTGTGATGTGGGGGTACAGAATATGGGGTGCAGGCTGTGTGATGTAGGGGTACAGAATATGGGGTGCAGGCTGTGTGATGTAGGGCTACAGAATATGGGGTGCAGGCTGTGTGATGTGGGGGTACAGAATATGGCATACAGGCTGTGTGATGTGGGGGTACGGTCTGTGTGAGCTACAGGCAGTGTGATGTGGGGGTACAGAATATGGGGTACAGGCTGTGTGATGTGGGGGTAGAGTTGTGAGAAATGGGGTACAGGATGTGGTGGCATAGGCTGTGTCATATGGGGGTATGGTTTGTGAGATGTGGGGTACAGGATGTGAGGTTACAGGTTGTGAGTATAGGTTGTGTGATGTGAGGGTATAGACTGTGAGATGTGGCAGTGCATGCTGTTTGAGAAACAGTGGTACAGACTGTGTGGGATATGGGGTGCAGACTGAAATATGAAGATGCAGGCTGTGTGGGGGTGCAGGCTGTCTGAGATACAGGGGTATAGACTATTGAGAGATGTGGCATTGCAGGCTATTTGGGATGTGGGGGGCAAGGTGTGTGAGAGAGCACTACAAATGAGGTGAAAATAAGAATGTAAATGCTCCACAGTGGAGCTATGGATGTGATGACCTATACTGTAGAGTGAGGGATGTGAATAGGGGTGTTTACTTGTATGCAAAGTGGGGGCACAGTGTGGGAGGCAGTATACAAAAGGAAGGACTCTGAGGGCACACTATGGGATAAGCAGTATACAAGGGACAGTGTGAGGGCACACTGTGGGGTAAGCAGTATACAAGGGAAAGTGTGAGGGCAAATTATGGAGGAGGTACGGTGTGAAAAGGGAGCACAGTATGGAGGGGCACAGAAGATGTTGACAGTGTGGGGGACATTGTCCATATCGGAGTTACATTGGTAGCTTGGACAGCGTATACCGCACAATTTATAGGGGCGGGTGGAAAAACAGTAATGCAGTCATAGTTCGTGGGAGAGTGACAGTAAGGAGGGCAGATATCATAACAGAGACAGTGTGGGGGCACTTTTTGGGCAAATATTTATTCAGCTACACAATATCAGGCTTATTTAGTGTACAGCATATGCAGATTGTTTTTATTTAGGCGTAATTATATAATGATGCTGTTATTTTTAAGTGCATCAGGTTGGGATGTTCTGTACAAAAGCAGAGAAGATGGAAGTCTGCGGAGACGAGCTGTGGATGTGTAAAGTCATCATGGTGTCTAAACCAGATGAAGAATCGGATGAGCCGTTTCCAATGAGAGAAGAAGGCCTGGTTCACATCTAATGCAGGGCTGCGTTTTGCTGCATTTGCATTTCTATGCGTTTTTACCATTAAAAACGCATCCAAACGCCTGCATTTTTGGCCCCATTAATTTCAATGGAAAACGCATAAAAAACGCATGTGCGTTTGCAAAAACTTGGGCTGTTGAGTCTAGGGCTGTGTTTGCAAACGCACTTGCGTTTTTGCATGCGTTTTCTATGTGTTTTCCATTGAAATCAATGGGGTCAAAAACACATGCTTTTGGATGTGTTTTTAGCGGTAAAAACGCATAGAAACGCAAAATGCAGCCCTGCATTAGATGTGAAAAGGGCCAAAGTCAACCAATAAGGTACACGGATCTAAGGGTACCGTCACACGTCACGATATCGGCTGGAAAATCACGTGTTCGAGATAGTTTGTACAGTTCTGCGATATCGATTGTGCGGTGTCACAAGCCAAGATGTCGTTTATGATGCTCAATTTGGCAACGCGCCAGTGATCGTTGCCAGTACTGTGCGATCAAGAGCAGCCAGTGTCAGGAATAGGTGAAATCGTCTATCAGATCGTCACACGTGTCACACAACACGATGCAGCACATCGAATGGTCGCAAATCGGCATATTTGAGAACATGTTCTCAAATCTGCGATGAACGATACGACGCATTATCGTCGTCGTATCTAGGAGTCACACGCTACGATATCATTTGGACATTGTAGCTACGCCTCAAAAAACAGATCGTTTCTGCGATATCGTTTGCAATATCGTGACGTGTGATGGTACCTTAAGGGTAAATTTATACTGGACAATTGCTGATTTTAAACAACCGCCAGCCAGTTACATGAAGCTGATCGTCAGTCGTTTACTAGCCTTTGACTGCAGAATTGTGAATCCTCATAACATGCACACTACTTGCTATCAGGGTTTACCGGAGTCGACGGTGAGAGCGGACCGTCATGTGACTGTCATTTGATTCTGACTAGATATACATGGCCTCACTCAGTTCACTTATATAACAAGACAAACCTGGACAATCCCTTTAATGTGCTCCTTCTGTGCACAAGTAATAACATTGTTTTTGTCATGAGCTCATTGATTGGGGGCTTTATCAATGTGGTGATAGTCCTGCAGAGTACAGACACTGGAGTGGGGGCAAAGACTCGCTGTTGGATCTGGGAAGGGTGCCCAAGACCTTTTTTTTTTTTGCTTTGCAACAACTGTGACTGGAGACACAACTTTCCAGAAAACCACGTTAAGCCCCATACACACATTAAATAATAATAAATCTTTATGTAGCGCCAACATATTCCGCAGCGCATTTCAATACAGTGGTTTATTTACCACGAGCGGTCATAGGTAGGCATTACATAGCTACAAACTCTTACAGAAGTCTGATTTTTTTTTTTTACATACAAGAAAAAACTGATGGTTTAGTTGTGGCGTCCCTTTTTTCTCATAAAGAGCCACCAAATTGCCGGTATACATTTCCAAACTTCTTCTAATGGCCGCTTTACACGCCACGATATCATTGTCCAACAACGATAAAAAGTCATGTGGTTTGTGCGTTGCCGCCGACATCGTTCGTGCGTTGTGTGGTGTAGATGAGCAATGCGACGCAAGAACGATGCCAAAACGATATCGTTGGGGAATTGTGCAGGCTCTCCAACTGCCCGATATTGGATGGACGATGTGGCAGGATCGTGCTGTGTGGCACAACTGTGTGGCACAACTTCCCCTATTCACTCCCATGTTAAATGGTCGTTCCCTGGGTCGCTCGTACACAGCGCAAAGGAGGGGGCGTAGACATCGCAGTTGAGTAGCCTACCAATATCTCCCTGTGTAACATCTCCTATGCGATCTTGGACTAGTGCCAAAAACGTGCCGTTGTATCCAATATCGGAACGGTATAACATAGTAACATAGTTTTTAAGGTTGAAGGAAGACTTTAAGTCCATCTAGTTCAACCCATAGCCTAACATGTTGATTCAGAGGAAGGCAAAAAAAAACCCATGTGGCAACACTAAGCTCCACATTGGGGGAAAAAAATTCCTTCCTGACTCCAGATACGGCAATCAGACTAATTCCCTGGATCAACGCCCTATCAAAGAATCTAGTATATATAACTGGTAATGTTATAGTTTTCAAGAAAGGCATCCAGGCCCTTCTTAAATGTTAGTAGTGACTCACTCATTACAACATCATGTGGCAGAGTGTTCCATAGTCTCACTGCTCTTACAGTAAAGAATCCACGTCTGTGATTATGATTAAACCTTCTTTCCTCCAGACGTAGAGGATGCCCCCTTGTCCCAGTCTCAGGCCTAAGAGTAAAGAGATCATTAGAAAGGTCTCTGTACTGTCCCCTCATATATTTATACATTATTATAAGATCACCCCTAAGCCTTCGTTTTTCCAAGCTAAATAACCCCAAGTTTAATAACCTGTCTTGGTATTGCAGACCCCTTAGTCCTCTAATGACTTTTGTCGCTCTTCTCTGGACCCGCTCTAGTTCAGCTATGTCTTTCTTATACACCGGAGACCAGAATTGTACACAGTATTCTAAGTGTGGTCGCACTAGTGACTTGTATAGAGGTAAAATTATGTTCTCCTCATGAGCATCTATGCCTCTTTTAATGCATCCCATTATTTTATTTGCCTTTGCAGCAGCTGCCTGACACTGGCCACTAAATGTGAGTTTGTCATCTACCCATACACCCAGGTCTTTTTCAGTGACAGTTTTGCCCAGTGTTTTACAATTAAGCACATAATTATACCTTTTGTTTCCTCTGCCCAAGTGCATGACTTTACATTTATCCCCATTAAAGCGCATTTGCCATTTAGCAGCCCAAGCTTCTAGTTTACATAAATCCTCCTGTAATATAAAATTGTCCTCCTCTGTATTGATTATCCTGCAGAGTTTAGTGTCATCTGCAAATATTGAGATTCTACTCTGTATGCCCCCTACAAGATCATTAATAAATATATATTAAATAGAAGCGGGCCCAACACTGACCACTGTGGTACCCCACTGTTAACTGTGACCCATTCTGAGTGTGTTCCATTAATAACCACCCTTTGTTTCCTATCACTAAGCCAGTTCTTAACCCACTTACACATATTTTCCCCTATCCCCATTGCCCTCATTTTATGTATCAACCTTTTGTGTGGCACCGTATCAAAAGCTTTTGAAAAGTCCATATACACCACATCCACTGCATTTCTTTGGTCCAGTCCAGAACTTACTTCTTCATAGAAGCTTATCAGATTAGTTTGACAGGAACGGTCCCTCGTTAAACCATGTTGATAATGGGTCATGAGGTTATTTTTCTTCAGATACTCCAGTATAGCATCTCTTAGAAAACCCTCTAGGATTTTACCCACAGTAGAGGTTAAGCTTACTGGCCTATAATTTCCAAGTTCAGTTTTTGTCCCCTTTTTGAATATTGGCACCACATTTGCTATACGCCAGTCCTGTGGTACAGACCCTGTTGTTATGGAATCTTTAAATATTAAAAATAATGGTCTATCTATGATAGTACTTACACCCCAGCGTGCTGCAGGAATTATCCCATACGGGCCCGGGGATTTGTCAATTTTAGTGATTTTTAGACGATGCCGTACTTCCTCTTGGGTTAAGCAGGTGACATTTAATTGAGAATTTTTGTTATCACTGATCATATTGTCTGTCATGGGATTTTCTTGTGTAAATACTGTTGAAAAAAAGTCATTTAGCATATTGGCTTTTTCCTCATCCTCATCCACCATTTCACCCAGACTATTTTTAAAGGGGCCAACACCATCATTTTTTAGTTTCTTACTATTTATGTAGTTAAAAAATATTTTGGGATTCTTTTTACTTTTTCTGGCAATGAGTCTCTCTGTCTCAATCTTTGCTGCCTTGATTTGCTTTTTACAAATGTTATTTAATTTTCTGTATTTATTTAATGCCTCATCACTACCTACTTGCTTTAATTCCCTAAATGCTTTCTTTTTGTCACATATTGCACTTCTTACCGCTTTATTTAGCCATAGTGGTTTCCTCCTATTTCTAGCATGCTTATTCCCATAGGGTATATATTGTGCACAGGTCCTATTCAGGATGCTAATAAACATCTCCCATTTGTGTTGTGTACTTTTATGTCTCAGGACATCATCCCAGTTTATTGCACTAAGATCATCTCTCAAACGTTGGAAATTTGCCTTCCTGAAGTTTAGTGTCCTTGTAGCCCCTCTACTACACATCTTAGTAAAGGATACTTGAAAGCTTATTAAGTTATGATCACTATTACCCAAGTGACCTCCAACCCGTATATATTTGATATGTGGTCCGGCCTGTTAGTTAATATTAGGTCCAGCAGTGCCCCCCTTCTTGTTGGGTCCTGAACCAGTTGTGAAAGGTAATTTTCTCTCATAGTTTTCAAAAACATATTACCTTTGCTGGAACTGCAGGTTTCTGATCCCCAATGTATTTCAGGGTAGTTGAAGTCCCCCATAATAATGACTTCTCCCTGAGTCGCTGCTTCATCTATTTGCTTTATGAGGATATTCTCCTCCACTTCCATCATTGTTGGGGACTTATAACAAACCCCTAATTTATTATTTTTTCCCCCTCCCCTTATCTCCACCCACAGGGACTCTACATTTCCATTAGATTCACCTATATTATCACGCAGGATGGGTTTTAAGGATGATTTTACGTATAAACATACACCTCCTCCTCGCCTATTTGTGCGATCATTTCTGAACAGACAATAGCCCTGTAAATTAACAGCCCAGTCCTGGCTCTCGTCCAGCCAAGTCTCCGAAATCCCCACCATGTCATAATTATTTTCCAACAAAATCAATTCTAATTCCTCCATTTTGTTGGTGAGACTTCTGGCATTAGTTTACATGCACTTTATGCATCTCTCTTTACCTCTATTCCTTCCTACTAGATTGACTGTTCTAACCCCAACCCCCATGCCACCCCCAATTTTATTACTTGTGCCCAGGTTACTATTTACACTATCTTCCCCTCCTATACAATGAATACCCTCCCCCCCAATCCCTAGTTTAAACACTCCTCCAACCTTCTAGCCATTTTCTCCCCCAGCACAGCTGCACCCTCCCCATTGAGGTGCAGCCCGTCCCTAGCATAGAACCTGTAGCCAACAGAGAAGTCGGCCCAGTTCTCCAGGAACCCAAACCCCTCCTTCCTACACCAATTCCTGAGCCACTTATTTATCTCCCTAATCTCCCTTTGCCTCTCTGGTGTGGCACGTGGTACAGGCAGTATTTCAGAGAATACTACCTTGGAGGTCCTTGCCTTAAGCTTGCAGCCTAATTCCCTGAAATCATCTTTAAGGACCTTCCACCTACCTCTAACTTTGTCATTTGTGCCAATGTGCACCATGACCGCTGGGTCCTCACCAGCCCCTCCCAGTAATCTGTCAACCCGATCAGCGATGTACCGGACTCGAGCGCCAGGTAGGCAGCACACTGTTCGACGATCTCTGTCTTTGTGACATATTGCCCTATCTATTCCCCTAATAATTGAGTCCCCCACTACCAGCACCTGTCTGGCCTGCCCTTCTTTCCTGTTTTCCCCCTTACTGGAGCAGCCACTCCTCTGGCTTTCAGAGGTCATGCCCTGCTGCAGCAGTGCTGTACCTGAACTCACACCCCCCCTCATCTGCCAACATAGCAAATATATTGGGGTGTGCCAGATCAGGGCTAGCCTCCCTGGCACCCTTCCCTCTACCCCGCCTTCTAACTGTCACCCAGCTGGCTACCTCACGGTCCTGCAGCTCCATACTACCATCCTCCCCCACATCTATCCCATTGAGCAGCTGTTCAGTGAGCAGCAGACTCCTTTCCATATTGTCTATGGATCTCAGCATTGTCAGTCGTTCATTTAGATCCAGTATCTGGGCTTCCAAATGCACAACGTACTCACATTTCACACAGCAGTATGCACCCTCGACCGGCTGGTCAAGGAATGCATACATGTGGCAAGATGTACACTGGATGGCATTGCCAATCATGGAGCTCATTTCCTAATGGGGATTGCACCAGACAGAAATGATACGTAAAAAGAAATGCAAAGTATTAACAAAATACAACCAGCAATTCAGTAAGTCCTCCCTTCCAAACTCCCTGAATCCAAAGTCACTGAATCACAAGTCACACACTTACTTCTGTCGCACTTGCGCTCTGTCACACTCAGCTCGCCACCCTCGCTAGAAGATCAGATTTAAAGAGGTTTTTGTTTTTTTTTGTTTTTTTTCCCCTTAGCAGAAAATCAGCCTACAGCTCAGTGTACTTCCATATTGAGACGTGTAAAGCAGCCATCACTGTTAAATAGTAATTAAAAAAAAAAAAGACCTACGGCTCTAGGATGACAAACACACTTTCAAAGTGCACGCCGTGTTCTGACAGACCCATTCATTTGGATAGTTATGGTTGTTCAGCAAATTAGATGAAACACAAATATTCATCTGAGTGGGGGCACCACAGGGCACCATTCAGCCTAAAGCCGGCCCTTGTTATGATGTTTAAAACAATTAATTATATTTACGTATTTCTGAGTATGAGGAAAAAGCTATTAAATGTTTTTTGTTTTTGCCTTTTCCTTTCACATTTGGACTACTTTGTGTAAACATACCCAGAGGATACAATGGGTATGTGTTCTGTTCATGAAATGCTTACCGTAATTAAAACCTCTAGGGTATCCTTAAGGCATGTGCGAATGCTGGATATTTGGTGCAGAAAATACACTGCTCCCTGTTGTAGGAAATCTGGTGCAGATTGTGGCCAACCTCAATTGGGAAATGTTCCTGTCACGTGTGGAATATAAATGTTAAAATGTGATAGAGGGCCACCTTGACCTGCAGCACGTGCCATCTGTAGGGAGCCACAGTCGCCAGCCCCACGGTACGTTCGTGGCATTACTGTTATGTAGAGATCCCTGTTCTGCTGCTTACACCTGCAGATGCCAATAATGTGCATGATGGTGACACCACAGGGTTCATACCCAGGTGTCGGTATGTGATCATTACGTGCACTTGTATCGTCTTTGTTGATCATTATCACTATATTTGATGCTTATATGAAAAACCAGGGATGATATGCAGAGTATGAATACTTAATATTTGATAAAAGCCTCATGCTGTGAGGGCAGAGTGTTGTTGACGTAAGCTGCATACTACAGGCCATTTAGCTGCTATTGGCTTTCTTCACAACCCTGTATTGTATTTGTAGTGTAATACATAATTTTGGTACAGACTCTTACAGCCAGATTGGCCGTTTCTCTACTCCGCCTCAATATAACCGCTCCGAGCAGTCAGCTTTCCCAAAACACATTTATGGCCAAAAATATTGCCTCCGTTATGTCACCATCGTCCATTGTTAATGAGTCCAATGATTAGTTGCTGTGATCTTCTCTTATTCAGGGATTTAAGACTCCATGAAGGCCTATAGATTTCTACACACACATTCACTGGTAGGCTATAATGAACGTATCCTTTTGAGATGAAGCCTGCTAGAAAACCACAGACTGTATATGAAAGGCGGAAGTCACTTGTGGCTCTACTGTAGCTGAAATGATAGGAGTTATTGTTAGGACTTGTACATGAGCCTTGTCAACCGTGCTGAATGGCTTTTAAACCTTATATGAAGTGTACCTAATGATGTGAGCAACTGTATACAGCAATTGTGGATGAAGCGTGTCGATGGGGATATGCTTGTGAGTAGGATTCTCCTGTGCCCTAGCCAAAAGGCTCTTAGTGACTATGATGCTGCTTGTCTGCGCCCTTCTAATCCAGATTTCCTGTAGCTACTCCCTACTGTGAGAGGGTAGCAGCACGTGCATTAGAGTGTGAGCACTATGGCTGCAGTTTGCATACGTGGCTTATAGAATAACTGATTTTATTGTTCCTGCTATTAAGTGAAGATGCCCATAGTCATTGATGGGTAATGACATTGCTTATAAAGTTGGTTACAGATGGCCACAGAAAAATAAGAACTGCCTAATTCTTTCCATTTTAATGTGATTTTCTGATCTGTTGTGTCCGAGGTCGGTTTTACTCTGATAAAAGTATGGGTGTTTCTATTAAAGGGGTTATTCACTACTTAACAACCCCTCCTTAACTGCTAAAGTGCCCCAGATCGGAGGAGGCAGAGTCTCCTTGCAGACTGGCACCATTCCTAGAATGTCTGTGCTGTCGTCTGATGGAATACAGAGAGGCTACTTACTGATCAGTGTGTTTGCTGCAGTGGTCACATGTAACAACAATGTAATGTGACTGCCAGGAGACACGGCACCAACATGGCTGGAATGTTCATGGGCTGGAAGGGGAGTTTTATTTATTTTTTCTCTTATTTTATGAGGCACTTTAGTAGTTAAGAGGTTGTCTGGTGGTGACAAGTTGGCTGTGAGTCAGTTATATTACTATCCCACATAAATTACATTTTGTATGTTATTCCCAGTAGGGATCTTTAGGGTTTTTCAGGATCAGAAAACAATTGGCTATATGAGAAGCATGTTGGTATCAAACCATAAGCATTATTCTCCCGCTACAGTAAATTCTGCCGCTCCTCCAGCATTCTCTGCTGGTTTAAGTGTCACCCGTATACTGTACATTAAATGTCAGTCAAACCTGTAGATTTTTGCATTTATGAATTTGTTATAGTCCTTTTGAACTTGATCAGCTGGGAAGTTTCATCAGGGGACGAGCTGCCACCAGGCTTTCTTTTGCCATTAAAGCACGTGCACGCTTCGCCAAACTGAATGGGCTTGACTATAAAGTTGGTAGCGATGGCATCCTCCTACCTCTGTGACCACTGCAGCCTAGCCATGACCTCTGCAGTTTACAGCAGGAGGACGTTATAAGCAGGGATTGGATGCAGCATTCATGTGAGTAAATTGGCACCGAAAACACAAACTTAGACAGGGTGGCAGGGCATTTATCAGGTTAGCAAATGGACCCTGTTATTTATGGTATCTCCCTTATAGTTTAGTTTCTGTGTGTTTTTTTTTTTCTTTTTTTCTTCCATGGATGTGTGAAATCTGTGTGTATCTGTTTTGAAATGGATAGCCATGGATCCTTTTTTTGCCTCCCATGTATCCCTATGGGCACGGATTGGTCCAAAGTGGTCATCCATTCGTGTCATTTTTGTCAGTGATCTGTTTGTCCACTTTTTTGCTGTACCCATAATCGGAGACCGCTCCGGTTGTTGGGCTGCCTTCAAAAAAGCGGACACAAACGGACAGAAATGGATCCGTCACGGTCTGCATCAAACAACGTGGATGGCTATGAAGATGGATTTGTATGTGTCTGTTGTGTTGTACTCAGGGCCGACTCCAGGTTTTTGCAGGCCCCAGGCGAAAGTGTCAGTGGGCCCCTTTAACACATACCATGATTCATGAATACAATATAGAAACTGAAGGCTGTGTATATATAATATACAGGCACCTGAGTGGGCTGTATATATAATATAGAGGCTGTATAGGGCTGTAGATAGAATATGGAGACTGCTGGACTGTATATATAATATGGAGACTGCCAGGCTGTATATATAATATAGAGGATGTGGGCTGTATATATTACTTGGGGGCTCTGCTGGGCTGTATATATTATTTGGAGGATGTGGCACCCAGCAGCAGCGCCCAAATATTATATATGCCCTGGCACGGCCTCCATTGTATGTATGTATGTATGTATGCATATGTGTGTGTATGCATGTATGTATGTATGTATGTATGTATGTGTATATGTATGTGTGTGTATATATATGTATGTATGTGTGTATATATATATATATATATATATATATATATATATATATATACACACACACACACATATACAAGCACGGTCTCCAAATAATATATGTGAACTAGCACAGCCTCCATATACCCCCAGCAGCAGCCTCTATATAGACCCCAGCAGCCTCTATATGCACCCCAGCAGCCTTCAGCACACAGTAAAAAAAAACAAAAAAACGATTATACTCACCTTGCACTTTCTTCTCTTTTCATCCTCTGCTATTTTCTTCTCCCTCCTTTATTCTCCCTCCTTTCTTCTTTCCCCTCGCTGGCCCTGCAGGCCGGGAGATGCAACTGCTTCCTTCTCGGCGTGTCCCGTCCACCTCTCTGCTCAGCTGCCTCCAGATTGGATGTGGGTGCTGCTGGGGGAGTGGTGCAGACATGCCCCTTGGATACCCGACCAGTGCCTTAGCAACATGACAGGGACTGTCACAGAACCTGCGTTTTACAGCAAATAGAGGGGAAAATAATGATTGCGGCATCATGGCACGGTGTGTGAGCAGCGGTGGGCCCCTGTGTCAGGTCAGGGCCTCGGCTCTTGCCCGGGTACACCGGGTGCTGACGCCGGCCCTGGCTGTACTGATCATGTGCTGAAGCCAGGCACAGCTCCTATCTCTGGTAAGTTCGTTTCTAATTCTCTCTTCTCTATCTCTCTCTTCTCTCATTGTAATGCATGCAAATAGACTCCCCCAATCTTTGATAAACATCAGATCTGTCAAACACAAGTATCGGGAGCATCACATCATCATCCATTTGCACGGTTGCGTGCCTGTCTGTCTGGTCCTTCAAATTAAAGGATCCACATGGACAGGCAAAAAAACGCAGTGTGAAGGTGGCCTTAATTGTTATCATCATCACACTTTCTCTTGTCTGCAAATATATTAATGTAGGTCCTGATCTCCTGCTTAGGGTGCGTTCACACTACGATTTTTAGGGAGCCGATGCTGTCCGATATAAATCGGACAGCATCGGCTCCCTTCTGATGCCTGGAATCGGGTGCCAAATAGGCACCCGATTCCGGCATAAAATCGGCGCCGGAGGCTGAAAAAAAAAGAAAAAAAAAAAAAAGTTTATTCTCACCTGCCCCGAGCCCCCGCTGTCCCCCGCCGTCTTCCGCCATCTTCCTTTAGGTTCCCGGTGGCTTCCGCAGGCTGCCGGTGTCAGCAGAGGTGTACCTCTGCTGTACACAGGACCTGCGGTGATGTCACAGTCACGTGACCGCGGGTTCACCATGGTGAACTCGCGGTCACATGACTGTGACATCACCGCAGGTCCTGTACAGCAGAGGTACACCTCTGCTGACACCGGAGCCTGCGGCAGCCTGCGGGAGCCACCGGGAACCTAGAGGAAGATGGCGGAAGACGGCGGGGGACAGCGGGGGCTCGGGGTCAGGTGAGAATAAACTTTTTTTTTTTCTTTTTAACCCTTGTGCTCCCAGGAGCAGTTTTACTGTACTGAGCTTGCTCAGTACAGTAAAATGGGGTCCGAGGAGACATACATGTTTCCTCGGACCTTTCTCCATAGGGCCCCATGTTAGGGATCGGGTCAGATCGGATGTGCACTAAATGCCATCCGATTTGGTCCGATCCGACTCTGTCAGATTTTGTAATCGGATGAAAAAATCGTTGCAGGCAACGATTTTTTTCTCCTGAAAAAAATCGGCCAAAATCGGGCAGAATCGGATCGGACCAAATCGGATGGCATTTAATGCACATCCGATTCGGTCCGATCCCCATAGGGATCCATAGGATCCGAAAATCGGTCCGATGCTGTCCGATTTTTTTCGGACAGCATCGGAAATGCAAAAATCGTGGTGTGAAAGCACCCTTAGACTACTGCAGTAGTCTCCCCCTTTTCTGTGGCTTCTTATCCCACCTTTGCACCCCTCCAATCCAACAATTCTGCTGCCTTATTTATCCTCCTCGCCCCTCTGGCAATCCCTTCACTTGAGACCCACTGCACAGAGAATTTCTCATATCTTCCCAAAACCTCCTTCGTTGGTCTTGTCTGCACCTTGAAAACTTGTACTTGTGACTATCTCTCCACAAAAGCCTTGAACCTACAATAACGTTGCCACTATGAGGCTATGTTCACAGTTTCTGTAAAGAAATAAAACCAATGTGTGTGGATGGCTTTTGCCTAAATCACATAGGTTTTGCTGGGAATCAAAAAATACAGGTTTAGATTGCCATGGATGGTTATAAAACCAAGGTAAAAGCACAGTGTGTGAACATAGCCTCATCTTGCCTACCAATATGTTATGGCCTCTCAAGATAGTGGACAACCCCTTTAATGGTTTCTTTACATATATTTTAAATCAGTGCAATTTTTTTGTAATGTATCTGAACCAGGTCCCCCCTTCATTGTTTTAACTTCAAGACAATTCGTTGGGTAGACAAAAGCATTGCAGACAGGCTGCATTCACTCTGCCAATCGCATACAGGCACAGAGGAGTACAGGCGGGGGGACAGACAACTGGCGATTGAACACCTACTGGTCATTTAATACAGTTCTTGAGACAGTTTTGCTAATGCCTGCCATTTTGAAAAAATATATTTACATACATGGCTGAAGCTTGGTTTTCTATAGAAAAATAACCCTTGCAAAGAGCTGAATACCTTCTGATCTACACTTTTATATGAATTTATTTGGCAAAAAACTAAAATAAAATGTTCAGTAATTGAGAATCTCTAAGAACACCGCCTGGCATCAATGGCGGGAATAGAAACTCTTCCAGTGTAGAGTTTTTGAGCGTCTAACCTGACTATTGCAGTAATACTCACAAAATACCGTATTTGTAAGAGTAATGTTCAAAATTCCTAACCCTCTTGGGTTTAATAGCAATTATGCTCTCCATGAGATTTCTTACATGTTTTATTCATTGTTTGAACTAGGCAGATAATATCAGGTATGAAGTGTCCATGGCGATATTCAGCACTGCGTTCTCCTAATGATACAGACTAGACTCCCCCCAAGCGGTTATTGGCATTTATTATTATATTTAAGCTTTTATTAGGTCAGATTTTAGCTTTGATATAGAAATTTAATTTAAATGCTGCATTAACAAATGACGTAAAGACTTGTACAATGGAGTTTCCATATATTCTGCAGTGCACTTTATTGGAAAAATGGGCGAACACTAGATCATATTGCAGCTTGATCCCAGATCTGCTTCAAGGCCAGTTACACGGTGCGAGATCATGAATGATATAGATCAAACGTCACGGGTTCGGAGTCGTTCAAACGATATCATTAGGACGTCGTTGCGTGTAACACTGAGATACGACTACGATAAATCGTTGGATCGTTGATCGCAAATTTGAGAACATGTTCTCAAATCAGACGATCCACGATCAGCCAACCCGCTGCATCGTTGTGTGTGACACCGCGATAACGATGTCGTTAATGACGTCCCCATTCATAACAGTGAACAAGGATCGTTCGCTGGGTTGAATGGATAGCTGCTTGCCACATCATTGGTGCGTCGTGCACAATATCTATACGTGTGACGTCTCACCAACCATCTCTAAACGATGTCCTAATGACCGCGCTCCCGTGAGATCATTAGTGACATCTAAACCAGTGTTTCCCAACTCCAGTCCTCAAGGCACACCAACAGGTCATGTTTTCAGGATTTCCTTAGGATTGCATAGGTGATAATTTAATCACTTGCACAGGGATAATTCCATCATCTGTCTAAATTAATGGCATTCATACTGCAGGCATGTGGGTGTTCTGAGTACAGGAGCCTCATGTATTTGGGTATTCTTATCGTGATGAAGTGATGGCATATTACTTCTACGGTAGTGATGTAATATCTGGGAACCCTACCCATCCTGAGAATGAAGGAATCACTCTATTCGCCACAGTGTGGCTGGACCCAGATGGGTAAAGGAAACTGTACCTGGCCCTTATCAGTGGAATGGAGGTATACCTGAGCTTCTTTATTCTCAATAGTTGCCCCTTGATCAATCCTACAGTGATAGGAATGCCTCTTTAAAGGCCCTGTCACACGTGTCAACCAAGGCTGCGTTGTCGGAAGCGATGCGCGGATGCGCGCTCGCTTCCGACATCGCAGCCTTGGTGTCACACGGCAACATGTTGCCAGTGACGCCGCGGCGATGTGGGAGGAGCCAATGCTCGCTGGGCTGGGATCAACCCAGTGAGCGATCCGCAGCAATGGGTCGCCGCCAACATCGCTATTACGGTGTCAGACGCCGCGATCCAGCCTAATCGCTGGTTGCCTTTGGCCCTGTCAAACGCGTCAATATCGCTAGCGACATCGCCGAAAAGTGACGCATCAGCGACGTTGCTAGCGATATTGCAAGTGCGTCGTGCTGTGTGAGAGTGCAACGCAACTGTGATTTATCGCTAGTCGCAGGTTGACGAGGATGAATGTAAACCTGTCAATCTGCAACCAGCGATTAGGCTGGATCGCGCTATCTGACACCGCAATAGCGATGTTGGCGGCGATCCAACCTATACCGCAGCAATGCTGCGGATCGCTCGCTGGGTTGATCCCAACCCAGCGAGCGATGGCTCCTCCCACATTGCTGCGGCGTCACCGGCAACATGTTGCCATGTGACACCAAGGCTGCGATGTCGGAAGCGAGCGCGCATCCGCGCATCGCTTCTGACATCGCAGCCTTGGTTGACACGTGTGACGGGGCCTTTAGTAAATGGCTTACTTAGGAGATTTGAGTAAGCAAAACATTTGTCTTAATGTCATTCTTCACTATGTTAAAAAACCTGTGTTGTCAATCAGCGGTTTCCCTGGCACTTCCTTGTATATACGAAGTTGCTAGTGCTGTACCTGGTTAGAAGCCCACTTTACCCTACAGTCACATGGAGACTTGCTCCACAAATTCTGCAACAGAAAATGGGACTAATCCAAATGGATGCAGTTGAATAAGATGAACTGTACACATTTCTACGACCAATATGCTGCATGTAAATGCACACTTAAGGCAGGGTTATTCACTAACATTGAGATCATGATGTTGCATTGTGACAGCCCATCTTATTGCTTACAGTATGGTGTTGTGATCTTCTTCAACACTCCCAGATATTTCCAAATCTATTGGATTTTCAGTTGCTGGTTTCAAATCACACACAACTATCTTGCCGTAGACTTCAATGTAGGTTGCGTGTGTGTTGTCTGATTTGGCTGTTTTGTTTACCACAAAGATACAGCTCTAATTTTTAATAGTTGCACAACAATTTGCACAGATAACCTTGGTCGTATGATTTGTGAGAATTACGTGGAGCAGTACAGGCTGCAGAAGACTACAACTTGTTATAAGCTGAGCCTCATTTCTCACAACTAGTGATGAGTGAGTAGCAAAATATTTGCACTCCTAACAAGTACTTTTTAATACTTGTGTATTTGCCCGAATAGCGAGTCCAATGTTAGTCCATTAGTGATAGGCTCCGCCCACACACATCCGGCCATAAAATGAGCATTTCCGGGACAAAGCGGGAGGGTGGTTTTTTTTTTGCATCTCTACTGCATAAAACACCTTGCTGTGCCCCAGAGAGCCTAATATTCAGTCTGCTCTCACTGGGGTGCCGACTTCCTTTGTGTACTGATGGGAGCTGTCAATTTGTGTCAGATCAATAACGATCGTCAGATCACTCACAATCACCAGCGATACTCGCTGAGTAACGACTATCGCGAATAGTATCGATTACACTCGTACATCACTACTCACAACTTAGTGTGAACACTGAAGCTTTTTGGCAACACTGCATTGTTTAAATCAGGGGTAGGGAACTCCAGGCCTCGAGAGCCGCACACAGTGAACGTTTTCAGGATTTCCTCAGCTTTGCACAGGAGTTGGAATCATCACTAGTGCAGGTGATTATATTATCACACGTGCAATGCTAAGGAAATCCTGAAAACTTGCACTGTGTGCAGCTCTTAAGCCCTGAAGTTCCCTACCCCTGGTTTTAATAGAAACACCGTCACTGCTGGTATCCCGAAATAGTGATCTTGTTCAGAAAATACACCTCTTGGACGTATTTCTCATAAAATTGGTGCTCACAGAAGACTGTAGCAGAGGTATAAAGATGGAAATTGGGGCACTTCCTATTCTCGCCATCTTCACTTGATGGAGCATAGTGGCCACTATTACTGAAGATTCCTATTTGTCTACTTTTTCCTACTTCTTCTTTGATTAAAGTAAGTGAAGCTTAGCAGGAGCAAATGCCCTGATCATCTTTATACTTGTACTAGTAATAATTCTTCATTTTGCTGGTGTTTGGTCTTCTGCTGGCTATCAGTAGGTTGAAGCAGCAGGATGTAAGGCCTGTCTACCGTTCTCTTAGAGGACCGCTGTGCGTGATCAGGACAGCTAGAGTCCCCGATGCTCTGAGGAAAGGTCACAACGTCTTTGAGATGAAAGCCGTGTTGCATTGATTTCATTTAAAGCTTTTTCTTTTGTATATGATAATGAATTGAGTTTCCTTAGCTTAAAAACATGGCAAATGCATGGACAAAACATTGCTGCTTTCTGCAGCTGAGGGCCATATTGTGCACAACACTGTATTGTGATTTATCACAGAAAATAGCCATGCAGAAGTGAACAGAGTCCAACCCTGTGTCAAAGGGTTATTCTGGTTGATTTTTTTTTTTAAAGTCCAACCTAATATAAACTTTTGACAAGTCTGATTGACAGAGCACATAAGTTTAAAGGAAGCTGTCACCCTTCCCCCTCCCCTCCCAGGGCATTTTATACTGTGCTCATAGGTCACACATCATGTAAATGGTGTTCTAGTAATCCCTGTATGTGCCAAGTCTGACCCCACATACCTGTGAAATGAACTTATATTCTCTCCAGGGTTGGACTCCTATTGAGTCTCTGAGGCTGGTATTCGGTCATGGTGGGAAAACATCTCGCCGCCCCCACAGCTGCAAATCCTGCCCTGCATACTTCGAAATTCCTGCTTCTCCTCTGGCCGGCACTTGAGTGACAGGAGCTTGCATCGGCGCAGTGGAGCCGGTGTCTGCGGGCCACAGAACAATGCTGAAGTCTCGCGAGACTTCCACACTATTCACGGACACCCGCTCCACTGCGCAGGCACTGGTGCCACTGTCTGTTCCCAAGTATCGCGGCACCGGTAGGTTACTACAGGGGACATTCGAGAAGTTTCATTTGATAGATTCAGTTTGAGATGGAGGGAGGACTGCCAATCCCTGGTATGTTGTATTAAAGTGGGATGTAAGGAGATAATGTGTGTGTTATTGGATGTAATTGGCACGTAGATGGTGCTGGAAACCAAACTTGATGATGGTTTGTCCAATATGGGCAGTATATAAGGAGAAATGAAGGGGGACCTGGGCTAAACTCTAAGGAACCAGGCAGTAAGGGGCAGAGGAGCAGAAGAGAAGCCTACAAAAGATGGTGAAGTAGCAGTCAGAGATAGGAGGAGAACCAGGAGAGAGCGTTGTCATTGAGGATGATAGAGCGAAGCATTGTGAGAAGAAGCTGGTAAGTCCGTGTCAAATTTTGCACAGATCCAGGAGAATCAGCAGGGAGTAGTGACCACTAGATTTAACGGTTAGTGCATCTTTAGACTAGTGAGGGCAGTTTTAGAGTATGGAAAGCATATTGTGAAAAGGGACAAGGAGAGTTGTCTGAGAAATAGCGTCTTAGGGCCCTTTTGACACACTGCAACTTTTCAGCGATCCGACCTGGCGGGGATTGCTGGTGCGTCGCTACATTGTTGCTGGTGAAGATGTCAAACAGTCTGATCTCACCAGCGACGCAGCAACGATACAGCAGTCGTTTGGACCCTGTCACTCTCAGGTGTAGTATTGAGATCGTTGTCGTTGTCCCTGTCAAACACAGCGATGCATGTTGCCCAACGGGAGCGCAACTACCAAAAAATGGTCCAGAACAATTTGTAACGATAAGCGATCTCACAGCGGGGGCCTGATCGCTGCTACGTGTCACACATAGCGAGGTCGCTGTTACATCACAAAACCTGTGACATTGTAGTGATATCGCTAGCGATATCATTGTGTGTGAAGTACCCCTTAAGCCCCCGTCACACTAAGCGAGATTGCTAGCGAGATCGCTGCTAAAGGCCCCGTTACATGTTTCAACATCGTTCCTGACATCGTTCAAAAGTGATGTAAGGAACAATATTGAAACGACATTGTTGTTGCGTCGTTGCTTGTAAAAGCACGATTCCTCAACGATAGTTGTTCAAGTCGGAGTTGACAGGTTTTCCTGCATGCAGGAAAACCTATTAACTTCAACTTAAGCAACCTGCGGCATCGTTCGGTCTGACACCGCAATAGCGATGTCATGGCCAACTTCGCCCATTCACAGCAGTGAGCAGGAATCGTTCGCGGTGTTTGCGAATGATCCCTGCTCACAACATCGTTGCTGAGTTGTCCACGATATCTGTACGTGTGACATCTCATCGACTATGTCGGCAACGACCGCGCGCACCCGAGATCGTTGCCGACATCATTTCAACGTTGAAGCGTGTAACGGTATCTTAAGTCACAAGTTTGGTGACTCAACAGCGACCTCGCCAGCGATCTCGCTATGTTTGACTCTTAGCAGCGACCAGGCCCCTGCTGTGAGATCGCTGGTCGTGTCAGAGTCTCCTGGACCATTTTTTAATCGTTGGGGTACCGCTGAGCAGCATGCATTGGTGTGTTTGACAGGGACAACGACCAACGACCTCAATACTACAGGTCTGAGAAACGACCTCCGTATCATTCCGGATCGCTGTTGTGTCACTGGTGATATCTGACTGTTTGACATCTCACCAGCGATCCCAACAGCGACGCACCTGTGATCCCTACCGGGTCGTATCATTGTCGGGATCGCTGGTGCATCGCCAAGTGTGACGGAAGCCTTAGACAAGAGTGTACCAAGTTCCAAGAGCTTATGGTACCTTTACACGCCGCCACGGCAGGCTGGATACATCCCGCTACAGACTACAAATGTAGCTTGTAGCGCCAATGTAGCCCGTCGTAGCGGCGTCTGAAGACGCGACGCTACAGCCGGCGACAGATACATCTGTTTATGGGCTCTGCTCGAAAACAGATGGCTATATCGCCGATGGTAGCGAGCTGTATCGGCGTGTAAAGAAGCAACGGAAGGCAACTCTGGACACCCGGGGCTGTAGCTGCAATGTAGCTAAGGCGTGACCTCGGCTCCATGTTACCGCGCCCCATGTGCGATCATTGGTGGAAGCTGCTGCATGACGATTGGTAGTCGCTGCATAGGGAGGCATATTTAAGGAGCTGACGAGTCACACTACACAATCGCTCGAGCGTGCTGTATTACTCAGCCTCCTGCGATGCCTGCCCAATCAGGATGTTATTGCTTCGTCCTATCAGCGTACGGAAGTCTTGTAATCCACAATTGGAGGACGCCTATGTGCTGTCCCTGCTGCACCAGGTCCGCCCATAGTAGCTGGTTGTAGCGGTGTGTAAATGAGCAACAGCTGGCTACTTGAGACACCCGGCGATGTAGCTAGCTATAGATGTAGCGTGGCGTAGCGAACCTTGTGGCGGCGTGTAAAGAGGGTGCGTTGACCGTTTGTAGCCGTTTGAGCGTGCTCGTGCACGTGAAGTAGCGGGATGTATTCAGCCTGCCGTCGCGGCGTGTAAAGGTACCATTAGAGATAGAGATCAGTGATGGGTCTGTAGTAAGCAGAGAAATTGTAGTTGAGGTTAGGGGTTTTCTTTCTCCCTCTTACATTTTCTGTCCATGATACTGTGATTGAGCACTTGTTTTGTGTAGTGAAATAAATTACCCCCTGATGCCATAAGTGTAGGAGGAGTGTGCAATGACTGTGGGAGGCAAATACCCATAAAGCAGTCCTGCAGTTGTGTTTTGCATGGCTGGGTAGGGCTGAGGATTACTGTAGTTATGATTGTTTAGGGGGAATAAGGGTCCATCCCTTTCTGGTCGTGGAGATGCTGCATCATAGAAGGGTGCACAGGGTGTAGCCTGGAGTTTGCTTGGAAGAAGGGGAGTTCATTAGGCATTGGCATTCTGTCTCTTCTCTCTGATCTGAAGATATAAAGGCCTCTTGGTTGCGCATTAGGAGTTACTGTGGACTAGTTTGATTTAAACAGGATGTAAAATCCCATTGTGAACAGGGTCTAGTATGGGGGGCCAGTCTGAAGGATGTGGTATGGTAAAACCTTTATGGCTGTCTGACCTGGTGCGGTATGTCACACAGCTGGTATATCACAGTATCTGGAAATCACTGTAGCTGAGCACGTCACCTGACTTTTCCTTTGGTTGTTATAATCCTGTGCAGTAAATATATTTGGGACCATTTTGACATCCAAACGCGTATGTTGTGTATTAGGGTTGAAGCTTGATGTGCTTATGGTTTGGTGGATTGGACCCTCATTCCAACTTTTCTAGGAATTTCACTGGCAACTTACTGGTTGCAGTGAAATCATGGACACATTGTTCTATCTTGTTGCTGTGTACAAAATGGAACAATGTGTCCATGATTTCACTGCAACCAGTAAGTTGCCAGTGAAATTCCTAGAAAAGTTGCTGCGTGTAAAGGTACCTTAACAGTCTTTAGGTAAGTAGTTAAAATGACATCTCAAGAGCCTTTGTCCTAACATCAGATTACCGTAGCATACAGATATTGGTGTGAGGCACATTAAAGCCATATGTACCCCTCCTCACAAATGGTATGTAAAGTATATCTAATCTTGTGACTTGGGTGATGGAGGCTAATAATAAGCATGTGTCTCTAAAACCTCTTGGGTTGACTTTGTCTGTATTTTGTAAGCTGAAGATAGACTTATCTTTTTATTTCTTTTCTTAGGCTGAACATATCCAGACCTTGGAATTGCCTTCTTGGTACCCAGTCATCAAGCAGGAAGATGATGGCACTAGCCGACCACACTTGCTTCATCCAAGGTAAAATAAAGGCTGCATAAAGCAGGGTGATGAAATAATCATCATAAGTTTGTTTCTCCCTTGACCATACGACTGGCATGGTAAAGATCAGGTTTGCGGTGTCAGCCCACCTGCTCTCATCTCATTACCTTTTATCCTGCAGCTACCATTCTCAGCAGGCAGTGTATTACATGGATGACCCATGGTGATATCACACGTGGGAGTCCCACATCGACACGGCTGCAGCACACCGTCCTGGGAGATTGTGCCCTTCAGCTTTCTCTGTCTAATGTTCCTTCTCCGATACACATAACACTTCTGCCCTTGCAAAGGCCGGATAACATTTTATGATTTAGCAAAATAGCTTTATTTTTTTATTTTTTTAAACCACTAATTTACACCTAGAACAATATGTACAAATTACAGGGGCTCTCTGAGGGTGAGGCTATTCTGAATAGGACCTAAAGAAATAATTAGTTACAGTATACACAAGGACTGTCTGTGTGGTGCCTCAGTAGTTTCACTTTTTAAAAGCCTATCCATTGTGATTTTAATTTCACAATCAATTGTCCACATGAAAATAAGTAACTTGGAGATATCAGACAAATCTGTGTCTTTTTTTTCTGCCAGAATTGATCAGTCATTATCAAAATTCTCAATTCTGAGGTAAAAATCTGTGTTCAGTGAAGACTTTCCTATTACTGAGATAGGAGATGGCAAATGTTACTGGTGAGATTCTATGATGTTGGGAGGAGGATAGAGCCAGAGGCAGGGGGACCGAGCCAGGGGCAGAACTCACCCTTCTCCTCCCTCTACTATCTACATAGAATCTCATCAGTAACAGCTGCCATCTCCTATCTCGGTAATGGGAAAGTCTTCACTAAATAAAGATTTTAGCTCAGAATTGAGAACTTTGATTATGACTGATCAATCCTGGCAGAGAAAGACACAGATTTGTCTTAGAAGAAATAGTACAAAGTTACTTATTTTCATGTGGACTATTGATTTATGAAATAAAAATTATAGGTATGCTTTAAGCATACTACAGACTAGCATAATGAGATTCATTGACCAGATTTAAAAATCTACTTACCGTATATACTCGTGTATAAGCCGACCCGTGTATAAGCCGACCCCCCTACTTTTGCCCCCAAAACCTGGGAAAATCTATTGACTCGCGTATAAGCCGAGGGTGGACCCCAGCACAGGTATACAGCCCCCAGCAGTGGTATACAGGCCCCAGCAGTATGATAAACAGCAGGCCCCAGTGGTATATACAGCAGCCCCAGTGGTATTGCAGCCCCAGTGGTGTATACAGCAGCCCCTATATACAGCAGCCCCAGTGGTATTGCAGCCCCAGTGGTATTGCAGCCCCTATATACAGCAGCTCCAGTGGTATTGCAGCCCCAGTGGTATTGCAGCCCCAGTAATGCAGGGCCCCTATATACAGCAGCCCCAGTGGTATTGCAGCCCCAGTGGTATTGCAGCCCCTATATACAGCAGCCCCAGTGGTATTGCAGCCCCAGTAATGCAGGGCCCCTATATACAGCAGCCCCAGTGGTATTGCAGCCCCTATATACAGCAGCCCCAGTGGTGTATACAGCAGCCCCTATATACAGCAGCCCCCAGTGGTATATACAGCAGCCCCAGTGGTATTGCAGCCCCTATATACAGCAGCCCCAGTGGTATTGCAGCCCCAGTGGTGTATACAGCAGCCCCTATATACAGCAGCCCCAGTGGTATTGCAGCCCCAGTGGTATTGCAGCCCCTATATACAGCAGCCCCAGTGGTATTGCAGCCCCAGTAATGCAGGACCCCTATATACAGCAGCCCCAGTAGTAGTATACAGGCAGCCCCAGTAATGCAGGACCCCCCCTCATGCTCCGGTCACCTGTAAAGCAAATTATACTTATCAGTGCCCGCTGCCGTCCGCGCCCGCATCTGCCGACATCCCGATCCTCCGTCTTCATGCGACTTCTTCCTGTTTCCTGTGCGCGTCGCCGGTAATGACGTCATTGCCTGCGACGCACACAGAAGCAGGAAGAAGATGCATGAAGACGGAGGATCGGGATGTCGGCAGATGCGGGCGCGGACGGCAGCGGGCACTGATAAGTATAATTTGCTTTACATGTGACCGGAGCATGAGGGGGCCCTGCATTACGGGGGATGCGGGGGCTGCTTTATGCCGCTGTATACAGCAGCCCCCGCACTGACTCACGTATAAGCCGAGGGGGGTACTTTTCAGCCCAATTTTTGGGCTGAAAAACTCGGCTTATACGCGAGTATATACGGTATTTGATGAGGATTTCACATTTGCAAGTGTCTGTCTGCAGGCCCTTAACAAGGGGGTCTGCATTATACAATATGGCCCCAATTCATCCTTGATGTCTCTCCACCTTTCTAGAGTATTTTGCTCGTTCTACAGTGGTCCTTTATTATTTGTTCCTTTATTCATTAAATATTTTGTGCCACTTTTTAAGATTCACTAAACTCTGTGTAACAAATATTACATTAGTAACATAATCTATTTTTTGGTGCATCTTGCTCCCGTATCTCTAAGGGTACCTTTATACGCCGCAATATCTGGTGGGAATCCTGAAAGTGATATGTCGCCCTGAAACTATTGCTGTCAAATTGCCTCCCAGTTGCGGCGTGTAATTGGGGAATTTGGCGGCGATAAATCACCTGTCGCCTGTTTTCTGATTTCAGACCACTGCTCCAAAATCAGAGGCAATCATGAAGGCGAGATTCCTGGCTTTTGGCGTGTGAACGGGCGATAGTGATGGAATCAGCGTCGCCTATGATTTCCCATAGGCGTGCCACAGCGTGCTGTATTCCGCTCCCTGTGTGAACTGATTGGTGCGGGCTACTGTGTTCTCATTGACACCGCGCCATATTTGAAGAGCTGTCCGTCCAGCACCACACAATGGCAATAGCGTCATGTATTAGCCAGCCTTCCATAGCTGTTGCGTTGTCCAATGAGCGTGTTTGGGGTGCGGTGTAAACCAGTCTGGCACGCCAATGTTTTCGCCGCACTGAACATGTACGCCCACATTCCTTTGGGGATTGCGGCTTGTGAAGCGTGTAATGTCGCCATCGGCTATCTGAGGTGACCATGAAAAAGTGCACGCACACGTTAGATCGCCTCATATCGCCACCAGATATTGCGGCGTGTAAAGGTACCCTAAGGGTTCCGTCACAGTCTTCGATGTAACGCAGTTTCACAAATTTTGATGCTAAAACGTTGGAAAATATGGTTCTTCGGTTTTTCGCAGCCTCACTCCAGTCCCACTCTGGCCTTTTTCCCCCACAGCATCTGAATTACCAGGAGTCAGCGCTAACGATCACAAGCTCTTTGTGTCCGTCTGAGTCTCCTTCTGGCTCTTATAGACATGCATTGCTGGGTGGATCAGAAATCACTTTGTGACGCCTTTATGGCAAGGCGCCACAGGGAGGTACTGCACCCAAACAGAAGGTGTAGTGCCTTTGTAGCCGTGGATATGAAGGACCCTACAGAGTCTTCACCCAATACCTATACAATAGGCCACCTTAGTACAGGGGACTGTATATTCAGTAGGTCCCAGGGGGTGGAGCCTAGATGAGTGGGAAATGAGGAGTGACAGAAGACCAGTCAGACGGTAGAAGACGGACGCAAGGGATCCTGTGACCGTGACAGGAGGGCACCTCTAAGGAAAGGGGTGACCCAGATGGAGAAGGGGGCCACTCCAGGACTGGTCGGAGCCAGCTGGAGACCCAGGTCATCACTGGTACACCGGAACCAAGGCGGTTAGTTACGGTCTATCCCTAACCGCAGACCGGCAGGCTGTGGGCCCGACATAAGGGAGCCACAGCACCCATCAAGCAGTCCAACATCAGTCCCATAGTTGGGTTCATGACGCTGAGAAGTAGAGAGACTTTAGGCAACAGACCCCGAGGACTAGAGACTAGACTTACGAGTGGGAGTACAGAAGGCCATCAGGGCACAGAAGGGAAAAGGACCAGGAGAGCCATTTAAGGACACCTCTGACAGACTCTGGAAAAACCTCCAAGATCCGCGGCTACGGCCCCCGGTTAACCCAGACTGTACCATGTACCGATTTCACCTGATGCAAGTAAAGAACTGTTTGAGCTGATCTGGTGTCTGGTCTCCGTTCATCCGTCGCCCGGAGGGCCTCTACAGCATCACAGAGATGAGGACTACGACTCCCCTCATCAACCCCGCTGCCCTGAGGTAAAGCTCTGCCTGTGGGGAGCTGGACTACCAAAGCTGCACTTTCACCACCTCAACGGCCGGTCGTAGCGCTGGTAACCCTATTACCAGGTACCACAGGTGGCATCACGTTACAATTCCCCCATTATCACCCCCACCCGCCATTGAGGGTCCAGGGCCGGAACCAGGAACTGACAAGCTGTGATCCCCACCAAAGTCAACCGACTCAACTTCTCAAATGCTAGTGATCCAGCAGGTAAGTATATTGCTAGGGGCAAGGAACATTCATTAGTAATTCCACTCCACTGGGGAAATTAAAAAAACAAAACAGCGAAGTGGTGTTTTCAAGGCAAAAATAAAAGGCTTACTTGACTTTAGAACAAACTCCTGAATCACATGTGGCATTTGAAGAACTTGTAGCAAAAAAAAAAAAAAAAAACCTGCTACCATGAGACAAAAAAAAAAAAAAATAGGTGACAAATGATGAATCTGGACATGTCCACCAAGGAGCTGCCTGATTTTTTGTTACCCTCCCTATATAATATGGGATCTCTCGCATACGGCTTTGTAACTGTTGTATAGATTTAGTAAGTCTCCACAAGTGCAAACATCTCTTGGTTGACTTTATTTTTTTTCCTTAAAGAAGACCTGTCACCAAACCAGGCATGGTGATCTAATTACAGCACTGGATGCAGCATGTCCGCAGCATGCAGACAAGGGGTCCCCCAGCACTTGAGCAGCCCTGTACCCCGAGATAATACACTTAGAAAACTTACATGCTCCAGCCACGAAGGAGGTGGCTAGGGGCAGGAGCCAAGGGCAGATTCACACCCCCTGCATGTTTAATTTGCCCACCGCTGCCAATCATTTTCTCCTTGTCTGCAGCATTTAAACAGAGGTTTTTTTTTTTTTCTCTCCTGTTTAGCCCCGCCCCTCAGGGGGTGGGGCTAAATGGACTTTCTGGGAGAGAGAAAAAAAAACTCTGTTTAAATGCTGCAGACAGGGAGACAATGATTGGCAGCGGTGGGCAGATTACACATGCAGGGGGTGTGAATCTGCCTTTGGCTCCTGCCCTAGCCACCTCCTTCGTGGTTGGAGCATGTAAGTTTTCTAAGTGTATTATCTCGGGGTACAGGGCTGCTCAAGTGCTGGGGGACCCCTTGTCTGCATGCTGCAGACATTCTGCATCCAGTACTGTAATTAGATCATCATGCCTGGTTTGGTGACAGGTCCTCTTTAATTTTTGTGGACTTTGGCACACGCGGTATCTTTTAAAGCTGAATCTCGCCCTTCCTCTGGAAGCAATGACCACTTTTTAGAAATGTGTAAACATTGTTTTAAATGTTTAATACAACTTTCTAAAATATGTTTTTTGTTCAACGGTCACATTGACATATTGTGCCTACTCAAGGGTCACTTAACCTAGATGGAAAGATAGTTTTAAGAAAGTATGTGCCCTGATTACCTGATGGGTGCAGACTTCATAGGTTTTTACCCCAGTCAGCATTCTGGCCATGCTTGTGGCTCAAGGCATTGTGAATTATGTGTGTTGTTGGCAGCCTAACATATCAGAGCTTCCATAGACCACAATGAGGCCCACATGAGTTACTCAGACCCCATGTTTTTTCTGACGCATGAAGCCAAGGATGGTTGTGCAGGTCACCATTGGTAGTTACACAATCCTTTATGTATACAGAAGGCTGGGTCTGCACAGCATGGCATCGAGGGCTGCAAATGGCTTTTGAGCCACTTGGCCTAAAACTAGATAGGACCATTGGTGCCAAAGTTGAGGAGCGCTCAGTTGTAAATGTGCCCCATTATATTTGTTTGCCATTCTGGATGTCCAGGAGAAATGTCTTTCAGCCCAGTGATATCCTGCAAAATCTCTTGGATGGGTTACACAACCTTAATCTAAAATAGTAAGGGATGTGACAAATATCTGTACTTCATTAATACGTTGACTTAACACCTTCATTTTGTAGCTGCTGTGCTTGCTCTGTTAATCTCTCTCCTTTCTACAATATTTAGATCAAGCATTAAAATTCATTAGGGAACTAAGCCGAACCCTGTCAAAGCTGATAGACAGAAAGCTGCTATTCCATCACTGTCTCCAGCGCCGTCTCATGCATATCGTATTCAATTAAACCAATAAAGATTTGGAGCTCTACTCAATCTGGCATATTTGTGAAATTACATAGAATGCACTAGTTTAAAGAGGTATTCCCACTTTTTTTTCCTTTAGTATAAGGCTCCTTTCACATCAGCGTATTACTGATGTTTCCGGCAGATGGCGCCGCATCTGCCAGATAACAGCTGATTTGCGGACCGGATCCGGCAAGCCCCATGCATTGTCTATGGGGCTTGTGGTTGGGTGCAGCCGGACCCGGCAGATCCGGCACTTGTGGCGGCGAAAAAATACCACTGGGGCAAAACCGCACTTGCCACACCTGACCTCAAGCTCCATTGACAATGCATGGGGCGTCCCGTACCGCAAGTCGGCCGTCAGGCAGTTGATCCGGCAGATGCGGCGCCATCTGCCAGATCGGTCGCAAGCATCAGCAAAATGCTGAGGTGAAAGGAGCTCTACAAATGTGTTTGGGACATGATTTTGTGGCACTGACTATTGTGTGTTGTCCTACACTTGTTAGTCCAGCCTTTCTCACAGGCCCCACTGCTTACCTGTCTACAATATGGTGGCTGCTGGTGGAGCAATGGGACCAGACCAATAGAAAAGCTGTTTTCCATGTGTCTGGTCACGTGCTCCTCCACCAACAGCCATTTCATGGATAGAGCTATGCAAACCCTGATAAAGAATAACCTGTAATGTGTATTAGGGGCCACAAAATAATGTATTTGACACATCTGTTAAGATATGGTTGACAACACTCTTATTTTAGCTGATTATAAATTCTACATTATTGACCTGCATATTTAGCAGATGATTTTTGGCTGTTTTATGGTATATTGTGTAGTGAACTGATTAGGAGTTTGCTGTAAATTGGACTTTTTATTCCAATATATTTATGTATGTGACTATAATTCTAGCCCAACTGCAGCTTAATGCAATGCTTGTGTTTTTGGCCCATTTTTCCTCTGCAGGTATTCAGTTGGGAATCTTTTACAATAGAAAAACACTTCTTTTCTTCGCAGGAACAACACTGTAGGAATTGTTTCATGACTCCCAAAAATGATCCATCTTGGCGAGACACATGTTTAAGGGAAATGATTGCATCTTTTTGTCAGTATAGTAATGATCAAGCAAGATGCCAGGAACATTTTAGGTTGTCACACACTTGGATATAGTTGTAGCACACAGGGCATTACCCTGTGCCTGTGATCTATTAAATATGGCAGTTCAGGTTTTCGACAAGTCCAGCAGTTCTTGAGTAACAAATCTCTGGTTGATGCCTTGTGTTCCTCTTAATATCATGGCTCAGCCTTTCATATCCGTGCTGTTAGTGGGGGATTTTTGACAAAGATTTCTATAGACAAAATTATTAATTTGGCTCCAAAGTGGATCACAATGTGTAGAAGAGTCAAGGCCTCTTTGATTTATGAATCGATGCAGGTCCGAGCCTGTGATCTGCCAACAATATATCACTGATGTATGGGAGGCGGCTGATGAAAGCCATCTTACCCTGTGAGCTGCTCCTTCTGGTCACAGATGCCACGTATAACACATGTAGGGTTCTCCATCTTGTGTTCTTTCTCCTACTTATTTTTGTCTTTTTGCTCTTTCACGCTTTCTTTCCACTATCTTATTTTTCTTTGCTCTTTCACACTTTTCTTTTGCTTTTTCAATAGCTTTCTTCTGTTCTTCTGATCTCCTTTGCTGTTTCCTTCTCTTCTTTTTTTTTTTTTCATTTTTTTTGCTCTTTTACACGCTCTCTATCTTTCCATTAATCATTGTTTCAGTTTCTTTCCTTTGCTCCCTTTATTTCTTTTCTTTGCTAGTTCTCATTTCACTTTCTATAATTTCTATATAAGCTTACTTTGATTCTTTGCATTCTTTAGTTGATTAATTGGGAGCCGAAAAAATGCTGTTTTAATATGAGCTGTAAGATTAGGTGGCAATTTGGTATTTTGTTACAGAAAGTGACTGATCCCCTTTTATAATTGCAGTTACAAGAATATATAAAATGGGGCAATTGAATCTTAGGCCTGCATTCCCCCTGCCTCCCCCCATCCGGCATTTACAGGTTAACTTTCCATGCTGGCTACCCGCATTGAGACAAATGCATTGTATAAATATTAATGGAATAAATGAAGTCTGAATTGAATTACACTTTGAAAGGCAGTGAATGCCGATGACTGAAAAGATATTCTTCATCAATAGAGTAGGGAAAACAAAGATGTTGTTTTATTTATGTCCTTGTAAACGCACCAGGGGCTCGGTCATGCGATTTGTGAGCCAGATTTCCTCCTAAAGGAAGTTGTTTATGTTGTTGGTTGAAATAAAGTTTTACTTGTTGCACACAGTTTTGTAATCTCAGTGTATCCATTCACAGCAGTGTTCAGGATCGCTGCTTGCTGTTAGTGAATGGAAATATTGGTTGGATGTTTTTTTTTACCAATGGTGCTCAGAATAATTAATTATGCAGAACAGCCTGAAGCCAAATGACTAAAATGTATCTATCACCATATGGATTTTAAAGTGAACCTGTCACCCCCCCCCCCCTCCTTAGTGCTTTACAAACTGAAAGAATCAGCTTCAGCAGCGTCTTTGCTTCATTCTTGTGCCTATAATCTATAGCCGCCCCCCATACACCCAAAGAAACACTTTATAATGTATGTAAATCATTACTTAGGCCAGTGTTTCCAACTCCAGTCCTCAAGGCACACCAACAGGTCATGTTTTCAGGATTTCCTTAGGATTGCATAGGTGATAATTTAATCACTTGCACAGGGGATAATTCCATCATCTGTCTAATGATAAGGAAATCCTGAAAACATGACCTGTTGGTGTGCCTTGAGGACTGGAGTTGGGAAACACTGACTTAGGCGGTCCGATGTGTCTCATCACTGTGTCCTATCATCGCTGCCAGGCCGGTCCTCCCCACCTCCTTCATGTGTCTGCCGTCACCTCTCTTTTTTTCCCCCTCCTCTTCGGCACCTGCGCATATTCATCTTTGTTCACGCAGGTGCTCAGAGCTCAGACGGAGTGTGGGGGACCACGCAGGCGCAATGATGACAGCCGAAGTGCAGGCACCAGAGCCCGCCCTGTTATGATTTGTTGTATATGACACTTCACGCAGGCGCAATGACGACAGCCGGTCTCCCCGCCCTCTGGCTAAGCAGTGTGCACCTGCGTGAACAAAGATGAATCTGCGCAGTCGCTCAAGAGGAGGGGACAAAGAGAGAAAAGGAGACGGGGAGGACCGGGCCAGCAGAGATGTTAGGACACAGTGACAAGACTAATCGGACCACCTAAGTAATGATTTGCATACATGACAGGAAACTTTAAAGAGTTACTTTCGGTGTACGGTGGGGGAGAGAGAGTAGACACCTTCACAGTATGCAGCATAGACGCTCCTGAAGGTAGTGCTTTCAATTTGTAAATCACTTGGGAGGGGGGTGACAGGTTCACTTTAAAGAAGTGAGAGAAAAAACATAATGTTGAAATAGAGAAGATAGATTAAAATGGGAGCAAAGAAGGGCCACTTTCCATGTGTTGATATGAGGTAAATGTTTGCCCTAATTTTATTCTCGCTGCTGCTCCTTGAATATTACTTTCTTCTTTTTTGCAATCCACCACACTGTTCCTGATACATTTTTTATTTTTGCACATTTCTATGGTATTTACAAGGAGGCGTGGCTCACAAGGTAATAAATGCAGACATGCCCAGAGAATCCAACATGCCACGCCCCTTTGGTAAAGGCCATACAAATCCTTACTAAATAAAAATGTCCATATCTCTGGCAGATTTCTTGAAAAAATAATACTTGAAGCAGTGGATATGAATTAAGAGGAAAAACTTTTATTTTGACCTAATGGTTCTCTTTACGATATTAATCTATTCATTGACAAGAAGAAGAGATGTGTGTGTATATATTATAATATGTGTGCATGCACATATATTGCTGTCAGATTTTTCTTTAATTCTGTTAATTTGTTTTTTCCCCAGTTACTATCTTTACATGTACGATAAAGTGGTGGCGCCAAATGTGTCCCTTTCTGCTGCAGTATCGCAATGTAAGGACTCCAAACCCATAAGAAGAGAAGCTGAGACGAACAAGCAGGCAGTATCACAGTCTGACAACCAGGCCCGGAGCACAAAGCATAAATCTACTACCTCATACCCTGACCTCTCCATGGAGGAACAGGAGAGCGTAGATCTGAAAACAGATAAGGAGTCCAGTAATAGACAACGTAAGTAAAGCACGTGAACAGCAGAGGCCATGCTCCTCCAAGGAATATTGCAAGATGCCCTGATTAACAGCTTAGTTTTCTGTTGATACCTGGAATTATCTCCCTGATTGTTTTGCTGTCCCTGAGGATGTGACATAATGTGATAAGACATGGAAGCTGCCGTTCAGCTGTACTGGAGACACGATAGCAGAGAGATGTTGAATTGTGTTCATCAGTCAGTACATAATACACTGAAAATGATTTACTATATTGAAATAATCCCTTATTTTGCTGAAAGAGCTTTTTTGCACAATGGAGCACATAAGTAATCTGCCACACTTAAAATATTGTTTAGGTGGGAAATATAATGGTTTCACAGCAAACACCCATATATCTTATCAGATCCTGCTCTTTTCTGAATGCATACTACCAGCTTAGGCTGGCTTCACATTTGCGTATAGGAAGGCAGCGTATTGCTGCCTTCCCATACGCAGTCAAACGCATGCGCACTGCGTTCCTATGTTTAACATAGGAACGCATTGTGCCTGCGTTTGCTGCGTTCGGGTGCGGATGCGGACGATATCTGCTGCTTCCGGTGTCCAGCATCCGCACCCGGGACGCAGCATGTTGGGTTTTTTTTGTGCGTTTGGGGACCTTGGAAAATCAGCAAGCGTCCCCAAGCGCACAAAAAATGCATTGGCTTCAATGGGTCCGCAGTGTCCTCTGCATGACACCGCAGGAGAACGCTGCGGACCCATTGAAAAATCTCCCGGTGGCCGGCGGTGATGTCACAGGAGCTCACCGATGGCCACCGGGAGATCAGCTGGAGCCTCTGCTGTCCTCCGCCTCCCGGCCGCTGGTAATGTGCTAGCGATGTCGGCGGGGAGAACAGCTGATGTGACAGCTGTTTGAATCTTCCCGCGCCGACATCTCCTCTCGGTGTCGGCGCGGGAAGATTCAAACAGCTGTCACATCAGCTGTTCTCCCCGCCGACACGTCCCAGAGGTTACCGGCGGCCGGGGGGCGGAGATCTCCGGCACTGGTCTCCGCCCCCTGACAACGCCGATTGGCTGGCAGCCTGCACAATGATGTGTCCGCAGGCGGACATTCTCCCCTGCGGACACATCATTTGGACCCTGCTTTGCACTGCGTATGTGTCTGCATGCCATCAGCATGCAGACACATACGCAAATGTGAAGGCAGCCTTAGACTTGTCACCTGCATAGATGTAAAGCCATTAGGGAGAGCTGAAAGTGGAGGTGTCCTCAGACCATCCTGCTTTATGTAACGGTGGCATAGTATAGGGACAGAGCTCTGAGAAGCCTTTTCTGAATGGAGAGGCCATTGAGCATCCACCCCAAGGCTCTATTTTGTTGAAGTGGGACTATTACAGATGGCCAAGCACTGCGCTCTCCCACTGAAAATTATTGGAACCTGTAGGCACATACTCAACATTCTCTGATGGGGGATCACGTCAAAACATGGCATAAACCCTTAAAAGGGTAAGTGACATACTATACAACTTTCAGCTTTATTTAGGACCCTGCTTAAAACCAAACTATGATTTACGGCAATTTTAACTCCACACTTGGGTTTATAAATGCATATAAGTTTTTATTAAGTTGATCAAATCACACAGATAATTAAAACCATCCCCTAAAACAACTCCAAGACAGTGTGGTTACAGCTTCATATTTACATTAACAGGCTTAGATGCCATAATACAGTACAATCAAGATTTATGCCCGAATAAGATGGGTATATAGTTTTCATTGGATCCAATGCCTCCCTTTTCCCCTTACATATCCTCACTTGAGGCCCAGGGATACAGATAGTACATTATAATAATATCCTATACATATCGTATTGCACATTTGCCCAAATCACAGTTTATGTGACTACTTGAATTATCTGCATACCACACCACACTGCCCAGCACCTCAACGTTTCGCTCACCGCTTCGTCAGGAGGCCTCAACCACACTGTCTTGGAGTTGTTTTAGGGGATGGTTTTAATTATCTGTGTGATTTGATCAACTTAATAAAAACTTATATGCATTTATAAACCTAAGTGTGGAGTTAAAATTGCCGTAAATCTTTGTATGATCAAGTAGTAAGGTTGAGATTATGCGGCTAGTGATAAAAATGAGATAATGGATCCTAGAATTTTGTTAGTGACTAATTAAAACCAAACTATGTATGCTCCCTTTATCAGCATTGCAGTTCTACCTGCTTATTATCTGCAGCTCATGCACATCTCGTCGGTGCAGGCTTCCTCTCTGATGAAAATGGTAAAGGCTGCAGCTGACAAGCAGTCACTCATTGCATGTGACATGTCGCATCACCCTCTGGAAACGGCAGCGCCAACATATCTGCAATTGTGCTGCTGCAGGACAAGTGTACTCTGGTTTTTATTTTAAAGGGATTGTCCACTACTTGAACCAATTCCCTTCTTAATCTGGGTGTTTGCTTCCCAGTAAAAAACAAACAAAAAAACTATACTCACCGCCTGCGCTGTTCCAGCAGTGAAGGCACTCAATCAAATGAAGTTGTTACATCACATGAGCCCTGCTCCTGAACATTGCTGGCTTTACTCTTCACTCTCCCCATCTTCAGATGTAGCCACAGCTCTGATGTAATCTTGATCTTTGCATCTGAAGGTGTGGAGTGTGAAGCCGGCGACATTTGGGTGCAGGGCTTGTGTGACTTAACAATTTCACATATGCCCAAGGAGAAAAAGTGCTGACTTTGCTGGAACAGCATTGGCACCAGAGGTGAGTATAAGTGGTTTTTATTTTAAGGGGGTCAGCACGCCACTTGAGAATCAGGTTGTTCTAGTAGTAGTTAGGTGATGGTGCTTTCATTTAGCATTTTATGTTAAATCTCTTTAATTAAATTAAAATATAAGCAAACAAAACAGTGTGTCCGAACGGACAACAAAACATTTTGGTATCATTTTTCAAAGTTTACAAATTTCCAATCGCTCAATGCTAGATCGCAATTGTGTGTAAATCGTAGAGTCTCCTGTTTCCAGTAGGAGACAGCATCTGCATATAATACAGCAAAAGAATTAAAGAGGACCTGTCACCCCCCCCTCCTGGATTGCAATCTAAATGCAGCATGTATGCTGCATTCAGGCAAGGGGTCCCCCATGTGTCTGGCTGCTCTGTACCCCGAGATATAGCTTTAGGAAAATTCACTGCTTTTGAGTCTGGAGGGCATTCCCTGGTGCTTGAGTCAGCCCTATTCACGAGGGCCATTCCTCCCCCTGCCTCTCTGTGCTGCCTCCTTGCTTCTCCTCGCGCCTCCCTCAGGTCTGTGGAGCCATCCTTGCCTGCGGGAGGAGAAGGAAGGAGGTGGCACAGAGAGGCAGGGGGCGGGAATGTCCTCCATGAATAGAGCTGACTCAAGACCCAGGGAGTGTCCTCCTGACTCCAAAGCAGTGAGTTTTCCTAAAGCTATGTCTCGGGGTCCAGAGTAGCCAGACACATGGGGAATCCCTTGCCTGAATGCAGCATACATTGCATTCAGTGCTGCATTTAGATTGCAGGAGGGGGGGGGGTGACAGGTCCTCTTTAAACATAATAGTCCTTAGACTTCGAGAATCAATGACAATCAACATAGAAACCTGTCACATCTTTGTATAAACCCCATTAGCACCTAGAGTCAAGAGAGGAAAGAAGAAAGATAAAAGTGTAGGGAGGAGCAGAAAGAGAGAGAATCTGGAAGAAAACTGAGAAGTTAGACTGAGTGAGGGAGGTGATGATAGAATGCTAGTCTTCATTTTACCCCCATGCCAACCACCGCATGCCAAAAGTAATCCTGAATAGCGGGGTTCGTGTATTATGTGGATAATTCCTGGAAATTGGTGCTTCTCTGAAGAGCATCCACTTCATCCAGGTAGAAGTGAATTCATCCTGGGACCCCGAGAGTTCAGCTGATAATTCTTCCATACGGAAGCATGTCTCCATCTCAGTAAACCATTTTGATATGGGGGGTTGTTCCGGTACTTTACAGTAGCGAGGAACTACTGCCCTGGCTGCCGAAAGGCAAAAACGTAAGATATCCCTCTTTTGAGCTCTGACTGAGCCTGGCAAGATGGATAGCAATGCTAGCTCTGGACTGCCAGCCAAAAATCTTACCTGTGACCAAGCCATAGTTCTTAATGACCCTCTCCCAGAATCCCTTGAATAGGGGCAGTCCCACCATACGTGAAGGAGTGTGCCCTCCCCAGACCCACACCTCCAACACGATCCCGGAATGGAGGGGATCATCCTGTGAATTGGCAGCGGAGCACTGTACCATCGGGTCAACAACATATAGCCTTCTCCTGGGCAGCACTAGAGCCATTCAGTTTATGCGAATATAGAAAACATCGGTAATACCTGTTGAAGTCAGAATCCTCATTACTGTTCCAGATCAGTATGGACTGACAGTTCTCACCGAGGAAGAAAGCAGGGTTTACGATAAGTGGTGTCAGGGGTCCTAGTTCTGTTCATACAAATGTTTTTCTAAGTATAAGTGCCACATCTTCAATGTTTCAGTGGTCAGAAAGGGAATGGTTCCAACCTACAGACAGCGGGCGTGGAGATCCAGGGCAAATAATGTAGGGGTGTATGTAACCCTCTTGCTCCATCTGTATCCATGGTGGTTTTTTTTATATTGCCAATCAACATTCTTACCATTAAGGACGCTCGACAATAGTTGGCAAAGTTTGGGAGTCCAACACCACTCTTACCCCGAGGTGCGCCAAGATCTTCAAATTGATTCTAGTCTAGATTCCCCCCTTATAAATTTAGAGACTAGGGAACGTATCTTGTCAAAGAAGGCTTTGTAAGCTAGGATCAGCACCGCCTGAAAGACATGTAGGAGGCGAGGCAGTATATCCATCTTGATTACATGGATCCTATCCATCCAAGACAACCGAAGGGGTCGGTATGCAACCAATAGAGACCTCACCTTATTAAGGATAGTTTGATGGTTAAGGAGAACAGTTTCCCCAAATCTGAGTGAAGGGCAATCCCTAGGTAGGTAATTTTGTCCTCTCTCCATTGAAGTGGGAAACTACTATATGCGTTTTAATGTTATATTCCTTGTGTTACCCCTCTAACGGAGCATTTACAGTAGCTGACACAAGGATCAATCCATATATTTGCTTATGATTAACCATTTAATAGCCTTTCAGACAGGCTGATCATACTTCCGATGGTCACAGATTGTAGATTGTTCTGTGCACATAGGCTTATCATTGTTTTCTCCTGTTTACACCAGATGTGCTGTCAAGAATGATGAATTTTAGCTATATTAAATTTTTACCCAAAAGCCAGAATTTTTTCTTTTTTAATGGGGATCTGCAACCTGTTTACTCGTTTCCGATTATCAGGAATGAGTGTTTCTGTGAACACTCGTTCTCAATAATCCTCTTAGTGTAAACTGGCTTGAACAGATTGGAATCCAGTTGATGTGAGGAGAGCATCGGGCAATGGATGCCAAAGGCATGAAGTTTCCATGAATCCTTTTTGTCTGAGTAGTTTGCAGAGATTTGAGATGGCTGCATTGTGGAGCTCTATTTATAGGCTCGCCTTGTGAATCTCCTGACACTGCTCACATTATCTCTGCCCTGTTATATACTCTGCTAAGGTGAAGGATATGCCACATACATCGTACTATTTTCTGCTTTACACTTCTCTTACAGCTGAAAACGATTTATTAAACAATCACAGGCTATAATGCAGAGAACCTAATGTTTCCACCCTTCTCCCTTTACTGCCTTCCCAATATCCCTTAGCCAGGGGGGGGGCACCATTTAATCTTTGTTCACAAAGTCAATACATTTTAATTTTAAGTCTATATATAATACATAATTAAAGCAAAAATGATGACTATATCTACAATGAGGTGGTGGTGACACAAAGTACAGGTGTTTATTTAGAACGATGGTCAAGCGAACTTGAGCAATTGCGGGATAGATAAAGGCTGCGTTAGACAGTCATCAGCCAATCTTTGTAGCGCTTTTGGGGGAGTTGGAGGTTTGGATTAGTGCGGATGTTAGTCCAAAATTTTCTTGCAGAGGGTAGGGGGATAAACTAGTGATTAGGAAAGAGTTGTAGGGGGGAATGTCGCACAGTGATGAGCTTTGTGGGAGAGAACAAGCTATTTAAATTGGATCCTATAATGTATGGGTAGCCAGTGCAATGACTGACAGAGTGCAAGTGTCCAAGCAACGATTAGCCGGATAGGTGACACTGGCTGCTGCATTAAGCATGGACTGCAAAGGTAGTCTAGTGAGGAGGGGGGGAGCAATTAATAGAAAATTACAATAATCAAGGCGGGAGTGGATCAGGTCTACAGTGATGTTTTTGTTTCCATGGTGAGAAAGGGGCAGACTCTAGAGATGTTCTTCAGGTGCAAGCGACAAGAGCGGGCAAGATATATTGTATATAGGAGGTAAAGGAAAGATTGGTGTCAAACATGTCGCGTTCAGGGTGTGGACGAGAATGTATGATTTGTACGCAAGCATCCGCATGCATAGAAATCACACATTGAAGTCTATCAGTGCGCACGCCCATCCGCAGCCGAGCGCATCAACGTGCGTCCCCATGATAAACATAGGGATGGGCGGTGCTTGCGCTCAGCTTGTGTTTGCCGTCCGCAAGACGCTATGGAGGTGAACGCAAGTCTGAAGCCACCCTTAGACAAAGACCAGGTCAAGGGTGTTATAGTCTTTGTTTGTCTCAGGTTGAAAGTTGTGATAGGCCAAGAGAAGTGGTTAGAGGTAGAAGCTAGGATGCAGATGGCGAGGTGGGGCTGTTTATGGGGATGTTAAAATCTCCTAGGATATATGTTGGTAATTCTAAGGACGTGAAGTGTGACAGCCAGGTAGAAAAATGGTCAAGGAACTGGGTGGCTGAGCCTGGGGAACGGTATACAAATGCTACTTGGAGTGAATGGAAGAGTATGATGATGTGGACCTAAAAAGAAGGGAAGGAGTGATGGAGGTGAGGGACAACCTGTAAAGTGCATTGCAGGAACAGGTAGAAATGGAGGAGACAGCAGAGAATCTGTCCAGCGATGTTCTTTCCTGTGACATTCACAGTAAAGGTCCTTGCATTAAAAATCAATAGTCAATTAGTCCATACAGTTGTCCATTGCATTGGCCAGATGTGCATCTAATGGCTATCCTACATACATGGATATATGTAGACCTTTGATGACCTTACTGGAAAGAATCTGAGCTGAAAATTGTGATGACTCATGTGACATTGTCAGAATTTTCTTGTAATTGTGTTAAATAATAAAAATGTTTTTTTTCCTATCGCCATGACAGCACCCACCGAGAGAGGGGATCCGCCCACAAGGACAGGAAACCTACAGATAAAAAGGGGGGTCCCCCTAGCTTCCTCAGTTGGTTTCCTGTCCTTTTGGGAGGAACCTACAGTTTGAAGCTTACCCGGGGTCCGAGGCTGCCATGGAGGGCTGTGAGAAGTCTGTGGCATCCGGGTCCTGGCTGCAGCGTCGGGGAGCCCTGGTACAGCAGTCTCCCTCGTTGCCTGATTATGGTTGGCACGATCCCAGAGTCCGGGTGGTGCCGCTCTGGGTCGTGCGAGCGCTGCCTTGGGTCGTCCCCAGTGCTCTTCCCCGGCGCAGGACGGTGGGAGCGTGGAGATTGCCGCCCTGCGCCGCCGCCGGCTTCCGGGGTCTCCGGTGCGCATGTGCGCCGGCCGGCGGAAGCGCTCTTTGACTCGGATGTGTGCGTGTCACTTCTGGGGGCGGTCCGGAGGTGGGAGCGTTTAGGAGTGAGGAGACGCGCCGTTCCAGTGCGGTGCAGGGGCCTCGTGGTGCAGTATGTCTTTCCCCAGGGACGCGGAGGGGCACCAGGAGGGCATCAGCCAGTCGGTGCCTAAATCCAGCAGCGGTGGCAAGCAGGCTTCCAGGTCTGCTACTGCATCTATAGAGCGCTCCACTGATCCTAAAGGCTCCAAACCCAAGGCTTTTGATGATCCTGATTTGCTGACCTGGTCTAAGGTGCGGCTGTGGCCTCCTCTTCCAAACGGAATGTTTTGCCCTTGGAGGACGGGGGCTTGTTACGTGACCCCTCTGATAGGAAGGCTGATACCCTATTGAAAAAATCCTGGGAAACGGGTATTGGGCTCTTCGGCCAGCTATTGCTTCCACGTGTGTAGCCCGTTCCCAGTTAGTCTGGTTAGATCAGTTGGAGGACCAGATTCGGTCTGGGGTTCCCATGGACAGGCTTTTGGCTTCACTTCCTCTGATTCGGAGTGGCTCAGCATACCTGGCGGATGCCTCAGCTGATTCCCTCCGTCTGGCGGCTAGATCGGCTGGGATGTCTAATTCCGTCCGTAGGTCCTTGTGGCTTAAGGAATGGAAGGGGCATGCCCATGCGAAGGCTAAGTTGTGTGCGATCCCGTGCGGGGGTGAGTACCTCTTTGGCTCCGTGCTGGATGGTATTCTGTCTAAAGCTGGGGAAGTAAGAAAGGGCCTCCCTAACCTTTCTGTACCTAACTACAGGAGGGCCTTCCAGAAACGTCGGTTTTCCAGGCAGCAGTCCAACCCCAAGTGGGAGCCGCCCAGAAAGAAACAAAGAGGTGCTTATTACGGTGGTTCCTCATCCTCCAAGCCCCCGCCTAAGCATACTTGATTTTGATCCATCTGTCGGTGGTCGATTAGCTTATTTTTTTCCACAATGGTCCCAGATTTCCAATAGTCAATGGATCCTGGACCTCATTTCTGCTGGCCTTAAACTTGAATTTTTGCAGGTCCCGGGTGACTCCTTTTTTCTGACTACTCTGTCCAATGCTTGCCAGCAGCGGGCGCTGGAATCGGAGGTGAAGGACTTATTGCAGAAACGGGTGTTGGTTCCAGTTCCAGGGGACCAGGAGGGAAGGAGATTTTATTCCCCTTTGTTCCTGGTCTCCAAGCCGGATGATTCCTTTCGCACCATTATTAATCTTCGGAAATTAAACTCCTTCCTCCGCTTTCAGTTCTTTAAGATGGAGTCCTTCCAATCGGCTATTCGCCTTTTGTTCCCTAGGTGTTTTATGGCGGTGCTCGATTTAAAAGACACCTATTATCATCTCCCCATTCATCCATCTTGCCAGAAGTTCCTCCGCTTGGCAGTGGTCTTGGAGGGTCAGGCTCGCCATCTGCAGTTTGTGGCCATGCCGTTCGGTCTTTCCAGTGCTCCTCGGATGTTTACCAAGGTGATGGCGGAGGTTATGGCGTTTGTACGGCAACATAATGTGCTCATTGTGCCGTATTTAGATGATTTTTGGTGGTAAGAGACTCGGAGGGGCAGTGTGCTTCCCGTCTGACACATGTCATGTCCTCCCTACAGGCCTTGGGGTGGCTCATCAATGTTCCGAAGTCACGACTCCATCCGGTTCAGGTCCAGACTTTTTTGGGTCTTCAGTTGGACTCTGTGGCCCAGAAGTATTTCCTTCCAGCGACCAAGGTCTTGGCTGTCAGGGGCAAGGTGGCTGGGGCCATGCACAATCCGTCGCTGTCTCTGCGTCAGGCCATGTCTCTGCTGGGGACTCTATCGTCCTGCATTCCGGCGGTCCCGTGGGCACAGTTCCATTCTCGCTGTCTCCAGCAGGACGTACTCAGGGCCGGAGACTCTCTGCAGGGACGGTTGGAGGGTCGTCTCCGTCTGTCCCCGACGGCCTTGGCCTCTCTGTCCTGGTGGATGGATTCGCGTCACCTGACTCTGGAGGTTCCATGGGTAGTTTCCCCAGACTTTGTAGTAACGACCGATGCCAGCCCCTCAGGGTGGGGAGCTCACGTGGGACCTCGCCTGGCCCAGGGTCAGTGGTCCGCAGAGGAAGTCTTGGACTCTTCCAATTTGAAGGAGTTGCGTGCAGTTCTGTATGCTCTCCTCAAGCTTTTCCCCTCCTCCGCAACTCCCATGTCCGGATTCAGTCGGACAACACCACCGTCGTGGCTTACCTGAATCACCAGGGGGGAACCCAGTCTCCTTCCCTTCTGGCGACTGCGACCTCGATATTTCAGCTAGCGGAGGTTCATTTTCTCTCCCTGACAGCCCTACATATCAGAGGGATCGACAATGTCAGGGCCAAATTTCTCAGCCGCCACTCCCTCAGGCAGGGGGAGTGGGTTTTGGACAGGGGCGTCTTTCAGGCCATTGTACGTCTCTGGGGGTCGTCCAGTGATAGATCTCTTTGCGACCAGGGCGAACAGACAGGTTCGGCGCTTTGCTTCCCTGTACCCCTCGGATCTGCCAGAGGTGGTGGATGCTCTGCGAGTGCCATGGGATTTTCCTCTGGCTTATGCTTTTCCTCCGTTCTGTCTGCTTTCTCTGGTTCTGCTCAAAATCAGGGAGGAGGGAGCGAGAGTCATTATTAATCGCCCCCTTTTGTCCCAGGAGACCATGGTTTTTTTGGCTTTGGGCGATGTCGGTCCCCGATCCTTGGGTTCTCCCGGCGGTTCGGGGGCTGCTTTCTCAGGGTCCGTTTTATCACCCACAAGCAGAGGGCCTTCAACTAACGGCCTGGAATTTGAGAGGCAGCTTCTAAGGCGGCAGGGGTTCTCGGAGGCTTTGGTTTCTACCCTCCTCGGTAGTAGGAAAGCGGTCACCACTAACCTTTATTGTAGGGTTTGGCGGAAATTTTTGGATTTTTACCCGGGGGGTGTCACTGACCATGCCCCGATTCCTGCTATTTTGGAATTTTTACAGAAGGGTCGGGAGTTGGGTCTGGCGGTCAGTACTCTTCGGGTCCAGGTTTCTGCTCTGGGGGCCCTTTTTAGTCAGAATATCGCAGGTGACAGGTGGATTGCCCGTTTTTTTCAGGCTTGTGACCGCGCTGCGCTGGTGTCCGTCCCTAGGCTTGCTCCTTGGGATTTGAATTTAGTTTTGGACGCCTTGACCGGATCTCCCTTTGAACCCTTGACCTCGGCCTCCATCAGACACTTGACTTGGAAAACTGCATTACTGGTAGCCTTGACCTCTGCTAGACGGGTGGGGGACCTGCAGGCCCTGTCCATTGACCCCTGGTTCCTGTTGGTGTTCCCTGACAAGTTGATCCTGAAGAGGGACCCCTCCTACCTTCCTAAGGTTTCCTCAAAGTTCCATAGAAGTCAGGAGATCGTTCTGCCCTCCTGTGACGACCCCTCTTGTCCTGAGGAATTGACATATCAGACCTTAGATGTTAGGAGGACTGTGCTGGAGTATCTGGCTAGGACCTAATCCTGGAGGAAGTGTAGGGCCTTGTTTGTTTTTTTCCAGGGGGTTCATAAGGGCACTCATACCACTAAAAGCACCATCTCCAGATGGATCCAGGATGCTATCTGCTCGGCCTATTCCGCGAAAGGTGAGCAGCCTCCGCCCGGTATTCATGCCCATTCTACTCGTGCCATGTCGGGCCTCTTGGGCTGAACGTGCTAATGTGTCGATTGAGTCTATTTGTAGGGCAGCTACTTGGGGGTCACCCTCTACCTTTTTTCGGCACTATCGCCTTGACCTTTCCTCTTCGTCCGACCTCGACTTCGGGAGGGCAGTTCTTAATGCTGTGGTCCCTCCCCGGTGATTGTCTCTGCAAGTCTCTCGGTGGGTGCTGTCATGGCGATGGGAAAATCTGAGATTATTTACCGGTAATCGTATTTTACGGAGTCCATGACAGCACTCACTCACTTCCCATCCTTTCTTTTCTTTGCAAGTTGTTTGCCTAAGTTATTGTTTGATGTGTTGTCACTTGCCACGGGTGGCCACTGCTTGCCTGCGGGTGTTTGTGTGCCCTTTTGTTTTGCACGTCTTAATGGTCTTGGTCTTCTTATGCTTAATGTTCTTTTTATGTGTGTATTTATACGATGGGCGGTTCCTCCAATTTCTCTGTAACCCAACTGAGGAGGCGAGGGGGACTGCCCCTTTTTATCTGTAGGTTTCCTGTCCTTGTGGGCGGATCCCCTCTCTCGGTGAGTGCTGTCATGGACTCCATAAAATACGATTACCGGTAAGTAATCTCAGATATTTTGTTTGTACACAACATCATGTTCCAGGAGCTACATGGACCATAGAAATTGTCTGTAAATTACTCAAACATATATTGAGAAACAAAAATATTCATTGGAGTCTTGCCCTTAGCCGCATCACTTGTTCATTGCCATGAATAAAGCACTTTGAACCTCCCCTCACCATTCCTTGATTAGTAGACATGATATGGGCATTGTACACAACAATTATGTCAGGCCAAGCCTACAGATCAAGTAATGCCAGGGTTTCCTGCAGGTAGGAGGAGGTCTGCATGGTCCTGCTTGGCGGTCACACACTACCAGTGACGCTGTTGGTCCGAAACCTCTTATGAAAGGGTATTCCTCAGTCTGACTGCTTGAACTATAAACAACCCTTTTCCCGTTTAGCTGCTGTAATTACCTGTCCTCCACAAATAATTAATACCTCTCGTTTTTTTTGTGAAGGAATAAATGATGTGCCTTTTTTTATTGACCACACATGTATTTATACATATAAAATAGATCTCCCCTGAGGAGCTAAACAAGCCCAACTTGGTTAATGAATTGGGAAATGGGCTAGTCCATGAGGTCTTCATGATGGATTTGTCTATGAGGTCTTGATCGAGTCTCTTCTGGCGAGGTGTCATTCTGTGATTGGTCAGTCTTTCTCTGGAATCCAGCTTCCTCTCAGAGCAGGGCATGGTTTGATGAAACAGGAAATGGCCTGCTATGTTGAGTTCTGAAACAACCTTATGTAAGGTAAAATTATACACTCTTATGGGTCGTTTCTCTCAACCCCTTATGCTTTAAGGTTAAATAAGTATTTGGTCCTATGGCTCTCCTCAACACAATAACTGTTTTGTGTCCCTTAACCAGGTTTTGACCCATGTACATATAGTGACCCCATAGTCTCTGCCTTTGATGCCTCAGTATAAGGCTGGTATGTGGTACAGGATCAAATGTCTTTGCAAAGGCCAGATAAATCACAGCAGTCACACTATCAGCATCCAGGTGTGTACTTGCCTTCGGATAGAAAGCCACCATGTTGGTTAGACACGACTCTTCTTTCATAAATCCATTCTGCTTGTCAATTATTATAATATTCTCTGCAATATATTTTTGCAGGTCACCTTATAATACGCAAAAAAAAATTTGCACACTACTGAATTCAGACTTACCGGTAGGTAGTTGCCTGGATCCATCTTTTTACCGTTGTTAAATATCGGTACCATGTCAGTCATCCTCCAATCCTGTGGCTCCAACCCTGTTACAAAAGAGTCTCAGAAGATCAGATATAGCTGTCTGTCAATTACTGAACTCAACTCCCTCAGTATCTGTGGATGAATACCAGCTGGCAAGCAAACGTAGTTCTTTTTGAGTTAATTGTTATCTTGGGTTATGAATGGAGTTTTGTGATGATAAAATTACTACAAAAAAAATCTCTAAAGAAATGTTAGCTTGTTATCAAGGTTATAATATATATAATATTTTTTTTTTCTACCCATACGCTTTTTTTTGGCTATATACATGCCTGCGCCACACTCATACTGCAGTAACTGAAATACATGTGGTATTCTTTAATGGCATATTATGTAGCATAGAGCATACATAATGTTTGTATTATCCTGCCTAACGATCAGTGCTTTGTCACAAAATGTATGCTGGAATGCCAGGACACATAAAGGGACTCTGTCAGGTCATTTTTCCCTATGATACGAATAGTACTCTTGAATAGTGTCTTTTAGAATATGTAAAAATTGTTGCTGTACTCTTTGTAGCTCTCTTGCTATAAGCATCTTCACACCCAACAGGCAGCTGTTTCACTAGTCCGGACCATTGCTGCTGAATAGTTTGCAGTATGTAAATATTCATTTGTTATTTACTCCTTCCCATGCAGCTATTCCCGCCCTCCCCCCTGTGCTCCGTGTCTCCCTTACATTTTCGTTTTCCTGTGGCGCTTCTGAGGGCGAGGGGGAGGGGAGACTGTAGGCACTTACCTAGCCGAGCTGTCAAATATCAGATTAGGCAATCTCAATCTGTTGCTCTGAGCATATGCCGTGCTGTCTGTCAGAGATTACCGTATATACTCGTGTATAAGCCGACCCGTGTATAAGCCAACCCTCCTACTTTTGCCCCCAAAAGCTGGGAAAAGTTATTGACTCGCGTATAAGCCTAGGGTATGAAATGCAGCAGACCCCCATCCGATTATATAGCCCCCCGTCACTGGTATATAGCACCCCTCAGCAATGGTATACAGGCCCCTCAGCAGTGGTATACAGCCCCCTCCCTCGTATCAGGCCCCTCAGCAGTGGTATACAGGCCCCTCAGCAGTGGTATACAGGCCCCTCAGCAGTGGTATACAGGCCGCTCAGCAGTGGTATACAGGCCCCAGGCCCCCTCTGCAGTGGTATACAGGCCCCTCAGCAGTGGTATACAGGCCCCCTCTGCAGTGGTATACAGGCCCCCTGTGCAGTGGTGGTATACAGGCCCCCTGTGCAGTGGTGGTATACAGCCCCCCCTCATTAGTATGTGTCCCCCAGGCTGCGGCACATATTAAAATAACAAACATTTCATACATCACCTTTCCGGCGCCTCTCCTCCGCTCCCAGCTACTTGCCTGCTTGTGCCGGCTTCTAGTGCAGTGCCTGGTCACATGACACCGGCACAAGCAGGAAGAAGCCGGGAGCGGAGGAGCGGCGCCGGAAAGGTGATGTATGAAATGTTTGTTATTTTAATATGTGCCGCAGCCTGGGGGACACATATCAAGGAGGGGGGGCTGTAGATCTCTAATGGGGGCCAGTGTAGTGCAATATGCACCGCTCCCCCCGCCGCTGATGGACGGGGGGATGCCGTGCATATTCATTACACTAATGAGGCGGCCCCACATGACAGCCCGCGGTCACTGTGGCCTCCTCCAGCCCCGGTCACAGCTCCCCCCCCCCCCCCAAGCAAATACACCGTGACTCGAGTATAAGCCGAGGGGGGGACTTTTCAGCACAAAAATTGTGCTGAAAAACTCGGCTTATACTCGAGTATATACGGTATGTGTTTTATTTGAACATTTGTTTTGCTGCATACAAGGAGAGCAGACACAAGGATACACCGCCCACCCCCCATCCCAATGTGAGTGATTTCTACTGGACTTTCCTTGGGTGCAGTGCAGTGATGTCAATACATAAACATTCATTCCCTGGGGAGTGGGCAGCAGAGAACGAAGTAATCACTCTCAGTGATTGACAGATGGAATGAATCATTTTATTTGCAGTTTACAGAGGGGGGGGGGGAGTATGAATAAAATAAATATATGAATAGAAAGAGCTCAGAGGAATTTGGTTAAAAATCCATATGTAAATGATTTCTTTTTCTATCAGATTCCCTTTTAAAAAGTGAGCTATAGTTATTTGTGTTTTGCATTTTTTCCTTTTACTCTTGTTTAAGTTAATAATCAAAATGAATTCAATGAGCTGGCCATTATGTATATGTGAAATGAAGTTTCACCATGCCTAACGAAATCATATTTTCTTGTGGCAACTTTTAGATGAGGCCATTAATATCACTAAGGCATGTTGCTTGCCCTGGCATTTCTATCGCTGTCCTCTTTTCTCCCAATTTTAGTATGTATATTAATAATATATAATTCTCTCTGTAGAAGCCAGCAATGGTGAGACGGACATTCCAGTCTGTAATAAAGACGATATATGTGAAGATGACAAGGGGCATATTATGGAAGAAGTTGTGAAGACCTTCCTTAAACAGCAAGAAAAATTAAATTACATTTTACAGAAGAAGCACCAAATTCAGATGGTAAGTACTTGTGTGAAAGCTTGTAATTGCTGATATTGTACCTCTATACTTTTATGCCTTTTTATTTTCCATGGATTATCTTCTAATGTCCAATCACAACTGATTAATGCATAACAAATTCCAATATTGTTTGCTTAAATAAAATGGTGTGTGTGCAAATCACAAAAATTGCTTCTACAAGATTGCTGAATCGTGATGTGCAAATCTGCATAGAAAATCTACATTACTGTCACATTTACATAGTTTTTTTTTTTAAGGTTGAAGGAAGACTTTAAGTCCATCTAGTTCAACCCATAGCCTAACATGTTGATCCAGAGGAAGGCTTAAAAACCCCATGTGGCAACACTAAGCTCCACATTGGGGGAAAAAATTCCTTCTTGACCCCAGATACGGAAATCAGACTAATTCCCTGGATCAACACCCTATCAAGAATCTAGTATATATAACTGGTAATATTTTAGTTTTCAAGAAAGGCATCCAGGCCTTCTTAAATGTTAGTAGTGACTCACTCATTACAACATCATGTGGCAGAGAGTTCCATAGTCTCACTGCTCTTACAGTAAAGAATCCATGTCTGTGATTATGATTAAACCTTCTTTCCTCCAGACGTAGAGGATGCCCCCTTGCCCCTTCTCAGGCCTAAGAGTAAAGAGATCATTAGAAAGGTCTCTGTACTGTCCCCTCATATATTTATAATTATTATAAGATCACCCCTAAGCCTTCGTTTTTCCAAGCTAAATAACCCCAAGTTTAATAACCTGTCTTGGTATTGCAGACCCCTCAGTCCTCTAATGACTTTGGTCACTCTTCTCTGGACCCGCTCTAGTTTAGCTATGTCTTTCTTTTACACCGGAGACCAGAATTATACACAGTATTCTAAGTGTGGTAGTACTAGTGACTTGTATAGAGGTGAAATTATGTTCTCCTCATGAGCATCTAGGCCTCTTTTAATGCATCCCATTATTTTATTTGCCTTTGCAGCAGCTGCCTGACACTGGCCACTAAATGTGAGTTTGTTGTCTACCCATACACCCAGATCTTTTTGAGTGATAGTTTTGGCCAGTGTTTTACAATTAAGCACATAATTATACATTTTATTTCCTCTGCCCAAGTGCATGACCTTACATTTATCCCCATTAAAGCTCATTTGCCATTTATCAGCCCAAGCTTCTAGGTTACATAAATCCTCCTGTAATATAAAATTGTCCTCTGTATTGATTACCCTGCAGAGTTTAGTGTCATCTGCAAATATTGAGATTCTACTCTGTATGCCCCCTACAAGGTTATTAATAAATATATTAAATAGAAGCGGGCCCAATACTGACCCCTGTGGTACCTCACTGTTAACTGTGACCCATTCTGAGTATGTTCCATTAATAACCACCCTTTGTTTCCCATCACTAAGCCAGTTCTTAAAGAGGACCTGTCACCCCCCTGATGCTATGCTAACTGAATGCAGCGTGCCAGCTGCATTCAGGGAAGGGGTCCCCCATGTCTCTAGCCCCCTGTAAGTTGTAAAAAAGCCTTTATAAAGTGTACAGATAAGGAGTTCAGATGGACTTAAAGGGAACCAACCACCCCAAATGACCCCCCCTGACTGTTAATATGTGTCCTTACACCCAGCAGACACATTTGGGGCAATCGTTTTTGCTAAAAAAAAAACTGTTTAGTAGAAGCTAAGATATAGCTTTATAAACTTTAAAACTTGTGGCCGACTGGGTGTTACCTAGCTTGTCCTCCTGCAGTGTTCGTGCCTGTCAGCCTTCTCTCCCCCCTCCCTTCAGTAAAGCCCTGCCCTTTCAGCCTCTCAGGTTTCAGCCTTTCAAGTGATCCTAAACCCAGAAACTGACCCCCGCCTTATCTTTAGACCTGTCCCTGCACCTTCTCTTATCATTCCTAGCCATCCCTTTTGCAGAAAAAAATCGCTTTTGTAAAGTAAGAGAAAAGGTTATATTACTTTGTCCTGTGTTTCTGTGGAAGCCGCAAATGCCCCGCCTGTCTGCTGCTGCCTGGTAATTAAGCACGCCCCTCTCTGCTTCTAAGAGCCTGGCCGCGTCATGAAAGGGGCGGGGCTAAATCGCGTCATGCCGGAGCCCCACCCCCTTTCATGACGCGGCCAGGCTCTTAGAAGCAGAGAGGGTGTGCATAATTACCAGGCAGCAGCAGACAGGCGGGGCATTTGCGGCTTCCACAGAAACACAGGACAAAGTAATATAACCTTTTCTCTTACTTTACAAAAGTGATTTTTTTCTGCAAAAGGGATGGCTAGGAATGATAAGAGGGGGTGCAGGGACAGGTCTAAAGATAAGGGGGGGTCAGTTTCTGGGTTTAGGATCACTTGAAAGGCTGAAACCTGAGAGGCTGAAATTGCACGGCTTTACTGAAGGGAGGGGGGGAGAGGAGGCGGACAGGCACGAACACTGCAGGAGGACAAGCTAGGTAACACCCAGTCGGCCATATGTTTTAAAGTTTATAAAGCTATATCTTAGCTTCTACTAAACAGTTTTTTTAGCAAAAACGATTGCCCCAAATGTGTCTGCTGGGTGTAGGGACACATATTAACAGTCCGGGGGGGTCATTTGGGGTGGTTGGTTCCCTTTAAGGCAGGTTTACATGTAGCGACATCGTTAACGATGTCGCTGCAACTTGTAACGTTGCAGTGACCTTGTAGCGATGTTGCTATGTGTGACATACTGCAACGATCAGGGACATTTCTCGATCGTTGGTCTCCCACTGGGCAGCCAGCATTGCCGTGTGTGACAGCGGGAGACCAACGATCATCGACCTCCCAGCGCTGCACAGCAAGTACTGGGAGCTGGTATCAAGGGGTAAACATCCGGTAACGAAGTGCAGCGCTTGGTTACCTGATATTTACCCTGGTTACCAGCTCCCAGCGTGTGCAGTGCGGCGCTGGGAGTTCGATGATCGTTGGTCTGCCGCTGCCCCTCCACATCCTGTGCCTGCCTCCCCTCAGCCTCATTCCACACTGCGGCCCATCGCCCCTCCACATTCTTTACCCGCTGCTCCTCCGCCTCATCTCGCCTGTGTCTGCCTGCTCCCCTCAGTTTCATCCCCTTAATGTAGGTGGCTGGAGGCTGAGGAGGAGTGATGTGACATCTAGGGACAGCAATCGCAGACCCTGGCTCTGTCACCCCCTAAGTGCTGCGATCTTACTGATCACAGTAGTTAGGATCCAGGGAGAGGGAGTGCATGGTCACTCACCTCTTCTCACGCTGATTGGTCCACCACAATTTAATTGCTATGAACCGATCATCATCATGGAGACCTGACATTGCCATGGCAACATGAGTTTGCCATGGTGATATCCGGTCACCTGAACCAAGCATCTCAGATCATATGATCTCTAGGACTTGGGTCTCCAGCACGGACTACTGCACTGTATGGCAGATCATTGCCATACAGTGCATCTGCAATCAGTGTGACCCCAGAAACTGCAGCAAGAGGACACTTGTTCCCTTACTGCAGTCTCTGGATGTAGCAGAGACGATGTTGGGACCATCGTTGAGGATTAGGTCGTAGGTTATGTTGGGGAAGTAAAGATGGAGTCTAAATATGTGTTTGTGTTTTTTCTTCTAATAAAATTTTTTTCTCTGTGTGTTGTGTACTATTTACTAGAGATTCCTAATGTCCGAGTCTAACATTGGCCCCAACATTATGTATCTTGGGCTTGGTGTCAGCAGCCAATACTAAGCTGACATTAACCCCTTTTATTACCAAGTTTGCCACCGGCACCAAGGCAACTAGAAGAGTACGGTGCCAAAAAATGAAGCTTTAATGAATGTGCCATTTCTGAGATGTCTGCGGGCTGTAACTCGCAGGGGGAGATGGCAGAATGCTTGAGCCTCCCCACACTGAGGATTCCAGCCCCCAGCTACCTAGTTGTACCTGGTTGGCAACTAAAAATGGAGTGAAGCCCCAAGTAATTTTTTTAACTATTTCTAGTAATTTCTAAAAAAAAAAAAAAAAAAAAGTGGAACCTCGCCGTATTTTTGGTTGCCAACCAGGTACAAATAGGCAGCTGGGAGCTGGAATTGTGGCCACTCCCACTCTTCACTCCCCCACCCCCCCACGAATGGCAGTCACCCCAGAAGTGGCACATTCATTAGAAGCACTATTCTCTGGCACTGTACCAGACTCTTCCAGTTGCCCTGGTGCCGGTGGCAAACTGGGTAGTAAAGGGTTTAATGCCAGCCTTATATCAGCAGCTGGCACTAATCCCGTTATTAATAATGTTGGGCCAATTTTGAACCCGGCCACTAGGAATCTAGGAAAAAAAAAAAAAAAAAAATTTTATTGGAACAATATTTCAACTGCATCTTTATTACTTCTACACAACCCTCCATGATTCTTCATCCAGAACATGCAGGGAGAGAACAAGCATCCTCTCCCTGCAGAGTCTGCAATCACACTAACTGCGGGGCATCAGTGAACTCAGGTGACCCGTCGACAGCTGGGTCACGTGAGTTCTCTGCCGCAGAGATCCTGGTGACTCAATGAGTGACATCACCACACTGCCGCTAATGAATGTGCCAGCTGCAGGCTGCATTTTGCAGCATAGGGGGCCCAGAATGCTTGGGCCTCCCCACGCTGAGGATTCCATTCCCCAGCTGCCTAGTTGTACTGGCTGGCAACCAAAGATACGGCGAAGCCCCACTACATAATTTTGGTTGCCAGCCAGGTAAACTAGGCAGGTAGGGGTGGGTGGCAGCCCATACCTGATCTGTGATCAAAAGTACAGCGGCGCCCCACGTCATGAACTCAAAATCCTCGGCTAAATACACAACAATAATTAGTGTGTGAACAGTGCTGCGTATTTACTGAGTATTTTGGAGCTGACATTGAGATCTGTAGCTGAAAATCACGTCAAAATACGCCTTCAAGAATTGACATGCTGCAGATTTTTCCATAGGACAATGCCGCTGTTTCCGCCATGGAAAAATCTGTAGCATGGACCCAACACTTCTAATTTCCCATACACTTTGCAGTGAAGGTGCTGTACTGCGTAATTGTTCAAAATACAGCGAAATAAAATTGGGAAAATTTGGTAAATGCAGGAAATCCGCAGCATTGGCACATAGCCTAAAATTTACATACTAGGTTCCCGCTCAAAAACCTCACTCCTTCCCTTCCGTGCCCTGCCGTGTGCCCAAAAATTTGTTTTCCCACCACATAGTGGAGTATCGGCATACTCAGGAGAAATTGCCCAACTATATTTTGGAGTCCATTTTATTATGTTGCTTGTGTGAAAATGGAAAAATTATTTTTTTTTCCACAAAAATGTTTTTAGCCTCCATATTTTCATTTTCATAGCTCAACGTTCTAAAAATCTTTGAAGATCTGGGGGTTCAAGGTGCTCACCACACATCCAAATAAATTCCTTGAGGGGTCTAGCTTCCAAAATTGGGTCACTTGTGGGTTTTTTTTCCCACTGTTTTGGCACACGGGAATTCTCCAAACGCAAAATGGTGTTCGCTAATGAGTGCAGCTAATTTTCAGCTTGAAATGTCAAATACCACTCCTTCCTTTCGAACGCTGCCGTGCGCCCAAACATTGGTTTCCACCACATATAAGTTATTGGTGTTCTCGGTAGAAATTGCATAACAAATTTTAGGGTCCATTTACTGCTGTTACCCTTTACCCATATTTGAGGCTAAAGTAACATTTTTATTCGAAAAAGTGAAATGTTAATTTTTTTTTTATTCCACATTGCTTTAGTTCCTGATGTAGTTAATATTGACAAGCAGCATGTAAGGTGTTAATACCTGCCATAGTCGGTGCCAACAACGAACTGACTGATGAAGCAGATTGTCAGCTATAATGTACAGCCAACTGCTGCTGCATTTTCACCTATCAGGATAATATACTATCTCAGGTCAAAGGAACCTGAATGAGTTTTTCTAATATAGCTGCCATATATAACTCTTAGTCATTAAATGCTGATATAAGTCCTAGTCGAACTTATAACATAAACATTTATTATACTCCCCTTTGGGGCGGTCCGGTCCAATGGGCGTTGTTGATCTTGATCTGATGAATGTTGTCTTGTTTTGATTGCCGTCCTCCTCCTGGGCTTCATGTGGGTGACGTGTCCTACGTGATCCACTCACTGGCCTTTGTTGCACCCCACTCGTGCACTACGTGGGCGGCCTTTGACCTTTTTTCTTGCACCTGCGCATTACAGTACTTTGCTCTGCCTTCAGCAGGTCAGAGAGAAGTGCGTGTGCTGCAGGAGCATTATGAATGCCAGTGAATGGATGACATATAAAAGGTATATTTTATGTTTTACAGTTTGGCCTGGAGACTTATATCCTGTTTCCTAGAATGCTGTATACAAGGGCTTATTGGTGGGGGCTGCAGCTTATATGTGAAAAACCTGGTGACAAGTTCACGTTAACTAATTCTATAGCCAATATAGAAAAGGCTTTCAAATATAGATAAATCCTTTTAATAATAAACTGTGGTTTACATTTCTCTTCGGTCTTTTATATGAAGATTTCTCTCTGATAGGAGGTTGAGATGCTGAGTAGCTCGAAAGTTATGAAAGAACTGACAACGGAGCAGCAGAACTTGCAGAAAGAGTTTGAATGTTTACAGACAGAGCACATGCAGAAGATGGAAGAGCTGTATGATGAGCAGCGAGACCTGGAGGAGAAGCTCAAACAAGTCAAGAAGCAGAAATGTTCCTGTGATTCTAATACAGAGCGGGACAAGGAGACCCAGTATGCAAACCAGGTGAGCAGACACTGCTTAGACTTCCATCTGGCAGTTTGTAGATGCTAGCTGTGTGGGTATTCCAGCCCAGCTTTCTTCAATTCAATTACACAGAGCTGTAACACCACACACAACCCAACGTGGCACAGTTTCTATAAGAAATCAGCCAGAAATCCTGCATAAACTTTAAAATTTGCGTTCTTTTTTATGATGGGATAATTTAGCCCCCACCGATCATAAAATAATTGTTTCTCCATTTCTAGAACCCCTACTAATTCAAAGAAGGATTGTGTTCCCTTCTAAGTATTTTTTCTGTACAGTGATGCTGCAAGGCACCAAGATATTTTGGAAATGTTATCTGGCCACATCCACTTGAGTAGATATTGCAGTTCCCTCCGTGGTGGGTGAACAGAGGGTGGCATGTGCAAGGGCATAACAATGAAGAGGGTGCAGGGCCTGCCTCAGCGCTGAACCCCCACCATTCTCAAAATGGGTGCTTGGTACCCACTAGTCATAAAGTGATGGCATATCGTTAGAACATGCCATACCATGAAATAGAAACAGTCCTTTTAATAATCAAACTTTAGGTGTATTGTTTGTGCAATTTTCCAAAAAAGAACTGGTACCTCCATTGAGTTGTGTGTAAAGCTTCGATATCCCTTTCCTACTGATCACATATTTTAGCTTCTTGATAAATCTGACACTTTCGCAAATAACTGATGTGTGAATAGAAGTATTAACACTGAGTGATTCACTAAAACTGCAGAGTGCGCATTTTATTTGTGGTGATGACATTATCTTTAAAGCAGACAGACCAAACGTTTTACTGTAGATGCTTCTATTTACAGTCATTGATTACTTGCTCTTGATTCATGTAGAAGTGCAGTGTGGTGAGTGCCATGTGCCTCCAGTCAGGGATTGAAGTTAGGTTTCTGGCATTGAGAACACCACTACCTGTCCTGAATTAGATGGGTTGTGACGTCATCTTGGCATCCCACTCCAGCTCCTCCAATTTTGATTGAGCTGTGAGAAACAGCCGTGAAAATGGCAAAAAAAAGATTCCAAAAGCCGCAAACTTTTGTTTAACTCCAAGTTGCGTTAACATTTTGGGAGTTTTCAAAGCTTTTACTCCAATTTTTTTTAAATTTTTTTTGTAATGGATCAGGTCCATTGGCTCAACAGGAAAGCTCATTGTGTTTTATGCTCTGCAGCCTGTATTGAAGTAAAGAGCTGCATTCATAACTCTGCAAATATCAGTAATAGAGAAAAACATTTGGTCATCGAGTGCAGTGATTCCTTTTAAACAGAATGATTGAGGCCATTAACTGATTGCCAATTGGCTATTTAAAAATTGTCAATCGTTAATGGCCTTTTTACACTGGCGGATGAACATTCTGTGCTTAATGTTTTCAGCAGCACAAGATTATACAAGACGATGTGCTGCAAATAATTTGTAAGACACTTAAGTCACCTCACCTGACTGACCATTTTTCTTGTTTGTCAGGCGATTAGTAGTATTAGTAGCAACAGTACTTGTAACTATATCAGTGGTCATAACCATACGTTTCTAATTGGAGTTAATTGCTAATATAATAACATCTACTACGTATTTGGATAGGATCTCGGAAATGGGAATACCCTATTTAGTGTAGGTCAATACTGCATTCCTGTGACCTCTTCTGTCAGTGAGATGTTAGATGACCACTGTACACATTACAACACAACACTGACCAATCCCACTAAGGTAGTTGTTTTGAAAGACATTGAAGAATTGAATGGCTTCAATGGTTCCCTCTAATATTAATATGTTGTATAATTATTGCTGTGTTGTTTCTATTTATTTGCAGTTGACAGAACTACGGCAAAGGTTGGATCAAGCGGAGGCTGACCGGAGAGAGCTCCAGGATGAGCTGAGGAGAGAGCGGGAAGCCAGGGAAAAGTTGGAGTTGATGATAAAGGAGCTGAAGCTTCAGATACTGAAGTCAGCAAAGAATAGTAATGGAGACTAAGATGCAGCTCCCTGTCCAGCCATTATACTTAAAACAGGGTTTATATTGTGGCTTGGACTAAATTGTGAGTAGGTTAATGTGCTGCATACATGGGCAGGGACAGGATCTGCCAGGAAGTATGAAGAGCTGGATTAAACATGCGTAACTTGGAATATCTTCACTGCTGGGACATCCACCTGCCCAACAAGTACTCGTCCAGCTAAGGTTTTCCCCAGTTATGACCTCTGTAAAATGCAGTAAACTTTATGTAAAGTTATTTCCAAGAAAGTTCCTGGTAAGACTCTTCAGAGCCAATTGGTGGCCAGGACTCATTTGTGTTTTATGAGAGATTTCTAATCTCTGTATTCTCCAGCATTACATCATAACTGCACTTTCTGTCTCCATATGTGTGGCAGCTGCTGGACATCTACTGTCTACTAGGTTATCTGTACAAAATGCTGCTACTTGTTTTATCTTGGACTGTGTTACTGGGTGTTATCATACATGTTCTCCATTTCTGAGTTTTGTCATAACCACAACCTGCCCTCTGGGGTACATTGATGGTAACCTAAGAAGTCGTTATATGTTGCCATCAGTAAAATTCTTCTATGCATTCGTTGACATTCGGTGATCATCTTCCAGCATTCATAATACTAAATGTCACCATCTATAATCCTTGATAAGCTACGACGTCTCTTAACCATATAGATTTCGGCACCCTAATGCTACAAAGGCTGCTGCACCCATGCAATAGGTTAGACTTTCTTTATGTCGTATTTAATCCTTTTTCAACTGGATTTCCTTTCTGTTTGACTTCCTCTATCTTTCAGTTTCAGGATTATAGAGTGTGTGTAACCTAGTAGATGCTCTTATATACTTTATACATCCGTATATACATCAAGTGTATAAGGATACCTACCCGTAGTTCAGTAATAATGCTCCTCTAGAATAAGCAATATCACCCTTTTATATAATTTCTGTTAGGTTACAGAGTACTTGGAATAATGAGGTGAACAAGAAAATATACTTTGCTGCAAACCTGTATACTAAAGTTAGTTGGACTCATGCATCAGTCTTGGTCAGAGCAAAAAAGGCCATTACAGCAATATAATGTGAGTTCATGTTCCCAGTACAGATTGGTTTCTCTGGCTAATTAAGACCTTTTCTTTTTAATTCCGACTATTTTGATACATTAGGGCCTAGTTCTTCTTAATTCATTTTTATAGACAATGTATTGAAAAGATACATTTATAATTCTTGGCTCTCATGGTGGTATAATGGCAGGAAGAGCAAGTCTGGATCTATTTCCATGTATTTTTAGGTAACATTTTACATTTTAAGGCCCCTGTACACATTAGACTAATGTTGTATAAACCCTCTGTTATTGGCTTTGCTCGGTCAACAGTCTGATGTGTATGGTGCCTCCCAGCTCTTCTCCCAACAGTGAGGTTTAGGGATATACTGATCCATATTGTCAGTCTCATTTTGGACTTGCAATCCTTTTGCTCTCCAGGAGATGAGCTGCTTCAATTGGAGTCTGCCAGCAGATTAGAAGGGTTTAGAAGAGCAAATGCTCCTGTGTATGGAGAGTTGGGAGAGAAGGCTGCCGGCCAACCCACTAACCGTACTTTGTGTATGAGGCCTCCATTAAACTTGGTCTAAACTTGGTTTCAGAATTGTTTATTGATGCTATTGCAAAGGGCCTGGCTCAGTGAAGGCAGACCAGGTCACAAACTCCTAGGCAAATTTCTCAATGCAGTAGCTCGTAGTTGTTTTTTTTTTTTCTCCTATATATTTATACGTCTTCAAAAAGTGCAGGACTGGGCACCGCGGGAAACAGAAGGGGCTACTTCATAACTAGAACCTGCTATATGTCTCTGAAGGTGTCTGAACTCTGGTGTTGCACGCCACAAAGAAATGTTGTGTACAGTCAATTGCAGGAAAAAAGCAAGCGACACTCACCAGGTTAATTGTGAGGGAGTGGGGAACCTCCTGTACCCGTTGAAGCGGAAACCCCGCCAACCCACCATGACGTGTGCAGGGTTGCGCGAATAAAGGATCACAATTAACCTGGCGAGTGCTGCCTGCTTTTTTCCTGCAATTGACTGAATAGATATAAAAACATTGCAAGGTTCATTGTAGTAGTTTCTAACATACGGTATATGATTTTTCTAAAATTTGGCACAAAATCTTTACCAGCTCAGACCTGTCCTACATTTCTTCTGTGCCAGCACTTGACAAGATAAAGCAAATGCCAGAGCTCACAGCTGCTACTTACTAGTGGTTTCTCCTAGATTTGTGCATTAGTCTGCCCATAGTAACAGCTCCCATACTAAAATGCATTGCAGAGATAACACGGACACCAGATGAACCCATGATCGCTGAGCACTCATTAAAGCTTTCATTAGTATTTAATGGGGAGAGAGGAGATAGCTGATGTCAGATTCCTCTGGTAGCAACAGAAAAGGATCAAGCACTGCAATTCTAACAGCTCAATCCTCCTCACCCTTGACATCACAAGGAAAGTCGGGAGACCTCCATACATATCAAATGACCTGCCGTACCTACCAACTTTCATCTAATGTATATGGGGCAGTATTAAAGAATCTTTCACATGTCCAAAAATGGGTTTATATTTTGCTGGATAGAAATCATTATGCTTGATGCAATGACTTGTTTATTCTGTGCTTTTTATTCATTGTAATAGAGTTCTGAACAGACATCTATCTTGTGACACCTGACATCATCACCTACATTATTATTATAGCCTGTAGCCAAGGCCTAGTGGTTAACCCATATACAGACTTCAAGTTCATTGTGGCCGGAAAGTCACAATCACCTTAAGGACACTTTTTTTTAGTTTTCAGAGTGTGAAACGACTAGGGTGCCGCACCGCTAATCTAGATTGACTTCTTCATAATCAGGCTTGCTCTTTATGTTTGATGGCACGTCCACACTGGACCGATATACGGCACATTTAATTGCTGTGGATTTCTAGAATTCTTCCCTTTTGTAGTTTTACTGGAACGGGCTGGACACAATTCTGCGTTAATCTACCGCATATACTATACAGTACTTCTGAACATGCTCTAATGGTGCATGGTACAGCCGCTGAGAAACTAATTTGCCATCTTGTTGGTTGCCAATGGTTAGTAAAGATCCACAGCCTAAGCTCCCATGCACATGGCATTACTATGGCTGTGCATTGTATAGAGTTGATATAGTGCTGCCGTATAGGTTCATGGGGATGTTACCACACCTCCATATTCAGTTGTGTTGAATAAACAATCCGTCAAGCATTAAACCCAAACTATTTGATTTCTAACCCAACAGTTGCTCACACATAGTGTCTGGCCACTCATATTTATTACTACGCTGTAAGAGTACTCTATATATTCTATTATGTATGTTTTTTTAATTGCAAATAGCGTTATTATTTTGTTTTTCTATTTATTACTGTATTTCTGTGTAAATACACCTTTTATTTAAGGTAGAATATTTTTGTGCATATAAAATATTAATTCATGATATTCTTTTCTACAGATTCTGAATGATAGAGGTGCCATTTATTTTGTGTTTAGTGACTTTTGTTTTATTGTATATATTGTAAAGATTTTGCTGAATCAGCATCACCTTGCTCTGAAAGCTTCACAGGACATACATTGATTGCTTTATGTATGTGGGTCTCTAAGCCACCTGTAAAGACGATATATTCTGTATTGTCACGTGGTGTATTTGATACAGCATGCTTTTTTTTGTATATTTGTGTAAAGTGTTTCACTTTTGATACTGATGCACAATTCTTAATACATTAACTTATTTTTTTCTTTAAATAAGACTTAAAAAGTGATATAATAGATTGATTTGCCATGCCCAGCTTATCAAGGGGCTTAAAATGTGTTTTTTTGTTATTATTTAAGCGGGTGTATAGGCTGGAAAAGCAAACTTCATTAATTTTGATACTGGTAATATCTGTAAGAATTATATAATTGTAAAATATGCGATAAGCTCAACAAACACGCCAAGGTTTGTGATTAATTGAGATTTTGTGTTTAAAATATATATAAAAAAATAGCAATTGTCATCAACACATTGGGCCTTTTGTGGGGTCCAAATCGTCATGTTTATTACTTATTTGAGCTTTAATTTAAAATCTCATAGCAATAGATATTACATATGTTTAGCATTGGCATGATTAATCGTTACCCAGGTCCCTATTGGAGTAAGAATAAAATAAATGTCCAAAAGCCCTCAGCTATATATATTTAAGCTTCATCATTAAAGGGAATCTGTCCGCAGGCTTTCACATGTAATCAAGAGCAGCATGATGTAGGCGCAGAGAACCTGATTCAAGCGATGTCACTTATTGGGGGGTAATTGCAGAAAGGTAATGATCCATTGGAATTCCAGAAAGTGTAATATATCAAATAAGTCTTCATTAAAAATTGAAGCACAATCCATACAAATTCATATGGGTGAATATCGCAGAAGTACCGCATGGAAATGATCTTCACAACCTGTGCGTTTTGCTGTATTGTCTGCAGCACTTATGTGATATTCACCTTTTATTTTATACTATTTTTATTTATTTATTTTTATACATATTACACCTTCTTGTATTTTTGCTGTATCGTTACGTTTCTGCATATCATTCTACGGATGCTCCTCCGGATCCATGCGGACACCAGAGGAGTGAATGGTGAGTCTACCGGTGGGCTGAAGGACTACTGGGTAAGCTGACTATTTTCTCTTTTGGATTTGTTATTGAGCTGCTTGGTGCAGATTGGATATAATCCCTTTTTATCTGCTGTAGATATAGTAGTGGTCAGAATGCTGAGCTGTCTATAATCCGCCCACACCAGCTTGCTGCCAATTGACCGTGCAGACAGTAAGCTGCCAATCAATGGTGGGCCTGGGGGTTATATAGAACAGCTGGACTGCTTGGCATGTGAGACCTAGTCCTCTCCTGCTGATAAAACACCGATAGGATAGAAATCACAGCACACAGCCCCGTAAGTAACACATCCTTGGAATCAAGCTTCCTACTCCACAATATGCTTGTCTCAGAATAATGGCAAAAACCTGCTGACAGATTCCCTTCAAGGTGTATAGAATATGTAATATTTCTCCATTAGTGATCGGGGCAATAATATGCTGCAACGAGTGTAGTACATGAAGACTGATTAAATTACTCAGGGAAGCAGTAGTTAAATGTTTTCGGGTGTCCTACTAAATGTCTACTTAAGACACTTATGGCTTGAAATATTGTTGTCTGCCGCATGTTTTGACATTTTTGGTCCCCAATAAGTTTTTATATTAATCCATGTATCCTTTAAAATGGTTCACGAATAGCAGTCATTTTATTCTTTCTAGTAAAAAGTAAATTCTAAAACAACACCCCACAAACAATAGGCTGAGAACAGGGGTGTCCAAATTAGCACGAAAACTAGTCATGAAGAATTAATTTGCCAAGTTGGAAATTGTGAAAGATTTAGGCCTTGGTTACACTGTGACTTTTGATAGCGCATTTGCAGTCAACCCAGTTGTCTACAATTCAATGTATTACTTAAGGTGGCGTTACACGCTAGGATATTGTTAACGATATTCTTAGAACGATCACGTGACAATGATCGATCCGGCATCGTTAGTGCGTTATCCCATTCGGCAACGCACCAGTTAAATAGGAGAGCAAGGACTGAACCATCTTTTAAAGCTGCAGGAACAGGAGAATTTTGAACGAGATCGTTCAAAGAGGTGTCATACTGAATGATGTAGCTTCTTCAGTTTCTTAATTGGATGATGAACGATAGATTTGAGGTCCGGATCTCATTTTTGTGATGTACATTCCAACGATTTTTTTTATCCTACATCGTTCGTTTACACGCAAGGACGCACTAACAATATTGTTGGAACTGTCACAAATCCGTGACGTTTCAAGGATATCGTTAATGATATCCTAGCGTGTGAAGCGGCCTTTAGAATGTAGTAACATTGTTAAAATCAATCTATTTCGCTAGAAAAAACTGGTGTAGCCCAGTCCTTAATCAGGGCATTTCCGCAGCTTTCCATCGAATTACATTATATCGCTGTCTAGGACCTTAATATCATATGTAAACTATAGGCAGTCAGTTCATAGTTGCCAATTGTCCCAGATCTCTAGGGATTCCTAGGGGATGTAGTTTATATAAACTTCCCAAATGTCTCCAGAAATGTTGGCAACTCTACCAGCTTGGGCAATCTATGGGTTGCCCTTGATCTAGAAGGACAAACATGGGAAAATTGAATTCCTTGTTGCTGTCTTTTTGGATTGATGAGGAGATTTGCAGAATAAGTATATTGTGATTAAAGGCATGTGCCAGCAAGCCGTGGCATAGAAAAATGATCTTAATCTAACTGGCATCACTTACCACTTTATTGTACAAACTATGGCAATATGCTTCTCTGCATGTAGATGAGTTGTGTAAATGCTTTTTAATTTACTGTGTGTAAAATGCAGGTTTCTGTTGGTCGTGTGAAGAACTGCACATGTTTTGGGTCAGTGTGAGCATGCAAATTGCCCTGGAGTAAATGGGTTTGAGAAAAGGATGGCCTTTGTTAATGAAGAGAATGTCTGTCTATTATCAGAACCTTAAACTTCACATAATGCATACAGGGCAGTAATCCTTGTTGTTCCCTTGGGGCAAAGAATGTTGGGCATCTGTTTTTCAGTTCTTGTATTTTTATCATACAGGTAAATATGTCAGGAGAATATAGATACACTAATGCCTATACCCACCTTGCTAGAAGAATGAAAGTGATTTCTTTAAAGAAATACAACAAAACTAAAATGTATTAAATAGAAAATGACAATGTATGTGAATAAGTATATAGGCAATGCCACAATACCCATAGAGAACTAAAATGGCTGCTACCTCCAGACTTGGTAGGTGTTTGTCACAAAACTGAATCTATGCACATATTAAGGAATGGTGAATAAGAGAGCGAAATATTTTTGTATGGATAGTGTTCCCCCTTTGGAGCAAACTAGTTTGAAATGAAGTATAGGCTAGTCCTGTATATTAATATAAATAAGAAAGCTTTTGTATTGTTTCGGTAATTGAATTGCCCATGAGGGACCCTAATAGCCATTTACTTATTTATTATGACCTTCCATAATGATCAATAGCACACATGTAAATGTGCATGGTTTGGGCTTTTATCTCCTCATTTTTGTTATCTAAACTGTTTTTTTTGCCATATTCTCAGTCCTCGAAGCATCTTCATGTCAAAGATTATCAACCTGCAGCACTGCAGCTGTCGTGATACTACAATTCCCAGCATGCCCAGACAGTGATCTGACATACATGGCTGTGAGCACGTGTGAAGTTCTGCAATAGCTGGATGACTGCAGGCTGCGGACCACTAATATTCGATGATCTGACTACAGTAGTGCAGGTTCAGCCTGGCAGTGTTCATAACCACCTGTCTGATAGCAAATGTGGAGAAAAAGCTACAAATAAGCAGTTGATCAGAGAGCTTACGTCTTACTGCACTTGTAGAATATTTGGTCATCCTGGAAAGTAACAGAAGAATGTCCTAAACATGGAGATTGTACTGATCACTAGTTAAATGTAATGATGCCAGGTGACTGACGTAACTGTCATCTGCAAAACATTAATAAAGTGAAGCTGTTGCCTTATTGTGAGACCCTGCTTTATTGAAGCGCTATGATGTCTCAGATGACTAGTCCAAGGCTGATTCCTGGTGGCTTCTCCTAGTGCAGTTTCCCTAGGCAGACAGGTGATGGGGTTGTAATCGCACCCGGGGCCTGGAGCCTAGGAGGCTCCAAAAGTCCTTTTGCCCTATAGAATAAGGCTGCTATTTAAAATTTGCAATAATTCATGGCTCCGTTGGAGCTTTTGCATCGGAGCCCATGAGCTTCAAGGTGCATCACTGCATATGTGAATGCAGAGAGATCTGTGAATCTAGTGGATCTGGATGGGATGAAGTTGCCATTAATAACTCTCATAGTAGTCAGAGATACATAGTCCCCGACAGGTTTCTTGAAGTATATCTTCTCTGAAGTGTGACAGCAAAATATGGCTGCAAGAACGTACATGAATCAACACACAGGTTCCCTTTAATTAATTGATCAGCTCGGGCTGGACTCCTGCAAACCATAGATATATTAAGTGCCCAGCAGTTTTGTTGTCATTTTTATGACTGTTTAGCACATTTGACAGTAAGTATGTAAGTTGCATGAAAGTTTCTATTGAAGCTGTGACCTATTACTGCCATTACATTTCAGTTTGGTTCCAGAGGTGTCTTGGTTTTTAATCACTCCCCAAATGTTCATCTGTTGACCCGGAACAAAAAAAAGCTGCATATGACACATTTCATGTAGCGGGTCTCATGAGGTAGGGGTCTCCCTGAAATATAGGTCTGTGTGGCCGTAACCACACAATGTTGCATTTGTACACATTTAGCTTTGTTCGCTATAAACAGTAAAGATGACTGTGTAATTTCCTCTTTTGCCATTATATAATAATTAGGAATATTTTCCAAGTTTATTAAAAGAAATTTCCCTGCACTGCCAAATAGTTGACATGTAAGAGATATTGTAGGGATTACTTATGGATATTTCCATGCTGCTAACAGAGTAGACAAGAGTATATGTAGCTTGCATAGATTTTCCATTCTTGCCTATTTATGAAAATATTTTAGTTTTTTATGTTTAATATTAGAACATGATTTAATCTTTTATTTGTACCGTAATTTTCTTTAATTTGTTCATCCAGTCATGTAATTGGTTGCAAATGGATATTCAGTGCAATAAAAGCCTCAGTCTGTATGTAGGAAGATTGGCTTTTCCGCATCTAAACCATCTTTGCAATAATTAACAATATGATAGAGACCATGAAAGATTTTTGGGTACCATTTCAGTTGTATTTTCTATCTGTTCTGTCAACTCACAACTTGTCTGGTTTTCAAAACCTGGGTATTCCTCGCATTGTGCTGTTCTGTTATTCTTCTGGGAAATTTGTATGATACACTTTATCGAAATTGTCTGCCCTTTCACATATTACTAAGGGCCGCTTCACACTGCGGCGCGATCCGGTCTGGCTCTGTCCGGGAGGACCCTAACAACCGCGGACCGGATCAGCACACAGGACTGGCGGGCTAATTTGCCCTCCGATCCAGTGTGCAGCCGCACGCAGTTCCCGTTGCTGATAAGTCAGGACCGCGACGTCGCAGTCCTGACCTGTCAGCGGCTGCAGCTGCGTGCGCTGCACACAGGACTGGAGGGCATAATAGCTACCCAGTCCTGTGTGCTGATCCGGTCCGCGGCTGTCAGGGTCCTCCTGGCCAGACTCGGACCGGATCACGCCGCAGTGTGAAGCAGCCCTTACTCAGCACTGACTTGACTTCAGAGAACCACCCCAGCGACAAGGGCATTCTTAAGAGTTGACAATTTATTGAATCAGTCCAAGTATAGAAAACAAATAGGCGCACTCACCGTGTGTTCGTAGGTGCTTTCTTTATTGAAGAGGTGCGGGAGGGGGTGCATGAAGGTACAGACGACAGGTCTGTTTCGCGGTTTGCCCGCTTCTACAGGTCAATTTATTGAATCATTTTCCAAGGACTAACAGAGTAATAGCATAAAACACTGTTCTAAAAATGTATCTTGGGACTGCAAGTAAACTTGTAGAAAAGCTGGACTTGCTTTTGGTGCACTTACAACTATTGTCCAGGAGCTAACATTTTGTAACTTACTATCTTACTCCTATACAATGAGGAGGGAGAAGACTTCCACCACATTCTGACAGCACTTTAGGTGCTCAAACTTCCCTTCCCCTCATTACCCAGGCATTGCTTTTACCATTGTCGAATAGTTTGCCTGCTTTAATCAGAGTCTGCCTCTCTTTTATACCTGTATGCAGATTGACGGCGGCAGGATAAGAAGGAGAAACAAAATCGCGTCCTATAATTAGTGATGAATGAGTGTAATCGTTACTGTTCGCTACTTGTACAGATAGAACAGTATTCACGATACTTGTTACTCTGCGAGTATCACGGGTGCTCGTGAGTGATGTTGATCGTGAACAATCTGACACAAATTGTCAGCTCCCTTCAGTACACAAAGAGAGTCGGCACCGCAGTGAGAGCAGATTGAAGGGTAGGGTCTCTGGGGGGCACAGCATGGTGTTTTATGCATTGAGAACTCAAAAAAGCCCACCCTCCCGTCCAGTCCTAGGAATACTCTATGGCCGGATGTGTGTGGGCAGGGCCTGTCACTAATTGACTAACATTGAACTCTATTCAGACAAGTATGCAAGTATTACAAAGTACTCGTTACCAGTATAGCGATTATGAATATTTCGCTACTTGCTCATTACTACCTATAATCCATATCATTGTTTCTGCTGATGGAAGCGGGATACACTTGATGACAATTGGTAAACAGCAATTTATAACACACCTAATGGCTGCCCATTATCAATGAGGAATGTTCTGCTCATGTCATGTATTAACAATTATTTATTATGATATGAGACCACCTTTCTGAGAAAGAAAAAAAGTTGGATTTAACCTCAACTCTTACTATTAAATCCTAAGAGACTTCTCTGACATCAATGGTTTTTGTAGTTTTGTTGTGCAGCTGGTACAGGGGCTGACTCCTTAGGATTATTCCTTGCTACTTTTGGCATCGATTTGCATCATATTGGCCGCTTACTTTCTTACTATGTGGAGTGCTGTTTCTTAAAGTATGGCCCTGTGGAAACGGTACCAAAGTACCAATGCAATTCAAATTTTTGCAATGTTCCGTGTTCAAACGGCTAGAGAGAATGTTTTATTTATTTTTTCCTTTTTATTGGAACTTAAGAGATGCAAAGTGTCCTAAAGTCAAAGCCATAATGCAAAATCTAGCATGATAACTTATTTATGATGACTTTCCCTCTTATCTCATGTTTTGTAATCTACATGTTCTTGTATTTGTGATTTGCTAAATGACTCCTTTATAACAAAATAAATTAACTAAATGCATAGCTCTGATTTATCTGATAGTATTGTAGAGATAGGAATTTCCCGTGCATCGACCGAAATATGCAATCTGCATACAAGACCATATGTTCCCATTTTGGCCTGATATTTTTTGAATTGAAGTAGAAATTCTGCTGCTGCTTCCTTGCATTGAAGGTCCCACTGAATTTGCAATTTAATGCACATTTGCACAAATCCGCACTACTGCATTAGATAACGCACACACATGGGAACACGTCATGTATTATTTTATTGCGTATGCCTTTTAGGAAAAGAAATCTATTTGAGGAAGAAGAAAGATGTTATTTTTCAGTAAAGCTATATTACGTTCTCATGCATACTCTTCAGAAGCTGTTTATGTTGCATGATAACCTATGTAAAATGTGAATTATTGAATAAAGAGCATGTATAATACATTGCTTTGTTACAAGTGATATCTGTAAAATGTCTGAAGCGAAGAAAGTGGCTGTCAGACAGCACAGCTCTCCGCTTCAGGATATTTGCCAATGATGTATATACAGATCATGCTTTAAGTAACTGTGATTGTGAATTACATGAATCAAAACTGTCCTCTACCTCACAAGAAACTAACAGGTGTTTTATATGGTTCGAAACAATACAAAATGCATTTATCTGGTCAATCAGTTTACAAAATGTGGGAAAATCTATATTGCAACATTGCATACTGTGCTTTCTGCTTATACCTCAAAATGTATTTTTGTGCTGTTCTCCATAGTCATTCCTTGTAAATATGAAATGCCACTGTTGGATTCAATAAAACATGATGTGGTGACTTTCTATTCTTGCACTTGTTTGAATGTTAAATGTTGGAATATGTTTAGTGCAACAACTCCATTTCTGTCTCGAGTGTTTAGTTGCTAGGTTTGTATGCAGCTAATAAAGTTAAAAAGAAAGTAACAAACCGCAGAAGATCACACAGGAAGAGCATGTGACTGCATTCAGATTACTGTCTGTGTAAGGCTGCTTTCACATTTGCGTATGTAAACACAGCGTACCAAACACATGCGCACTGCGTTCCTATGTTTAACATGGGAACGCATGGTACCTGCGTTCGGTTGTGGTTGCGTTCAGATGCGCATAATTTGTGCGCCCTCTGAACGCAACCTGTTGCATTTTTTGTGCGGTCGCTTGTTTTATCAGCAAGCGTCCGCAAGCGCACAAACAATGAATGGAAGTCAATGGATCTGCAGTGTCCTTTGCATGACTGCAGGAGAACGCTGCAGATCACATTGAAATCTCTCCCGGTAGCAGCGGCTGTCAATGGTAGATCAGCTGGAGCCGCCGCTAATCTCTCGGTGGTGTCGGCGCTGGAGATTTGAAGAAACAGCTGATCTGACAGCTGTTTAAATCTCGCACGCCGACATCGCATAGGTGATGTTGGCGCAGGAGATTTAAACAACTGTCAGATCAGCTGATTCTTCAAATCTCTTGCGCCGACACCGTTGGGAGATCAGCGGTGGCCGGGAGGAGGAGATCTCCACTGCTGATCTCCGCCTCCCATCCACCGCCCTCTGCATGCAGAAAAACGCTAGTGTGAAACTAGCCTAAGAGAACTGCCTGCAGACGCTGCAGCGAGTGACACAAAGAAATGATTTCTTGCTGATCTACAAAGCTGATTATTTTGTTTCTGTATAAACCAATTGTTATTGTTGCACACTTGGAGAGTATCGTGAATAATCTGCTGCCAGCATATCTATACTATCCTGCAAAGGAAAAATTCTTGGTGAAAAGAAGCTCTAGTGTCCATGCAATGATTAAAGCAAACTGAAAACTATAATGTAGAGCTCCATTACATAATATAAATAAGAATACAGTGATACCTCTGTTTTCGGACAGATTATCGATAAAAACAATCGCACAGGTGTAGCACAGACTTTGGAGTTAACTATTCCCTGATGACATGAGAACCATAGAAACACGTTGGGATGTATCAATCAAGGATCGAGCTGATAAAAGCAATGCAATTGTAGATGTAGTGACATGGTATACAAGTCCCCAACCCAGGAAGAAGATTGTGTTTGCTTACAGCATTTGGTAGGTCTCCAGAGATTGGGTGAGATCTTTCCAAACTTTTTCTACTATAATAGAATGACTATAAATACTAACATCTGTAAGACAGTTGACTGATACACTAGTTCAGCATTAGATGTGTGAGTACAAATGAGTACAATTGTGTATTATTACTGAACAACAACTGCAACAACCAGCAGTAAGCGTACATGGGTCCAATTGGACCCTTAGTGTGTACAATTGATTTGAATACATGTCTGCCCCTATTTAACTCAGTTGAACTTATTAGTCATCTGGGATCGCAGGTCAGACACTTTGTGGTTTCTGTTTTTAACTACACTGTGTGCAGAATTATTAGACAAATGAGTAATTTGATCACATGATACTTTTTATACATGTTGTCCTACTCCAAGCTGTATAGGCTTAAGAGCCAACTACCAATTTCGTAAATCAGGTGATGTGCATCTCTGTAATGAGGAGGGGTGTGGTCTAATAACATCAACACCATATATAAGGTGGGCTTAATTATTAGGAAACTTCCTTTCCTTTGGAAAAATGGGTCAGAAGAGAGATTTGACAGGCTCTGAAAAGTCCAAAATTGTAAGATGTCTTGCAGAGGGATGCCGCAGTCTTGAAATTGCCAAACCTTTGAAGCGTGATCACCGAACAATCAAGCGCTTCATGGCAAATAGCCAACAGGGTCGCAAGAAGTGTGTTGGCAAAGGCGCAAAATAACTGCCCATGAATTGTGGAAAATCAAACATGAAGCTGCCAAGATGCCATTTGCCACCAGTTTTGCAATATTTCAGAGCTGCAACGTTACTGGAGTATCAAAAAGCATAAGGTGTGCCATACTCAGGGACATGGCCAAGGATGAAAAACGACCACCTTTGAACAAGAAACATAAGATAAAACGTCAAGACTGGGCCAAGAAATATCTTAAGACTGATTTTTTAAAGATTTTATGGACTGAGGAAATGAGAGTGACACTTGATGGACCAGAGGCTGGATCGGTAAAGGGCAGAGAGCTCCAGTCCAACTCAGATGCAATTTGGAAGGGGGTACTGGTATGGGCTGGTATCATCAAAGATGAACTTGTGGGACTTTTTCGGGTTGAGGATGGAGTGAAGCTCAACTCCCGGACCTACTGCCAGTTACTGGAAGACAACTTTTTCAAGCAGTGATACTGGAAGAAGTCTGTATTGTTCAAGAAAAACATGATTTTCATGCAGGACAATGCTCCATCACATGCATCCAACTACTCCACAGCGTGGATGGCAAGTAAAGGTCCAAGGGTACCGTTACACGTCTCAATATTGCATGCAATTTCACTGGCAATTTGCTGGTTGCAGTGAAATCATGGACACATTGTTCTATTTTGTTGCCATGTACAAATGGAACAATGTGTCCATGATTTCACTGCAACCAGCAAATTGGCAGTGAAATTGCATGCAATATTGAGACGTGTAACGGTATCCTAAAAGAAGAAAAAATGACATTGCCCCCTTATTCACCTGATCTGAACCCCATAGAGAACCTGTGGTCCCTCCTAAAATGTGAGATCTACAGGGAGGGAAAACAGTACACCTCTCGGAACAGTGGCCGTGGTGGCTGCTGCACCCAATGTTGATCGTAAACAGATCAAGCAACTGACAGAATCTATGGATGGAAGGCTGTTGAGTGTCATCATAAAGAAAGGTGGCTATATTGGTCACTAATTATTTTGGGTTTTGTTTTTGCATGTCAGAAATGTTTTTTTTCTAAATTTTGTGCAGTTATATTAGGTTACCTGGTGAAAATAAACAAGTGAGATGGGAATATATTTGGTTTTTATTAAGTTGCCTAATAATTCTGCACAGTAATAGTTACCTGCACAAACAGATATCCTCCTAAAATAGCCAAATCTAAAAAAAAAACCACTCCAACTTCCAAAAATATTAAGCTTTGATATTTGAGTCTTTTGGGTTGATTGAGAACATAGTTGTTGATCAATAATAAAAAATAATCCTCTACAATACAACTTGCTTAATAATTCTGCACACAGTGTATTATTTGGGTGTTAATTTTAATTTTCTTAATTAAAGGTTATGTTTTACCTCCTGTTTCCTAACAAACCTGTTATTGAGGGTCTGGCAGCCCCTCGTAAAAGGGGGTGGGGGGATACTGCTCCTGCGATTCCTGCTACTAGGCACTGCCATGTGCACCCTTTAAGTGGTTCTAGTGATAAAGGTGATATGTCCTAATCAGAGACTGCTCCTGCGATTCCTGCCACTAGGCATCAATGTATGCACCCTGAAAGTGGTGCTAGTGGTAAAGGTGATAAATCCTCCAGCAGAGCCTTCGATTTCTGACCCTGCCAGTAGACTTCGCCATATTCTCCCAGTGGGTGGTGCTGGTTATAGACATTGCACTTCTGCCAGGGCCTGCTCCTGTCGCTAGCGATCGCCGTATTCACACAGTAGGTGATGCTGGCATTAGGGGAGAAGTCCTTGCAGAGGATTTTGGACAGTGCAGTCTTCGATCATCCATGAGGAAGAGAGTGGCTGGGATAATGTGGCTTCTATTATCCTCTATAATCCTGCATTTAATATACTTTGGCCTCTATTCTCCACATAGCATTCTGTGGCCTCTATTATCCTCCATATAGCGTACTGTGGTCTCTACAATCCTGCATATAATATACTGTAAACTCTATTAACTTCCATATAGCATATTATCTGCCTTTGTTATCCTTCATATAATATATTTTTCTGGTCATCATAATGGGAGACCCAGACAATGGGGTTTAGGGCACTGCCCTCCGGAGGTCACACTAGGTACTACAAGTTTGTAGACACCGCCCCCTCCGCTTATAAACCCCTACCGCAGGGAACATCCTCAGTTTTAAACTTAGTGTGCTCGGAGGATCACGCTTTGCTTGCACTTCACTGCATTCTCACAACTTACGTGATGGCGTCTGAAGACAAGGTAAAATGGTTCCGGTCGGGACCTGCGACAGCCTCCCCGCTCACCCTTGTGGAACACGCAGGTGGAGGTACCGGAGGGCCTAGAGCCTGGACACTTTGTGTTCTCCCGGTACGCTGTCGCGCTCCTTTCCATCCCTCTCTGGGGGGCTCTGGAGAGTGGGAGATGGGAGCCTTGCACAGCTCCGCTCCGTCCGAGGCCTCCCTAAATGGTGCTTACAGACCGGACTGGAGCCAGCCCAGTCCGAGGCCTCCCTAAATGGTGCTTACACTCCGGACTGGTGCTGAACCCCCGTCCGAGGCCTCCCTAAATGGTGCTTACAGACCGGACCGGCACTGAGGCACTCTGTGTCTCCTGTGTGCCTGGGGGTAGTGTCTGTCACTTTATGTGTCCTGACACTCAGACCGCGCGTTACTCTCGGGTCCGCGGATCTGGAGGTTTACCCTGTGCTGGGGTTACCCTGGCTGACCGCCCTGTGTGTCGCAGGGGCTGAGGCTGTAGGCTGCGGATGTTTGTTTTGTGCATGCAGTCTGTGTGTTGTACTTCACACTACTTCCCGCGCTGCGGGCTCTGGCGCCTTCATACTGAGGCTGCTTGGAGGATGGGAAGCAGCCCGTGCGGTGACGTCATCGATGGGCGTGTGTGTGTGCTTCCCGCGTGTTTTCGGCGCCGCCCACGGTTTCACTGTCGGCGGCCATCTTTACCCCTCACTTCCCGGCTGGGATCTGTCTGCAGCGTGCGTCTGCACTCCAGGGGAGACCGGAAACTCTCGCGGAGGTCACACACACACACCGCTTCCTCCTACCGCTTCGCTGCGGTCGGTAAGCCACCGGGATTCCCGGTTTTGTCTGAAAAATTGGCTTATTTTCCCCTGCTGTGGCGATGTCCTCAGTTAGGAAGCGCGCTGCTAAGGCGGCAGATGCCACCATTACCTGTGCTACATGCAATGGGACACTGGTGGAGGGGTCCTGCAATAACTGCGGACGCCCAGAGGCCCGGACTGACACTGCTGAGACAGCAGCTCCGGTGCTGTACCCTGAGGTTCAGGTGATCCCAGGGCCATGGGAAACTCAGAATAAGATCAATGAATCTCTGTTGTCCCAGCTGTCCTCCATGTCGCAGTCCCTGGAGGCACTCAATAGGAGGCTGGAAAGCCCAGCTACTCCTTCCAGTTACCCCCGGGTGTCTCCCTCTTCTGCTGTGAGACCCCTTAAGCGGGCTCGTCGTGAGGATTCACCCGAGCTCCAGGCTCTCTCTGAGGAGGAGCGTTCCTCTGATGGTGAGGAAGATGATGGGGGTTCGACTTTCGGGTCTGTGTCTGTGTCTGAACCACCAGACGGGGTGGAGGATTTGGTGTCCTCTATCAACGAGACCTTACGTCTCGTGACACCCCCTGAGGAGGTGACTGTACACCCGAAGGAGGTCTATCAATGGCTGCGGCCGGAGGCTAGACCAAGTGGCTCCTTCATGGACCACACTAACTTTGGAAGAGTGGTTAGAGCTCCCAGGTTACATCCTGGGCGGCGTTATGTCCGCAAACCCAAGGACAATCGCTTCCCCTTCCCCCAGGAGGTGCTTCAGGAGTGGTCGCAGTCCCCGAAGGTGGACGCTTCCATGACCAGGATTGCTGCACGCTCCCTTTTCTCTGCCTCTGATAGCTCCTCGCTGAAGGATGCGACTGATAGACAGGTCGAGCAACTCACCAAGTCTTCCTATGAGGCTGTGGGGTCTTCATTTGCCCCTAATTTTGCCACGGTCTGGACCTTACAAGCGATTACTACCTGCTTGGATGGTATCATGGACCTGGCAAGGTCCAGTCCAGAGGTCCTGGCGCTTACCGAAAGGGCAAAAGCCTATGCGGACTACGCCAGGACGGCGACTTTGGAAACTGCCACTCGCTCAGCTGTGGCTTCGGCCAATGCTATTGCGATTCGCAGGTTGTTGTGGCTGCGTCTTTGGGACTCAGATGCCACATCTAAGAAGATTTTGCAGAATCTTCCGTTCTCTGGTGACAGGCTTTTTGGCACCGAACTGGACAAGCTGATAAAGGATTCTGCTGAGTCTAAGATCCCGCAGAATAAACCTAAGCCACGGTACACCGTTAAAAGGAACCCAAAGCAGTGGTCCTTTCGTTCCAGCTCACAGTCATCAGCACCGTCCGCTCGCACGGACCGAGGGGGCAAGCCCGCTTCTCAGTGGCTCTCTAAGAGTCGTCCAAAGAAGCCGGCGGGGGCAGCGGCTGCCACCCCCATACCCGCCTCTACTGACTCGCTATCCCTTCCTGCCTCCCCAAAGGTGGGGGGCCGCCTGTCTCGTTTTCAGGACAGGTGGCTACTTCACGTTCAAGATCAGTGGGTTCGAGACGTGGTCTCGCGAGGTTACAGGATAGAGCTGACGTCAAAGCCGATAACCCGATTCCATCGGTCGGTCCCATCCCCAGAAAAGGCTCAGGCTTTTCACCTGGTGTTGAGGGTCTCCGCAGGGACGGAGTGGTGGTACCGGTGCCTTCCGGAGAGAGGTTTCGGGGTTTTTACTCCAACCTCTTCATTGTCCCGAAGAAGGATGGCTCCTTCCGCCCGGTTCTGGACCTAAAGTTGTTCAACCGTCACGTGTTGGTTCGGAAGTTCCGTATGGAATCACTGCGCTCCGTGATCGCTGCTGTGTCACAGGGGGACTTCCTAGCGTCCATAGATATCAGAGACGCTTACCTTCACGTGCCCATTGCACCGGCTCATCAGCGCTGGTTGAGATTTGCAGTGGGGGAAGAACACTTCCAATTTGTGGCGCTGCCGTTCGGGTTGGCCTCGGCACCGCGGGTGTTCACAAAAGTGATGGCCTCCATGATGGCTCTCCTGCACGTGCAGGGGCACGCCGTAATACCCTATCTGGACGACCTGTTGGTCAAGGCGCCATCGGAACACCTTTGTCGGCAAAGCCTGGAGGTAACCATGAAGTCTCTGGAACAGTTCGGGTGGCTTCTCAATATCCAGAAGTCGACCCTGGTTCCGACCCAGTCACTGACATATCTGGGCATGGACTTCCACACGGACTCAGCCCTAGTGTCTCTGCCACGAGTCAAACAGATGGCGATCCAATCGGGAGTGCAAGCAGTCCTCCTGTCACCACAATCATCCCTACGGGTGTTGATGAAGCTGGTGGGGCGCATGGTAGCTGCAATAGAGGCAGTGCCTTTTGCACAGTTTCGCCTCCATCCTCCCAGCTGGAGATTCTTCGCAGATGGGACAAGAGGACGATCTCTCTGAATCGGCTGGTGGCACTTTCCCAACCGACCAGGGATTCCCTGCAGTGGTGGCTCCAGCCACGTCATTTGTCACGGGGCAGGTCCTTCCTCAAACCGTCATGGTTAGTGGTGACCACCGACGCCAGTCTGACGGGCTGGGGTGCGGTGTTCTTACACCACAGGGCTCAAGGCCTCTGGACTCAGTCAGAGTCGGAGTTGCAGATCAACGTGCTGGAGATCAAGGCGGTCTATCTGGCGCTCCTGGCGTTTCAGAAGTTCCTGTCAGGACAGCCCATTCGGGTTCAGTCCGACAACGCGACGGCCGTCGCCTATATAAACCATCAGGGAGGGACCAGAAGTGCTCAGGCCCTCACCGAAGTCCACCGCATTCTATCCTGGGTGGAGGACAACGACTGCCTGATCTCCGCAGTTTACATCCCAGGGGTCGAGAACTGGGAGGCCGACTACCTGAGCCGGCAGGGGATGGACGCCGGAGAATGGTCCCTTCATCCAGAAGTCTTTCGGGACATCTGCAGCAGATGGGGCACTCCGGACGTGGATCTGATGGCCTCGCGGCTGAATCATCAGGTGCCGCAATACATGGCGACATCATGGGATCCTCAGTCTCTGGGGGCAGACGCCCTGATACTGGATTGGTCCAGCTTCCATCTTCCATATGTGTTCCCGCCTCTAGCTCTGATTCCCAGGGTTCTGTGGAAGATCAGACTGGAGTGCAGGGTAGCCATTCTCGTGGCCCCGGATTGGCCCAGGAGGTCCTGGTATCCGGACCTGTGGCGCCTGTCAGGCGGACATCGGTGGGCTCTTCCAGAACGCACAGATCTGCTCGCGCAAGGCCCATTCTTCCACCTCAATTCCTGGGCCCTCAAATTGACTGCATGGCTCTTGAGGCCTGGCTGCTGACGTCCAGGGGCTTCTCTCCTACGGTTGTTGCCACTATGACTCGGGCTAGGAAGCCTGTTTCCAGGAAGATGTACCACAGAACGTGGAAGATTTTCTTCACCTGGTGTGCCTCGGGTGGCCGGTCCCCGTGGCCCTTGTCCATCCCGACATTGTTGGCTTTCCTTCAGTCGGGGTTGGAATTGGGGTTATCCCTGGGCTCTTTGAAAGGTCAAGAGTCAGCTCTTTCAGTGCTGTTTGACAGGCGCTTGGCGCTCCTTCCCAGGGTCCGTCAGTTTCTGCAGGGGGTGTCTCGGGTGGTTCCGCCCTACAGGCGACCACTGGACCCTTGGGACCTTAACATGGTCCTGGCGGCACTGCAGAAACCGCCGTTTGAGCCGCTGAGAGACATTTCTCTGTCTCGTCTGTCCCAGAAGGTAGTCTTTCTGGTGGCGATTACATCTCTGAGAAGGGTCTCAGAATTGGCTGCACTTTCGTGCAAGTCGCCCTTTCTGGTGGTTCACCAAGACAAGGTGGTGTTACGCCCGCGGCCAGAATTCTTGCCAAAGGTGGTTTCCACTTTTCACCTGAACCAGGAGATTGTTCTCCCATCATTTTGCCCCGCTCCCGTTCATCAGGTCGAGCGCGATCTCCATACTCTGGATCTCGTGAGGGCCGTACGCATTTATGTGTCCAGGACTGCCTCCTTCCGGAGTTCGGATTCATTATTTGTCCTTACGACAGGTCGCTGTAAGGGGTCCGCGGCATCGAAGTCCACCTTGGCCAGATGGATCAAGGCTCCCATTCAAGAGGCTTACCGGTCTTCTGGTTTGCCTCTCCCGGTGGGATTGAAGGCTCACTCTACTAGAGCTGTCGGTGCCTCCTGGGCTTTGCGACATCGAGCTTCTGCTCTACAGGTGTGTCAGGCAGCCACCTGGTCCAGCCTGCACACTTTCTCTAAGCACTATATGGTGCATGCCCATGCCTCTGCGGATGCAAGTTTGGGCAGGCGGGTCCTCCAGGCGGCGGTTGCCCACCTTTGAGGGGGACCATGTGTTATCCGTCTTTGAGGAACTCTTCCCGCCCTGGGGTATTGCTTTAGGACATCCCCATTGTCTGGGTCTCCCATTATGATGACCAGAAAAAAGAGAATTTTGTTTACGTACCGTAAATTCTTTTTTCTTTAATCATCAATGGGAGACCCAGCACCCACCCAGTTGTTCCGTTGCATGTTTTGCAGTTGGTCTGTTCCCTGTTGGGACAGTGTTATCCGGGTTGTTGAACCGTTTGTGCACGGTTTCTTCCCGACGTTTCGGGTGTGGTTTATTTGTCTCCTCGCAGCTTATGGACCAAACTGAGGATGTTCCCTGCGGTAGGGGTTTATAAGCGGAGGGGGCGGTGTCTACAAACTTGTAGTACCTAGTGTGACCTCCGGAGGGCAGTGCCCTAAACCCCATTGTCTGGGTCTCCCATTGATGATTAAAGAAAAAAGAATTTACGGTACATAAACAAAATTCTCTTTATGGTCTCTATAATCCTGCATATAATCTACTGTAACATCTATTCTCTTCCATATAGCATACTGTGGTCTCCATAATCCTGCATATAATATACTGTGGTCATTATCCTCTATATAGCATACTGTGGCCTCTATTATTCTCCGTATAGCATACTGTGGCCTTTATTATCTTCCATATAGCTTATTGTGGTCTCTATTGTCCTCCACATAGCATACTGTGGCCTCTATTATCTTCCATATAGCGTACTGTGGCCTTTATTATCCTCCTTATAGCTTACTGTGGGCTCTATTGTCCTCCATATAGCATACTGAGGCCTATATTATCCTCCATATAGCATACTGTAGCCCTTATAAACTTCACTCTCACCATTGTGTACTCACTAATTAGTTAAATACCTCTTTTTGTCACTAACCACAGCCTTCTTCTTGCCGCCTGCTGCCCGTGCCCAGCTGCAGTCTATAATGACGCTGTCCTGAGTCTGGGTGTGCTGCGCCTGCACTTTTGGAGTGAGGTCTATAATGAAGATGGTGGGTGGGCCCAAGCCCTGGGTGTGCATACTAAGTACCTGCTAAATCAGCATACCTCAGTAATTCTGATTGATTGGTTTAAGTCAGTCCTGATTGGGAGTGTTCCCAGAGTGGGCCCTACTGTGAAGTAAATGACCCCGACTCCTGGAGTCCGCAACCTGGGGCCCCCTGCTTACCGCCAGCCAACAGACCCCTCATGGAGTTAGGCTAGTCGGGCCTTGATGGCGGCCCTGCCTTGGGCTGCTTCAGCCACATGCCAGAAATTGTTTTTGGTTCCTATATCTAACTAGGTATGCATTTAGTGTTATCGGTTTAACCTCTGGCTGTTTTTCGGAATCTTCTTATTCCTTATGATTTTGTACTCTGTTGCCCTCACCATTGTATTCTTTTTTGTCCCTTGCCTTACCATCTGGCTTGGCCCTGTTTGGCGACCATTCCGCCTCTGGACTGCTGCTCATCCATAGGCAGTTACTTCCTGGGATCACTTTAATTCTAGATCCTGGTAAAAGGGTTAAATGATCTTGGAGTCTCTCATGGTTCTTCTTACTAAGCAGATCTGCCGGTAGCTCGAGGACAGCTGTGAGCCACATGTCAGAGGCCCACAAGACACAGGTTTGGCACCCCTGGTTTTCCGTGATGAATTTATGACTACTATATTGAGCGATTGCATGATCGATACTCCATCAGCATCGGGGTTCTCTAGTACACTCTGTACTTGATCAGTATTGCTCAGATGTATCGTTCGCGAACAATATGCCACAAATAGCTGGCTCCCTTCGGTGAACGATGGGAGCGACACCCCCTTGAGAACCACTTGCAGTCTCTGAAAAGCTCTCACTGGGGGTTAAAGCAATGTTTCTAGATGATGCGTGTATAAAAAATTAATACACACACCACCGTCCCCTGAAAATGAACTGTTTTTGACTGGCTGTATGTGGGTGGAGAGCGGTCTACTCATCACTAATTGATTCCATTATATTTGTTACTCGAGTTGAGCCGGTCAAAGCATCCAACCTGCTCAATTCGAGTACCGCACACTTTAGTGCTTGCTCAATAATGACTACTGCACACATCACTGCTACTTAGCAGGCTCTGTTGCCTACTTCACCTGAGTTCAGTGATTGTGTACAGTGGTAATGTATGCTATATTTTGATAGCAGTGCTGCAGCTTGTAAGAAATCACTGGTGCAGCAGTGGAGAGGCAGTTCTAGACTCTGGGAGGGTGACCTGAAGAACTTTTTCCTTTATTTTGAACAGATGCTGGCTGATAGGCAGAAGACTGCTATTCCTGAAAACACACTTTAACCCCTTCACATCAAAGCTTGTTTTCACCTATCTTCTCACCTGTTCTCGACAGTTTTTTTCAGTTCTGATCAGTATCACTGTGTCACTTTTGATAAAATTTTAATCCTTATAACTTCCTATCAGAAATTACTCTTTTTTTCAACAAAATTTACATGTCCATTTTTAGAGACACATCAGATTTAAATTGACTTTGAGGACCTATGTGACAGAAAATACCCAAAAGTGACATATTTTAAAAACAACATCCTCCAACTGCTCAAAACCACATTCAAAAAGTTTATTAAGCTTTTAGGTGCTTCACAAGAATTAAACCAATTTTGCTTTCAACTGTTCCGTTAGCCTCAAAGTTTTCATGTTCACAGGGAAATAAAAGAAAATTCAACGTACAACAATTCCTCAGATGTGGTGGACAACTACTCTTTGGGCGCACGGCAGGGAAGGAGCACCATTAGACTTTTGGAGAGCAAAATTGGCTGGAATAGATAGTCAACGCCGTGTTGCATTTGTAGAGCTTCTGATGTGCCAAAACAGTGAAAAAACCCCCAAAAGTAACCCACTATTGCAGACTGCACCTCTCAAGGAATATAGCTAGAGGTGATGTGGGAACCTTTAAACCGCAGATGCTTCACAGAGTTTTAGAACGTTGAGCCGCGCAAATGAAAAGTTATATTTTTCCCCAAAACTTTCATTTTTCAAGGGTAACCAGAGGAAATAGACCACGTAATTTGTTGTACAATTTCTCCTGAGTGCACCAATACCCTACATGTAATTGTGAACTGCTTTGCACACTCAGTACAGTGCTCAGAAGGTAAGGAGCATCATATTATAATGCATACTTTGTGTATGGGTTTTTGGGTGCTATTGTAATGACCGGGGTAAGGATAGTCAAAAACTGAGCAGAGGGTCAGATCTTGTTAAGGCAATGGCTGTGCTCAGTGATTGTGACCGCGACGGCGACAGTGGTGAAAAGCATGCGGCTGTGGGCATGCAAGGGTTAATGCTGCAGTTTACCATTGCCTCTTTTGGTGGTGGTGTTGTAGTGGAGGGAGACGAGAGTCGGGAGGCTTTTTTAAAACCAGTTGATCTTTTACTTAGGCATGGCCAGAAGATACACAGTCACAGATGGTATAGACATGCTTAGATGACACAACTTGACAGGCAGGTAGATAGCAGCAGAATTACTGATAGAAACAGTTGCAGTCAGTGACAGCAGGAAACAGGAATTATTGAAAACACTTAGTTTTATTCTTCTTGGTTAAAAACACAGTGCAGCATTAGTGAGCCCCAAAGCAGAACACAGGACCCAGTCCTACGTGTTTTAACTAGGAAACCTTAGTCATGGATTATGATTCCATGCCATTTTAAGGGCTCATTGAGACATCAGTTAACATTGGTCCAATAACAGACGACAAAGTGCGGCCTGTCCCCAGGTCTCGCAACCCGAGCTTCAGTTTTGTATATCTCTATGAGGCTGTGATGCTCGAGTCCGGAGAGCCATAGTCATTCCATATATTGTGGTCCATGCTTGGACCGATGCACGCTGACGTCTGATCAGTCATTAAGGGATAACAGGAAAGTATCTGTTGTGTTCAAAACACGGCCTTGGGATAAACTTGCCCTGTCACGTAGGTCAATTCAATGACTTTAAGTTGCTTTGGCCTCGTTGCTGCTCAGGGGCGTCTGCAAGGTGATTATCCCAACCATGAAGGATATTCCTTCTTTTTCAAGTGGGCATAATTTCTTCCATTGACTAAATAATAACATTTTTTCTAGGCTGTTATCTGTAGTACTAGAAACCCATATAGGCGCTATAACCTGCTTGTATTTTTAAAAATGGATGAGAAAAAATGTATGGAACATTGAGGTAATATAGATGACAAATGAGAAGAAAAGGGTCTTTTTACGGGCAGAGACACATTATGCGAGATGCATGCGAAATTCTCGCATGAGTCTTGCCAGACTCACCTGTAACAGTTCCCAACTCTCTGAAAGCGCATCAGCTGCTTGTGTTTGTTTCTATGCAGCTCCACGCTCCCATCCAGAGAGGCTGGGGCCATTCCACCTGAGTCATGTAAGACTCGTGTGAGTATCTCACATGCATCTCGCATAGTGTGTCTCTGCCCATAAAAAGACACTTTTCTTCTTATTTGTCAGATGTAAAAATAAACAAGTGTATCTCAATAAATTAGAATGTCATCAAAAAGTTAATTTATTTCAGTAATTCAATACATAAAGTGAAAAGTATAATTATATAGAGTCAATATGTTTATTTCTGTTAATGTTGATGGCTTACAGCCATAATAATGGGGCAGTGGTTAGCACTGCAGACTTGCGGCGCTGAAGTCCTGGGTTCAATTCCCACCAAGGACAACATCTGCAAGGAGTTTGTATGTTCTCCCTGTGTTTGCATTGGTTTCCTCCGGGTACTCTGGTTTCCTCCCACACTCCAAAGACATACCGATAGGATATTTAGATTGAGATCCCCTTTGGGGACAGTGTGTTGCAAATGTATGGTAATGCACTATGGAATTAATAGTGCTTTATAAATGAATAAATTATTATTATTACAGCCAATGAAAACCTGAGTCATTATCTCAGAAAATTAGAATAATTAACACGAAACTCCTGCAAAGACTTACTAAATATATTAAATGGTCCCTTAGTGTGGATCAGTAGCCTACACAATCATGGGGAAAACTGCTGACTTGACAAATGTCCAGAAGGCCGTCATTGACACACTCCACAAGGAGAGTAAGCCACAAAAGGGTCATTGTTAAAGATGCTGTCTGTTCACAGAGTGCTGTATCCAAGCATATTAATGGATAGTTGAGTGGAAGGAAAAGTGTGGTAGAAAAAGGTGCACAAGCAACTGGGATAACCTCAGCCTTAATGGGATTGTTAAGAGAAGGCCATTCATAAATTTGGTGAGATTCACAAGGAGTGGACTGCTGCTGGAGTCAGTGCTTCAAGAGCCACCACACACAGACGTATCCAGGACACGGGTTACAACTGTCACATTCCTTGTGTCAAGTCACTCATGACCAATAGACCAGGGGTCCCCAAACTACGGCCCCGGGCCAGATCCGGCCCGCCGAGGCCATTTACCCGGCCCCCGTCGCCCCCCCGTCGCCCACAGCCTGTTCCATTGCGCCACAGGCAATATAATGCGGCTGGTGCCGCTCGGCGCTCACTGTCCGACCTAGCCTGGAGCCGCGCAGTGACGCGCGACTGCTCAACAGCTAGACCAGACAGAAAGAGCACCGAGCTCAGTGAACTAAGCGAGGGAACGGCTGCAGCGCCAGGTAAGAGAGCCTGGGGTGAGCTGGACCTGCATGGGGAGACCTGGATTGCTATGGGGGTGAGCTGGACCTGCATGGGGAGACCTGGATTGCTATGGGGGTGAGCTGGACCTGCATGGGGAGACCTGGATTGCTATGGGGGTGAGCTGGACCTGCATGGGGAGACCTGGATTGCTATGGGGGTGAGCTGGACCTGCATGGGGAGACCTGGATTGCTATGGGGGTGAGCTGGACCTGCATGGGGAGACCTGGATTGCTATGGGGGTGAGCTGGACCTGCATGGGGAGACCTGGATTGCTATGGGGGTGAGCTGGACCTGCATGGGGAGACCTGGATTGCTATGGGGGTGAGCTGGACCTGCATGGGGAGACCTGGATTGCTATGGGGGTGAGCTGGATTGCTATGGGGGTGAGCTGGATTGCTATGGGGGTGAGCTGGACCTGCATGGGGAGACCTGGATTGCTATGGGGGTGAGCTGGATTGCTATGGGGGTGAGCTGGATTACTATGGGGGTGAGCTGGATTGCTATGGGGCAGACCTGGATTGATATGGGGGTGAGCTGGATTACTATGGGGGTGAGCTGAATTGCTATGGGGGAGACCTGGATTGCTATGGGGCAGACCTGGATTGATATGGGGGTGAGCTGGATTGCTATGGGAGTGAGCTGGATTGCTATGGGGGTGAGCTGGATTACTATGGGGGTGAGCTGGATTGCTATGGGAGTGAGCTGGATTGCTATGGGGGTGAGCTGGATTACTATGGGGGAGACCTGGATTGCTATGGGGGTGAGCTGGATCGCTATGGGGGAGACCTGGATCTCTATGGGGGTGAGCTGCATCTCTTTGGGGGTGAGCTGGATCTCTATGGGGGAAGCTGGCACTGTATGGGGGGAGCTGGAGCTGTATTTACTAATATCAATTTGGAATCCCTAGGAAAAAATCAGGAATCCCTGATGAAGAAAGTATATTTGAAACGTACGTAGGCGGTTGTCTGTGGGGCATACACTGGAAAGCAGCACAGCAAGGAGCGTGGAATAGGCAGCTAATATACAGGTGAGTGGCACACGATGTGGTTATATGTCGACTGCTATAGCAAGTAACTAGATACCTGATAAGTAAAGGCCTACACAGGGGGGAAAGCAAGGCTTGAGAAGTTTATTGAATTTGTAATGAAATTGGCAGCTTAACGGCTTAAAACCTGTGTAAATTATCCATTAAGTCTCCTGGTCTGACGCTAGCGAAGGCTGCCTTCACATTTGCGTTCCCCGCAATGTGACCGCAGCACTGCAAGCCCCTATCTTTATAATGGGAGCGCACGGTGCTGCACTTGACTGCGTAGGACCGAGCGCACCCATTCACTTGCATATGTGATCTGTACGCAGGCGGATGCCTGCGCACAAATCACACACTCTCGTCTTGACCAGAAATGCAACATGTCGCGTCCCTGGTGCGGACGAGAGTGTGTGATTTGTGCGCAGGCATCACATGTGGCACATGGTCATGCGCAGTCAAGCGCAGCACCGTGCGCTCCCTATATATAGATAGGGGCTTGCGGTGACATTGCGGCTCCCCTCCGCAGAACGCTGCGAAGGGGAACGCAAATGTGAAGTGTTTTTTGTACTTATGTGCAGTGTGCATAGGGATTTTCATAGATTTTTTTATAGTCCGGCCCTCCAACGGTCTGAGGGACCGTGAACTGGCCCCCGATGTAAAAAGTTTGGGGACCCCTGCAATAGACAATGCAAGAAGTCTTACCTGGGCCAAGGAGAAAAAGAACTGGACTGCTGCACATTGGTCCAAGGTGTTGTTTCCAGATGAAAGTAAATTTTGCACTTTATTTGAAGATCAAGGTCCCAGAGTCTGGAGGAAGAGTGGAGAGGCACAATCCAAGCTGCTGGCGGTCTAGTGTGAGGTTTCCGCAATCAGTGATGATGAGGAGCCATGCCATCTGCTGGTGAAAGTCCACTGTGTTTTATCAAGACCAAAGTCAGCACTGCTGTCTACCAGGACATTTTAGAGCACTTCATGCTTCCCTCTGCTGACAAGCTTTATGGAGGTAGAGATTTAATGTTCCAGCAGGACTTGGCACATGTCCACACTGACAAAAGTGCCAGTACCTGGTGTAATAACCACAATATCACTGTGCTTGATTTGATAGGAGACTCTCCTGAACTAAGCCCCGTAGAGAAACTGTGGGTTATTGTCAAGAGGAAGATGAGAGACACCAGACCCAATAATGCAGATGAGCTGAAGGCCGCTATCAAAGCAACCTGGGCTTCCATAACACTTCAGCAGTACCACAGGCTGATTGCCTTCATGCCATGCCTCATTTGTGCAGTAATTCATGCATCAGGAGCCCCGACCAAGGATTGAGTGCATTTACTGTACATACTTTTCAGTAGGCCAACATTTATGAGTTAAAAATCATTATTTCAGTTGGTCTTATATGATATTCTAATTTTCTGAAATAAAGAATTTTGGGTTTTCATTGACTGTAAGGCATAATCATCAACATTAACAGTAAGCCATACTCATCAACATTAACAGAAATAAACGCTTGAAATAGATCTATGTAATGACTCTATATAATATATGCTTTTCACTATATATTGAATTACTGAGATAAATTAACTTTTTGATGATATTCTAATTCATTTAGATGCACTGGTATGTATGAACGTACATTAGACTTATCCTCACTACCATATTACAGTTTCAGCCTTTGGCCACAATTCATCATATTTTTTGTCTATAATTTTGTGTGATTTTTGCCATTTTTGTTTGCACCCGTTCCTTTATTCTTTGTAGGCCTTTATTTTTTTTCCATTTCATGTGTACTTGCCTGCATTCATCAATTGCAACTTTCATAGAAGTTGTAAAATGTCACCCTCTTCTGACTTTGCACCAAATTCATGGACTGTGTGCACTATTGTTATGATTTTGATTCAATTAACCGGTAAAAACCACTAGACAAATCAAAGTACAAATGTTTAATCAGGGCTTACATGTTTCTTATAATTGCCAGCTGGGACAATAGTTTTTATGGTGCAATTCTTATTATTTCATTTACATCTTTTAAAACAAAAATAACAAATTTGAGAAAAATAATAATAATGTAACAGAAACTTGATGGAAAAGTGCTAATGTACAGTAAGGCTATTTCTCGGAAAGTGAGTGATAACACAAAACACATGCCAGAGAAGCCTGAATATCAAGCAATACAGAATATTTCCTCCTATTTAGCCATAACTGTTGTAATAATGTGTAATAATGCTATTATTTCTTACTTTTTCTAAGCCTGCAATAGTCAATGGTGTCTGAGGCTGCATTACCGACAATGTCCACTAGTGGTCTCCACATGAACGTTAATTGGGAAGGAATGTGACATTTCCATCCTCTAGTACAGCTTCTCTATTATAACAAATAGAAATCCTTGTTACACGTCATTTTATGAATTGTGAGAGAGCAAACTTTAAGTAAAGTTTAATAACATCTACAGGTCTGTGGGTAACAAGATAATATCACATGTCTAATTGTTTGTTGCAATTTTACATCTATATGGTATGATTTTATGTCAGTAATAACTGGAGAGTTATCAGACAGAAGGTTCACTATAAGCCTGTGCCATAGGGGATGTCACTTAGTCACCAGGACAATCTGCTGTATGGGAACCCCAGTGTCATTCCTCCTCCCATGTCATTGATGTCACTCATCCATTGTTCCCCCCTTGTTCTTCTGTAATTGGCTGCAATGATTTTTGGTCCCTGGCTTATAATAGGAGGAGTGGGCAGAGGAGGTGCTGAGGCTGGGGGATTCTTAGGAGTCCAGCACTCTTCTATAGGACATTCTCTCTCTGACTCTCAGCAGAAGGAATATTAGGCACTCCTTACCTCTGGGCACCCTCTATCATGGCTGGCACATGCCTGCAGTTTTTTGGGTTTGTCTCAAGTTTCATAGGATGGATTGGGGTTGTAGTTGCCACCACCACCAATGACTGGGTACTGACCTGTGATTACAGCATCAACACCTGCAGAAAATTGGATGAACTGGGCTCCAGGGGACTATGGGCTGATTGTGTCATCTCTATAGGGCTGTATCACTGCAAGCCTCTGGCTGACATCCTCACCCTCCCTGGTAAGTTCCTTCTCCCTCCTATAGTGGAAGACAACACTAACCTTGTGTTTACTAACAGGAAAAGAAGAGTAAATTACACATCTAAACATGGATGAATATATTTACAAAAGATAGATAGATAGATAGATAGATAGATAGATAGATAGATAGATAGATAACAAGATAGATAGACAGACATGATAGATAGATAGATAGATAGATAGATAGATAGATAGATAGATAGATAGATAGATAGATAGATGATAGGATAGATAGATAGATAGATAGATAGATAGATAGATAGATAGATAGATAGATAGATAGATAGATAGCAAGATAGATAGATAGATAGCAAGATAGATAGACAGACATGATAGATAGATAGATAGATAGATATATAGATAGATAGATAGATAGATAGATAGATAGATAGACATGATAGATAGATAGATAGATAGATAGATAGATAGATAGATAGATAGATAGATAGATATGATAGACTGGATGGATAGATAGACTGGATAGATAGATAGATAGATAGATAGACTGGATAGATAGATAGATAGATAGATAGATAGATAGATAGATAGATAGATAGATAGATAGATAGATAGATAGACATGATAGATAGATAGAATTAGATATGAGGTACATGGTACTTTTACAGGTACAAAGTCACAGATTTATGGACACGCATAGATAATAGGTCATAAATACAAGGACCGATAAAGATAAATGGCCATAGATAGATAGCCACAAATGAAGAGACATTATTGGGCACATATAGATGGACTAAATAGAAAAGTAGATACTTCAGACAATGATGATAGCTACATAGATATATGAGATAAGTGCACATGATATGATAGACACAAATAAGTACATAGATGGTTACTTGTATAGTATATCACTGCACAAATGGATATTTTAAAGTCAAATCCATGGAGACGGACACATACATAAACAGATAAGTCTATATATTATTCCTTATTGATTGCATTTTTGCTAGTGATGATTATAAATAATTTGCTTACATACTTTCTTATGTATATTAAGGCTATGTGCACACCTAGCGGTTTTGGAGTGTTTTTTATGTGTTCCAGCCACGTCTCTGTTTTCTGTAGTGCTGTCCCCCCTTCAGGTATTTTCACCTGCACATTTTGGTGCAGAAACATGTAGTAACATACTCATTATTTGTGCCTTTTTCTCATAGCCTGTATGATAGGCAGACATGGGAAAAACGCATAGAAAAATGCGCCTAAATGCTAAACCCTTTTTCCTGCCAGGAGATGCGCACATAGCCTGCAAGTGTCATGGCTAAAGCTGACAGGTCACTAGTAGTAAAAGCATTAAAATGTAACTGTTCGCTTATCATTATAATTATTGTTTTTATTATTTATTTATTTTTAGTTTTTTTATGCTATACAGACAGAGATACTGTGCTAGTACCATATAGTTTTTTTGCCTATGAACTCCTTTATAAGTTTGTGCTATAAATGTTTTTTGTAATATATTATATATACTATTATCAAATGTTTGACAACTATTTTTTAAAGGTCCTTCGTAAAGTCTGGATCTTTTCAATGCCTGTTAATAAGATCAGAACATTCAAGTTTCTGCAATTTTCATTCATATTAAAGTGGTTTTCCCATCTCATATATTTAGAACACATTATGGAATATGCCATAAATATGCAGTAAATGGAGCTCACAGTATCGGGACATAAATCCAGAACAGGACCCTAAGGCCATGTGCACAAGTTCAATATTTGATGAGTTTTTTACCTCAGGATTTGTAGCCAAAACCAGGAGTGGATAATTAAAAACAGAAGTGGTGCAGGTGTTTCTATTAGACTTTTCCTCTGATTGCTCCACTCCTGGTTTTATCTACAAATCCTGAGGTAAAAAACTCATCAAAAACTCAGCATGTGCACGTGGCCTAAAGCACGTCATTGTCAGCCTAGAGGTGGTCGAATGTCTCATTCATTTGTATGGGAGTTTCAGCCCCTTCTCTTCTGACACCAGTGTATAATAGGGTTCCATTTTCAAGATGAATGTGGGCTCCATTGGTGGTGGTGGTCCATCTACTGCACATCATTGTACCATAAATGTATGACATTTGAAATCCCCTCTAAATGTCATCACTTCACTCCTCTCCAACAATTTTGAAAACAAATTAGAATATTATTGCCCATTTTTCATGTGGAAAATATAGTAATATTTTCCTAAATGAAATGAATGACAGCAGATAGCATGACAAAACGATCTGAAAGGTCAGATATTTTTGCAAATCAGTTAAATCTGACTTTGTTATGATGTTAAGACAATTTTACGTGAACTTAATCTGAAGACATTGTGAGTCCTTATTTATTATGCTTATATAGCAACATCATATTATGCAGCGCATTACAGTCATCATTACTGTCCCCATTAGGGCTCACAATCTAAATTCCCTATCAGGATGTCTTTGGAGGGTAGGAGGAAACCGGTGAACCTGGAGAAAACCCACCAAACACAAGGAGAACATACAAATGTCTTGCAGATGTTACCCTTGGTGGGATTTTTACCTAGAAGCCCATAGTTTGGCTGTCTAGGAAATTCACTGTAATAGAGGCACTGCAGATAACTCAGTTTTAAAGGGAACCTGTCAGGTCGTTTATGCCCCCTAACCCATCACTACCTGTCCTTGCAGCTTCCTACTACATCCCTAATCATCCCTGTCTGACCTAATACTGTGCTGTAATCACTGAGAAAAATGATTTTATAACTTACAAATTCCTATGGTAATTAGCGATGTCTTTGGAAGTGCAGACATTGTAAGCATTCATGCCCCACCTCGCACCGTGGTTACCATGTTCCAGTGGGCGTGATAACCTAATTTGCATGCACGCTCCCAGCATTTGAAATCTGTGGCGGCACCTTGCTGGTATGACTAGGGATGAGCGAGTCTACTCGCTAGGACTCGTTACTCGGCGATTCTTAAGGGACTCGCTGGACTCGGTAATCGGCGAGTCTTTTAGCGAATACTCGCTCAGTAACGAGTCCAATGCAAGTCAATGGCAATCTACGAGTCCGAATCCTAGCGAGTCTCCGATTCCGAGTCCTGTATTCTCTATTCGGGACTCGCGAATCCCTATTCCCTATTCATTAACATTGGACTCGCTAGACTCGCAACGAGTACCGAGTCCTGGGCTCGGACTCGTGCGGGTCTAGCGATTCCGAGTAATTTAGGACTCGCTCATCCCTAGGTATGACCCTGCGGTCACGTCATTTCTGGTGTGGCACATTGTGGGTGAGTAATTGGATGTACTCGCCGGATTCAGAATGTGCGCTGCGCATGCTCTGAAAACAGCCAGTACACTCACTACGCTCAGACAATGCGCAGGAGCGGAAATGATGCGCCGCGGCGTCATACCAGGAAGCAGATCATAGATTTCAATTGCTGGGAGCGTGCATGGAAATTAGGTTATCACAGCGAGGAGTGACATGAATGCACCAGAGTGTCTGCGCTTCCAAAGACATGACTAACTATCATAGAAACGTGTAAGTTATAAAATAATTTTTTTCAGCGATTACAGTACAGTATTAGGTCAGACAGGCTTAGGGATGTACTAAGAAGCTGCAGGGACAGGTAGTGATAGGTTTGGGGGCATAAACTAGCTGACAGGTTCCCTTTAAAGAGGACCTGTCACCCCCTAGTGCTTGGCAAACTAGATGCAGCACTGAATGCAGCGTGTCTGTTGCATTCAGGGAAGGGGTCCCCCATGTCTCTAGCCACCCTGTAACCTTTAAAAAAGACCTTACAGATAAGAGACCCCCTTGGGTTGGATCTGATAAGAGGTCCTGGCTGCTGGCACAATCCTCCCTGCTTCCTCCTTGTGTGTTCCGCCCCCTCTATGTGTCTGCTGCCGCCTCCTCTTGTTCTGGGTCTGCCCTCCTTTTCTGCTCCTTGTGATGTCAGGAGCAGAAGAGGAGGGCAGACCCAGCAGAAGAGGTGGCGGTATTACATAGAGAGGGCGGAACACAAGGAGAAGGCAGGGATGACTGTGCCAGACGCTTCCTCTTCTGCTGGGTCTGTCCTCCTCTTTTCCTGCTCTCTTTTCCAGATTCCTGCCCTGCTGTTTGAGTAAAGCACAAACAGAGCGGGCTCTGCCGCTGACATCACGCAATGCCGCTCACACCAAGAGCTGTGCAGCAGCATGATTGAAAGAGAGCAGGAGGAGGATGGCAGACCCAGCAGCAGAGGAGGTGGCGGCAGACACATAGAGGTGGTGGAACACAAGGAGGAGACAGGGAGGACTGTGCCAGCAGCCAGGACCTCTTAATAAGATCCAACCCAGGAGACCTCTTATCTGTAAAGTTTCTAAAGTCTTTTTTAAAGCTTACAGGGAGGCTACAGACATGGGGGAGCCCTTCCCTGAATGCAGCAGACATGCTGCATTCAGTGCTGCATTTAGTTTTTTCATGCATCTGGGGTGTGACAGGTCCTCTTTAAGGACAGTATTACCAGAACTATTATGATGCTACTGTTGCACAAACACATCTTTGGATACCTCAGCTAACCCCAATGGCCCCTTTGTAAGTCATTGGGGTCTTTTGGGTGCCACTTGTGTCTGTTGTATAAAAGAAAACAGGGTTGCGCCAAACTGCTAACAATTGTGAAGTTGGATCGGTTCACTGACTCCCGTGCTCACCTGATCTAGTTGTGCTGACTGCACAACTAGTTAGTAGGCTGGATACCGGCCCCAAGAGGGCTCCACGCCGACCGGAGCCGGGGGACAGGGAATTCGCATGGTTCAATCTGCTTGTTCACGTGATAGCCTAGAGGGAGTGGTGTTGTGGCGTCAGACAGGTCCTGGAGGCCAAGCTGCTGGATATCACGCTTCCCGCGGGGAAGAGATGTGTCCGTTCAAATAAAGGTGATAATTTTGTCAGCGCTAAAGATACAGCCAGGACACCGCTCTGTAGATAATTACCTTTAGGTTTTATTGCTTCAATATGGGGATCCCGGTCTCCCCATATTGAAGCAATAAAACTTGTGTCTGTTGTGCAATGTACCTGTCTTCTTTAATTCAATCTTTTTCTCTAATGATAAAAAGGGTATTCTCAGTAGAAGTTGGGACACATTGGTTTAGTTTCCCAAACTCTGTAGAGAATTCACCTCTATCCAACAAACATTATTGTAATTCCTATATTCCAAGTCTCCCACCTAATATACAGCATTACACATATGATATAGACATAATCATATATAGTGCTAAATCAGCACAACTGAGAATGGTATCGAACATCAATAGAAACCATATGTCTGTATCTCCAGAGTCTGTACCAGGCATGATTTATTTGAACAATATCTTATTCGATTCTTGTTTTCCCAAAGTGTAGGGGAAGGAGCAGAATAAGGCTGGGGCGCAAATCGGCCTTAAGGCCCCGTCACACACGTCAATGTCATCAGAAATCTGATCGCTGGCGACATTGATGACTGATCGCTGGTGAGCTGTCACACAGGCAGACTCACCAGAGACCATTGGACCAGCAACATCATGGAAATGATTTAAATATCGTTTCCACAATGTCTGCAGGCTGGTATCCATGGTAAACTGTGGGTAACTAGGCAGCGCGAGCTGCCTAGATACCCGATGTATACCTTGGTTACCAGCTGGTGAGCGGAGAAGGCTGGTAATCAAGGTATACATCGGGTATCTAGGCAGTGCGCGCTGCAAAGTTACCCGCAGTTTACCATGGATACCAGCTCCCAGCGCTTGCTGAGAGGCGCTGGGAGCTGGCTGATCACGTGTCTCCCGGTGTCACACGCAGCGATGCTGCGTGTCCACCGGGCAACCATTGCCAGGTTTTCGGTCTAGTCCGAAAACCTGGCGACCATCAACCAGCGATTTATCGCTGGTTGATATACCATGTCACAAGCGTCAATATCGCTGCAACGTCACGTGCAGCAGCGATATTGCACGCGATATTGACGCGTGTGACGGCCCCTTTAGTTCATGCTTGTAACATTTCCTTTGATTTCTATTGGTATCTCCTTCCATTGTTTAGTACTTTATGAATATAACAATGGAGTCATTAGCTGAAGCCAGGGCTGACGTTATCAGTTTGCATCTCGCAGTGGCACGATTAATGCTGAGGTCTGTCTTGGGACCAGAAACACAAATGAAGACTTTCTTCTGTTTGAGTGAGACAAGATATTGTCTCTTTAGTGAAACATTACTGTCTGCTGTATGTACTGAATAAATAAGACTCCTACACCAATACGCCTTCTGATTTGTGAACAGTGTAAGCTCATGTACTTAATGTACTGAATCATTATAGATCTTGATAACATCAAAGAAACAGCTTATCATCAAGAGGAAACAAAATCTCCTTCCAACAGTAAGGAATAAACCTTATGTCATGTATAACAGTATCTATGTGCGCAGAATTATAAAGAGGCTTCCAATCGAAAGTATTTCAGTGAAGTACAATAATACGATTTACTGTGAGACAGGTACAAAATAAACTGGAGAACATCGCAGCCACCTTCAGGCTGTTTATACTCCTGTCACAGAAGGTAGACTAGTAAATATGCTGAAGGGATAATGTCACCGTGCCCCCACCATGCCATCTCTAGGTAGGCTGTGCAGGCACCTACTGCTTGCTGCTTTCCTATTTCTATTAGATTTGTATTGTTTCCTTATATAAGTCATAGAATCAGATGCAGATGGCTTGATGTGCATAGGAGCCGGAAGCATTTTTCTGGAACATGTTAACAATGGCTGCAAAGAAAATGAGCAAATACAATGTGTGCACATAAAAGGGAAACCTTGTACAGCATGAATCTGAAACTGGTTGCAGCCGGGTAGCTTTAAAGCACCGCTCCAACGTTTTTTTTATTGCATTCTTTTTTATTGGAGTGGTGCTTTAAATGTAAGTCACCTAACTCCCTGTCTTATACTCACCTTCTGGCATCTTTACCTTCTATCGCTGCTACTACGATCAGTCTTCGGGGATTTGTGACCTGCCGGAAGCTCCAGTGCTTCATGGAGCACACCCGAAGTCACAACTCAGTACATTTCTATAAGAACCTCATTCTGACATTGCTCTGGCTCTCGTAGAGATGCATTGGGAGCCTGTGGCCTAACTTCTGACTTCTGGCCTTTCAGAAGTTACAGTCCCTAGATGGCGCCGCAGGACAAGAGTTTGTTTAAAGGGATATAGTATAAACTGTAGAAACCATATCACCTCCCAACCTATTGATATATTGGAAAGTATGACATGGTGTTAAGCCTGAGTGGTCATAGTCAGTGATCTGGATTTAAACTTGGTGCCAAGATTCAGTAATGCGGTGATATTACTGTGCACAAACCCACTAGGATTTATCTGCAGCTTCCAGCACATGGCGCCAGAACCACTAATTCTGGAATTATGAATACTTAAAAATGATAGAATTGGAAAAGAAAACTGGGCCATATTTGCGGTGCAGACACTACAGATAGAATACCCCACAGTATGTAATGGTGCATTTACACTAAGAGAATATCATGACTGAGCATTCTTAGGAACACGTGTTCCACAATAATTGTGGAGTGTAATAAGGCTGTCAATCACCCTTATGTACAAGAAAAACAGTTGTTCATTGGAAGAAATTATCTTTTGTGCTGCATAAAAAATAAATGTTCTTGACAGCATATATCCCTGTATAAACAGGCATCACACTATCAGGAATAATGGCATCTTATACTCGCTAACTAAACGATCCATTATGGTACCTTTACACGCCGCCACAACAGGATGGATACCAACGGCAACTTCACGTGCACGAGCACGGCCGAACGGTTACCAACGGGAACCGCACCCTCTTTACACGCCGCCACAAGGTGCGCTACGCTACGCTACATTTACAGCTAGCTACATCGCCGGGTGTCTCAAGTAGCCATCTGTAGCTCAGCGTACCTCATTTACACAACGCTACAACAAGCTAATATGGGCGGACCTGGTGCAGCAGAGACAGCACATAGGCGTGCCACAATTGTGGATTACAAGACGTCCGTACGCTGATAGGACAAAGCCAGAACATCATGATTGGGCAGGCATCGCAGGATGCTGGTTAATACAGCACGCTCGAGCAATTGTGTAGTGTGACTGGTCAGCTCCTTAAATATGCCTCCCAATGCAGCGACTACCAATCGTCATGCAGGAGCTTCCACCAATGATCGCAGATGGGGCGGGGTAACACGGAGCCTGGGTGACGCCTTAGCTACATTGCAGCTACATCGCCGGGTGTCCAGAGTTCCCTTCTGTGGGTTCTTTACACGCCGATACAGCTCGCTACAATCGGCGATGTAGCCATCTGTTTATGGGCAGTGCACGGATACAGATGTATCTGTAGCCGGCTGTGTCGTCCCGTCTTCAGACGCCGCTACTACGGGCGATATTGGCGCGACAAGCTACATTTGTAGCCTGTAGTGGGTTGTATCCATCCTGTTGTGGCGGCGTGTAAAGGTACCATTAGAGATTAATTTGAGATTGTGCAGTGTGCATTATTGTGCACGGTCTGACTGTCTAAACGGGCTATTAAGCAACCACCGATGGGTAAATATTTACCAATCAGCAGTCAGTTTGCTAGGGTAGGTTTACACATAACAATGTCCCAGCGACCCCACCAACGATGGGACATCATTATCTGATCGCTGGTGAGCTGTCACACAGGCAGACTCACCAGCGATCAGCGACCCCTGCAACGACCTCGACATCGTGGAAAAGAATATAGAATATTCTTTTCCACGATGTGGAGGTCCCGCTATGCTGGGGTAAGCGGGAGAACGCTAGTAACCACGGTAAACACCTGGTTACTAAATGCAGCGCTCTGCTTAGTTACCTGCTGTTTACCCTGGTTACCAAGCACAGCTCGCTGGTAACCAAGGTAAACACCGGATAACTAAGCGGAGCGCTGTACCCGGTGTTTACCGTTGTTACCAGCGAGCTGTGCTTGGTAACTATGGTAAACAGCGGGTAACAAATCAGAGCGCTGTACTTAGTAACCCAGTGTTTACCATGGCCACCACATTGATTGTTGGTGAGATCAACGATCGAAAAATGGCCCTGGCCATTATACCAACAATCAGCGGTCTGATCGCTGTTTGTTGCAGTATGTCACATGTAGCGACATCGCTACGAGGTCACTGCAACATCACAAGTTGCAGCGACATCGTTAGCAATGTCGCTACATGTAAACCGGCCTTTACATCTGTCACGGTGCTGGCACATCCACAACAGGGAGAGAGGCGGCTGTGGCGTACTCACCCCTCCAGTGGTTGTGTGGCGTTTGTCCAGGATGCGTCTGATGCTTCCTGCTCCTAGCACCTGTGCACACAACTTCGGTCTCCTTGCAGTGCTCTTAGGCTATGGTGCGCCAGGTCCCTGCTTCTTAAAGTGGCAGTGCGCCCTACTCGTAGGCTGAGAAGCACAGAGTAGATAAGGAGCCTTACACAAATAGAAAATGCTGAGCTATGTAGTTTATACCTTAGAAACACACTGCTAGTTGTCAGTTGTTCCTAGTTCTTCTGTGCTGTCGTACCATCTGCACCAGACCTGCTGCTGCTCATCTGTACTAGTTCTCTAACTGCACCATCTGCATCAGTCCTGCTGCCATAATCAGAGCCTGCACTGCCTGCATTCGGCCATCCTGGCTACGTGTTCAAAAACTATACCTGACTGCATCCAACTGTCCAGGCTGCACCTATCCAGAGACTGCACCTGTCCATGGAGGCTCAACCCCTGGAGTCAGCTGTCATGGTACCGAGACTCCCTGGAGTTGCACCTGGTGGCTATCTACCAACATAAGCCTACCTCTCCACCCCAGGCTCAGCAGCAGACTTGATAGAAGCTGACGTTCTCTCCTCCACGTGGTGAATGGTGCTTCGGCTCAGTGGGTTCACTACTGGACACTCGCTCCTGCAAGCAATAATTTGCTCAGGCCATGGATCCCACTGGCTCTAGAGCTCTAGAGCCGTCCAATGTGCAGACCTGCAGCAGGAACTCACCCGCCAACGGTAAATGAAAACCAAAATGCTAGCCTTAATGCAATCAGTGGATACCTGTTTGTATACTCTGCAAACTGCTGCCTTTACCTAGGCCGCAGCTCAGGCTGGTTGTGATTCCTACTACAGATTCCAAGCCTCATCTGGTTGCACCTCCAGACTTCAATGGTGACTCCAAGCAGTGCAGAGGTTTTCTCAACCAGTGCTCATTTTACTTTGAACTTTTGCCTCATCACTTTGCCTCTAATCACTCCAATGTGGCCTTCCTGATGTCACCTGATGACCCGTAGAAGCACAAGGTTGTGCGAAACGGTGACCGTAGTCCTTTGCACCCCCTCCCCTGCATGTAACCGCATGGCATAAATAAAAACCGCAGAGCAATCTGGACCCGGACGAGTGCTGCATCCTTTTTCCCTGGACTTGATTAATTCACTCTTGGAAAGAAGCAATCCAGTGGTCTTCATAAATGCATTGCATTTCTCTGTTGCTAGGCAGAAGACCTGCCTTTAGTATTTTGTTCCTTCCTTCTACCTGTACCCCTGTGATGTCAGTTATTCCTACTTTCTTCCCCATGTAATCCTACTGTAGCCTTCTTTGGATCCACACATATTATGCTGCTCTCTCCAGAATCACAGTTTCTACCTACTGCATTGTACTTTAATACAAGATTTCAACAAAAATCATCTCCATTTCTTCTTGACTCTTAATTCAAATCAGTTTTGTCGAGTTTAAACTATCTAAGGGCCCTTTCACATCAGCGTTTTTTTAAATTTGCGGCAGATGCGGTGAAAAAACCGCATCTGCCGCGTTTGCCGCATAACGGTTCCACTTGCGGCACGGTTGCGGTTTTTTCCATAGGAAGTATAGGGGGACTTGCGGCAGATGCGGCAAGTGCGGTATTGCACTTGCGGCAGGTGCGGCAGAGAAAAAAACCGCGGCTTACTGCGGTTTTTTTCTCTGCCGCACCTGCCGCAAGTGCAATACCGCACTTGCCGCATCTGCCGCAAGTCCCCCTATACTTCCTATGGAAAAAACCGCAACCGTGCCGCAAGTGGAACCGTTATGCGGCAGTTGCGGCAGATGCGGTTTTTTCACCGCATCTGCCGCAAATTTAAAAAAACGCTGATGTGAAAGGGCCCTTAGGATGCTTGCATGTGAGTACAATGGTCAATACAATTATTAGAGGGATTGATATTTTAGGCACCGTTACTTGCAGTGCATTGAAGAAGCAGAATAGGTCCCAGTGGATCGTTATCAGATTCCCATCAAACAACTTCAAGTGCCGTTCACTATCTCGTCTGTGAATGGAAAACCTCTGCCTAAACCCCTCCAGTTCATCACTGAGCAAGTTGAACTTTGGGTGGAAATACTGCACTCTGAAAAGATCTCCTTCCACATGCCTGTCTCACCCACTGCTGTCCTGTCTTCCGTTGCTACTTGATGCACGAGCTTGTCATGGATTGGAGATCAGGAGATGTACTACGATGGGGACAGTCCTGTTATGAGAAGTGTCTTGTCCGTTTTTGTTCAACCCACCCACCTGTCATGCCATACAACTTTCCGGGCTGCCGTACACTTACTTATCCTGTACAGATATTTTAGAAAAGAAGGAGGCAGAGACTGTGCATGCCACCTAGACTGTATGATTGTCCTGTTGACCTACTTCCTGGCTCATCACCTCTCCATTGTCGAATCTACCCTCTGTCCCAGGCAGAAATCCATGCCATGTCCGAATATATCAAGGAGAATTTGGCAAGGGGATTTAGTTTTAAATACTTGCCAGCTTCTGCAGATATTAAGGAAGACTCGCCTCTATGCCAAGTTTGAAAAGGGCCTGTTTGAACTTTTCTGTCTTTCCTGGGATACATTATATCCGACACTGGTCTCAAAATGGATCTGTAGAAGGTTTTTGCGGTTCTCAAGTGTATTCCTTCAAACTGAGTGAAGGCTATTCAACGGTTCCTGGGTTTCGCAAACTACTACTGATAATTCATCCTGCACTTCTCTTTCAAGGTTCTTCCCACCTCGGCCCTAATCCGCAAGGGGGAACCTAAGCTGTGGACCTCAAAAGCGGAAAGTGCTTTTGTTGCCCTTAAGCAGGCCTTTGGCTCCGGTATTGCATAGGCTGGAGAACAAACAAGCAGTTTTTCTTGGAAGTGGATGCTTCTTCCTCAGGGGATGATGCGGTCCTCACTCAGAAGTCTTCTACTGGCCGGATGGTGACTTGCAGCTACTTTTCACAGGCCTTTTCTGCATGTGAACACAACAACTTGATTGACAACCAAGAACTTTTGTGGATTTAGATGGTGCTGGAGGAGTGGTAATATTCCCTGAAGGGTGCTGTACATCCCATTGTCATCTACACTGACAAGATGCTGGCTTACCTACAGTCAGCCAAGAAGCTGAATCCACGCCAAGTCCGATGATCACTGTTCTTCGCCCAATTTGACTTTGTTCTTCATATCCGTCTGGCTGAAAAGAATGTCAAGGCAGATACACTCTTCAGGGCCTTTCATTCAGGACCTCAGCACATTATTGAGCCTTCCAAGATACTCACTGTTGCTCTGGTCGCCATAAAGCATATGTTGCAGTGCTCTTCAAAGCTTTTTGGTCACACTGGACTAAAGAAGACTACTCTCCTCATCTTTCAAGACCACTGGTGGCCTATTCTTTGTAAAGATGTGGTGTATTTAGTTTTGGCCTGTCCTTCCTGGGTCTTCAACAAGACTCCTAAGAAGCTTCCTGTGGGTCGCCTTGTTACCCTCCTTGGCAACACATCTCTATGGACTTTATCACAGACCTGCGAGTGTCCTTAGGTTTCTCTGTAATCTGGTTAGTTATGGACAGTTTCTCCAAAATGGCTCACTACACTCTGATGTCCGGCCTTCCCTTTCTCACTGAGCTCTTTATCGAGTATATCAGCATGGTCTGCCACTTCATATTGTGTCCGATAGAGGTGTACAGTTCCGACATGTCCCGATTGTGGAGAGCAAGAAAGACAATTAATACAGCACACCACTGTTCCATGTCCAGTTGACGCTCAGCTTGGAAAAGACCATGGTCCAGTCCATGCAGTAGCAACATCACAAAAAATAAAAAGAAATTCCAGCAAGCAAAAATTGGATTTGACCAGGGAGATGTATCCAAAAGCTTGAATTTATTTGCAAGTGCAAAAACAAAATGGAAACAGTAGAAAAAATCCCAAACCCAGCACCCCTAACCCCCATTCACCCCTAAAAACCGACACTGTCAACAATGTGGTCTTAGTTCTGGTATTGTTGATTCTGGAGAGTCACCTATATGCTACTGGATGTCACTTTGGACTTCTATTCAGCCTACCATCTGCAGTCCAATGGCCAAGTGGAGTGGGTCCATCAAATCTTGGCAAATTTCCTGTGGCATTTCGTCAATAAGCACCACTGCGACTGCGTTTAGCTGCTACCCTGGGTGGACTTCTTCTATAACAATCATGTGGGTCCTCCCCTAACTCTCCATTCTTCATAGTCTATGGACAGCAGCCCACAAGTCCCTTCTGTGGCTATAACCTCCGGCAACCCTGTAGCTGATGCTCTCGTCAAGAATTTCTCCAAGATCTGGGAGGAGACTGAGGCTTTACCGAAATGGTCCTCTGTTCAGATGAAAAGGAATGCAGATAAGAGACACCTTCATTCTGGCGTAGATACAAGGTATAGCTCCCTTCCAGATATATCTGTCTCAAGATGCCCTCCTATGAGTTGAGACCTTGCTTCATTGATCCTTTTGAGGTGCTTCAGAGCATCAATGCTGAATCCTACAAATTGAAGCTCCCAGCCTTCTTGCACATCCTCAACTCCTTCCACATGTCTCTTCTCATTCCTGTCATCCTGAGCCCCTACTTCAGTAATCCTGGTACCCTGCCATCACTGGTCAGTGTGGATGACACCTTTGAGATAAAGAACATCCTGGCCATGAAGAAAAGGGGAGGTAGGACCATCTTTCTGGTTGATTGGAAGGGTATTGGCCCCGAGGAGAGTTCTTGGGAGCCCAATGAAAAATTAATGACCCTCTCCTCATGAAGAGATTCCTGCCAGTTCTGGAATGGATGGGTCATAAGCGAGGGTGGTATTGTTACACCTGCTGCGGCTCCGGTGCCTCCACAGCAGGAAAACCAGTGGCTGCAGTGTACTCATCCCTTCTGCAGTTTTGTGGCATCTGCCTGGGCTGCGTCTTGTGCTTCCTTCTCCCTTTGCCTGCGCACACCACACAGGTTTCCTGTGGGCGCTACACTGGTCTCCTGTAAGCGCAACCTACCCGAAAATGCTTCTCAACCCATGATTGAGAAGTACAGAGTATTCAAGACACCTTCCACAATAGTAAGGTGCCTGAGCAACATGGTTTGTACCTTAAAAACATGCTGTTGTTAGGTCCCTTTGCTGTATCCAGTGTCTGTGCCTTGCCTTAACTTGATTGTTCCTGGTTCAGCTGTGTTGCCGCACCATCTGCACTAGACCTAATGTTGCTCATCCACACCATATCTGCTGCCACTCATCCATACCAGTCCTGTAGTCGCACAATCTGCAATGGTCCTGCTGACATACTCAGAGCCTGCACTGCCTGCATCTGTCCATCCTGGCTGCATCTGTACAAAGACTGTACTTGCCTGCATCCGGCTCTCCAAGCTGCACCCTACCCAGATGTTCCCCCATGGGGGTAGGAAATCTACCCCTGGAGTCAGCTGTCGTGGTACTGAGACCACCTGGAGTTGCACCAGGTGGCTGCCTACCAACATAAGCATGCTTCTCTACCTGAGGGTCAGCAGAAGGCTTGTTAGCTGCTCAGATTCACTTCTCCAGGTGGCGATTGGTGCTTTGGCCCAGTGGATCCACTCCCGGACACGAGGACATGAGCATTGCACAGTTTATGTCACAAGTTTAGTGGTGAAAACCATGCAGTCAACTGGAAGCTGTAAAGAGAACAAATATTAAATTCAGCAGCCCATAAGAATATTTAGCATTTTTTGCTTAGTGCAGTGAGGTAGTTTTCATCTATTCATTGTGATCAAAAGCTAATGTTTGTTTTTACTAATTGGTGTTCAATATCACATTTCCCATAATTATATAGCTATCCCTTTACTTGATTGCAAATGATCTAAAGCCTATAGGATACCCCTGATTTTCCTATTCTTCAAGCAGTTAGTTGAAATACCCCAGACAAGAAACATTTTACTTCCGGCATTTTTTAAAGGTTTTTTTAGTGGAACAGAAAACAAATTCAAAGCAAAAATATATCAAAATCACTGAACGAAGGGTTTTCTGATACACATGAGTGAAAAGCAAGATATGTCTTCTGTAGAGTGGATGATGTATATCACATTAAACAGATGCTTAATGAATCCTGAGAAATTTCCACCTACATAATTCTCTAATTCTAGTCCAGAACCTTTGATATTAATAGCTTGTTAGTCCATCAGTATGGTATTTTATCAGTATATCATTTAAGGTAATTAATTAACCAAACGTAGATAATTATATGGTGTTCAGAACAAATTTAGAGTGGTGTTCTCATATTACTAAATTACTTTGGTTAGTCAGCAGGAAAATAAGAAAGTTTGCAATTGACTTACCTTTTCTATCTGCTGTCATTTTTATGGTGTGAGAGCTTCTATCTTACATAGTGTACAGCTAGTTTCCTAGAGTTTGGCCACCAGAGCCATGCCAAGTATATTTAGTAGGTAAAAAAATAAATAAAACAAATCAATTAGAATAGAGAGGGAACAATAGGGACGTTTAAATTAATGTATATAAGTAAAGAGATTAGATTATTATAATAGACAGACATCTAGGATTAAAACAAATGTTCGTTTGAGACCATCACTTTAAGCCATTACGACCACCCTAATGATGTTACCCTCACAGCGAGGAAGGCCGCAGACAGTTGTGGGATCCTGCTCTTCATGCTGGGATCCAACAATCTGGAAGTTTGGGCCTGACTTTGTCAGAAAGTCATCTCTTTCGAGGAACATTAGGGTTTTAAGGGCAATCTGTATTGTTAGCAAACTGATCCTGAGATGAAATCAAAATGAGCAAATAACCTATTGTAAATGAATAAATACTACTGTAATATGTGTAAATAGATTACTTGGTTAACACTATTTTGATCAAAAAAGAAAAAAAGCCATCCCACCCCGACAAGGTGTACCCAATCTGGACAGTACCTAACTCTAATATTAAACCTCTGTATGTGTCAATAGACCTCATTATAGATGTGGCAGAGTAGGGCACAGGCCCGACTAGTCAACCACCTGCCCGTGGAATGCTGAATGGACTAAATGCCATCTCAAAAAAGGGGTAGCCAAGCCCCTGTTTGTACAAGGTACAAGAAACTAAAGTGAAACGATAGAAACTAGCCAGACTATGTGTTGGTCTAAGTGCAAAGTGTATGCGCCCGTTCACACTGTGCCATTTAACAGACAAAACCAGAGATAACAACAAGTGAGCAAATACCTTGTTGTAAGGCTGGCTTCACACTTGCAGATGCATCTGCAGCGTTTTGCAGATGCATCTGCAAGTATCAGCATGCAGACCGCGGCCCCTATGTTTATAATGGGGCGCACCGCGGTCTGAAAGCACTCATTCATTCCTATATGTGAACCGTCCGCAGGCGGATGCCTGCTTACAGATCACACACTCCGCCCGCACCATGGACGCGAGATGTCGCGTCCATGGTGCGGGCGGGAATGTGTGATCTGTAAGCAGGCATCCGCCTGCGGACGGTTCACATATAGGAATGAATGAGTGCTTTCAGACCGCGGTGCGCCCCATTATAAACATAGCGGCCGCGGTCTGCATGCTGATACTTGCAGATGCATCTGCAAAACGCTGCAGATGCATCTGCAAGTGTGAAGGCAGCCTTAGTAAATCAATTAATAGTGAATATAAAAAGAGATAGTGTTCTTAGTTGACATTATGTATGTGTTAGCAAACTGATGGCAACTAGCTCAAGTGTAATGAAAGAGGCACAAAAAAGGAAACAAAGATCTTGTACTTTCCCTCATTATTACTGAATACTGTTATCATTTCTATATGTGTATAGAAGAAAGAATGAACAGTGACGTCCTGTAATGCCTCATATTCCAGCATATGGCTGCTATGCTCTTCCGAGACCTTGTGTATAAAGCTTATATATCAAGCCATTCCCTTTCTAGAACAAATATCCAACATCAAGGTTGGACAAAACGGGAGACGATATTTGTTAGAAACTTTTTATGTAACTTAGTTTATTTTCCATCCTCATTGTCAGCTGTGACTATAGTTTCTGTGGATAATTATGTAAATATGTGGCTTATCACTCAATAAAATGCATCCTGTTGCTGTTGACAGCTCACATCCAAGCCGCCCGTGCCCTGATGATAACTGGATCTTTCCTGGGGCTTCCTGCTGTCTTCCTGCTTCTCTCTGCCATGCCCTGCATCCGAATGGGCCACGACCCTGGTACAGAAAAATATAAACGCTTTACCCTGGGTGGAGTGCTGATCGTCATCATGGGTAAGACATAAAGGAAGGCTCAGTGGGGGTCATTGCATGACTGTTTTCCATTCAATCATTCACCACATCTGATTAAAGGATTTATGCTTGTATTTTAGCTTATATATATAGTCATCTATATAGTCACACATATATATAAAATCGCAATTTTACATTATAATGGTTGTTTGACATATTTATGCATTGTCATTTATTCTGGTTAATGAAATCCTTAATTCAAACAATAAGATGTTAGGCTGCTCCACTGCAGATGGATCTGCACGTTTTGCAGATCATCTGCAAGTAGCATGCTGACCGCGGCCCCTATTTTATAATAGGGCGCACGCGTGTGAAAGCTCTCAATTCACTCTATTGTTACTGTCAGCAGGTATGCCTGCTTACAGATCACCACTACCGCCCTAGCATGGACGCTACATTCATGCAGTCAAGTGCGGACGGGACTGTGTGATCTGTCAGGCATACGCCGCTGACAGTACACATATAGGAGTGATGAGAGCTTTCACACCGCGTGCGCCCTATTATAAACATAGGCCGCGGTCAGCTGCTCACACTTGCAGATGCATCTGCAAACGCTGCAGATTCCATCTGCAGTGTGAAGCCAGCCTTAAGTGTGAAATAGACACTATGTTTAATTTGGAAATCTATAGCTTAAAGACCTCTTTAAACTCAACAAACAATTTTAATATGGAATAATGTTGTTTTCAGCTTTATAGCTCTTAATGATTTACATTCAGAATTGCAGTAATGAGCACCTGCTGTTCTGCTGTAGGGAAGAACTAAGGCTAGGCACAGAAAATACCAGCTTCTCCTACTGGTAATACATGTTTCAGCTGAGCTGGTCTTTTATATATGTTATGACCTTGCATTTCAATTGTATACCATATACATTTTAATGATCCACAGTTTATGCTAACAAAGCAATTAAGAAATGTTGCAGTGGTTATGTAAATATACCGTACTTAAAATGTTTTGTTATTTTTTTCCATGGTATATTTTTCATGTACTGGAAGGAAAAATGGCCTAATAACATTATAGTTTATAGCCTTTTTTTTACCATTAATTAGGGCTCGGGGAATATGAAATCACATTCTATAACTAATTAACGGGAATATCAGAAACAATGTTAGACATTATTATTTTTCTGAACAAGTAGTAAATTCCTGAAATTTTAAGTTCATGTTGGAAAATAGGATAAAAAAATAATTAAACATAAAGTCAAACCTGATGGACCAGGAGGGGTTCTTCTTTATCTAAGTTCCTGCCTGATATTAGGACTTAAAGGTCAACGTGTGTGTGTGTGGTGTACATTGTGGCGATTTGCTCACTGATAGTACGGGGGATACTCAAATGGTAGCGGAATTGAGGCAGACAGGCATGTAAAACTAAGTCCATTGGTTTATTACAACACAAACAGTCCATAATATGTACATCAACAGAACATTATATGACCCTCGGTCTGTCCCAATGGTGGTTACGTCCGCCTGGCATTATATACATACAGGTGCATCAGAATGTCATCAAAAAGTTAATTTTTTTCAGTAATTCAATACAAAAAGTGAAACATATATATTATATAGAGTCATTACAGAGTGATCTATTTCAAGTGTTTATTTCTGTAAATGTTGATGATTATGGCTTACAGCCAATGAAAACCCAAAGGTCATTATCTCAGAAAATTAAAGTAGGGAGGATGAAGGGTTAAAACAGTGCTGCCGTATTCCACGAGACATCATAGGGTGAATATAATATTGATTTATTAGTCGACGCTTCCTGAAACGCCCTGAAGCATGGCAATATGACATTGATTTGTCCCGAGTAAGGGGCCAGGGAGCCCTGATACGCGTTGACTAATAAATCAATATTATAGTCACCCTTTGATGTCTCATGGACTACGGCAGTGCAGTTTTTAACCCTTCATCCTCCCTACTCTATATGCACCACACTAGAGACTGCAGCAGCCGTGATATGCTTTTATAGTGGTTGTGACTCTCACAATGACACAAGGTGAAGCCTCTTATATCTATTTAGGTAATGTTGCATCTCTCAGACCCTTCATCCTCCCTACTTTAATTTTCTGAGATAATGACCTTTGGGTTTTCATTGAATGTAAGCTATAATCATCAACATTAACATAAATAGATTACTCTGTTTGTAATGACTCTATATTTTTGTTTTACTTTATGTATTGAATTACTGAAATAAATTAACTAATTGATGATATTTCAATTAATTAAGATACACCTGTAGTCCTTTGACATGCATTACTTTCCAGCCCCCCCCCCCCCTTCCCATGGTCTCCTCACTGTGAGACACTTACACGCATACCATCCCAGGTGCGTTCCAGAAAAATGGGCACTCCAAGCACTGGTCTATATGCCTTGCAGGATCTTGTTTAAGCACAGCCAGAGAGAAAATCTTCCCAGGTACTTTTCAGAGCTATACCAGGCTCTGCATGTGACTTCCAGACTTCATGCCTTCCAGGGCAGCTCCTGCTCCCAAATGCACAGAGACATCTAATCCCATTAACACAAAGATTATATCCCTATGACACCCGTTTTATGTCTTAGGCTACGTTTACACATTGCGCATTTTTTAGCGCTTTTTTGTGCGCACTTTTCACTTTGCCGTACAGACACTACGTAATTTTACTAAGCGCTTTTATGGGAAAAAGCGTGGGCATAAAAAGAATTGACATGTCAATTCTTCACGCAGTAGCGCCGTAGCTTTTTCCCAGAGGGGCCGGCGCTTCTGGATCTGATGTCACAGAGGGGGAGGAAGAATCTTGGTTCCTCCTCCCCTGTGTGACATGTGTGACCGCCCCCATTTGATTTAGCAGTGTATTAATATACACTGCGAAATCTAAATTAAAGAAAGTCAGAGGTATTAAAAATAATAAAGAATTAATACTTACCTCTCCGCCGGCTTGTTCGTGCTATCTGGAGCTGAGCCAGGGCCATGTACCGATGTGACAAGACCTGGCATGATGTCATAGGGCGCTGATTGGCTGCTCGCGGTCATGTGATATGCGCGTCACATGACGTCACATACTCTCCTGGTTCCTTTCCTGGTTTTGACAAACAAACCTGATTAAACCTGTTCAGGGAAAAAACTGCAGTGTGAAACCAGCCTAATGCATTACCTCAACCTGTGGAACTACAAAACCCAGCATAATGCATTACTTAAATTTGCTGAACTACAAGTCCCAGCACAACGTACTCATTTCTTAGTTGATATCTCTGAGCACAACCTGCTTCTGCAATATATACCAACTATTCGCAATGCAGCAAGACGCTGCATCACAATATATATATATTATATATATATATATATATATATATATAACAGAACAAGCAATCAGATAGTAAAAACAATAAAAAGTGAAGGAGAAAAAAGTTATAAAAAATCTATATCTATATATATATGTACTAGACATGGCACAGAGGCTGGGGGAGGTGGCTGTCTCTCCCCCTGTGCTGTCTTCTCCCCCTGTGCTCTCTCCTTTGACCTGTCTCCCTCATGTGCACTCTCTTCTCCCCTTTGTGCTCTATCCTTTGACCTGTCTTCCCCTGTGCCCTTTCTTCACCTGTCTGTGCGCTCTCCTTTGACCTGTCTCCCCCATGTGCTCTCCACCTGTATGCGGTCTCTCTCCCCCCTTTGCTGTCTTCTCCCTTCTTTGCTCTCTTCCCTGTATGTGGTCTCTCTCCCTCCTGTGATGTCTTCTCCCCTCCGTGCTCTCTTCTTTGAGCTGTCTCCTTCCTGTGTGCTCTCTCTCTCTCCTCTGTGTTCTTGCGCCTCCCCCTGTGCACTCACCACTCCCCCTGTGTGCTCTCTGCCCCCTGTGCGCTCACTCTGCCCCCGTGCACTTTCTCTGCCCTCCTGTGTGCTCTCTGCCCCCCTATACACTCAGCTCCTGTGCTTTGTCTCTCCATCCTTGCACTCTCTCCCTCCTTTGGTGTCCAAAGATGGCAGTGGATGAGTAAGTGCGCATGAGTACAGGTGTGCAAAGATACCCAGGTGTCCAGAGACGGCGGCTGCTTAAGTATGTGTGTGTACACATGCGCACTTACTCAGGTGGTGATGTGTCAGCGGCGGTGGCTGTTAGTGGCAGTGGTTTCAGGTGGTGGAGGTGATCGTACTGAGCAATGTGCCAGTACCCCAAGTGGGCACTATAATTGCACACCCTTCACTTTCTGCACCCTGTGCACTCTCTTTGCCCCTCTGCAGTCTCTCTGCACTCTCTCTGCCCTCTGTGTTCTCTCTCTGCCCACCTGTGTGTTCTCTCTGCCACCCTGTGTGCTCTGTGTGCCCCCTTGTGCTGCCTGTGCCCCCTGTGCATTCTCTCTGCCCCGTTGCCTCCTCCCCCGAGTGTTCTCTCTCCCCCGTGTCTCTCTGTGCCCCCTGTGCATTCTCTGTGCCCACGTGCGCTCTTTGTGCCCCCCTGTGCACCCAGGTGTCCAAAGATGGTGGTGGCATGACTAACTGGATCTGCACTTACACGGTGCCTGCATGTACAGTTAGCGTCCAAAGATGGTGGCGGTATGACTAACTGCGCTCACTGGGTAGTTAGCAGATGCAGTTAGTCATTCGGCAATGTGCGGCGGTGATGTGGAGCTGAAGGCTGTGAGCGGCGTGAGCGTCAGGTTGTGTGGCAGCAAGTGGCAGGCGTCTGTTTCGGGTGGCGTCAGGTCCGGTTGTCGGCGGCACTGCTGGCAGTATTGTGTGAGGGGCCACTGTCACCAACCAAATATTTGCAAATCCATCACTTGGAAGTTAATGACAAATGGGACAGCATGATTCGGTAAGTAGATCGCAGGCGCTGATTTGTGGTCATGACTGTAAGAGGTCAGATTAAAACCCCTGTCGTTGTTATGACTCACTCACTGTGAACACTGGCAGAGCGCCAGCGTTTACTGGAGATGATCACTTTCGCTGTGCAGCATGGCTCTATACAGGACAAGCAATCAGATAGTGGTATCATAATGTCCCCTAAAGGGACTAGTAAAAACAATAAAAAGTGAAGGAAAAAAAAGTTATAAAAAATCTTAAAAAACCCACTAAAATTCAAATATCCCCTTTTGCCTCACTGAAAATAAACCAACAAGAACAAAAAATACATATTTGGTATCGCCACATTCAGAAATGCCCGATCTATCAAAATATAAAATAAATTTATCTGTTCAGTAAACTGCATAACAGAAAAAATTATATGATTTTTCTAAAAATGCAAGCTCAGGGTGCAAAAAATATGCCCTCACATAGCCTCAGGACCTGAAAAATGAGAATGTTATGGGTCTTGGAAAATGGAGATAAAAGTGCAATTCTTTTTTGACAAATTTCAGAATTTTTTTCCACCACTTAAATAATAAAAAAAAGCCATACATATTTGGTATCTTCAAACTTATACTGACCTAGTGAATCATATTGCCAGGTCAGTTTTACTATATAGTGAACATGGTAAGTAAAGAAAATGTAAAAAAAAAACATTGTGGAATTGCACTTTTTTTTTATTTCACTGCACTTGGAATTTAGTTTTTCACATTTTCCAATACATGTGGTAGAATGAATGGTGTCATTCAAAAGTACAACTTGTTCTTCAAAAAAAAGCCCTCATACAACTATATTGACGGAAAAATAAAAAAGTTATGTCTCTTGGAAGAAAGAAAGGAAATAACGAAAAACGGAAAATTGCGGGGTGGTGAATGGGTTAAGTCAGAAAGGTAAAAAATATTTTGTAATGCAAAAAAATTCTAACCTTTTCTAAACTGGTTAATGGATTTCAAATAATGACTAGAAAACAGCGACAAAAAATATAAAAAATACTGGTGGAAAAAAAGCAGAAAAAAACACTCAGGAAACAACAAAAAAACTTTGTACAAAATATAAAGAAGCGATTCCTGAAGCATCTACCGCTTGAAAAACAGACTTTTTGACTGCTGTTAAAAGACCACAACTTTACACTTACAAAATGGTCCACCATCATTATTTAGAGAAGAGGGAAGTCCGCGTTACTGTTCGACATCGGCTAGGGGGCTGCAAAAAGGAAGCAAAATGGTGATTGACTAGTTGGATCATACTTACCACGCTTCTGTGCCACTCTCACACTTGCTTCCAGGCTTTCTCATTAGTCTGATACATAGTCACTGCTTCCTCCAGTCCACCATATGTGATTGGTTGCAGTACACCACACACACACACACACACCACACACACCACACACTGATGAAAAAATAAATGAATAATTAAAAAAAAACTTGTGTGGGGTCCCCTGTATTATTGATACTCAGCCAAGATAATACCAACCCCAAGCAGTGTGCTTTATCAGCCCGGAGAGGCCCATAGTTATTGGGCCCCCCAGCCACCCACAAATTGTCGCATCCATTAGATGTTTACCTGACTATTCCTGATTGCTGTGGTTCGGTGGCAATCAAAGTAATATAAGGTTAATGACAGCTGTGATTTGTCAATTAAGGTTAGTGATGGGTAGGGGTATATGAGAACTCCCATCAATAACCTGTAAATCAAAAGAATAAACACAACACAAAAAAAAACAACACTCACTCTCACTACTTTATGAACTACCAAAAACACCCCAGGTCCGAAGTAGTCCAACATACATCATCCCTCGATGATCCAGGCTCTGCTATATCCCAGAAGCAGCAGTGAAAAAGCGTCCTCTCACTGAGCTTCTGGGACCACAGTGACAACCGCGGGAAGCCTTCAGCTGTGAGAAGTGGAGACATCATCGAGGGGCCTCTGCTATATACGCCATTGAACCCGCAGCCAGGTTAACAGATTGCAGGACTGGCAGCATAGCAATCTAGCAGCGGGTTCATCTTAGTTCACAGCTGTAGGTTCCCAGAGTATGAACTCAGTTGAACGTTACCAGATTACCGTGTCACCATGTCCTGCAATTCATTAATCCAGCATGGGGTCAACAGAGTTCACTGACAGCCACCGCCCAGCTGACCCTGGTCCCAGATTATGTTTAATGGGTTCATCTGCATGTCCTGACAAAAAAAGCCTGTTTGACACCTGCCATGCATTGAATTCAATGTGTTCAACTGCATCTCCGGGCAAAACAAGCACCGAAACCGCAACGCAGTTTTCATGTGTTTTTAGTGAAGTTTTGTCACAAGACTGGATACATTGAGTTCAATGTGTTCATCTGCATCTCCTGGCAAAAAAATGCTCCAAACTGTATGCGGTTTGTGACAAAACTGCACTAAACTGCATCAAAACCTCATCACAGTTTTTGTGCATTTTTCTGCCAGAAGATGCAGTTATGGTGTAGAAATTTCTACAACCAAATACTCAATGTTTGCACATAGCCTAACCCAGTAATCTAGCATTGAATTCAATGGTGCTGGACTGCAGGATTATTAACTTCAATAGTGCAGGATAATCAGCTAATCTGGCACCATAAAGTCTATAATCCGGCACTATGAAATTTAATGCCGGATTACTGGAATTGAGTTCACTGATTTAACCTAAGGTTTATTGAGTTCAACTAGTTTACCTGAGGTCACAGCAAGGGTACCCCACCTTTGGTGAACTCACTGATGTCACCAATCTCACAGCTGCAGTGCCATCAGTGTGTTCCTAAAAACGCAATGAACGGTCTTGTTTTCTAATGTGACCGGGCACTGCGACCTCAGATGTAGCAGAGCCGAGATCTTCGAGGGACCTTGTGTGGACTACTTTGGACCTACAGAGGTATGCTTTGGCAGTTAATAAAGTGGTGAAAATAGGTGTGATTTTTTTAAATTCATTTCAAATAAAGGATATTTTATTTTTGTGTATGTGTTTCTTTTTTGGACTTACAGGTTAGTGATGGGGTTTCATAGACCCCCTACATATCACTAATCTAGGGTTTGATGGCAGGACTGACAAATCTCAGCTGTCATTGACCCCTTATATTACCCAGATTGCCAATGCACCAGGTCAATTGGGAAGAGTAGGGTAAAGCACCAGAAATTTGTGCATCTAATGAATGCACCAAATTCTGGGGTGGCGCGTGCTGCTATTTTGAGGCTGGGCAGGCCCACAGCGTCCCCCGCAAGCCGCTACTACGACTCCCCTCATCCACCCTCGCTGCCCTGAGGTAAAGCTCCACCTGTGGGGAGCTGTACTACACTGAGCTGCACTACCATCACCTCAGTGGCCAGCCGCAGCGCTGGTATCCACCGTTACCAGGAACCACAGGTGGCGTCACGACACTACTACCCCCATCCTCATCACGATTCCCCCTAATCCCCGCCACTGAGGGTCCAGGGCACGGAACCGGGAATCGACCAGCCGTGATCCCCCATCGAAGCAGTCGTCCTGTCCCGGGATCCGAGTATCCCTCTACCCTGTCGACCGCCTCACTTATATAGGGTTTGGGCTCAAGTTCGGGTCAAGTCAAGTCTCAAACTGCACTTTTTTTTTTCTTAAAGCCTGGCAGGATTCGTGAATCTGAACATCTGTGGGTTCATCCACCTGTAGTCATTTCACTTAACTTTATTGCAGTAATTTAAAAACTTTCATATGAGAGATACATTTTCAATCAAAGGGCAGAATCCACAAATATTTATTACAAAATCTACTTGCAGAAGGTAGAAATAAGATTATTTTTTGTCTCTTGTTCAGAAAGAGCTGTTTCTGGTGTTGGATTTTTAATAGTGTGTGGTAACCCTTTGTGCCATGTCATTCTGCAAGGAAGTCAGCTGCTTACACAGCAACTAAATGATAAGGAACCTGTTTCTTTCCTGTGCCTTGAATCACAACTGATGATAGGATGTAACAATCTGTCAAGCAAAGGAAGGATCATGGACAAGCAATTTTCTCTTTTATCTCTTTACATAAATGTAGTTTTCCATTTCCTATGCCTATAACATCAGTTGCATTATAAGTATAAACATAAGAAGACATATGGCAGATCACATAGTAACTAGTGAGACTGATCTATTGCTCCGGGAGATCGAGGGAGTGGCAGAGCATTACAGAATCTCGTGTACATCGGGAAGGGTAACGAGCAATGTTTGCTAAGCTGGTGGGGAGAGCACGCAGCTACATTACTATGATCTGATCTGCAGGCTCTGCCTGGGCAACCCAAATGTTTCTCTTCGAAGCAGTATGAAATGACATGGCAAGACATGGGAAGAGAACCCCCTGGGAACATTTTCACTTAAACTCTTCGGTATGAGAGCATTTTCACAGTGTTCAGTCTATTTTAGGAGTCTGGAGTGTCCAGAAAACCCTCCAAAATTTACCCAAATGATATTGGCTGGGAAAAGTTAAGGGCCATACCCAATGTGTAGGATTCAGTGGTGTATGTATACCCTTTTTGCAGTCTACTAGTCGCATTTTCTCGTGAAACAATGTAGCGACCTCCTGAGGAGTCGACAAGAGTCGTTCATGAATTCAGAATATTAATCATTTAGAACAAAACTGGTTATTGTGAAAAAGAAAAGGGCAAGAAAAATTGTTGAACAATTGCTAATCAATACATGCAAAAACAGTCTTACCGCAAGGTTCAGGTTATATAGTGTCGACAGCCCTGGTCTGGGTCAGCCGAGGGATTGGGAGTTCAACGATGGACCATGCCTGAGCCCGTGGCCTGTAAACTTCAAGGGGTTATTGGGATGAGCTTTTGTCAGGGCACGCCAAAATTATTAGTTCACCAATGACCCAAGCCATTCCAGGCAATGATTGTGATAGGATGGCTAAGCCCTACAGTGGGTGTAGTGTGCCTCGCACTTGAGTAGGGCAGCCTTAATATTTGAGCAGGGTTAACAATAATGCAGTCCAGGACTGTAGATAGGGAGTAAACCCTCTAAAGTGTCTTGTATTTAATGTTATGCTTTGACATCTGCGTCAGTAATTGGGCGAGGGTTAAAATACCCATGCCTTTACGCATGTTATGGCGCGGTTCGTCTTGTTTTTGTAAGTATAGGCCTTGCAGTGCGGCAGTGCGGCAATTGGGAGGTCGAAAAAAACCCATGTTAACCGGGATTTTTATTCAGGGCCCTGTTCAAAAACCGCAAGTGGCGCATTGGGAAGTATAGCCCTTTGGCAGGAGCAAAAAACTGCAGCCCTCTTGGATCGTATGGGTAAAGGGAGATCGTTTTCAGGATTGGCGCGTTAGAAAAACGCAGATGTAAAGGGCCCTTTGTGTCCCACACTATCGGTTCAGCTCACCTCTTTCTGAGATGCAGAGGGCCATGATGAAGCTCCACGGTGGGGTTTCTGCAGTCTAATTTCTGTCAGGGCGGCCCGAAAATCTTGGGTACTTCCACTTGTTCCATCATTTCCATTGTAGTATGCCTTGTAACCCTCAGTTGGTAGGAGTAAGGCCATGGTCCTTTGGCCAGGGCACCGAAAAGGAGTTTCGCACTTCCCTACTTGCATACTTTACTAAGCCTACCCCACACAGTATTATGGGGAATACCTGTAGTGAGTCTAGCCCTTATGTGGCACCAATGGGGAAGGTTGCTATAGTAGACCTGCTTAACAGGCATTAGGAGTGCGGCCTGTAAACCCAATGGGTGTTAATTTAGTTTAGCCATTTGGTTCGGGATAAAAATTAGGGGAGTTTCAATAACAGTTTAGCAGGGGTTGTGTGGGTGGGTAACTCTATGGGATGTATTGGTGTCTATAGCCTGTTTAGGTCTGGCATTGGGAGGTTCAACAATGACCCATGCTTACAGACATGTAGTAGGGCCTGTAAACTCAAGTGGGTGTATTGTAGTATCGCCTTTGTTCAGGGCAGCCAAAAATTGGGAGGTTCAACAATGACCCATGCTTACAGAGATGTAGTAGGGCCTGTAAACCTCAAGTGGGTGTATTGTAGTATAGCCCTTTGGTCAGGGCAGCCAAAAATTGGGAGTTTCAACAATGACCCATGCTTACAGACATGTAGTAGGGCCTGTAAACCTCAAGTGGGTGTATTGTTGTATAGCCCTTTGTTCAGGGCAGCCAAAAATTTGGAGGTTCAACAATGACCATGCTTACAGAGATGTAGTAGGGCCTGTAAACCTCAAGTGGGTGTATTGTAGTATAGCCCTTTGGTCAGGGCAGCCAAAAATTGGGAGTTTCAACAATGACCCATGCTTACAGACATGTAGTAGGGCCTGTAAACCTCAAGTGGGTGTATTGTAGTATAGCCCTTTGGTCAGGGCAGCCAAAAATTTGGAGGTTCAACAATGACCCATGCTTACAGAGATGTAGTAGGGCCTGTAAACCTCAAGTGGGTGTATTGTAGTATAGCCCTTAGGTCAGGGCAGCCAAAAATTGTGAGGCTCCTCTTTGTCCCTGGATGGAGACGTGCAGGAGGGCCTGTTAAGAAGAACTGGGTGTATTGTAGTAGAGCCCTTTTGTCAGGGCAGCCAAAAATTGTGAGGCTCCTCTTTGTCCTGGATAGAGACGTGTAGGAGTACCTAAAAACATTTTTCCCATTGAAAAGGAGCGGGTCTCCTGTCGTTGTAATGCCCATTCTAACAGAATGGGCTAAAAAATTTACCACTGCGGGTATACCTCAAACAAGAGCCTAACTATTCTAACGCTCATCATGGTGTCACATGAGGAGAAGGAGTAGCAGTCCAGCGATTAGCCAAAGTACGGAAGTGTGTACCCATGGGTGAGTGGAGGTACATGTCAAATTCAAATAGCTAAATAAAATTCAGTTGTCATTTGCTGGTGGTGTGGGTGAAGTCTGGCCCAATCCAACCCTTGTTCATCTTGATCAGAGTGAGCCTGTCCGCATTTTCAGTTGACAGGCGGGTGCGTTTATCAGTGATGATTCCACCTGCTGCACTGAAAACACGCTCTGATAAAACGCTAGCGGCAGGGCAGGCCAGGACTTCCAAGGCGTAGAGAGCCAATTCATGCCACGTGTCGAGCTTGGAGACCAATAATTGAAAGGCACCGATGAATCTCGCAGTACAGCTGTTCGATCTGCAAGGTACTCCTTCAGCATCTGCCCGAACTTAGCATTTCTGGTGGCACTACCCCGCACCTCAGGGGCTGTGGTACGTGAGGGGCTGAGAAAACTGTCCCACATCGTAAAGACAGTTCCCCTGCCTCTGGCGGATTGGACTTGTGCCCCTCTCGGCCGTACGCCTTGGTTGTCCATCGAATCCTGACCTATGCCGCTAGCGTTTTGTGAGGGGAAGGATTTCACAACTTCCGTGACTATGGCCCTCTGGAACTGCAGCATTTTGGCTGACCTCTCCGCCTCAGGAATGAGAGACATAAAGTTCTCCTTGTAGCGTGGGTCTAAGAGTGTTGCCAACCAGTACTGATTGTCGGCCAAGATGTTCTGAACGCGAGGGTCACGAGACAGGCAGCTTACCATAAAGTCAGCCATGTGCGCCAGACTCTTAACAGCCATCACATCAGTATCCAGACCAACACGATGACTGAACATGCTGTCCTCCTCCTCCTCCTCCTCCTCATCTCCCCTGTCCTCTGGCCAGCCACGCTGAATCGAGGTATGACTGGTGTGCATGTCATATCCCAATTTGGCCTGAGAGTTGCTCCATGTCTTCATCCTCCTCCTCCTCCTCCTCGTCATAGTCCTCCACTACACGTTGTGATGACATGAGGCTGGGCTGTGTGTTTTCACCCACACCCACTACAGTTTCTTGCTCTAAGTCATCGCGCTCTGCCTGCAATGCGTCTCTTTTATTTTCAGCAGAGACCGTTTTAGAAGGCAGAGTAGTGGTATGGTGACGCTAATAATGGCGTCATCACCGCTCACCATCTTGGTGGAGTCCTCAAAGTTTTGGAGGACGGTGCATAGGTCCGACATCCATCTCCACTCCTCAGGTGTTATGTGTGGAGTTTGACCCATTTCCCGACGGCTTAGGTGATGCAGGTAGTCCACAACTGCCCTCTTCTGCTCACATATCCTGACCAACATGTGCAGCGTTGAATTCCAACGCGTGGGGACATCACACACCAGTCTGTGGGCCGGAAGACGCAAACGGCGCTGAAAGCTTGCAAGGCCGGCTGAAGCAGCAGGTGACTTGCGAAAATGTGCAGACAGACGCCGAACTTTTACCAGCAGGTCAGACACCTCCGGGTATGACTTCACAAACCTCTGAACCACCAGGTGGAGCACATGGGCCACGCATGGAACATGCGTCAGCTGCCCTCGCCTCAAAGCTGCCACCAGGTTCCGGCCATTGTCACACACGACCTTTCCTGGCTTTAGGTTCAGAGGTGTGAGCCAGTGATCTGCCTGCTGTTTCAGAGCTGTCCACACCTCTTCTGCATTGTGGGGTTTGTCACCTATGCAGACTAGCTTCAGCACAGCCTGTTGCCGCTTTGCAGAGGCAGTGCTGCAGTGCTTCCAGCTTGGGACTGGTGTGGAGGGTACAGTGGATGAGGATGCGCAGGTGGAGGAGGAGGAGGCTGAAGAGCATGACATTCCGGAGCTGTAGAGTGTCGGTGAAACCGTGACAGAGGTAGGGCCTGCTATCCTTGGTGTGGGAAGGACGTGTTCCGTCCCTCGCTCAGACTGGGTCCCAGCCTCCACAATATTAATCCAGTGTGCCGTCAAGGAGATGTAGCGGCCTTGCCCACAAGCACTTGTCCACGTGTCTGTGGTTAGGTGGACTTTGGCTGAAACAGCATTGTTCAGGGCACGTGTGATGGTGTTGGACACGTGGTTATGCAATGCGGGACGGCACATCTGGAGAAATAGTGTCGGCTGGGGACCGAGTAACGTGGGACAGCAGCCGCCATCAGGTCGCGGAATGCGTCCGTCTCCACCAGACGGAAAGGCAACATTTCTAGCGCTATGAGTCGCGAAATGTGAGCATTGAGGACTGTGGCATGTGGGGCATTGGCAGCGTATTTGCGCCTGCGTTCAAATGTTTGCTGAATGGATAATTGAACGCTGTGCTGGGACAAGGACGTGCTTGATGGTGGCGTAATTTGTGCTTCAGCAACTTCAGGTGCAGGACCGGAGGCTTGTTCGCGGCCAGCATGGACAGGGGATTGGCTTGCATGCACAACAGCCGAAGACGTAGCAGTGACATCAGCACGCACCACTCCTCGACTCTGTGGTACTTCCCACAAAGTCGGGTGCTTGGCTGACATGTGCCTGATCATGCTGGTGGTGGTCAGGCTGCTAGTTTTCGTACCCCTGCTGATAGTGGCATGGCAGGTGTGGCAAATGGCCTTTTTAGAGTCTTCTGGAGCCAACTTAAAAAACTCCAGACTCGGGAAGACCGAACATTTGCACAGGCACCTTGAGTCGTGTTGTTGTTACGGGGAACGGTTGCCTGCCTTCTGCCTGCGGACGCACCCTGCTTCGTACTGGCTGTTGTGATGCTACGCCTCCCTCCCCCTGTGCACTGCTGTCCTCGCTCTGCATATCCTCCTGCCATGTAGGGTCAGCTACTGGATCATCCACCACGTCGTCTTCCTCTTCCGCACCCTGATCCTCCTCCTGACTTCCTGGCAATTGTGTCTCATCATCGTCCACCCCTTGTTGAGACACTTTGACAACGTTCCGTTCGTCATAACGCGGCTGCTCAAATATTTGGGCATCTGTACATACCATCTCCTCATGACCCACTTCAAGAGGAGGTGGCGACAGGCCAGATTCTGCGAATGGATACGTGAACAGCTCTTCCGAGTGTCCTAGTGTGGGATCTGTAATGTCCGTGGACGTGTAATCGGCCAGGTGGTAGGAAGGAGGATCAGGTTGGGAAATGTGCGGTGCAGTATCACGGCTACTGACAGTTGACCGTGCGGAAGACAGGGTGTTTGTGGAGGTGCCCATCTGACTTGAAGCATTATCCGCTATCCAAGTAACAACCTGTTGACACTGGTCTTGGTTCAACAGTGGTGTACTGCTGCGGGCCCCAAGAATTTGGGACAGGGACGTGCGAGCGAGGAGATGTGGCCCTTTGTTGTTGCGAAATGAGTGCTTGCACACGACCTCGGCCTCTGCCTGCACCACCATCACGTCCACTTCCTTGTTCCTTGCCAACGCCCTTGCCAACGCCTTTGCGCATTTTGCTGTATAGAGCGACAACTGCCTGGTCACTGTGGAGGTCACAGGAGATTAGGATTTTAGTTCCCTAACCTGTAGAAACTTATGACGTACAACAGTGTGGTGACTGTTGAGATGACAATAGTTAGGATTTTAGTTCCCTAACTGTAGAAACTTATGACGTACAACAGTGTGGTGACTGTTGAGATGACAAGAGTTAGGATTTTAGTTCCCTAACCTGTAGAAACGTATGACGTACAACAGTGTGGTGACTGTTGAGATGACAAGAGTTAGGATTTTAGTTCCCTAACTTGTAGAAACGTATGACGTACAACAGTGTGGTGACTGTTGAGATGACAAGAGTTAGGATTTTAGTTCCCTAACCTGTAGAAACGTATGACGTACAACAGTGTGGTGACTGTTGAGATGACAAGAGTTAGGATTTTAGTTCCCTAACTTGTAGAAACGTATGACGTACAACAGTGTGGTGACTGTTGAGATGACAAGAGTTAGGATTTTAGTTCCCTAACCTGTAGAAACGTATGACGTACAACAGTGTGGTGACTGTTGAGATGACAATAGTTAGGATTTTAGTTCCCTAACCTGTAGAAACGTATGACGTACAACAGTGTGGTGACTGTTGAGATGACAATAGTTAGGATTTTAGTTCCCTAACCTGTAGAACGTATGACGTACAACAGTGTGGTGACTGTTGAGATGACAATAGTTAGGATTTTAGTTCCCTAACCTGTAGAAACGTATGACGTACAACAGTGTGGTGACTGTTGAGATGACAATAGTTAGGATTTTAGTTCCCTAACCTGTAGAAACGTATGACGTACAACAGTGTGTGGTGACTGTTGAGATGACAATAGTTAGGATTTTAGTTCCCTAACCTTGTAGAAACGTTTTGACGTACAACAGTGTGGTGACTGTTGAGATGACAATAGTTAGGATTTTAGTTCCCTAACCTGTAGAAACTTATGACGTACAACAGTGTGGTGACTGTTGAGATGACAATAGTTAGGATTTTAGTTCCCTAACCTGTAGAAACGTATGACGTACAACAGTGTGGTGACTGTTGAGATGACAAGAGTTAGGATTTTAGTTCCCTAACTTGTAGAAACTTATGACGTACAACAGTGTGGTGACTGTTGAGATGACAATAGTTAGGATTTTAGTTCCCTAACTTGTAGAAACTTATGACGTACAACAGTGTGGTGACTGTTGAGATGACAAGAGTTAGGATTTTAGTTCCCTAACCCGTATTAAGGTACTACGTACACCTGTCTGGTGACTGTAATGGTTTGAAGAGAGGATTTTAGTCCCTAACCTGTATTAAGGCAGTACGTACACCTGTCTGGTGACTGTTTTGATGACAAGAGTTAGGATTTTAGTTCCCTAACCTGTATAAAGGTACTACGTACACCTGTCTGGTGACTGTAATGGTTTAAACAGAGGATTTTAGTCCCTAACCTGTATTAAGGTAGTACGTACACCTGTCTGGTGACTGTTTTGATGACAAGAGTTAGGATTTTAGTTCCCTAACCTGTATTAAGGTAGTACGTACACCTGTCTGGTGACTGTAATGGTTTAAACAGAGGATTTTAGTCCCTAACCTGTATTAAGGTAGTACGTACACCTGTCTGGTGACTGTTTTGATGACAAGAGTTAGGATTTTAGTTCCCTAACCTGTATTAAGGTAGTACGTACACCTGTCTGGTGACTGTAATGGTTCAAGAGAGGATTTTAGTCCCTAACCTGTATTAAGGTAGTACGTACACCTGTCTGGTGACTGTGTTGATGACAAGAGTTAGGATTTTAGTTCCCTAACCTGTATTAAGGTAGTACGTACACCTGTCTGGTGACTGTAATGGTTCAAGAGAGGATTTTAGTTCCCTAACCTGTATTAAGGTAGTACGTACACCTGTCTGGTGACTGTAATGGTTTGAAGAGAGGATTTTAGTCCCTACCTGTAATAAGGTACTAAGTACAAGAGTGTGGTGACTCTAATGCTCACAGAAAAGCTTGGATTTCAATCTGTATCACCCTGCCTATATCCTCCTAGATTAGTCCTGAGAAGGACTGTTCTGGTCACTGGAAATCTTGGACTCCGATCTGGATCACCCTGCCTATGTCCTCCTAGATTAGTCCTGAGAAGGACTGTTGTGGTCAGCAGCAGCAGTTTGCAGCCCTGATCCGGATCTACCTATGAGGGCCGCAAATCTGTCCCTAATCAGCAGCAGACACTCTCCCTACACTCACTGTCTGGAAGGCTGTGTGCCGAGCACAGCGCGCCGGGACTTATAAAGGCTCGGTGACGCTGTGCAGGCCGGCCAATCACTGCTAGACCACAACCAACAGGGCTGTGGCATTGCAGTGGTCTGTCAGCCAATCCCTGCACGTGGGCTGGCTCTCAAAAGAGCGCCAACATGGAGAGATGACGACCACGAGCACAGCACGAGTATCGCGAGATTACTCGGTGCTCGGCGAGTCGCCCGAGTACAGTGATACTCGTGCGAGTAACGAGTAGTGCCGAGCATGTTCGCTCAACACTAATAGTAACTATGACATCTGATCATTGCTCCCAGGAGATCAGAGACAGTGGCAAAGCTACGTTATACAGCAATCCTCAACTGCTAGCATCAGAGGAAGGGCTAATCCTGGCAGTTAGGGTATGTGCTAAGGACCTGCGAGTGCACGAAGGGAGACCGCAGCCACCATGTACTCATGATCTGCATTCGGTGCAGGGTGGCTTCTCCCTGCGTGCACCCAATGGTTATCCCTTCTGACTCCGCAGTATGAAATGAACATGCTGCAGAGATGCGGAAGTCCAGTAACCCGCACTGCAGCTGAACAGATTCACATTAACCTCTTCGGTATGAGAGCATTTTACATGTGATAATCAGTCTTATTGTGAGGATGTCCTCGGGCAGTAGTCGCAGTTAAAACTTTCCCTCCAATTGCCCGCGTCCTGGCCCACCTCACAGACCAACGGGTTGAAGTGGTCAGTCCTGGCTTGGTGTATGGATTTCTGTGGTGTATGTTATACCTTTTGGCAGGTCTCTTGTCGCCATGTCTTGATACAAGCCAGGACCGGTCCATGAGGGAGTCGGACAAAGAGTCGGAGTTCATATTCAACAATATTTTATCATTTAGTTTCAACAAAATTTTATTGTGAAAAAGAAAAGGAAAGAAAAACTGTATGAACAATTGTTAATCAATACTATGCAAAAACAGTCCTCTCGCAGGGGGGTTCAGGTTCATATAGTGTCGAGCCCAGGCCCTGGGGTACTCGGGTATCAGGCTCGGAGGGATTCACGGGGATGTCACGGGTGGCAGTGCCTGAGCCTGTGGCCTGTATGACACTTCAATAGGGGTTATATACAGGGGATAAGAGTTATTGTCACGTGACGCCACCTGTAGTACCTATTATTATTGTCACCAGCGCCGCCACAGTCCTCCGAAGGGCGATGGTATTGCGACTAGGATGGCTAAGCTCCCTACAGGTGGAGCTGGGCCTCCGGGGCAGCGTAGAGAATAGGGGCAGCTTAGAGTGGGACTTGAGGCCAGGGTAAGAAGCAGTAAAGCAGTCCATAGGGAGGCTGTGGATGGAGAGGAATAATGCACACACTCTGAAAAAAGTTTCTTTTACCTTTTACTGATGTTAGTCACAGGTAAAGATGTCCAGAGCACTGTCGGGTGACCAGGTGCACAGTGAGTCTCCACAGCAAGTGGGTATACGGCCTCCTCAGGTTCCCTGCTGTGACTGAAGCCCTGTCTGTATGCAACACGGCTGGCCTCACTTTCTCTGGTCCTCTCTCTCTCTCTCCTCCTGCGCGGTCCACAGGTTACCCTCTTTGATCACTGCTGTGTGTTCCCACACTACGGTGTCTGGCTCCCTCTTTCTGGGCATGCAGAGGGACCAGGTGACTGAAGTCTCCACGGTGTGTGCCGGGGTTTTCTGCAGTCCTAAAGTATTCCTGCAGGTGCGGATCCCCGAAGTCCAGTACATCTTGGGTAAACTTCACTAGTTCCTCTTCTCCCTTGGCTAAGCTCCATGCCTTCTGTCCCCACTCCTAGGCTTGGCTAACAGCAGAAGGGCCACTCCGGGTCACTGGTTTGGGCCTAACCGCGGCACCGATCACAAGGACGTTTTCGCAGCTCTCCTAGCGTCTGCATACTTTCACTAAGTCCTCCCCCAGCAGCAGTATTTATAGGGGAACTCACCTAAAGTCAGTGAGTCTAGCTCCTCCTACTGTGCCCGGGTGGAAGGTGTTGCATATAGTAGATACCTGCTGTGGAAACCCAGCTGTGCATTAGGGAAGGCTGCGGCTACCTGCGTGAGCAAGGCACCACAATAGCAAGGTGCTGTAATATAGTTTACAATTTGGTATTGGTGTAAAATGTATCTTGAGTAGCGGGGTAGAGGCATGTTCAATAACAGTTTAGCAGGGGTTAGTGTTGGGGGGGTAACTCTATGGGATTGCGTGTTGGTGTCTAAGGACTGTTATCTCGAAGGTCTGGTTATCAGGGTGTTTTGTTTTCCTTATAGAGTTTAGTGTTATTGTGTGTCTTACGTTGATAGTGACATAACTCTGAGAAGGTTCAGTTTTGGTTATCCAGGGTTCCCATGTAGCCTTCAAGAGATCTATGGAGTCGTTTCTAGTTGTCTCTATTTTCTCAAAGAGCATTATGGAGTGGATTCGGCGTTTTACCTGTACTAGCGATAACGTGTTCGTATTCCATTGTTTTGTAATACTAATTATAAACAAGAAAGCCGGGCACCAATTGCACAATAAGGGCTAATAGCTCTGTAGTCTTAAGGTACCATCACACTTGGCGACGCACCAGCGATCCTGACAGCGAAACGACCTGGTAGGTATCGCTGGTGTGTCACTGTTGGGATCTCTGGTGAGATGTCAAACAGAGATCTCACCAGCGACGCAACAACGATCCGGAATGATACGGAGGTTGTTGGGCCTCTGTTTCTCAGACCTGTAGTATTGAGGTCATTGATTGTTGTCCCTGTCAAACCCACCGATGCATGCTGCCCAGCGGGACCCCCAACGATCAAAAAATGGTCCAGGCGACTCTGACAGACCAGCTATCTCACAGCAGGGGCCTGGTCGCTGCTAAGTGTCAAACATAGCGAGATCGCTGGCAAGGTCGCTGTTGCGTCACCAAACTTGTGACTTAGCAGCGATCTCGCTAGCGATCTCACTTAGTGTGACGGGGGCTTTACTATAATCAAATGGCATATAATTCAAGTGCACATCACAGTCCAGGGGTGCTACCTATAAAGATACATCATATAGCAAAAATTCAAGGACAAAGGTGCACTCACCCGTGTCAGACTTTATGCACTCAAATTTTTAATAAACAGTAGAAAGTTACATACATCAGGGAGGGAGGAGAAGGAATGGACAACAAGTCGTTTCGCGCTTTACTTAGCGCTTCCACTGGCTATATTGTTTTTGGTGGCCATGGTTATTTAAGTGATTAGCCGATATGTTTTGTTACTCACATCAGGCAGTTTGACCCCAAACAGTAGTACTGATGGCGTGAGTGTAAGTTTGTTATTTAGGGTGGAGTCGATTCGTTTTACTATGTCCTTCCTAAGGGATTTTACGATGGGGCATGTCCACCATGTGTGAAGTGTGTCCCCTACTGTGAAACAGCCTCTGAAGCATCTGTCAGGTTTGGAGCTGTATATATTGTGTAAGAAGCTGGGGACATGGTGCGTCCTGTGGAAAAGCTTAAAGGATGTTTCCGTTAGTGATACCTGATGTCTTACTTTCATAATACTTTCATGACATCTGTACCATCTTTCTGGTGTGAGTGTGATTCCCAGGTCTAGTTCCCATTGCTCCATAACGTTTAGCTTACGACTATCCTTAAGGTAGTTGAGCGTTTTGTATATTTGTGATATTGATCCTTTGCCAAGGGGGTCGTACATACATTTTAGTTTAAATTCAGTTGCTTTTGGGTGTGCTATATTTTTGACTAGGGTACATACCCTAAAGTGTAAAGTATAAAGTGGTATATTTGCTCTAGTCTGAAGATCTCTGTGGGCAGAATTTTTTATGTCAGAATGAGTGTGTGCCTGGGTACAAGTGTCAAGTGGTTAAGTTGTTGTAATCTACGTATATTGTTTTGTTCCCATCATATGCGGTTTTTGGAGGAGACCCCAGGTTGAAACATTGGGTTCTTAAATAGTGGTGATGGGTGAGATTGGAGGGAATATTGAAATCTTATACATCTCCATAGTAGGGTGTGGAAGGTGTATGGCGAGTACGTTTTTAAATTTTTCGGTAGAATTCCCGTAGCCCACAGTAGACCCCTCAAGGTGTATGGGGCTAATTGCGAGTTCTCTATGTGGGTCCATAGGAGGGTGTCCTGCTCTGCATGTATTGTTGCCATTTGGGCCATTTGCGCTGCTCTAAAGTAATGCATGAAATTCGTCAGCGACACCTCCTTTTGTTTTGTGTTTATGTAAGGTCTGCATGGATATGCATGGTCTGTTATTATTCCATATGAATCGGTTAATTTGGGAGTGAACAGTTTTGAATGTGGACATTGGTATTGGTATTGGTAGTGAGCAGGAGAGATATAAAAATTGGGGTAGCGTGACCATCTTTATCCTATGAACTTTCCCTAAGAAGAAGAGGGTTGGTGTTGACCATTTGTTCAAATTCTGTTCTAATTTTTGTAATATGGGGCTGAAGTTATATTTGTATAGGGTGCTTTTATGTGATGTAAGGTTGATTCCAAAATAAGGGATGTAGTGTTCTCTGTGTGTAAATATAAAGTTGGACAGAATTAGGTTTCGGTCCTTGGCTGGGGTGTTAATAAACATTATTTCCGATTTATCCATATTGACTTTCAGTCCTGAAATCTCTTCGAATTGTTTAAGGGTGGCTATCAAGTTTGGGAGCGATATATCGGGGTTTGTTAGGGTCAGTAATAGGTCGCTGCAAAGAGGCTTACTTTGTAGGTGTTTTTCTCTATTTTCGGGCCCGTGATATCTCGATGGGATCGTATCTTTTGGGCTAGGGGCATATTCAACAATATTTTAAATTCCTCCTGAGTGTTGTAAAAGACACATTGCCAGTTATTACAAACGCTTGATTGCAGTTGTTGCTCCTAAGGGCAGCCCAACCAGTTATTAGGTTTAGGGGACAATCACTTTTTCACACAGGTCCTTGTAGTTTGGGATTTCTTTTTCCCTTAATAATAAAGACCTTCATTTATAAACTGCAATTTGTGTTTACTTGTATTATCATTGTCTAATATTTAATTTTGTTTGATGATCTGAAATATTTAAGTGTGACACACAAGCAAAAGAATAAGAAATCAGAAAGGGACAAACACTTTTGCACACCACTGTAGCTCTTCTAAGAGACCTACACATCTAATTCCATTATTGGTCAAATAATAACTAAGATGGAGTCTGTCCTGTTCCCTGGCTTAAATATTGGTTGTCCTACAGTAAAGATCTGAACAAGCTTCCTATCTTACTAAACACTATATCCTACACTAATACTCCCTTTAAATACTTATTATTCCTATTTTAGGTGCTATGCAACATATTATCTTACACTAATATTGCTATATCTTATGACACACTACATGAAAACATCATATTATATTCATAGACACAGAACACAATTCACATTACAACATAATAACGCACTTGGTATCTTTAGGGGCAGAAATGAATGAGCATGCGCCACCCTCTTACATTATTAACATGATCGCTATGTTGGTGTCACCTCATTTGTGTGCCTATTAAGATAAATGACTACAATGTTTTAATAGAATATAATTGTAGCAGCGGCCAGTGGGAGCGTGTGCAGAAATAAATAACATGTAAATCAAGACCCTGAAGTACGTTGCGCTCCTCCTCCAACTAACCGCTCTTGATTCCCCCTGGAGGTGAATATATCTCCCTCCCCGGGTAACCTCCCACTGCTATGCTAATGTGGGAGTGCAGGAATAGGTCCCACCCACCAACCTAGGGTCCACTTGCAGCTGGGGAAATTACACCTCTTTTAAGGGTGTAATACCCCTCTGTGACGCCTGACTATGTGGGGCGCCACACAAGGTATAGCTCTTCCCACCCCTATCGATGCTAACTGATGATGGTCATGAAAATAACTGTCTATGGACATCAGCTGCCATCCGTTTGAATAGATCAGTGCCTGTCCGTGTGGTCCTTGAAATTCAAGGAACCACACAGATTTTAAAATTATGCAGTGTGAAGGCAGCTTTATTCTAGAGCCTTTTGATAAACAACATTCTTGTTTTTTCCTTCCAATGTAAGGATGAATAGATTTTTGGCAGTTCCAGCTCTTGAACAGGCAACGTAAAGTTCACCATGAGAAAAGCATGGAGATTTCAAATCAATCCCTACTACTTTCAAGGACTGTCCCTGAGCCTTGTTAATGGACATTGCAAATGTCAGTCGAACTAGAAACTGAAGGCATTTAAAATAAAAGACAAATCACAAGGGGCACAGGTTGTAATACAGGGTGCTATGCGTGGCCTCCTTTTGTAATACTGGGGACTGTGTTCAGGCTGCTGCTGTATACTGGGGGCAACCTCCTGTGGTATACCGAGGGCTATATGTGGGCTCTTGCTCTATTACAGAGGGCTATGTGTGAGCTTCTGCTGTTTAAACCCGGGGGTAAATGTGTAGCCTTCTGCTGTAATACAAGGGTCTAGGTGTGGCTTCCTGCTGTAATTAAAGAGGCTATGTGCGGCCTCTAGCTGTACACTGGTGGTTGTGTGCAGCCCCCTGCTGTATACTGAGGGCTATGTGTGGCCTCCAGCTGTATACTCACGGATGTGTGTAGCCTCCTGATGTACACTGGGGGCTATGTGCGAACTCCTGCTGTATACTGGACACTGTGTGTGACCTCCTTCTGCATACTGGGGGCTGTGTGCGGCTTTCTGCTGCATATTGTGGCTGTGTGCGGCCTCCTCCTTCTGTGACTGGGGGCTGTGTGTGGCCTCCAGCTGTATGCTGGGGACTGTGTGTAACCTCATTCTGTATACTGGGGGTTGTGTGCGGCCTCCTTCTGTATACTGGGGGCTGTGTATGACCCCCTTCTGTATTCTGGGGGCTGTGTGCAGCCTCCTGCTGTATACTGGGGGCTAGGTGGCTATGCGCGCCACTATTGTTCTTCTTTTGCCTCTATGGATCTGTCCCTGTGTGGTAATCATGTGACCTCTCACCTGATCTTTCAAAAGTTGATCATATGACATGTCATATAATAGTCGGGGTTGGTGGGCCCTTGCCTTCAAAACAGCCCGGAACCCTGGCTACTCCTAATCTACCCCTGGTCCTCACTGAGATCAGTTTTGTACTTTGTCAAAATCTCCAGGGGATTTGAAATGTTACAGATTGTTGGAAGAATAGCAGAGAGATATCTTCATCGCTTCAGGGTATGAGTGGCTGCTGCTTCACTGACAGTCATATCCCAGTGTGTGCCATTTTCCAGAAGTCCTTGTCTTTGGTAAGCTTCTCTGAATGTTTCACAAATATGCATAAGCTGTCTTAGGGCCTTTTCACATCAGCGGTAAGCGCTGATCCCGGCAGTTGCGGTGAAAAAAACTGCAACTGCCGTGGTTACCGCATAACAACCGCACTTGTGATTCCACCTGCGGAAAGCCCCATGCAATGTCTATGGGGCTTGCGGTAAGTGTGCGGCAGTTGCGGCAAGTGCGGTTTCGTCACTTGCCGCAGATGCGGCCGCGAAAAAACTGCGGTCTGCCACAGTTTTTTTCACTGTAGGGTATATATAAAAAACAAACATGCGGCGCCAATCTCAGCGCGTTACCAATGTAACTCTCTGGTGCCCTTTTAATGAAGTTTTATGCACTCACCTCTTGCCATAAAACTTCAAGCATATGGTTTTTCCAAAGCCTCCTCACGCTTTGGATATTTATTCGGGTCTGCTGCTCGCCTTGAATTGATCCTGTATTGGGTCCTGCCACGGATTCCCACAGGCATAAAGGTTCAATAGAAAGTGATCCAATTCTATAGTGGCCGCGCTCCCCGTGGTAATGATTTTAAGAACTTCTTGTCCACAAAAAGATTTAGATACCTGAGGAAGGCGGTTGTCTCCGCCGAAACGCGTTGTATCCGTTCTTTATATTCTCGCATGTTTTGAGGAATAAAATTTTTTGTGGACAAGAAGTTCTTAAAATCATTACCACGGGGAGCGCGGCCACTATAGAATTGGATCACTTTCTATTGAACAGTTTTTTTCACGGCCGCATTTGCCGCAAGTGCCGAAACCGCAACTATACCGCACTTGCCGCACCTGCCACAAGCCCCATAGACATTGCATGGGGCTTTCCGCAGGTGGAATCACAAGTGCGGCCGTTATGCGGTAACCGCGGCAGTTGCGTATTTTTCACCGCAACTGCTGCGATCAGCGCTTAGTACACAGCAGCCCCAGGGGTAGTACACAGCAGCCCCAGGGGTAGTACACAGCAGCTCCAGGGGTAGTACACAGCAGCCCAGGGGTAGTACACAGCAGCCCCAGGGGTAGTACACAGCAGCTCCAGGGGTAGTACACAGCAGCCCCAGGGGTAGTACACAGCAGCCCAGGGGTAGTACACTGGCCCCCCTCACTGTTTGGTGCCCCCACCTCACAGGATGGCCCCCCCCGCATGCAGCGCTGCGCATATACATTACCAGGCTATCAGCTGTCACCCTCCGGTGGCAATTCGCGGCTCCCGGCTCCGGCTTCCATCTTCATCTCTGTCTTCCTGCTTTGTGGCCGGGGCTCATCGCGACGCCGGCCGGTCATGTGACATGAAGGAAGACAGAGATGAAGATGGAAGCCGGAGCCGGGAGCCGCGAATCGCCACCGGAGGGTGACAGCTGATAGCCTGGTAATGTATATGCGCAGCGCTGCATGCGGGGGGGGCCATCTTGTGAGGTGGGGGCGCAAACAGTGAGGGGGTCCCGTATGACTCGCGTATAAGCCGAGGGGGGGACTTTTCAGCCCAATTTTTGGGCTGAAAAACTCGGCTTATATATACGGTATGTACCATATTTCATTTAGCTCAAGAATGTACACAGTTACAATAAAAAAATACAGAAATCCTATTTACTTTTGTTTGTGCCCCTAAGTAAAATAAAAAGGTAATGACTACACACTCCACATTAGTTTGAAAAGTAGAGTAGACTGCCATACCTCTGCCATACATAAAAGTATCATTCCGATGCTTTAACGCGTAAATAAAACAGTTGTTGAACTCTTTAGGATTTAGAATCAATATACAGCATGGATTGTACTGTAGGTGCACACATCAAGGTACTTCTTATTTAGGTATATGCAGTCTGTTACTAGAAAGAAGCATCTGAAAATAAAATGATTAGAAAAAAATCTAAATCTTGGTTGATAAAGCTTCTGTCATCACTTTAACTAATTTCCAAGCACAGCATTACCCACCAATCCCAAGATACCCAGTGAGCAGCATATGGTTCAATATCATTTACTGTATATTTCTACAGGGGGTGTCACACGCGTCAATGTCGTCAGCGATCTGATCGCTGACGACATTGACGGCTGATTGCTGGTGAGCTGTCACACAGACAGACTCACCAGCGATCAATTGACCAGTGACATCATGGAAACGATTTAAATATCGTTTACACGATGTCCTGCTCCCGCTGCCAGCCTGCTGGAAGCGGGAGCAGCCTGGTCTCCAAGGTACACTGCGGGTAACTAGGCAGCGCGCGCTGCCTAGATACCCGACGTGTACCTTAGTTACCAGCCTCCTCTGCTCACCCGGTGAGCGGAGGAGGCTGGTAACTAAGGTACACAGTCGGGTATCTAGGCAGCGCGCGCTGCCTAGATACCCGACGTGTACCTTAGTTACCAGCCTCCTCCGCTCACACGGTGAGCGGAGGAGGCTGGTAACTAAGGTACACGTCGGGTATCTAGGCAGCGCGCGCTGCCTAGTTACCCGCAGTGTACCTTGGAGACCAGCTCCCAGCGCTTGTGACAGGCGCTGGGAGCTGGAATATCGCTCGCTCCCGGTGTCACACGCAGCGATGCTGCGTGTCCACGGGCGACAATCGCCAGGTTTCAGAGCTGGTTCTGAAACCTGGCGATCATCAACCAGCGATTTATCGCTGGTTGATGCAGTATGTCACACGCGTCAATATCGCTGCAACGTCACGTGCAGTCGATATCGTGCAGGCGATATTGACGCGTGTGACACCCCCTTACCAGTATTTATCTCCAGAAGGTAGCTGTGCTGTGGAAAGGTCTACCTGTGGTGCCATTATGTTTCTTGCACCAGGACATCTATTCACTTGCAGTTTTAAAGAACTCTCATGTTATTTTCATTGGATACGGAAATTGCTTTCTCACCAAGTTAAAAGAGATTCTCAACTGCCTCATGGACAATACAAACAATTTGGATGATAGTATATCTGTTATAGCTTCTAAAAAAGCCTAAGGACAAGATATATTTAAGAGATATACAGGGGTGACCACAAGTTTTGCATTTTTTTTAAAGTGTGTATACGTCTGTCTGGTTGTTGTGATGCCATTTTACTGGTGATAAATTGAAAGTGCATGAAGTTGTCATCATGCACCCAATGTTACCTAACCACCACAACCCCATGTTTACCAGACCACTTCTCTCCCCACTAATCCTCCTCCCTCCATCACTGAAGGAGAACTTGCACACCTCCTCTCCAGATCGCACCTCACCATTGTGCACATTCCATCCAACTTCCTCCCCAACCTCACCACAACACTTATCCCAGCCCTAACCCACCTCTTCAATCTCTCACTAACTTCTGGTACCTTTCCTTCTGCTTTCAAACATGCAACAATTACACCTATCTTAAAGAAGCCATCCTTCGACCCCACTTCTACATCCAGCTATTAGCACATATCCCTGCTCCCATTCGCTTCCAAACTTCTCGAAAAGCATGTCCACACTGTACTCTTATTCAACTCTCTCTTTGGCGACCTTCAATCCGGCTTCCTGCCTCACCACTCCACTGAAACTGCCCTGACCACAAAACGACTTACTCGCGGCCAAAGCTAACAGACAGTTCTCTGTCCTCCTCCTTCTTGACCTGTCCTCTGCATTCGACACAGTAGACCACTGCCTCCTATTACAGATCCTCTCTTCCATTGGTATCATTGACCCTGACCTCTTCTGGATCTCTTCCTACCTTTCCAACCACACATTTAACGTCTCCCACTCCCACACGACCTCCTCGCCCCATCCCCTCTCTCTTGGGGTCCCTCAAGGCTCTGTCCTGGGGCCCCTCCTTTTTTCAATCTATACCCTTGGTTTGGGACAACTCATAAAGTCCCATGGCTTCCAGTATCACCTGTACGCTGATGACACACAGATCTACCTCTCTGGCCCAGATGTCACCTCTCTCCTGTCCAGAATCCCAGAGTGTTTATCAGTCATGTCCTCCTTCTTCTCCTCTCGCTTCCTAAAACTCAATGTAGACAAAACTGAACTCGTCATCTTTCCTCCATCTCACACACTTTCCTTACCAGATTTATCTATCACAATAAATTACATCACACTTTGCCCTGTACCTGAAGTCTGCTGCCTCGTAGTAACCCTTGACTCTGCCTTGTCCTTCACACCGCACATCCAAGCCCTTGTCACCTCCAACTCAAAAATATTTCCAGAATCCGTCCCTTCCTCAACCCAGTAAACTATTAGTGCATACCCTCATCATCTCCTGCCTCGACTACTACAACCTCCTCCTCTGTGGCCTCCCTGCTAACACTCTTGCACCTCTCCAATCTGTCCTTAACTCTGCTGCCCGACTAATCCACCTCTCTCCTCACTATTCCTCCACTTTTCTCCTTTGCAAATACCTACACTGGCTCCAAATTCCCCAGCGTATCCACTTCAAACTTATAACATTGGCTTACAAAGCCGTCCACAGTCTGTACCCCCCATATATCTCTGAACTAATGTCCCGATATCATCCAACTCGTAATCTTTGAATCACCCAATACCTCCTTTTTACCTCCACACTTGTACGTTCCTAATTTAACCGCCTGCAAGATTGCACCTGAGCACCCCCCATTCTCTGAAATTCTGCACCCCAAAACATCCGACTGTCCTCCACACTCGGGACCTTCAAGCGGAACCTGAAAACCCATCTCTTCAGAACAGCCTACAACCTGCAATGATCACAATGCCACTTCACCACCAATGGACCTGGTGCCCCACCATCACTGGACCTGGCACTTGGACCCGGGGCTCCACCATCACCAGAGCAGACCCAACCTACTGTCTCTCTCCCCATTGCCCTGTAGAATGTAAGCCCGCAAGGGCAGGGTCCTCTCTCTCCCCTCTGTATCGGTCTGTCACTGTTAGTTTGTTCATTGTATTTTTAACTTGTTTGTATGTAACCTTTTCTCATGTACAGCAATGGTTCTCTATAAATAAATAATAATAATAATCATGCAAGACCTTAAAGGGTCAGTCTGAGACCAGCAACTTTTCTCCTAGCTCCCTATCTAATATATCCCTCTAATCTAGGCTTTTTTCTAATATACTTCCATTATTAATTCACTACAATTCTCTCTCTGTACTGTCTAACAGCTGTTTTTTTTCCTATTTCCTGCTTCATGACGTACTGTGTGTGTTCTCCAGTGCATCCTGGGATCCTCACATGGCTTCAGACAGGCCCCAGGCATTTCCTCAGCCCCTCCCTGAAACAAAGCGTCAGTGTGAAGCTGGTTTCAGGGGTGGGGCTGTCAATTACTTCACAAGGGTCTCCAGCCCCTCCTCACTCAGGACACTCACTTTTCCCCCCATCTTCGCAGTGGGCTGTCTCGCGCCCACCCTTTGTGCCCTCTCCCCGTAGTGTGCTCTCACATCTTCCCTATAACTCATCTGTCCCCCTGTGTGATGAGAAGTGTCAGCAATACTGGAGACCAGGCAGTGCAGGATGACACAAGCACTGCCCACAAGTGACGTCAGTTGTCTATCAGCTTATGGCTTGTGGGTGGCGCTTAGGTCCCCCAGAACCACCTAACTGCACTGCACCCAGTTTATATTTCAGTGCGCTCATCACACAGGAGGGAAGACGAGGCACGGGTGGACACTGAAATGTCTGTATACTTAGTGCAGTGCAGTTCAGTGTGGCAGGAGGACCTAGGCACTGCCTACAAATCATATGCTGATTGACGTCACTTTTGGGTGGCAGTTATGTCATCCTGTACCACCCAGTCTCCGGTAATACTGACACTTCTCATCGCACAGATGGACAGATGAGTCATAGTGAAGATGTGAGAGCACACTGCAGGGAGAGGGTAAGAACAGGGGGGCTGAGACAGCATACTGCGGGGAGGGTGGAAGAAGTTATAACATAACTTAGTATTTTGTAGTGTAACCCATTGCTTTAATTACTGCACCAAACCGACGGGGCTTTGAAGCCATTAAGGTATTCAAAACATTTGAGGAATCTTGCTCCATTCCATTCGCAAATCTGCAAACAATTTATCTTTATTGCCGTGGGTAGGGGCCCCAACACATCGCCCTAGCTCATCCCAATTGGTTTGGCCATTGCAACATGTGAACCTTTTTCTTTGCTAACCAATTTTTGACTAAATTGGATGTCTGTTTAGGATCATTGTCTTGCTAGAATTTCCAGCCCCTGTCTACTTTGGTTTTACCATGTGGCAACATTACATTCTCCAGTATAAAACACACAAATATAAAAAGAAAAACATTTTTAGGCAAAGTTAAACTACTCATGACAAAATATGCAAAACATTTGGCCCAGCAAATGTGGAAAACTAACACATAAAGGAATAAAACAATCTCAAACACAATTTTCATCCTTAGAGCTCACAACCATTTGCTTCTGGTTTACTAAAGTCACCATGAAAATGGCATCACAACAACCAGACAGAAGAAATCACACTTTTAAAAAAGTGTAAAACTTTTGGTCAATCACTGTAAGATACAGGTTCATAAAAAAAGCATAGGGATTCAACAATTTAATTTAAAGTGCTATAATAAGAAAATAATCATTGATTACATTGCAGTACAACTCCAGTCATTCATGAACATTTCGCTACCTGCTAAAATCTGTATGCATATTTTGCTGTAGAATGAGCATATTTAGTTTACTTTATTAATTAATTTTAAAGGTTAGGTATCACACTATATTTCAGAGAAATTAAAATCTTGCCAGGGAGAGACATGTCTAGTCCGGTGCTATCCCTGGCTGGCTTCTCCTCTCCAAGTTTCAAAGGATTGACAGGTCTCTTATGTACACACATGGGAAGAGACCCAAAGCCGATTGTAGGTTTTCCTGCACCCATTGCAAAACATCAGTTTGGTGACCCTTCTATGCACAACCTAAGTGTCGCACACTAGGGACCGAGGTACTCGAGACCGGGGTGTACTGTCTCTCTGGGGGTGTGAAGGTGCCGGGCCCAGTGTTGTTGTCCCAGATGTGGCAAGTAAAGGGAGTATTTACAGGGAATTTATTGTGACGCCACCCGGGGTAAGTGGTCAGTGGGACCACCACTGCCGTATTCCTGCTGGGGATGGTAGTGAGGGGGCAGCGTGGATGGTAAGCCCTCCTCGGGTATGGCTGAGGGTCCCCAGGGCAGTTGTAGTAGTAGTGGAGGGACGTAGTGAGGGATGGTGCTTTTAACCAGTCACTTACATTGATGCTGCAGCGTCTCCTGCCAGTGTGTAGGAACGACAATCTCCGGCTACTCAGATGGGACTCTGATGCGGCGCTTGAAGAAAGCAGTCTCAGGCAATGGTGAGCTTACCGGGTAGTTTACTGGCAGCAGTTCACAACAGTTTTGTCAGCTCTTTCAAGTGACAACAGTTCTCACACTTTAGCACTGCTCCAGGAAACTGGGTGAGGCAGCTCAGGCAGCTCCTCTGTGTTGCTTCTCTCAAGTCCTTTCAGGCCCTTGTCTTTCTCTGTCTCCTCACTCACGGGTTTGGTCTGGCCATCGCGGGCTCTTGTGTGATGATGCCCTCTCTGTCAGGGTCCGTGGTGGTAGGTAGGCTGCAGGTCATAGAGTCCTTGCCCCACACAGGTATGTCCTGTGATTAGCATCTTAGGGTATCCCCGGTCAACTCTACAGAAGCGGCTCTCTGGCTGTAGCGGCCTAACCTCCAGAGTCTCAGGAATGGTTGTGGGATCACCAGGCTCCCTCTTTCTCACTGTCGGGTGTCTCTGTTTCCGGCTTCTTTCCCCTCACTCCGGCTATGGAGCGAGCTTTCTCTCCTAGGAATATAGACTCTAGGATTCTGCGTCCTCCAGGGAACCTCTCCTCCTGGGAAATCCCGTGCCTAAACTAGGTGTTCCCCGGTTTTTCTATTGTTGGTCTCTCCATCCACTTTTTCAGTGCTGCTCCACCCACACTACTCTTAACCCCTGCTATCCCTTGCCTAATCTAGAGTCCTAGGCGTAGGGTCGGTGTGTGTACCTGTGTGGATGTGTTTTTCAGTCAACCGTCTCTACCTTACCTAGCTGCAGTTCAGCCTGTGGGCACCCTGGTCGCAGGGGCATCACATAAGCATTTTGAGTAGTCATCATTTGACTGCTCAAATACAACAGCATACTTACAGACATGTGCTGTTCCTAAATCTCTTAATGTTTCATGCAAAGCTATAGCATCCACTTTATTGAGAGAGGCAGGAAGAGAAGCTAGTTGGAATATGACCTTAAGTATGAAAATCGCAGTTGAATGGTCATGTGATGATTGTGAGAATTGTCAAGAAAAGCCAAATCCTGATAGTGATGATCAAAAGTTGCTGCCTTTTTTGGTCATGTGCACTATGCCTCTCTGAAGGCGGCATACAAACACCCGGCTTTAGAGAGCTGTGCACTCAATCGTGGGCGGTGAGCCTCTGTGAAGCTGCAGGTGCATACACCCGGAGCCAAAGATACTCAAGGGATATACAGCCACGCACTTGGAATGACGATGCTATGCAAAGTATGTTATCATGCACACAGGGACGGTGTGTACCATCACTGAGGGCCATATCCAGAATGGGGGGTTGTGTGTACCTTCACTGAGGGACATATCTAAGATGGAGGCTATGGGTACCATGACTGGGGACCATATCCAGGAAAGGGGCTATGTACTATAACTGAGAGCCATATGCAGGATTGGGGGCTATGTACCATCACTGGGGCACATCCAGGATGGGGGGTAGTGTGTACCATCACTGGGGGCAATATCCTGGATGGGGGGCTATGTGGACCATCACTGGTGGCCATATCCAGGATGGGGGGCTATGTACCATCATTGGGGGCCATATTCAAGATGGGTGGCTATGTACCATCACTGGGGGTGATATCCAGGTTGGGGGGCTGTGTGTACCATCACTGGGGGCCATATCCAGAATGGGGGGCTATATATCATCACTGGAGGCCATATCCAGCATGGAGGAAGTCTTATACCAGGATGGGTGGATATATATACCAGGATGGGGAATATATATACAAGGATGAGGGGCATATATACTGGTTTTAAGACGAACACTGGCATTATGAGACAGACCCCATTTAATATTAAACATTTTTTTTTTTTTTTCCTTCACCAAATTTGGGGTGCGTCTTATAATCCATGCGTCTTAAAGCATAAAATACGGTATGTAACCTATGTCTGCAACCAGGGGCGTAACTAGAACTGGCAGGGCCCCATAGCAAACTTTTGAACGGGGCCCCCTCAAGACACGCCCCCAATGACACACCCCCTTCAAGACACACCCCATTACCGAATAGGTGTTAACAGTCTGACGCCACCCAGTTTACCGTATATACTCGTGTATAAGCCGACCCGTGTATAAGCCGACCCCCCTTCTTTTGCCCCCACAATCTAGGAAAACCTATTGACTCGTGTATAAGCCGAGGGTGGACCCCAGCACAGGTATACAGGCCCCCCCAGTGGTATACAGGCCTCCCCAGTGGTAGTATACAGCAGCCTCCCCAGTGGTATATACAGGCCCCAGCAGTACATACAGCAGCCCCAGTGGTATACAGCAGCCTCCCCAGTGGTATATACAGGCCCCAGTGGTATATACAGCAGCCCCAGTGGTATATACAGCAGCCCCAGTGGTATATACAGGCCCCAGTGGTGGTATATACAGGCCCCAGTGGTGGTATACAGGGTATACAGCTCCCAGCACAGGGTATACAGCTCCCAGAGTCCCAGCACACACAGGGTATACAGCTCCCAGAGTCCCAGCACAGGGTATACAGCTCCCAGCACAAGGTATACAGCTCCCAGCACAGGGTATACAGCTCCCAGCACAGGGTATACAGCTCCCAGAGTCCCGACACACACAGGGTATATAGCTCCCAGAGTCCCAGCACACACAGGGTATACAGCTCCCAGAGGAGTCCCAGCACAGGGTATACAGCTCCCAGCACAAGGTATACAGCTCCCAGCACAGGGTATACAGCTCCCAGCACAGGGTATACAGCTCCCAGCACAGGGTATACATCTCCCAGAGTCCCCCAGCACACACAGACAGGCGTATACAGCTCTCAGAGTCCCGACACACACACAGGGTATACAGCTCCCAGAGTCCCCCAGCACACACAGACAGGCGTATACAGCTCCCAGAGTCCCGGCACACACAGGGTATACAGCTCCCAGAGTCCCAGCACACACAGGGTATACAGCTCCCAGAGTCCCCCAGCACACACACACAGCCGTATACAGCTCCCAGAGTCCCGGCACACACAGGGTATACAGCTCCCAGAGTCCCCCAGCACACGCAGACAGCCGTATACAGCTCCCAGAGTCCCCCAGCACACGCAGACAGCCGTATACAGCTCCCAGAGTCCCCCAGCACACACAGACAGCCGTATACAGCTCCCAGAGTCCCGGCACACACAGGGTATACAGCTCCCACAGTCCCCTAGCACATGCAGACAGCCGTATACAGCTCCCAGAGTCCCGGAACACACAGGGTATACATCTCCAGAGTCCCGGCACACACAGGGTATACAGCTCCCAGAGTCCCAGCACACACAGGGTATACAGCTGAGCTCCCAGAGTCCCAGCAGCACACACAGACAGGGTATATATACAGCTCCCAGGGTCCCAGCAGCACACACAGACAGGGTATATACAGCTCCCAGGGTCCCAGCAGCACACACAGACAGGGTATATACAGCTCCCAGGGTCCCAGCAGCACACACAGACAGGGTATATACAGCTCCCAGGGTCCCAGCAGCACACACAGACAGGGTATATACAGCTCCCAGGGTCCCAGCAGCACACACAGACAGGGTATATACAGCTCCCAGGGTCCCAGCAGCACACACAGACAGGGTATATACAGCTCCCAGGGTCCCAGCAGCACACACAGACAGGGTATATACAGCTCCCAGGGTCCCAGCAGCACACACAGACAGGGTATATACAGCTCCCAGGGTCCCAGCAGCACACACAGACAGGGTATATACAGCTCCCAGGGTCCCAGCAGCACACACAGACAGGGTATATACAGCTCCCAGGGTCCCAGCAGCACACACAGGGTATATAGAAGCCCCCCTCACAGTAAGGCCTCCCCATGCTGCCGGCTGCTCACTGTCAATAAATATTGTTATTAGCGGCGCCTCTCACCCTCACTCCGGGCTCAGTGCAGCAGCAGCTCCTTCCAATCCTGCTTATTGACTGCTGTGCTGTGAGTGTGACCGGTCACTCGGTCAGTAAGTTAGTACTATGGATAAGGACTCACTCGGAGCGAGGTCACAGGCCAGCCAGGGGGCGGAGACCAACTCCGGCGCAGACTGCTGCAGAGAACACACAGGGTCAGGCAGGCAGAAGGGGGCTACAGACTGGCGGCGGCAGCCCCTTTGATGATCTCTGTGTGCGGCGCCTGCGGCCGCTTTGAATAGGAGCGGCGGCTGCTGCATCCACCTTGCGAGGGGCCCCGTCGGGCGCGGGCGCCCCCCGCCGGGCCCCCACCCCCACACCTGACGGCCACACACGAGAGAACAGGTATCGCAGGCGCAGCTGCCGGTATAGCAGCGTAGCGGCGCTGGGTCCGGGCCCCCCACAAGCGCCGGGCCCCAGAGCGACCGCTACGGCTGCTATGCCGGTAGCTACGCCACTGTCTGCAACTAAGCAATAGATCTATCTTCCAAATGATGTCAGCAGACATATGTCTGCTTACAGGGGCGTAACTACAATAGGTGCAGGGGTTGCGATCGCACCCGGGCCCTGCAGCCTAGAGGGCCCCAAAAGTCCCTTTGGCCTATAGAAAAAGACTACTACTATTAAAGATTTGCAATAATTGGGGGCCTCGTTGGAGCTTTTGCATCGGGGCACCTGGGCCTGAGGTTACGCCACTGTCTGCTTATGTTACTATAATCTCAGAAATCTATCTGTCTTTATTATTTCAGACTATGGCACACTCAAGCATAACAGTGAATGATAGAAAAATCCTCAAAAAAAGTTTTTACAAATGCTGGTCATACAGAGCACTGATTTGTTTTTATTATTCATTACTGAGTTAGGAATGATTACTTTTCCTTATACTTTAAAATCTTCTATTTGGATGCTAATGTTGCTGTGACTTATGTTGCTGTTTATGATGTGATTTCACCCGGCTGAGCGGTGCTTATATTCTCTGATAGCCTTGGAAAACAGATGAGTAATGTCCAGGGTAATACAGTGCATGATTCATCTATGAGTCACATCCAGTGCTGACGGAGAATTGATACTGTCTGAATAGGTGAACATGTCCCTGCTGCCTGTAAATTCACCTCTTAACTGCTGGTCTGTAGGAAATTACTATCTCTGTGTATTGAAAGAATGGTTCTGTAGAAGAGATGCTTGGCATTACAACAAATTATAAGGAACTCGTTTGGTCTACAGCCATATTCATAATCTGCAGGTCAATAACATTTAAGGCATGCACAGGTCTCTGATTAGAAGTATGGCTGCTGAGAGAAAATTAAGTTATATTCTACCTGCAGCCACTGTATGGCATTAGGATAAAGGAATAGTCACCGTACTACACAGTGCGAAAGCATTTGTTCCCCCTTGTTCTTACCTTCCTTCCGGATCTACACTATTTGTATGCAGAGTAACATGTCAGTCAAGGATCAGGGGGAGTGATAACTGTGCCGCGAAACACACCAGCTGTCATTGTATGGGATAATAATCCCTTACAAATTAATGAGAATTCCAACCATTTCTCCACTGATGGTGGAGCACATTGCAAACCCCTTATCAAGAAAGATGCCAGTCACACTGGCAGGATCCAAATCTACTACACATTTATATACCCTGTGTGTGCAATTAAAAACAGAAGTTTACATACACTATATAAGAAGACACATATGCATGTTTTTCTCACTATCTGACATGAAATCAGAATAAACCTATCCTATTTTAGGTCAACTAGGATTACTATAATCTCTTAATATAATTGCCTTAAATCCACTTCCGTACGGTTGTAACGGTGTATGTCACTTCGGTATAAACGCTCACCACCACCACACACCACTAGCGCTCCGCCGCCCGCTCCCTGCAGTCCACACGGTCTCCTGTGCTTGGTCTCCCACCCCCTGCTCCGTTTTCCCCCCGCTCGGTCTCCGCTCCCTTGCACATCCCCCGCTCCCGGAGCCTCCAGCTCACCTCTGCACCTCGGTGACTTTAAGACCTCTGGTGATGTCACAGCCACGTGACTGATCACATGACTGTGACATCACCATAGCTCTGTCACAGCCAGACTGCAACAGCGCGGCACAGGGTAATAAGACGTAGCGGGGGAAGAGACAGCCAGAGCGGTAGAAGTGGATGACAGCGGAACACACCGCCAGACTCCCTGCCTGGACCCCGCCGGGACCCCACCGCCATCCTCAACCCACAGCCACATGAGTGACAGAGTGACAACGGGGAGGGGGAAGAGAGCGACCATGGAGGGGGAGAAGGGCAGAGAGTGACCACAGAGTGGGGCACAGAGTGACCACAGTGGCGGGCAGAGAGTGACCACAAGGGGACAGAGAGTGTCCACAGGGGAGGCAGAGAGTGGCTACAGTGGAGGACAGAGAGTGACCACAGGGGGAGCAAAGAGTGAAGGAATAAACAGCGGACAGGGGAGAGGCGGCCGCCGACCCCAGTACCACAGAGCCTGTCCCATCACATCACCAGCCACCCGAATAGCATCGGGCTACCATCTAGTTATTAATATTTGCAAATGCCATCATAATGAGAGAGAGAGAATGCCTTAAGGCATTTTTATTACTCTCTGCAAAGTCACAAGTTTACATTAGTATTTCATTAGTATTTGGTATCATTGCCTTAAACTGTATAACTTGAGTCAACACATCTTGAATATCCTTCCACAAGCTTCTCACAATAGTTGTTAGGAATTTAGGACCATTCCTCCTGACAGAACAGATGTAACTGACACATTTTATAGGTTGCCTCTTGATCGCATCTGCTTTTTCAACTTTGCCCATACATTTTCAATAGGATTGAGATCAGGGCTTTGTGATGTCCTCTCCAAAACATTGACTTTGTTATCATTAAGCCAATTTATAACGGTTTCGCAGTATACTTCAGGTAATTTTCCATTTGAGAGACCCATTTCCGTCCAATCTTTAACTTCCTGGCTGATGTCTTGAGATGTTGCTTCAGTATTGCCACATACTCTTTTTTCCTTATGATGCCATCTATTTTGTGAAGTGCACCAGTCCCTCCTGCAGCAAAACAACCCCACAACATGATGCTGCCATCCCCAGAAGGGATAGTGTTCTTAGGCTTCTAAGCTTCTTCCTTTTTGCTGTAAACATAACGATGGTTATTATGGCCAAACAGTTCCATTTTTGTTTAGACACACCACAGGTCATGTTTCCAAAAATATAGGTCTGTGTTCCTGTATGTATTTGGAAAAATTAATTTGGCTTTGAGTAATGGCTTCTTCCTGGCAGAGTGGCTTTTCAGCCCATGTTGATACAGTACTCGTTTCATTGTGCATACTGACACAATCTTACCAGCTTCTGCCGTCATCTTCACAAGGTATTTTGCTTTTGTTCTTGGGTTGATATGCACATGTAGGACCAAAGCACAGGGACACAGACCCTGTCTCCTTCCTGAGTGGTATGATGGCTGGACATTCCCATCTTGTTTTTATATAATTGCATATAACTTGCATATAATATTACTTGCATAGAATTGTTTGTATAGATGAATGAGGCACCTTTGGGTATCTGGAAATTGCACCTAAGGATGAACCAGACTTGTGCAAGTCCACAATTCTCTTTATGATATCTTGGCTGATTTCTTTAGATTTCTCCATGATGCTACATAATGAAGCAGTGTGTTTCAGGTATACATTAAAATATATCCACAGGTGTGTCTCTAATTTACTCAGATAATGCCAATAAACCTATTAGAAGCTTCCAAACACATGTTATCATCATATGGGCTGAACAAATTGTTTAAAGGCACTAAAATTAATAACAATGCCTTAAAACATTCTCTCTCTCATTATTCTTGCACTTGGAAATTATACATAATTATGGTAACCCTGATTGACCATACATGGGAAAGGTTTATTCTGATTTTATATTAGATAGAAAAAAACATGCATGTGTGTCTTTTTACATAGTGTATGTACATTTAGGGTATGTGCACATTGGACGGTTCTGCATCATTGCAGACCGTCAGAAAACCGGTATAGAATTTCAGAAACTGAGATTCCTGACCTCAGCAGTGTCCATCGTTTTTTGAGCGGTTTTATAGCGTTTATACAGCGTTTTGTCGGCGGTTTTCTGGCGGTTTTTCTTGGCGTTTTTAAGACTGTTTTTTGTGCACTTGTAAGCTAGAACCGCTGGAAAAACGCTCAAAAGAAGTCACATGCTCTATCTTTGAAAACCGGTGGAAAACCGGTGAAGAAAGTGGAAAGGAGAAAAAAAAAAACGTTCTAATGTACACAGCGTTTTCTGAAATCCATAGACTAGCATGTTAATCCAACCGGTGGTTAGGATTAACATAAATTAACATAAAACTCAGCTGAAAACGCCGGCGGAAAACGCTAAAAAACAGCCCACAAAACGTCCAATGTGCACATACCCTTATAGTTTCAACTGTATATGTGTATGCAGTATATGTATAATATGGGACTACACCTTTAAACATAATATTAATTTTACAAAATTCCAATTTTTAACTTGGCAAATATATTATTATCACTAATAGTAAGCTGTTTTGTATAAAAGCAAACAGAAGATTCACAGAAAAGTTTTGTGTATAAATATGTGACTCTTTAGAAATTGTATTAAACCATGTCTGCTGAAGGGACCTAGGGAATCATTGATATGTTTGTGATTTTTATGTTGAAACACAGACCATTGTTCATCTGAGATTTGGATCCAAATTTCATCAGAATTTGTTCAGTTTCTGCCATCAGTGTTTTGTCCATGATTTTTCATGTGTGATGAAACCAGCCACACGTCTCTTACTGATTATAATGTTAATCCTGGACAGCACATGGACTGCGCACTGATGCTGTCCTATCTTCATAGACCCATAGACTTGTATCATGGGTAATTTTGATCTGTGGATCGAATCAGAGATGAACATGTCTGCATAAAAACACAGGCATGTAAAAAACCCATTTACTTCTATTTGTGAAAAACATGGATAGAGCATGTACATACCGTATATACTCGTGTATAAGCCGACCCGTGTATAAGGCGACCCCCCTACTTTTGCCCCCAAAACCTGGGAAAACCTATTGACTCGTGTATAAGCCGAGGGTGGACCCCAGCACAGGTATACAGCCCCCAGCAGTGTGGTATACAGCAGCCCCAGAGGTATATACAGCAGCCCCAGTGGTAGTATACAGCAGCAGCCCCAGTGGTATATACAGCAGCAGCCCCAGTGGTTAGTATACAGCAGCCCCAGAGGTGTATACAGCAGCCCCAGTGGTAGTATACAGCAGCCCCAGAGGTATATACAGTCCCAGTGGTAGTATACAGCAGCCCCGGTGGTACTATACAGCAGCCCCAGTGGTAGTATACAGCAGCCCCAGTGGTAGTATACAGCAGCCCCAAAGGTAGTATACAGCAGCCCCAGCAGTATATACAGCCCCAGAGGTATATACAGCAGCCCTAGTGGTGTATACAGCAGCCCCAGAGGTATATACAGCAGCCCTTAGGTAGTATACAGCAGCCCCAGTGGTGTATACAGCAGCAGCAGCCCCAGGGGTGTATACAGCAGCAGCCCCAGGGGTGTATACAGCAGTCCCAAAGCTGTATACAGCAGCAGCCCCAGGGCTGTATACAGCAGCAGCCCCAGGGCTGTATACAGCAGCAGCCCCAGGGCTGTATACAGCAGCAGCCCCAGGGCTGTATACAGAAGCAGCCCCAAAGCTGTATACAGCAGCAGCCCCAGGGCTGTATACAGCAGCAGCCCCAGGGCTGTATACAGCAGCAGCACCAGGGCTGTATACAGCAGCAGCACCAGGGCTGTATACAGCAGCAGCCCCGGAGGTATACAGGCCCCCCCATCAAGCTCCAGGGCCCCCCCCCTTGCGCGGCAGCCTGTAAAGCAAAATCATACTTATCACTGTCCCGCGCTGTCCCGCCACTGCCGACACACGATCCCGGGCTTCAATCCGCGTCTTCCGGCTTCCTGTGGTCGCGGGCAATGACGTCATTGCCCGCGACCACAGAAGACGCGGAATGAAGCCCGGGATCGTGTGTCGGCAAGCGGCGGGACAGCGCGGGACAGTGATAAGTATGATTTTACTTTACAGGTGGCGGCGCAAGGGGGGGGGGGCCCTGGAGCTTGATGGGGGGGCCTGTATACCTCCGGGGCTGCTGCTGTATATACGTATATACTCGCGTATAAGCCGAGGGGTGACTTTTCAGCCCAAATTTTGGGCTGAAAAACTCGGCTTATACGCGAGTATATACGGTAAATCACGGACATCTACATGATGCCTAAGTAATCTGGAAAGCTTGATTAGTTTGATATAACCTTTTCAAGTAACCATTATTAGATATCAGCCAATGAGGACTTTCAATATTAATGTTTTCTTTCCATTGGGCTGCATGCTCACGATCAGTATATGCAGCGTTTTGCCGCTGCGTCTCAAACGCTGCATAGTACAGTATAAGCATAGTGGATGGGATTTCAAGAAATCCCATCCTCACTATGCTTAACCCGCCGCAGCGTGTTTGGAGCTGCGGTGCGGGTTGCCGGCAGTCCGCTCCTCCTCCGCATTTTTCATGCTGCGGAATCAGAAGCGGCTCCCATCGGGTGACTGCAGGGAGAAGCCGCCCTGCACCCGCCGCACATGGTGAGTACAGTGCGGCTGCGGTCTCCTTGCGGCCACCTGCGGCTTCACTCAGGTCCGGAGGAGCTGCGTCCAACACGCAGCTCCTCCGGACCGTGAGCATGCGGCCTAAGAGTGGGCTACCTGGGGCTGGTAGCAACTGAGGCTATAGTAATGTCCATGACAGCTGCATCTGTTATAGATGTTCAAAGTAAAAGTGGAACAGTACTTTAATGGATGAATGCGATAACCTCTTAACAATACAGTTAAATCAATGCTTTTAATGGAGAATGCACTGTACAGCCATGAACCAGCTGAAAGTAACAAACAATGAAAATATCACAATGAAGTTTTCATCATAACCAGATGATTTTGCAAACAACAAGCAATAGAGAAAACATGTTTATATTTTGTTACTTCTGCGTCTGAATCTTGACAGATTTGCCCTTGATTATTACAAAAAGGTGTTACTTCTAGTGAAAGCTCTTTTATATTATGACATTAGAGCTACAGATGCAAAAGTAGAATTTAGCAGAACCTCTACAAGTGCTCAGAAAATGGAATTATCTAAATCTAATGGCTGAAAAAAGATTACTATTAATACTAATAAATCAAGGTATAAGAAAAGAGCGGCACTCACCGGAATTGCGACATGCGGAGTCCTTTATTTGGGTAGTTGTTACACGGTGCAGGGAGGGGGACCGGGTGACGACGGCACCGTTTCGGGCGTGCTGCCCTTCAACGGGTCACTGGTTAGTGACCCGTTGAAGGGCAGCACGCCCGAAACGGTGCCGTCGTCACCCGGTCCCCTTCCCTGCACCGTGTAACAACTACCCAAATAAAGGACTCCGCATGTCGCAATTCCGGTGAGTGCCGCTCTTTTCTTATACCTTGTTTGATGGACTGTATCCCGCTGGCACCCTGGATGCCTGTGTGACCTATACTTCTATGCCTACACGCATTTAAGTTACCTCATAGGTGGTGCCCTCCCTTGTTTTGTTGCTGGATAATACTAATAAATGTGGTCTGATTGTTATCTGAGTTAGAACACAATCTAATGACCTAATGAAACATAAATAGTCTTTTATTGAGCCCAATGAGTAAACATTAAAGGGGTTGTCCACTACTAGGACAACCCCTTCTAAAACCACATGTCTCCCCCAGGTAAAATAAAAGAGCCAGTGCTCACCTCCCGTGTTGGCGCCGTTCTAGTGGGGTCGGTTATTGCGATTCCAGGGCTTATGTGACATTGTGACGTCATGCGAGCCCCGCATCCACTCACTGCTGTCTTCTGTCTCCCCACTTTTGGACCAAATGAGTTAAGCAACAGGAAGTGGGCGCTTTGACTCCTGTGTCTGAAGGTGTGGTGAGAGAAACTGGCAGTGAGGGGACTTGGGGTTTGTGTGAGGTCACAATGTCACATGAGCCCTGGAACCACGATTACCGACACTGCTAGAATGGTGCCAGCATGGGACATAAGTATTGGCTCTTTTATTTTACCTGGGGAAGACATGTGGAATCAGAAGGGGTCCTCCTTGTCGTTGACAACCCCTTTAAGGTTATTTTCACATACTGCGCATGCGGTGCAATTTTACGGATGGATTTCTGTAATGAAAATATTCCCGTTAAAGATGAGTGAACCCATGGAAGTTCGGGTTCTGGTGGTTCAGCCGAACCTTTTTAAAAGTTATTTCTGGTTCCAAACTTGACACGACCTCATTGGAAGTCACTGAATGGCAGTTATGCTCTCTCACATACAGCCAGCATAAACAAAGCACTTCCTGGACGTAGGTGGGTTTTTAAATTTTCTTATTTGGTACTAATTTTAGTACATGTGCAAGGTGTTCAAACAATGCAAGTGATCACACTAGGCCGAGCACCAGTGTTCCCGAGAACAGCGATGCTCACTCCAGTAGTTTGCATATGTAAAGCACCTGAACTCTGAAATTTTCTTAAGTCTGTGTTCAGTACAAACTCCAAACTTCAAAGTCCAGTTCGCTCATCCTTTTCCCTAGCTCTATCACCCAAGGTCAACATAAGCTATGCCTGACAATTCAATGAATTTTCTTAATCACATTTGCATGAGCCTGGTCTAATTTATGGATCAAGTGCATGTAAATAACAGGAGTCTCCTCTGTTACCATGAACTGTTACCATTTTATTCTCATGTAAAATATTTTATTACAACTTTGAATTTATTGCTCCTTCAAGGTTTTTCCTGAGGCTGCAAAGCAGTCCTAAACCATGATGCTCTCTCCACCATGTTTAACGGTTGGGATGACGTTTAGTTGTTCATGTCCAATTTTCTTTTTTCTCTAATAAGCCTCCAATTTTGTGCATTTGTACTAAAAGTTCTCTTGTACTAAAGCACCACTTTAATTCAGTATTTTTCTAATAATGGTCAAAGGAATGGAGGATTTTCAGCTTCTAGAGTTGTTTGTAGGTCTTTTGCTGTTACACTTGGATTTTGACTCATCCTTTTTTGAGTAATATTATTTCCTAGACAGGAGTAGCAACAATCTAACAAATGTGTCTAAGGCTGTGTTCACGTTTGCGTTCGGAACACAGCGTAACCGAACGCAGCCAAACGCATGCGCATTGTGTTACTATGTTTAACATGGGAACACATTGCACCTGCATATGGCTGCATTTGGTTGCGTTTGCATTCAGATGCGTTTTTTAAAGGAACCCTCCTAACGCAACCTGATGCATTTTTTGTGCGTTCGCAGGCGCTTGTTTTATCAGCAAGCATCCGCAAGGGCACAAAGAATGCATGGAGCTCAATGGATCCGCAGTGTAGACGCTGTGGATCCATTGAAATCTGCATAGAAATGGATCTCCCGGCGGCCGCCGCTGATCTCCCGGCTGCCTCCGAGAACGCTGATTGTGTGGCCGGGCATCATACTATGTGAACGCATGTAGAGAATCACATCAATATGACTGCGTTTGCGTCTGCATGTCAGACACATGCAGACAAAAACGCTAGTGTGAACCTAGCCTGTGATTTGATGCCTTCCCCAGGTCTCCTTTAACAATTCTTTTGTACCTTTTTCAGCCTTATATGTTTGTGAAATACATCTAAAGGTATATTAAGTTGAATGCTTTGAGGCATGGTTTACTCTAACCCATATTTCTTAGGAACAGGTTTTTTAGTGACCAGGCTTTGTGTGACTTCATTTTTTTATTTAAAGTGCAGAGTGGTTTGCCTCAGAAAATTAAATGCAAATAAAGTGTGTGGAGCCTCGTTTAGGAGTCTCAACACAGGTAAATGAAATGGCACTTGCCCACTCAAGTCTATAGGTCTATGAAAAAATTGGTGGACATTTGAATGTCCCAATGTGTGCCCTTAAATTAAGGCTAGGGCTACATGGCCACACTGGCTGTGACACTTAAAAAATGAATAAAGTTCCATGTGGTCTTACAAATTAGTCCTATGGGCTGAGGTAACAACCTCAACAATTAGCCCCCAGCAAACTCAAGTTAACAATACAAACAAAGGAGGCAACAGAGTTTTTTTCTGCCTTACAAATGATGATGAAATTTATTACAAAGTGCAACCCACATTAAAATAGGTGCAAAATGGCTGAATAGATACAGTGGATACACATAAGCATAGCATAATATCACAGTGGGCACCAGATCAGATTGCACATATTCTCAACAAGGAGATTACTCCCGTATGCAGCAGCATTTACATGTCAACATAATACAATATCCGTAACAATCAGTATAGATAGAAGGAAGAGATCACAAGTAACACTTATGGGCAATGCATTACCTAGTAATCACTGTTTAGCATATGCTAGGACCAGGGGTCCCCTCGATAAAGCCTAAGTTACGCCATGCGAAACGTACTTAGCAGTCCTCACTGGATATGTTCCCCACCCCTGGTCCGAGCATATGCTAAACAGTGACCACTAGGTAATGCTGCACTATAAACAAGAGTTCATTTAGTACTAGCAAGGCACACAATGCTTATGTGACACAGGGCTTTTGAAGCAGGAGCAAAGTCAGGAGACTAAACACAGCTGGAAGCAGGAGAGTAGCTGAGGCTGGTGACACTGAATACCTGAGTGCAGGTGGACGGTAGGCAGAGGTTTATAAAGGCAGAGGGAGGATCACATGATCAGGAGTGAAGTGGAGGACGTCATTTTGTAAAGAAGTAAAATTCACAGAAATTATGCTTTGGCTCTTTAGTGTGTTGAAAGGTCCAATAATGCCCAGGCTTCAACTTCCTCACAGAAAGCATGATGTTTTATCCATATGATCTTTTTATGATTGGTCTTTCTCTCCATGTGCTGCAATTATACAGTGCCAGGGAATGCAGAACAGCCCCCGAGTATCACTGAGCCATGGCCATGCTTTATTTTTTCCAGTGTATGCTTCATTCTTCCTCTTCAAGATGTACTACTAATCCGTAGGCATGAATAGTTTCATTTTTTTCACCACTCCACAAAGCAGAACTTTTGTGGCTTATTTATATAGTTTTGAGCATGTTGGAGACAATGTTTTTTGTGCTTTTGGCTTAGTAGAGGTGTATATCTTAGAGTTTGGGCATGAAAATCTTCAGTGATTAGTATACACCTGAACTAAAGCCCCAGTGCCTGCTGCTACTAAGTCTTGATGCAGGTCTTTTGCAGACACTCAAGGGTTTTTCACCACCTGCCTTCCCAGGAATTGGGTGACAGCCAGTAATAGCGTACATTTTCTGCCACATATAGACGATGTATCCATTATTTATTTTAAGTTTAAACTTGCGAACTATACTTATAAGTGTATTTCTATGAACATTCAATATCATTACAATCTTTTTGTATACTTTACCTTGTTTATGCAAACTAGTTATCTCTTCTCTTAACTTTTTGGACTACTCTTTTGATAACCCAAGAATATTAGTGAACAGGAAGCCAAGATTCCTCAAGATCACTTCCAGAAACTGGTGTCTGACCATGTATCACATTTGGAGCTGGTCACATCAGTCATATCAGTCATATTGGGTGTTTTACTAAGTACAAATGAGGCTTGTAAATTTTTCTGTGCTTTGTGTTGCATTACGAGAAATCACGTGTTGTTTGTTATGTAGAGTTATTTAAGTCTTCTTATTTGACTGTTTTTTGCTAACAGCAAAATGCTTGCTTATTTAGAAAATTGACCTAGCATCAAATATATTTATTATTTAGTTACATTAAACATCTAAATGTGTAATCTCCTGCAAATTATTGAACATGTTAATGAGTCATGGCATTACATAAACTTTACCAAAGATCCATTAGCTCATGAAAGATATTCTATACCAGTTTAATTTGTTCAGAAACATCTCAGCATGGTCAAAGGATAAAAATGGCGGAACAAAGCAATTCTACAGAGAAGCAGTAGATGAGTATCAGGGCTGTGGAGTTGGAGTCGGAGCCCATTTTGGGTGGAGATGGAGTTGGATTCAGGGAAATTGAAGAGTTGGAGTCTGATGTGTGGCTTTTTGACTTCACAGCCATTGTTGTGGACTCGGTGTCCATGTTGGTGGAACCAGGGCCAGACTCAGGGAAATTGAAGAGTCGGAGTCTAATGTGTATGAAAACCAAAAGAAATACAGGGGGCGCACTAGTGCATTATCAATGTTACCAGCGGGGGATTCAGGGAAATTGAAGAGTCGGAGTCTAATGTGTGGCTTTTTGACTTCACAGCCATTGTTGTGGACTCGGTGTCCATATTGGTGGAACCGCAGTCAGACTCAGGGAAATTGAAGAGTCGGATGTTTGGCTTACTGACTCCACAGCCCTGATGAGTATAGTGTTTTTTATTATTGTATAGTGCTTTTTAATTATTGTTGGATCATGCTGGGGCCATTGAAATCCTTCAAATAAATCAGTAGAACTTGTGTTGAGTTTTTCCCGTTTAATATCACAGTATTTTAAAACCTATTCTGCTTTTTTTCCAAAATGATTGACTCTGTAAAGGGAATATTCTTCTGTCGTGTTTGACAAGTGTGAATACAATATTCAATATTTGTTCACTGATTTTGCCTGCTGTGTATTAGAGAGTAGAATACATTTTCTTCGGATGCATTAGTTATTAAATAGCTCTCTGTTGAACGCCTGACTTGTAAGACATTGAAATTTCCATACCCCAAGGTTTATAGAAGAGCACTTAGATTAGGTATTCAGTGTCTAAATTATAGTTTTTCTTCACAAGATCAAAGTCAGTTGACCGGTTTGATCCCAGGCAGTCTCATGCCTGAAACAGAGGATGGTCGACCTACTTTTTTTTTTTACCCCTTACAGAAACCAATGTTATGAAAGTTTAAAAAAAATGTCTTGTTCTAAAAAGACTTGTCACTATATTCAAGACTTCTTACTGTATGTATAAATATTTGTATACATATAGTAGGAAATTCCTGTTTAAATAGAGTTCTGCTCAACTGTCAATTAACCGTTAATATACTAAATGAGTCACTGGTTCTCTGAACTATGGGATATGGATGTCAGGATCTGTAAGAACATGGATAAGTGACCTGTGTTGCATTTAATATAACTAGAAAAGCATGTTAGTGAAACAGTAAGGATTTCACAAGCTGTGGATGTATTTTTGCCAAGCTACGCTAAATATGCAGCACTAAGGACATAGGCTATGCCTATTAAATACCCAAGGATGCTGGTAAGAGCCATGAGGTAGCCAAAGGCATAATGATGTAATGAAGCTGCAACTGTGTAATGAGTGTGCAACTGTGACCAGACCCAAAAATGGGTCCTGGCAGGGCTAGCACAGAGGTGCATGCTTGTTGCCACTGACTTCCTACCCCTTCACTTACTAGACAGCCGAACACTCCAGGGTAATGACATTATGTGGGGCCTACAACATGACACCTGCATGATATGATTATGTCACTTGCGAAGGGAGGCTGCTAATACATTAGAGTGTTTTGCAGCTGCAGGTCTTTGATGGTTCTGGGGCTGTAGAGTAATCATGGGGCAATGTACTAGCCTGGAGACAGAGGAAGAGGACGGAGCTGCTCAGCGTGAGAATGAGGGCAAGTAAGCATAATTTTTTATGTGGAGTCTGACCATGCAGGGAACATAGGAGTCAATTGAATGTATGGGGTGCAAAATTTGGAGACAGTATGATGATTTAGTGTGCATAACTTATAGAGGCCAAAATTGGGGGACAAAATTGGGGAACATTACAATATGGAGACCCGAATTGAGGGACATTATGACAATATGGGGACATATTTTATGGAGGCCAGAAATGGTGGCCTTTATATAAGGGGCAAATAAAGACATTACTAATTTAAGACCAGAATTGGAGAACATTATTACTAAGGGGGTCACATAGAGAGACATTATTACTGTAAAGGAGCCAAATAGGTGGACATTATTAATTTATGTGAGACAGAATTGAGGAATATTATTGAGGAACATTATTACTATATGAAGGCCAGTATTGATGGGTATTATTACTACATGAGGGTCACATGGGGACTTTACTATATGGAGGCAACATAAGGTGTTTGGAGGCCTTACAGGGGTCATATAGGAGGACATTATTACTTTATGGGGCTACATGCGTCCGCATAGCGGGACATTATTAATCTATGGTTTTACATAGGGAAATATCACTACTATATTGGGTCATAAAGTTACAATATTTCAATTTATATGAATGCATAATAAAAGGAGAATATTACTGTATGGGGCCATGTTAGGGTCAGCCCTACTGTGTTTGGGAACATAAGCATTACTACTCTGTAGCGGTATATAAGGGAATAAATAAGGGTGTGATATTGTTCTACATTGGCTGAAGAAGAAAAGTGAATTTAATTTTTTGAGTTGGTGACATCACCAGCGAGTGTCTGGAGTTGCCAGTACTGTATAAACTAATACCTTCCACTATATGGTCATTATATAGGGGTAGTCTTAGTGTAAGTACTGTAATTTTTATTAATAATCAAAATGGTGGTAATATTCAGTGACTATGTGATAATATATTAGTCTACTCATAGTGTTGTGGTATTATTTGTCCCTTGTATTTGGTATTAATGGTATAATGGTCTTGGTATAATGATTTTTTTCTAAGTAGTAGGATGGTGGTTATATTCAGACACTATGTAGTAGTAGAAACAATGCCCTTTTGGGCTCAAAGGTAAGGGTCGACACCCCCAACATAATGGTTTATGTGGAGGGGTCACCTTATGCATTAACATATTCATGCAACATTTAAAGACAAAAAGATACTGAATATAATGCAGACACTGATTTTTATTAAATGTAAGATGTATTAATAAGTAGGGTTGACAAAAAATGGTGTATACAAAAAGAACCGATTACAGGCATTCAGGGAGTAAAGACATAAATACAGGGTATGTTCAGGTTTTTACATAGTAGTTTCATTGATTATTATATACAAGATTCACAAGGCAGATACATAAAACAGTGACCATAATAAATTGTACCCGAATACACAAGGCAGTTATAACAAAGTAAAGTGCATAGTGCAGTGCAAAAATGGCTAGTCAGCAACCAGCTCAAGAAACTGCCAGTGCAAGGGTGAACAGCTGATCAGATATGCATATGCAACGTGAAAACTGCAAAGAAACAAGCAGTGACAAAAGGCACTTATAAGAACATACCCATGTAAACAAATAAATTCCCTATAGCCTGGTCACGGCTAGGAGCCCTGACGCGGCGTTTCGCTGTGTTGGTGTGGTAACCACAGCTTTCTCAAGGGGATGTATCCTGCAGAGTAATGGAGCCCAAATGCCTCATAATATATTACCCACCATCACCGCCTCACTCTCCACACCTGCGTCCCCGCATCATCAGAGCGCCGTCGACAGGAAGTGACGCGAGCGGAAATTGTCGGCCGGCGAGTGCGCAGGCCGGGAACCTGGGACGCGTCACCACAGCCGTGCCGCTCACCCACATCACTAATGCCTGAGGCAGCTTCTGAGAGCAGGGAGGGGGGAGGAGAGAGCAGATGAAGGGGAAAATTAGTTAATTAAGAGAGGTGGGATGCAATTACACTGCATGGAGTAAAACCAAGTGAATATAAGAGTGCAATCTTTTAAAACAACATAAATGATTAACAGCAGAACCTTATTCATGATACCTATAAACAATGTCATCATTGGACAAATACACATATATCCCCATATATTAGAATATGATAGCTAGTAAACAAATATAGTTCCAAGAACCGCAGAGCTATCAAATCTTCAGTATGACGTTGCCATATCCAGATTAGAAGTAAATAGATGACATCACTGGTGGAAAAATCCAAAAAAGTGAAGGAAGGGGTACAAAACCCCAAAATGACAAAGGAAAAGCTGTGAATAAAAATATAAAAAACTTTTTCCACAAGGTGGAAAGAGTATATATACACCTAACACACGGATGCAAAAGGAAAGAAAATAACAGGTGATCAGCACTACAGATATGATTTGAAGGATAAGGATTCATTTATTCCCTTAGGGCTAAGTGTATCGAGAGTGACGATCCACTTCGCCTCCATTTGGGCCAAGATTTTTTTGAGATTACCCCCCCTATTTCCAGCCCTCACCATGTCGATTCCTCTGAATCTTAGGCTAGATGGATCGCAGTTGTGGACCTGCCAAAAATGACGTGGCATAGTTCGCAATTTGCTACCATCTTCAGCTCCCCGTGCCCCCTCTATGTCACTAATATGCTCCCTGATCCTTCTTTGAAATTCCCGGGAGGTGAGCCCTACGTATACCAGTCGGCAGTCACATGTAGCATAATAAATCACATGCGTACTGCCACAGGTAATACGCTGTCTGATGGCAAACTGTCTCCTCCCGTCAGAAGAATCAAAGATTTGAGTCCTTGCCACGTTGGGGCACGCGACACAGTGCCCACAGAAAAGACGGATCCTGAACTGAGATTTATTGGTACCTACAACCACGAATGGAACTTGATGCACGCCAGTTTTCGGCGACATTGGTCCATTCTGAGGAGTGATACCGTCCTTGCGCAGATTGTTCCTAGGTATCCTTTGATGACTGCCAGGAGATCAAAGAACCTAAAAGACTGGCTGGTTCATAGCCACTATGTGCCACCTAAGAGCAACCCCTTTGGTAGTTCAGGCCCAACCCTTGGTAGCTTCACCTGTGGGCACTGTGTCGCGTGCCCCAACGTGGTAAGGACTCAAATCTTTGATTCTTCTGACGGGAGGAGACAGTTTGCCATCAGACAGCGTATTACCTGTGGCAGTACGCATGTGATTTATTATGCTACATGTGACTGCCGACTGGTATACGTAGGGCTCACCTCCCGGGAATTTCAAAGAAGGATCAGGGAGCATATTAGTGACATAGAGGGGGCACGGGGAGCTGAAGATGGTAGCAAATTGCGGCTCTGCCACGTCATTTTTGGCAGGTCCACAACTGCGATCCATCTAGCCTAAGATTCAGAGGAATCGACATGGTGAGGGCTGGAAATAGGGGGGGTAATCTCAAAAAAATCTTGGCCCAAATGGAGGCGAATGGATCGTCACTCTCGATACACTTAGCCCTAAGGGAATAAATGAATCCTTATCCTTCAAATCATATCTGTAGTGCTGATCACCTGTTATTTTCTTTCCTTTTGCATCCGTGTGTTAGGTGTATATATACTCTTTCCACCTTGTGGAAAAAGTTTTTAATCTTTCTTTTTTATATTTTTATTCACAGCTTTTCCTTTGTCATTTTGGGGTTTTGTACCCCTTCCTTCTCTTTTTTGGATTTTTCCACCTGTGATGTCATCTATTTACTTCTAATCTGGATATGGCAACATCATACTGAAGATTTGATAGCTCTGCGGTTCTTGGAACTATATTTGTTTACTAGCTATCATATTCTAATATATGGGGATATATGTGTATTTGTCCAATGATTGTTTATAGGTATCATGAATAAAGGTTCTGCTGTTAATCATTTATTTTGTTTTAAAAGATTGCACTCTTATATTCACTTGGTTTCACTCCATGCAGTGGAATTGCATCCCACCTCTCTTAATTAACTAATTTTCCCCTTCATCCGCTCTCTCCTCCCCCCTCCCTGCTCTCAGAAGCTGCCTCAGGCATTAGTGACGTGGGTGAGCGGCACGGCTGTAGTGCGCATGCGTGGGAACCATGGTGACGCGTCCCAGGTTCCCGGCCTGCGCACTCGCCGGCTGACAATTTCCGCTCGCGTCACTTCCGGTCGACGGCGCTCTGATGATGCGGGGACGCAGGTGTGGAGGGTGAGGCGGTGATGGTGGGTAATATATTATGAGGCATTTGGGCTCCATTACTCTGCAGGATACATCCTCTTGAGGAAGCTGGGGTTACCACACCAACACAGCGAAACGCCTCGTCGGGGCTCCTAGCCATGACCAGGCTATAGGGAATTTATTTGTTTACATGGGTATCTATTATATAAAACCCGAAGGCCACTTCCGGAGGAGGCCACGCCCACTTCCGTGATGGTCGTCGCCCAGGCTCATCCAGTGCACTGTAGCCAGGCTGCCCCCCGGCTACAGTCACCGACACACGGAACGTTCCGATCTCGGAAGTTCCGTGTGCCCTCCTGCCACTCCCCTCCACCCTCTGCCCTCCAGCCAGTACCTACATACCGGGGGGGCAGGGGGCCCATTGCCCGCCACCTCGGAGGGCCACACACACCCTGGGGGTACCCGTGCTCCCTGCCGTGTGCCTGGAGAGGAAGGAGGGAGGGCGGGACTTCCTCTCCTGCAGCTCTGCCCGCCCCTCCTCTCCTCCTACACCCGACGCCCGGCCACCGGTAAGTCTGCTGCCATACACGCTGCTCTGCCCTCCAGCCTGTGTGCCCCCTCTGTGTCCTCTGCCCCCTGTCCTCTGCCCCCTGTCCTCTGTGTCCTCTGCCCCCTGTCCTCTGTGTCCTCTGCCCCCTGTCCTCTGTGTCCTCTGCCCCCTGTCCTCTGTGTCCTCTGCCCCCTGTCCTCTGTGTCCTCTGCCCCCTGTCCTCTGTGTCCTCTGCCCCCTGTCCTCTGCCCCCTGTCCTCTGTGTCCTCTGCCCCCTGTCCTCTGTGTCCTCTGCCCCCTCTGCCCCCTGTCCTCTGCGTCCTCTGCCCCCTGTCCTCTGCGTCCTCTGCCCCCTGTCCTCTGCGTCCTCTGCCCCCTGTCCTCTGCTTCCTCTGCCCCCTGTCCTCTGCGTCCTCTGCCCCCTGTCCTCTGCCCCCTGTCCTCTGCGTCCTCTGCCCCCTCTGTGTCCTCTGCCCCCTGTCCTCTGCCCCCTGTCCTCTGCGTCCTCTGCCCCCTCTGTGTCCTCTGCCCCCTGTCCTCTGCGTCCTCTGCCCCCTCTGTGTCCTCTGCCCCCTGTCCTCTGCCCCCTGTCCTCTGCCCCCTGTCCTCTGCCCCCTGTCCTCTGCCCCCTGTCATCTGCGTCCTCTGCCCCCTCTGTGTCCTCTGCCCCCTGTCCTCTGCCCCCTGTCCTCTGCCCCCTGTCCTCTGCCCCCTGTCCTCTGCCCCCTCTGCGTCCTCTACCCCCTGTCCTCTGCGTCCTCTGCCCCCTCTGTGTCCTCTGCCCCCTGTCCTCTGCCCCCTGTCCTCTGCCCCTGTCCTCTGCACCCTGTCCTCTGCCCCCTGTCATCTGCGTCCTCTGCCCCCTCTGTGTCCTCTGCCCCCTGTCCTCTGCCCCCTGTCCTCTGCCCCCTGTCCTCTGCCCCCTGTCCTCTGCGTCCTCTGCCCCCTCTGCGTCCTCTCCCCCCTGTCCTCTGCGTCCTCTGCCCCCTGTCCTCTGCGTCCTCTGCCCCCTGTCCTCTGCGTCCTCTGCCCCCTCTGTGTCCTCTGCCCCCTGTCCTCTGCCCCCTGTCCTCTGCGTCCTCTGCCCCCTGTCCTCTGCGTCCTCTGCCCCCTGTCCTCTGTGTCCTCTGCCCCCTGTCCTCTGTGTCCTCTGCCCCCTGTCCTCTGCCCCCTGTCCTCTGCCCCCTGTCCTCTGCCCCCTGTCCTCTGCCCCCTGTCCTTTGCGTCCTCTGCCCCCTCTGCGTCCTCTTGCCCCCTCTGTGTCCTCTGCCCCCTGTCCTCTGCCCCCTGTCCTCTGCCCCCTGTCATCTGCGTCCTCTGCCCCCTCTGTGTCCTCTGCCCCCTGTCCTCTGCCCCTGTCCTCTGCCCCCTGTCCTCTGCCCCCTGTCCTCTGCGTCCCTCCCCCTGTCCTCTGCATCCTCTGCCCCCTGTCCTCTGCGTCCTCTGCCCCCTGTCCTCTGCATCCTCTGCCCCCTCTGTGTCCTCTGCCCCCTGTCCTCTGCGTCCTCTTTCCCCCTGTCCTCTGCGTCCTCTGCCCCCTGTCCTCTGCGTCCTCTGCCCCCTGTCCTCTGCGTCCTCTGCCCCTGTCCTCTGTGTCCTCTGCCCCCTCTCCTCTGCGTCCTCTGCCCCCTGTCCTCTGCGTCCTCTGCCCCCTGTCCTCTGCGTCCTCTGCCCCCTGTCCTATGCGTCCTCTGCCCCCCTCTGTGTCCTCTGCCCCCTGTCCTCTGCCCCCTGTCCTCTGCATCCTCTGCCCCCTCTGTGTCCTCTGCCCCCTGTCCTCTGCCCCCTGTCCTCTGCCCCCTGTCCTCTGCCCCCTGTCCTCTGCGTCCTCTGCCCCCTCTGCGTCCTCTGCCCCCTCTGTGTCCTCTGCCCCCTGTCCTCTGCCCCCTGTCCTCTGCCCCCTGTCCTCTGCCCCCTGTCCTCTGCGTCCTCTGCCCCCTCCGCGTCCTCTTCCCCCTGTCCTCTGCGTCCTCTTCCCCCTGTCCTCTGCGTCCTCTGCCCCCTGTCCTCTGCGTCCTCTGCCCCCTGTCCTCTGCGTCCTCTCCCCCCTGTCCTCTGTGTCCTCTGCCCCCTGTCCTCTGCCCCCTGTCCTCTGCCCCCTGTCCTCTGCCCCTGTCATCTGCGTCCTCTGCCCCCTCTGTGTCCTCTGCCCCCTGTCCTCTGCCCCCTGTCATCTGCGTCCTCTGCCCCCTCTGTGTCCTCTGCCCCCTGTCCTCTGCCCCCTGTCCTCTGCGTCCTCTGCGTCCTCTCCCCCCTGTCCTCTGCGTCCTCTCCCCCCTGTCCTCTGCATCCTCTGCCCCTGTCCTCTGCCCCCTGTCCTCTGCGTCCTCTGCCCCCTGTCCTCTGCGTCCTCTGCCCCCTCTGTGTCCTCTGCCCCCTCTGTGTCCTCTGCCCCCTGTCCTCTGCGTCCTCTGCCCCCTGTCCTCTGCGTCCTCTGCCCCCTGTCCTCTGCCCAGCCGCCTCTGCCCCCTGTCCTCTGCCCAGCCGCCTCTGCCCCCTGTCCTCTGCGCTGACCACTCTGCCCACGTCGCTGCGCTGACCAATCTCACCGCACTCACTGCTAACCACTGAGCCACCGCACTCACTGCTAACCACTGAGCCACCGCACTCACTGCTAACCACTGAGCCACCGTATACTCTGCTACCCACTGAGCCACCTGTATACACACAATTCATTTCACCGCACTCCCGTAACTATTAGTAAATAAACTATATATGGATTCTAGACTACCCGATTCTTTAGAATCGGGCCGCCATCTAGTGTTCTTATAAGTGCCTTTTGTCACTGCTTGTTTCTTTGCAGTTTTCACATTGCATATGCATATCTGATCAGCTGTTCACCCTTGCACTGGCAGTTTCTTGAGCTGGTTGCTGACTAGCCATTTTTGCACTGCACTATGCACTTTACTTTGTTATAACTGCCTTGTGTATTCGGGTACAATTTATTATGGTCACTGTTTTATGTATCTGCCTTGTGAATCTTGTATATATTAATCAATGAAACTACTATGTAAAAATCTGAACATACCCTGTATTTATGTCTTTGCTCCCTGAATGCCTGTAATCGGTTCTTTTTGTATACACCATTGTTTGTCACCCCTACTTATTAATATGTCTTACATTTAATAAAAATCAGTGTCTGCATTATATTCAGTATCTTTTTGTCTTTAAACTATGTAGTAGTAATATATGGTGATAATGTGGCAGCATTATTTGCTTCATGTGTATGGTATTATTGATATATTGGTCTTAGTATACTGGTAATAGTATGGGGAAAATATTTTTTATTAACCACTCAGTGACTGAGGCAATTTTAACAATATTGACCAGACCAAATGTTTTAAATCTGGCCAGTGTCTCTTTATGTGGTAATAATTCTGGAATGCTTCAATATAATAGTGATTGTGAGATTTTTCGTGACACATTGTACTTTATATTAGTAGTAAATTTAGGTTGATATTTTTTGCGCTCACTTGTGAAAATATGAGAATTTTGGCTACAAGTATTTACATTTTGTAATTTTCAAACTCTTAATTTTTATACTCTTTCCCCAGTTAATCATGCTGAACAAAATAATCAATCAATAACTTAGAAATTTCTAATTTTTCAAGGCATTAACAAAACCTGTTTCTTTAGGGACCTATTTAAATTTTAATGGACTTGTGTGGGGCCTATATGTTGGAAAATCCCCAAAAAAGTGATACCATTTTAAAAACCGCATCCCTCAAGTTCTTCAAAACTGCTGTCAAGGACTGTTTAACTCTTGAGTTGGTACAAATGAATTAATACAAATTGGAATGAAAAAAATATTGTAATTCTTCCTCTAAAATGTTGCTTTAGGCACACGTTTTACACATTTAAAAGGAATAACATAAGAAGATGGAGCCTACAATTTGTTACCCAGATTCTTCTGAGTGCCCTGACACCCCACATGGGGTCAGAAACCTCTTTTCGGCTTTGGAATAAAAATTTGGTTGAAATAAATTGCAGACACCATGCCACATTTGCAGGGCCATTAAGGTGCGTAATCAGTGGAACCCCCCCTCCTCCACACGAAACTAGACCCCTCCAGGAAGTCAACTAGTTGTGTACTAAGAATTTTTAACCTACACAGGATTCACAAAACTTCATAACATTTATACATGAAAACAAAAAATTATAATTAGACAAAAAAAATTTTTTTTTTCCACTAAAATAGTGTTTTACCATCAAATTTGTAATTTACAGGGTGGATGATAGGAAATAATGGACAGCACAATTTGTTATGCAGTTTTTACCGAACATGACAGTACCCCATATTTTGTACACTACTGTTTGAGCACACAGCGGGGATGGGATGGAGCGCTTCTTGGCTTTTAGAATGCAGATTTCATTTGAATAGATTGTGACCCCCATTAGCCGAGCCCCTGAGGTGCCAAATCAGCAAAAAAACACAAAAGTGACCCCATATTGTAAACTTCACTATTTAAGGAATTCATTTAGTGGTATAGTGAGTATTGTGAACCCACAGGTGCCTCACAGAATATTATAACATGGAAATAAATATTTTTGTTGGAATTTTTTTTTCTATTATCTGCAAATTTGTCAGCTAGAAGGGTAAAAAGGTGAAACTGGACCCACAATATATTGCACAATTTCTCCCGAACGTGATATATGTCATATAGGTTGTCAGAAACTACTGTTTGACCACACCTCTTGACTGAGAAGGAAGGACCGCTATTTAGCTTTTGGAGCACAGATTTAGCTGGAATAACAATTTGACGTCTGCTTCTGTGGTATTCATCTTTTCAAGTGTCCACAGAACTGCAGTCGCCCACACTTGTGAGTTCTGTTGGGAGTTTTGTCTGAAGTGCGGTTGATGTGAATTACGCTGACGTAAACACTTGGCAGAGAGCATAGGATAAATATGAACCAGGCCATATTCCAATTTTTGGGAGGTAGAATGAATAAATAAATATCAGTGGAAGAATAGTTCTTATTTATATTTTTGCGCATTTCACCATGTGGTATTAGCAATCAGACAACCTTTTTTTGAGGTATGTAGGGTCACCTATGAGGAAATAAAAGGGTTGTAGCAACGTTATTCTAAAGGTGATGGGCATGGCTTAAAAGGCAAAAAAACTGATGACAGGTTCACTTTAAAGAAGCACTACCACCATTTTTTTAGTGCTTGAAGCTGTGTAAATGTATAGTGTAGTGTAAGTGCTGTAATGTACTTACCAATCACCGCCTTAATTGGTTTCCAGTGCCGCACTGGTCCTCTTCTCAATCATCCGACAGTGATTTTGACTTTCCAATTCACGCTGGGGTCTATGTATGAGCAGCCAACACTTTACTATGTAAACCCTATCAAACCTCGTTCTGATGCTCCAAAGACTTAGATTGTAAAAGTCATTTCTGTTTTTTATTCTCAGACAGCACCCATAGAGTTTCATTGATCCATATACACATCCATTTTAAAAATGAATTTGTGTCTTCAGTCAGTGTAAGGTAAAGATCACACTTTCAGTGTTTGGTCAGTATTTCATATCAGTATATATAAGCCAAAACCAGGAGTGGGTGATAAATACAAAAGTGGTGACATGTTTTTGTTCTACTTTTCCTCTGATTTTCCACTCCTGGTTTTGGCTTACAAATACTGAGGTGAAAACTCTCCAAATACTCAACATGTGAACGTGGCCTTAGGCTAGGGGGTCACACTTGCAATATTCTAAGTTCCCTGCCTTATTTGCAGAAAACTTAAAATATTTTTCTCACTATGCAGCCTGCACGCAGCCATCACACAGGCTGCTTAGCGGTGAACGCGGCCCCTAGCAACCCGCTGTGTTCCCTGGATACCAGCTATGCAGATAGATTATATTATATAGATTATTAGCTCACCCTGTAGAACGTTAGCCCACCCTGTAGATTGTTAGCCCACCCTGTAGAATGTAAGCCCGCTTTTTAGAATGTCAGCCTGCCCTGTAGAATGTAAGCCCGCCCTGTAGAATGTTAGCCCGCCCTGTAGAATGTAAGCCTGCCCTGTAGAATGTTAGCCCACCCTGTAGAATGTAAGCCCGCTCTGTAAAATATTAGCTCACTCTGCAGAATTTAAGCAATCCCTATAGAATATTAGCCCACCCTGTAGACTGTTAGCCTGCTATGAATAATGTAAGCCCAACCTTTAGAATGTAAGCCCACTCTGTAGAATAGTAGTCTACCCTGTAGCATGTTAGCCCGCCATGGATAATGTTAGCCCGACCTTTAGAATGTAACCCCACCCTGAATAATGAAAGCCTGCCATGAATAATGTAAGCCTGACCTTTAGAATGTAAGCTTGACCTGTTGAATGTTAGTCCACCCTGTAGAATGTAATCCTGACCTGTAGAATGTTAGCCCGCCCTGTAGAATGTAAGCCCACAAGGCCAGGGCCCTCCCCCGTGCCAGCCTGTCTACTATAATGTATATTTGTGTTTTGTATGTAACCCTTTCTCATATACAGCACAATGGAATCAATGGTGCGCTATAAACACATAATGTTGCTAATAATAATAATAATAATAGTAGTAATAATAGGAAGACAACTTTTTACTTTCAATTTCAATCCTAGCTTCATCTGTTTTTAACTAGTGATGGGCAAATCCCGCTATGCTCGGGATCGGCTGGTTTGCCTGGACCTTTTTGTAAAGTCTGCGTACGATGCTGGACGTAACTTGAATCTGCATCCGAACCCCGAGCTTCAACTTTACAATTATGGGATAGGGCAGGAAGGCTGTAAAACAAAGCATAAACTTAGTAAACATTATCAATATACTAACCGGGTCCCGCAGCGTGCGTCCTGCAGTCCCACCATCCCGGCCGCATCTACTTCCGAGGCCGCTCATTAACTTTCAGGGATATTCACTGCACTGCTGAGAACTCGACAGTTGTTGACGGTGTTTGCAGTGATGTCGGGGGTCACCCGAGTTCATGGCACAGCTATGAACTCGATTGCCTTCTGATTGTCACTGTCAGTGTCAGCCTTGTAGCTCTGGACAGATGCTTTTCTGTTCAGAGCGATGAAGCAGAACTGAACCTACCCTGCCTATGGACTACATCGGAGGAAAACTTTTTTTCGTAATTAAAGATGGAGTCCCTAAATGTGTTTTTTGTTTTATTTCTAATATGAAAATTTTCTCTGTGTTGTATTTTCTTTATGTTTACTAGAAATTCATGGTGGCCATGTCTAATTTGGCTTTATGCCGTGAATTTCAGGCTTAGTAACAGCTCACAATACAAAGCTAGTATTAACCCTTTATTACCAAGCGTACCACTCCCACCAGGGCTGCTGCAAGAGCCGGATAAAGCACCTGGAAATGGCGCTACGATCAATACGCCCATTCTGTGTGACTGCATCTGTGATTGGCTGTTGGGCCCCTCATCCACATAGTAGTGTAAAAATAAATAAATAATTTTTTTTAAAATGACAGGACTCCGCTGTATTTTTGATTCCCAGTGCAGATGAAGACAGTTACGGGCTGCCACCGCCAGCTGCCTGGATTTACCTTGGCTGGCAATCAAAATACAGGGAAACACTTTATTTTTAAAAATAATTTAAATAAATAATTAAAAAAAGTGCATGGGCTCCCACCATATTTTGATCTCCAGCCAGGTAAAACCAGGCAGCTGGGGGCTAGGATTCGCAGCGTGGCAAGACCCAAGCATTCTGGGCCTCGCCACACTGAAAACTGCAGCCTGTAGCCATTTCCAGGTGGTTTATCTGGCTCTTCCAGCGGCCCTGGTGGGGGTGGCTTGCTGGATAATGAAGGTTACCAGCTTTGTATTGCCAGCTGGTACTAAGCCCTGAGAGTCTTAATGTTAGGCCAAAACTTGGCCATTAAGAATCTCAAATAAATGGTTAAAAAAGACACAACACAGAGAAAAAGTTTTTTTTATTAGAAATAAAACACAAAACATATTTAGGGACTCCATCTTTATTAGAAAAAGAAACTCTACAATGTAATCCAGGTCTTCTTAATTCACCTCTGCTACATCTTTGCCAGCAGACAAACACCATCTGCTAGCAAAGGCAGCAGGGCACAGTATGACAGCACAGTCAAGTGCTGTGTGTGGATCTGATACCGGCCCCTACATTCTACCATACTTGAATGTATGGATTGATTGCTGATTACTCGAACAGCCAATCATAGACACTCATGGCACAGGGCGTCTGTGATTGGCAGTTGAAGTGAATATCCCTGGAAGTTATTGAGCGGCAATGGAATTCAATTCTAATAATTTTCACAACCTTCAAACAAGCATGGTAGAGGATCAGAGCAGGTTTAGGGATGTATAAAAACATCTGGAAATGGCGAATTGTTTTTCACTGAAGGCATCATAAACATTGATTAATGCATTTTACTATTTCATGCAATAGCCATTGGAAAGGGACTATTCTTCAGCAAGATTAATCAATACTAGTCAGACTTCTGTGAAGATGAACACACTAATTAGACAAAGAAACTGCAGGTCCTTTCCGAACAAAGGATTGGACCTTTAAAAGTAATTTTGACTGAGCAATACTAAAGTATAGTTTGTAAAGTGCTATATTATGTACAGACATGCTCAATTCTTTCTACTTCTGTTAACACTTCTTTTTTTTCCTTTTTCCTTAGCATTGAGTTCCATCATGGCCACCATATGGTTCCCAGTGTCCACACACAAGGAGACCACCGTTGTGACTTTCGGCTACTCCTTGTACTCAGGATGGATTGGGGCAGCGTTCAGCTTGTTTGGTGGAATAGTTATTGTTTGCTGTTCGGGAGAATCTCAAGCATTCATGGAAAATCGATTTTACTATTCATCTCAGGGCTCCGGTTCCCCCACCCACGCTAAAAGCGCCAATGTTTAAGGATCAAGAGATCAGACAAGGCTGATTGTACAGCATTCTTGGACTTTAATAACTTATGTGCCTTTTTTGTTTGTCTACGCATGCTGTTTTACAATTTAAGTGCCATATTTATGGACAGCTATTGAGTACTGTTTTCTTACAGGACCTCAATGTATTCTTGTATACCTTATTTGTATTTTATTGGTGCTCAGGAAAGGAGGCCCAGAAGAGAAAACATCATGATTTTGTAGTATTTTTACCTTTATAAGTAGAGAGTCATTTAACACAACGTTTCAATTCTATTTGATAAATTTGTTTATTTCATTACATACATCACCTCTTAGAACAGAAAATATTCACATAACTGACAGCAAATATAAAAAGTTCTCACTTTATCATAGTTGGCTAAGACTTGGACATTGCTACCATTGTTCTAATTTTTCAGATTACCTGTGATGACACTCTTGTAATATTATGTTCCACATTTAAAGGTGCTATTAGAGCAGAGATTTGGGGGATTTGGGGGATTACTCATTATAAACTTGCTTATATTGAACATGTTCAATAGTGCACTGTCCTGCTGCATTTCCACGTGTCGACCATGGGCATTTCAATAGGGCACATGCAAGCTGATCGATAGCCTGTTTAGTCAGGTCTTAGCAAGTTTTCTTAGGAATTGTGATTCCCCATTTTCCCAAATGAGAATTTGCCATGGCTGCCTAAAAGCAGCATTAAGCCCCCGTCACAACTAGCGAGATCGCAAGCGAGATCGCTGTTTCATCACAGGTTTTGTGACGCAACAGCGACCTCGCTAGTGATCTCACTATGTTTGACACGTAGCAGTGACCGGGCCCCCACTGTGACATCACCGATCGTGTCGGAAGGGCCTGGACCGTTTTTTGACTGCTGGGTTCCCGCTGGTCAGCATGCATCGGTGTGTTTGACGCCTTAACAACGACCTCGTTGGCGACTTAGAACTCAGCCACGTAGGTCTGAGTCGTCAGACTAGCTGCTGTGTGACAGGGTCCCAATGACCGCCGAGGTCGCTGTATCGTTGCTGCGTCATTGAGTAGATCTGACTGTTTGACATCCCACCAGTCACCATGTAGCGAAGTCCCAGCGATCCCTACCAGGTCATATCATTGTCGGGATCCCTGGAACATCGCCAAGTGTGACGGAACCCTTAGAAACTAGAGATGAGCAGATCGCTTTGTGCCACCCTGTTCTACAGTACAGGACAGTGCTCTCTGGCTGTGGACAGGAGCTGCTCAAATTCTCTGATCTTCTGGGTTCCCCGGCACAGTGTTTGATTCAATGACCTGGCATGGTCCTATCTTTGAAGAGTGCAGTGCAAAGGTGCCGTCTTGTCTGCCAGGCTACGTATAATATCCAGTCTGAAGGAAAGGAATACTTCATGCTTTTCCGTAGTTATAAATTGAGTCCAAAGTAGTAGAAGTAAATGATTTCTTGTCAACGGGTTTTGAAGCTATCCAGCTTCATCTTCAGGACAAATCATATTGATTATGATTTGACATATGACATATGATTTGTCCTGAAGAAGCTGGATAGCTTTGAAGCGCGCTGACAATAAATAATTTATCTCTACTACTTTGGACTAAATTTATAACTACGGCAGCACATGAAGTGCCAATTTCCTTCAGTCTGGATATTATACAGTACGTTCACGTGGGTCTGTAGCAGCCGCAGAATGCTTTTACAGTGGTTGTGTGTCACACAACCATCTAAAAATAGCCTTTTCAAAGGTTGTTTTTCCTTTATTTGTTTATTCGATAAGACCCTATTTGCACTTTTTGTCCTTCCAGTTTTGATCTACTAGACTAATCATAAGCTGAACCTGAGATATTGGAGAGTTAGGAAATTTGTGCAGCTTCTATTCACAGCCAGAGGGCACTGATCTGGACCATGGAGATGGGTAAAATGATCTGCTCATCTACTGAGAAGACCATTTAAAGAGATTTTCTTAAATGTTTATGTGCACATGTCGATGATATAAACCAATAAAAACCTCCAAGTGAAGGTGTTTACACTATGCCATACGGATGAGCATCCTTCTTTTTTTGTTGGGTAATGCTCAACCTGTTTTGGTTACATAAACATTGTGAAATGATCTTTCATAGAAATGCTCACCTACAATAAGTGTGTGGCATAAATGAAATTTATCAGTCCCAAGAATATGCTTATGATATATAAAACAGTGATTGCAATTACATAATAGGTTGATTACCAAATTTGTCCTAAAACAAGCAGAATACTCTCTATGGGATACTAGCATTTATATCCCAGAGGGGCAGAGGTGTGTGCTTAAAGAGATTTCTATATAGTTCTCATCTTTACAGCAACATAAGCAGTAAACCACAGATGGATTTACTGAAAGGTTTGGATGTTTGTTGCCCATTGTCTCTTTAATACAATGCTTTGTGATTTCCAATGGAAATTAGATAAAAACTGCTCAGTATGTGTGTATGGGACCCGAGATATCAATGGTACCAGGCCCTGTGAATGAACAAATAACAAAGGGTTGCATTCTTTGACAGACCATCTACTATACTACACAATTACTCAAATGGATGGAATGACATAATCTTCACTGACTTCATAGAACTGTACAGTCGCTTTCTATAGGTATGTTATTCTTCATAATGTGTTGTACAACTTAAAGGGAAGGCATCAGAAAGTGACCTATTATTTGAATCAGGATTTTGTGTTATATTTTAAAATTTCTTCATTACAGAACAAAATTAGTAATCTTGTAATTGTCACACTGGGATGTTTTTACTCATACTTCCTGGCATTTTAGGAAGAATTTACAGCAGCTTCCTTATCATCAGAGTCAGGATGGTAATTGCAGTTACCACCTCTATACAGAGCTAATAATAGACGATTCACTAAGCACACTAGGGATGTCACAGCTTCCCCTGCTTCATACCCTTAGCAATGATGTTTACACAGGCTCATTAGATGCTTCAATACAAAAGATAAGAGTATGTTCTTTGTGGCTAATGTACAGTGCCTACAAGTAGTATTCAACCCCCTGCAGATTTAGCTGGTTGACACATGCGGAATTAACTTGGCATTGTGACATTTGGACTGTAGATCAGCCTGGAAGTGGGAAATACACTGCAGCCAAAAAGATTTTTTTTTTTTTTTTTAAAGCGTTAAAAGTTAATTCAGAGGGTCATTTATTATTCAACCCCTCAAACCACCAGAATTCAGTTTGGTCCCCTTAAAGTATTAAGAAGTAGTTCAGGCACAAATAGCAATGAGCTTCACATGTGTGGATTAATTATCTCTTTTGCCAGCCTTCTCTGACTATTTAAGACCCTCCCAAACTTGTGAACAGCACTCATACATGGTCAACATGGGAAAGACAAAGGAGCATTCCAAGGCCATCAGAGAAGGGATCGTGGAGGGTCACAAGGCTGGCAAGGGGTACAAAACCCTTTCCAAGGAGTTGGGCCTACCTGTCTCCACTGTTGGGAGCATCATCCGGAAGTGGAAGGCTTATGAAACTACTGTTAGCCTTCCACGGCCTGGACAGCCTTTGAAAGTTTCCTCCCGTGCCGAGGCCAGGCTTGTCCGAAGAGTCAAGGCTAAGCCAAGGACAACAAGGAAGGAGCTCCGGGAAGATCTCATGGCAGTGGGGACATTGGTTTCAGTCAATACCATAAGTAACGTACTCCACCGCAATGGTCTCCGTTCCAGACGAGCCCGTAAGGTTCCTTTACTTTCAAAGCGTCATGTCAAGGCTCGTCTACAGTTTGCTCATGATCACTTGGAGGACTCTGAGACAGACTGGTTCAAGGTTCTATGGTCTGATGAGACCAAGATAGAGATCTTTGGTGCCAACCACACACGTGACGTTTGGAGACTGGATGGCACTGCATATGACCCCAAGAATACCATCCCTACAGTCAAGCATGCTGGTGGCAGCATCATGCTGTGGGGCTGTTTCTCAGCCAAGGGGCCTGGCCATCTGGTCCGCATCCATGGGAAGATGGATAGCACGGCCTACCTGGAGATTTTGGCCAAGAACCTCCGCTCCTCCATCAAGGATCTTAAGATGGGTCGTAATTTCATCTTCCAACAAGACAACGACCCAAAGCACACAGCCAAGAAAACCAAGGCCTGGTTCAAGAGGGAAAAAATCAAGGTGTTGGAGTGGCCTAGTCAGTCTCCTGACCTTAACCCAATTGAAAACTTGTGGAAGGAGCTCAAGATTAAAGTCCACATGAGACACCCAAAGAACCTAGATAACTTGGAGAAGATCTGCATGGAGGAGTGGGCCAAGATAACTCCAGAGACCTGTGCCGGCCTGATCAGGTCTTATAAAAGACGATTATTAGCTGTAATTGCAAACAAGGGTTATTCCACAAAATATTAAACATAGGGGTTAAATAATAATTGACCCACACTTTTATGTTTAAAATTTAAAAAAAATTAAACTGAGCAACATAACTTTTTGGTTTGTAAGATTTATGCTTCTGTTAATAAATCCTACTCTCGTTTGCAGTTTGAAGGCTCTAAGGCTGCTTTCACACTGCAGTTTTTTCACTGATCAGTGTCCATCAGATTTGTGTGCCAAAACCAGGAGTGTCTCCAAAACTCAGAACAGGTGTCAATCTTTCAATTATAGTTTTTCTCTGCAAGTTCTTCTCCTGGTTCCTCTCCGGGTTTTGGCACACAAATCTGATGGACACTGATCAGTGAAAAAACTGCAGTGTGAAAGCAGCCTAACTTATTGGCATCTTATCAAACCAGCTAAATCTGCAGGGGGTTGAATACTACTTGTAGGCACTGTAAATAAGGATTTCATGCCAAAAAAGATAAATATCCCCATATGCCAATGTGAAAATTGCAAGATTTATCATATGTATTTTTAATAAAAATTGTGATATGGATAAAAACAAAATCTCAACATTTTTTTTTTTAAATATTTAATTTAAAGAAAAATCTGATTCAACTGTAGGTCATTTTCTGATGGTATTGTTTCCTTTAATTCTTAATTCGGTTTTATGACATATTCTGCAAACTATTTTGTGCCATTGAAAAGACACTTGTGAATAAATTCAGGTCAATGAATTGTTGTTAATTTCTTAGAATGGCCGTTAAGGACCCGTTACACGCTGTGATGTACCAGCGATACCACCAACGATCAAGATCGCTGGGACATCGCTATCTGATCGCTGGTGAGCTGTCACACAGGCAGACTCACCAGCGATCAGCGACCAGCGAGAACGCTGGTATCCAGGGTAAACAGCGGGTAACTAAGCGCAGTGCTGCACTTAGTTACCCGATGTTTACCCTGGTTACCAGCCTCCCAACGTGTACTGTGCGGCACTGGGAGGTCGTTGATTGTTGGTCTCCCACTGTCACACATGCCGATGCTGGCCGCCCAGCGGGAGACCAACGATCAAAAAATGGTCCTGGCCATTTACCAACGATCAGCGAGCTGATTGCTGGTCGTTGGTACATGTCACACGCAGTGGCATCACTACGAGGTCGATGCAACGTCACAAAACCAGTGACGTTGCAACGATATCGTTAGGGATATCGCAGCATGTAACGGGGACTTTAGTGCAAACCTTGGATGGAATATGGTGAAAGGGAGATTTACTAAGCTAAATGCACAAGAAATCTGGCATGAAGAACTGTCATACATTAATTTCACCATATTTATTATGTGTTTTAGATACTTAAACATTTTTGTGAAAGACTTTGATAATGTTGATCAGTTTTGCGAATTTGATGCACACATCGTACACATTTTTGAAGGTAAAAAAAAAAGGCTGTAAAATGGCAGAACAGCCCAATTCATGCGGCAGTCATTGCTGGGGAATCAAGGGACTGGGTTGCTAATATACACTGGCTATAAAAATTAGAGAACAACACACAATTTCCTTAATGTCAAGGTCACTGTATTGTTCTATGTTAAAATATCCTAACATGAGTAAATTAGCAGTATTTTAAGCTTATTTCATAAATTAAATATATTCTAAAGCACAGAATAAAAATGTATATGAGATAAATGAAAAAGAAGACTGATCAAAATTAGAGAACACCTTCAGATACCTGAAAGTTATTGGTGTTAATCTGGCTCCTGGTGCTAATTTCCTTAATTATCTGAAAAACACTATTTAACTGGCAGCCTAACTTTACAGTTTGCACTCACTTTGCAAAAATGTTGTGCTGATCCAAAGTGACTGAAAACATCTGGCAGCAGGTTGTCCAGATGAAGGCCAAAGGCCTATCATCCATAGCAACAAAAGTTGGTTGATCCAAGTCTGTGATTTCTAGAATATTGCATCTTTACAACATCCCAAACTCTTTTAAGTCACCCAAGAAGGCTGTTTGCCCTCAAAAGACAAATGCAAAAGAGGAGAGTCTCCATGAGTAATCGTTACAACACAGCAGCTGGCATAGCTTGCCAGTTCAGCACTAAACAGGGTAAGGAACTGTCTCGTCATACAGTGTCATAATGTTTAAGAGCATTTGGACTGAAAGCCCACTCTGCAGTGACCAAACCTCTCATTAGCAGAAAGAATCAAAAGACTAGACTCACCTTTGGTGAGGAGCATGTTGCGTTGACAGAGGAGAAGTGGTCCACAGTTTATTTTAGTGATGAAAGCAAGTTTAATTTATTTGGGTCTAATAGAAAACGTTATGTTCGTCGTCAAACTGGGGAAAGACTGAATTCAAAATGTATGAAGAAGTCCGTGAAAGGTGGTGGAGGAAGTGTCATGGTTTGATGAATGTTTTCTGCTGCAGGGGTTGGACTTCTAATACAGCTACATGTCAGAGTGAATGCAAGTGTGTATCAGATCCTTCTCCAAGAACACATGGTTACTTACTTGCATTCAACACTCAATCAGCTAACAATTTTCATACAGAACAATGCACCCTGTAACACAGAAAATTGGGTAAAGCAGTTCTGTGAAACAGAAAACATTGAAGCAATGAAATGGTCAGCCCAGAGTCCTGATCTAAACCTACTAAAAAACCTCTGGAAAATCCTTGGTGACAAAGTTATGGCCAAGAAACCCACAACAGTCAGAACTATAGAAGAGACTGGAAGAAGAGTGGAGTAAAATCCCCCCCAGAGCAGTGTGAGAGACAAGTGATGTCCTGTGGCCACAGATGTGCTGAAGTCATTCACAGCAAAGGCCTGTACAAAGCAAAGGCCTGTACACATTCTACTGATTGGGGACTGTTGTAGCCTTCACAACATTTAGTTTTAATCTTTCTCTGTGCTACATTCATTGCTGTTCTGTAATTATGATCATCATGTTTTGTGTAAAATAAAAGTTTCAAGTTGATAAACTTAGGTTATTTTTGAAAACACTGTTGTAGTGGCATGGTGTACCCCTCACACAAAAACCTACAAATGTTCTTCAATGTAGATTACATTCTGTCTGAAAAAAGTCAAGTGATCATAGATTGTTCTCTAATTTTGATCGCCAGTGTAGAACCCAATTTAAGGAGCGCCCTCTTAAATATGTAAGCCTGGATTTACCTTTTTTAGGTTTGTGTTACTTCTCCTGCATATTTTAATAGTCTACATTACAAATTGTGCACGCCTGAATGGGTAACTCGTTGATTAGCTGAAAACCTTTTTTTCTCAAAACCCATGAGGAAACATCTTATATTCCTTTTTGATCTGTTTATATAAATTCTTAGGTGGCGTCCAAGAGTAACTTCTGTAACCTCTGCTATGTACTGTAATATTGACCACTGATTTAGCAACACATGATATGGAAAGCCAATCTCCTGCTCCTTGTCATTTACAGTTAGGCTTTCTTTATACCAAATTTTTTGTTTCAGATCTGTATCTCATCAAATGAACTGTTCAAAAATTTGTGGGAAAAAATGTCCATTTAGTTGCAAAGTTTAGACTCAAAATGACTGTAAATAATACAATAATTATATTTTTACATTACTTTGTGCTCTTTTTATATAACTAATATAGTGCTACTTTTTAAAATGTCCTTTTTATTGTAATGATCCATCTTATATTAATTCTAATAAAATATCCTTGTTTGTACTACATGGATTTTTTCTGAGCAACTCTTAAATGTTTCATCTAACACTAATGTCCTCTTTATTTTTCCTGGTTGTGCTGATTTTTAAGATTACTCTAAGGCGGCCGTCACACGTATCTATATCGAGAGCGATATTGTAAGCGATCACGTGCACGCGCGATCGCTAACAATATCGCTCACATTGCTGGTGAGATGTCACACAGACAGACTCACCAGCGATGTGGAGCAGCGAGATCGCTGGTAACTATGGTACACATCGGGTTACTAGGAGCCGCGCGGCGCTTAGTAACCCGACGTTTACCATAGATACCATCTCCCAGCATAGGCTCTGCCGCTGGGAGATCGTTAATCGTGGTGTCACACACCACGATGAAGCAGATTGAACAATCAATGATCTCTTGATATGAGCTCCGGCTCCCATATCTGTGATGTAACGATCAAGCGATTTTACATTGTAAAATCGCTCGATCACACGCAGCGATGCACAAACGATATCGCTTAAGCGATCAAAAAGCAGATTGCTTAAACGATATCGTTCACAATATTGAACCGTGTGACGGCCGCCTATAGGCCACTTTACACACACCAACTTATCTGTCCAACTTCTGAACAACTTACTGGTTGCAGTGAAATCATGGACACATTGCTCCATTTTGTGGCTGTGTACAAATGGAACAATGTGTCCATGATTTCACTGCAACCAGTAAGTTGTTCAGAAGTTGGACAGACAAGTTGGTGTGTGTAAAGTGGCCTTAAGGCTAGGGTCAGACCTGAGTCTGTCCTGAGCCTGGCCAATCCATCAGAAACTTAGATTGGCCAGGCTCAGGGCAGACATAGGTCTGAATGTAGCCTAAGCCAAAATGGAAACTGTGGTCTTATATGCACTATCACAACATCCCTACCTTTGTTATCTTCCGTTAACAGTCATGTGTTAAAAGGTTTAATTCCAAAATTATTGGGGTTGATGTCACTTCTAGTTGTTACATAACAGACTTGGCAAATCAATTCTGTGTACATAACAAAGGGGGCATTGTTATACTGACCCTTAAGGTGCCGTCACACCTGGCGATGTCGCCTGCGACATCGCCGAAAAAGTGACGTATCAGCGATGTCGCTAGCGACGTCGCGCTGTGTAAATGAGCGGCGCGACCGCGTTTTATCGCTGGTCGCAGGTTGACAGGTTTACGGGAAGAACCGTAAACCTGTCAACCGGCGACCTGCGATAAGGCTGGATCGCGCCGTGTGACATCGCCAGAGCGATGTCGGCGGAGATCCAGCCTATACCGCAGCGTTGCTGCGTATCGCTCGCTGGGCTGAGCCCAGCCCAGCGAGCGATGTCACCGCCCGCATCGCTGCGGTGTCGCCGGCCGCAGCGATGCTGTGTGACAGCTGGCCAGTGATGTCGGGAGCGAGCGGGCACCCGCGCATCGCTTCCGACATCGCTGGCCAGATCGTGCTGTGTGACGGCACCAATAAAGAACTGTCATCCAAGTGTTGCTATAAAATGGTGCTCAAGTATTCAAGCTATTGAACTATACACATTAAACTTGTGTTGACCAAATTCACAGATATTGACGTGTTCAGATGATGGTTTACTTGCCAAAGAAGCGTTCCTGTGTATAGCATAGATGACAGAGATGGCAGTCAGCCGAATAATATGCTGAAGCATCGTTCAGTCGACAACCATCTAATATTTATGGCCATCTGAAAGGACCATTTCCAAAATTATTACAAAGAGGAAGGAGAAAAGGAAAAAATATCGCTCTACTAAGGTAGTAGATCTTTTATCCATTCAGAGGTATTGCAATAAAACTATAGGAATATTACTGAACTTTTACTTTTCAAAAGGAAACAAAAAGGCAACAGTATTGTAGAAGTGTCGAAAAATCATTGACCACAAAACGCACGAAACCTCCTCCTTTTATGAATCATATACAGTACTTTGAGGAATAAAATCATACAGACATGTAGATCAATAGTCATTAATGGTCCCCTAGGGCCCCCAAGTTCTTCTAAAGACCTTTATCGGAATTATGCCACGTACTTTAATAGAGCATTCTTTCCATAGTGATGGAATACAGACTGGTTAAATGGTGTTGGCATGACTCTTATGCTACTGTTTTTCTCATATGGAGTGAGGTAATTTTGTATACTCTACAGCAGGGGTCCCCAGCCACCGGTCCGCGGACCCGGCCGTCGGGTTCTTTATGCCGGTCCGCGGTGAGCTGCTGGCTTCCCCGCCCCCTGTGTGTCCCCGCCCACAGCAACCGTCACCTCCTCATCTACATGCCGCTTTGAGCCGAGGCTTCTCCCTCAGCTGCGTGCACAGATGTACGAGGGGAGCTGTCGGCCAATCAGTGCAGCAGCCATGCCCTGCCACACTGTTATTGGCCGACGGCTTCTCTCATACAGCAGCAGCTGAGGCAGAGATGTGGCCGGAGTTTCATATCTCGCGCTATTTCCAAGCGCATTTGTGATGTGTGCTTCACATGATGCACTTGGAAATAGCGCGAGATATGAAAAAAACTTCAGCCACGTCTCTGCCTCAGCTGCTGCTGTATGAACGAAGCCGGCAGGAGCGGTGAGCAGCAGCAGAACAGCATCTGTGTGTGTTTCAGGGGCAATGTGTGTGTGTGGGGGGTGGATTGTACTGGAGGCAGTATGTCTGTGTGTGTAGGCGCTATATGTGTGTGGGGCATTCAGGGGTCAGTGGGGGTTATACAAGGGGCAATGTGTGTGTGTGGGGGGTGGTTTGTACTGGGGGCAGTATGTCTGTGTGTGTAGGGGCAATATGTGTGATGGGCATTCAGGGGTCAGTGGGGGTTATACAAGGGGCAATGTCTGTGTGTGAGGGGTGGATTGTACTGGGGGCAGTATGTCTGTGTGTGTAGGGGCAATATGTGTGTGAGGCATTCAGGGGTCAGTGGGGGTTATACAAGGGGCAATGTCTGTGTGTGGGTTATACAAGGGGCAATGTCTGTGTGTGTGGGGGTTATACAAGGGGCAATGTCTGTGTGTGGGTTATACAATGGGCAATGTGTGTGGGGGGAGAATTTATGCTATATGGAGGGATGCGACACTGCATTATATTATATGGAAGGATATGAGGTTGCATTATACTTTATGGAGGGCTGTGTCGCTGGATTGTACTATATGGAGAGCTGTGACGCTGCATTATACAATGTGGAGGGCTGTGACGCTGCATTATACAATGTGGAGGGCTGTGACGCTGCATTATACAATGTGGAGGTAATACAAGTACAAGTATGGAGGAAAGAAGGAGGTCTTGGGAAGATCGAAGATTACGAGTTGGATGATATCGGGAGATTAGTCAATGTTAGTGGAGGGATTTGCAGAGGGGAGAAGTGGAGGAATAGCGAGGAGAGAGGTGCATTAGTCGGGCAGCAGAGTTAAGGACAGAATGGACAGGTGCAAGAGTGTTAGCAGGGAGGCCTCAGAGGAGGAGGTTGCAATAGTCGAGACAGGAGATGATGCACTAGTAGTTTAGTAGATTGAGGGTTGAGGAAGGAACGGATTCTGGAAATATTTTTGTGTTGGAGGTGGCAGGAGGTGACAAGGGCTTGGATGTGCGGTTTGAAGGACAAGGCAGAGTCAAGGGTTACTCCGAGGCAGTGGACTTCAGGTACAGGAAAAAGTGTGATGTCATTTATTGTGATAGATAGATCTGGGAGGTGTGTGAGATGGCGGAAAGATGATGAGTTCGGTTTTGTACAAGGTCAGTGACACCAATGGAAGAGAGGATGTGTAATAGGACACAGTGGTCGACTGTGTTGAATGCAGAGCACAGGTCAAGAAGGAGGAGGACGGAGAAACTGTCAGCTTTGGCCGTAAGTCGTTAGTAATTTTGGTCAGGGCAGTTTCGGTGGAGTGGTGGAGGCAGAAGCCGGATTGAAGGTTGTCAAAGAGAGAGTTGGATGAGAGGTGGGATGAGAGAACAGTGTGGACATGCTTTTCAAGAAGTTTGGAAGCGAGCAGGGATATGGGCCGGGAGCTGGATGTAGAAGTGGGTTCAAGGGATGGCTTCTTTAAGATAGGTGTAATTGTTGCATGTTTGAAAGCAGAAGGAAAGGTACCAGAAGTTAATGATAGGTTGAAGATGTGGGTTATAGCTGGGATAAGTGTTGTGGTGAGGTTGGGGAGGAAGTAGGATTGGATGGGGTCCAGTGCACAAGTGGTGAGGTGCGATCTGGAGAGGAGGTGTGCAAGTTCTCCTTCAGTGATAGAGGGGAGGAGGGTTAGTGGGGGAGAGGAATGTTCTGGTATACATGGAGGTTGTGGAGGTTGGGTAGCAAAGACTTGTCTGATCTGATCAATCTTGTTGGTGAAGTATGTTGCAAAGTCTTCTGCAGAGATACAAGAAGTAGGAGGGGCAGTGGTGGGCAGAGGAGGGTGTTAAATGTGTTAAATAACTGCTTGGGGTTGTGGGACAAAGAGGATATGAGGGTAATGAAGATATTCTGGTGATGAGTGCTGACTTGAATTTGAGAAGTGCTTGTTTGAATGCTGTGTAGTCTTCATGCGAGTATGTTTTCTTCCAGTTCCACTCTGCAACCCTAGATGCTCACTGCGATTTTTAGTGGAGTTTGTGTGCCAGGGTTGTCTGCCCAGATGAATAAAGTGTGGCGCTGATGGGCAGGAAGTGTAACTAGCTGATCTTGTGGAAGAATATTAAATACTAGATGGTGGCCCGATTCTAAAGAATCGGGTAGTCTAGAATCTATATAGAGTTTATTTAGTAATAGGTGAGTGCTGTGAAATTAATTGTGTGTATACAGGCGGCTCAGTGGTTAGCAGAGTATACGGTGGCTCAGTGGTCAGCAGTGAGTGCGGTGGCTCAGTGGTTAGCAGTGAGTGCGGTGGCTCAGTGGTCAGCAGTGAGTGCGGTGGCTCAGTGGTCAGCAGTGAGTGCGGTGGCTCAGTGGTCAGCAGTGAGTGCGGTGGCTCAGTGGTCAGCAGTGAGTGCGGTGGCTCAGTGGTCAGCAGTGAGTGCGGTGGCTCAGTGGTCAGCAGTGAGTGCGGTGGCTCAGTGGTCAGCAGTGAGTGCGGTGGCTCAGTGGTCAGCAGTGAGTGCGGTGGCTCAGTGGTCAGCAGAGAGTGCGGTGGCTCAGTGGTCAGCAGTGAGTGCAGCACAGGCTGGAGGGGCAGAGGTGAGGGGAAGGAGGAGGAGGCAGAGGAGTGCGATGGAACTGTGAGGGGTCTAGAGGCAGGGAGGGGTCAGAAGGTAGGGAGGGGGAGGCTGGGGGGCAGAGGAAGGGAGGCTGGGGGGCAGAGGACTGAGGGAGAGGGGGGGGGCAGAGGAGGAGCGCGAGGCTGGGGGGGCAGAGGAGAGCGGAGGCTGGGGGGGCAGAGGAGAGCGGAGGCTGGGGGGGCAGAGGAGAGCGGAGGCTGGGGGGGCAGAGGAGAGCGGAGGCTGGGGGGGCAGAGGAGAGCGGAGGCTGGGGGGGCAGAGGAGAGCGGAGGCTGGGGGGCAGAGGAGAGCGGAGGCTGGGGGGGCAGAGGAGAGCGGAGGCTGGGGGGGCAGAGGAGAGCGGAGGCTGGGGGGGCAGAGGAGAGCGGAGGCTGGGGGGGCAGAGGAGAGCGGAGGCTGGGGGGGCAGAGGAGAGCGGAGGCTGGGGGGGCAGAGGAGGCGGGGAAGGCGGGGGGGCAGAGGAGAGGGAGCTGGGGGGCAGGGAGAGGCTGGGGGGCAGAGGAGGCTGGGGGTCAGAGGAGAGCGGAGGCTGGGGGGTCAGAGGAGAGCGGAGGCTGGGGGGTCAGAGGAGAGCGGAGGCTGGGGGGTCAAGAGGAGAGCGGAGGCTGGGGGGGTCAGAGGAGAGCGGAGGCTGGGGGGTCAGAGGAGAGCGGAGGCTGGGGGGTCAGAGGAGAGCGGAGGCTGGGGGTCAGAGGAGAGCGGAGGCTGGGGGGGCAGAGGAGAGCGGAGGCTGGGGGGGCAGAGGAGAGCGGAGGCTGGAGGGGCAGAGGAGAGCGGAGGCTGGGGGGGCAGAGGAGAGCGGAGGCTGGGGGGGCAGAGGAGAGCGGAGGCTGGGGGGGCAGAGAGAGCGGAGGCTGGGGGGCAGAGGAGAGCGGAGGCTGGGGGGGCAGAGGAGAGGCGGAGGCTGGGGGGGCAGAGGAGAGCGGAGGCTGGGGGGGCAGAGGAGAGCGGAGGCTGGGGGGGCAGAGGAGAGCGGAGGCTGGGGGGGCAGAGGAGAGCGGAGGCTGGGGGGCAGAGGAGAGCAGAGGCTGGGGGGGCAGAGGAGAGCAGAGGCTGGGGGGGCAGAGGAGAGCAGAGGCTGGGGGGGCAGAGGAGAGCGGAGGCTGGGGGGGCAGAGGAGAGCGGAGGCTGGGGGGGTCAGAGGAGAGCGGAGGCTGGGGGGGTCAGAGGAGAGCGGAGGCTGGGGGGTCAGAGGAGAGCGGAAGCTGGGGGGTCAGAGGCTGGGGGGTCAGAGGAGAGCGGAGGCTGGGGGGGCAGAGGAGAGCGGAGGCTGGGGGGGCAGAGGAGAGCGGAGGCTGGGGGGTCAGAGGAGAGCGGAGGCTGGGGGGTCAGAGGAGAGCGGAGGCTGGGGGGTCAGAGGAGAGCGGAGGCCGGGGGGTCAGAGGAGAGCGGAGGCCGGGGGGTCAGAGGAGAGCGGAGGCCGGGGGGTCAGAGGAGAGCGGAGGCCGGGGGGTCAGAGGAGAGCGGAGGCCGGGGGGTCAGAGGAGAGCGGAGGCCGGGGGGTCAGAGGAGAGCGGAGGCCGGGGGGTCAGAGGAGAGCGGAGGCTGGGGGGGTCAGAGGAGAGCGGAGGCTGGGGGGGGGCAGAGGAGAGCGGAAGCTGGGGGGGCAGAGGAGAGCGGAGGCTGGGGGGGCAGAGGAGAGCGGAGGCTGGGGGGGCAGAGGATAACGGAGGCTGGAGGGCTGAACACTCACTGGGCTGTTGGCGGTCAGCGGCAAGGCTGGCGGCGGTTTCCGGAGGCCGGCCCCGGAGTGCGGGCGGGGCTAGCTCCGTGATGGAGGAGAGTCAGCGGGTGTGTGGGAGAGAGTGGCAGGACTGGGAGCGGTGCCGGCGGAGGCCGCACACCGGAGTGTGGGCCGGTCCGGGCCGGTTCCCGCATGTTGGTGGGCGCACAGCAGGCTGTGTGCGGAGCCAGTGGCGGGATGGCGGTCCCTGATGGAGAGTGGGCGGTGAGCAGCAGGGCTGTGGGCCGGATGTGGGTGGGCGCAGACGGGGCTCTGTGCAGGGCCGGTGGCGGGATAACGGCGAGTGTGTGGCGCTTTAGCGCCCACGGCGAGGCGCTGTGCCATTTTGACAGCGGCTCGCGGTGAGCGCTATGCGCTCACCGCTCGTGGGTCTGGTACTTCCGGTTCCGGTCTTTGACACAGGGCGCAGGCCATCACGGAAGTTGAGCGGATTGGCGGGAAGTGGCCTTCGGTTTTTATATATAAGATATATATATAGCAGTACGATGGTATATGGTGGTAATTAGAGCACATGTATAGCAGCACTATAGTATATGGCGGTAGATTATAGTAAATGTATAGCAGCACTATAGTATATGGCGGTACATTACAGTACATGTATAGCAGCACTATAGTATATGGTGGTACATTATAGCACATGTATAGCAGCACTATGGTATATGGCGGTACATTACAGTACATGTATAGCAGTGCTATGGTATATGGCGGTACATTACAGTACATGTATAGCAGCACTATGGTATATGGCAGTACATTATAGCACATGTATAGCAGCACTCTGGTATATGGCAATACTGCGGTGACCGCGGTCCCCCACTCCTCCTGGCCCCCGGTCGTCCACAGTAAAAATAAAAAAATCCTCAGTGAGGATACTCACCTGTCCGGCGGCTCGCTCCGCCTCCGCCTTGTAGGTCCTACAGGCCTTTAGGACCTGTAGTTGCCTGGGCAAGCAATCAGCTGAGGAGGTGAGGGGGGGCAGGATTGTGTTGGGGGGGCAGAATTGAGCGAGTGGGGAAAGAGGATGGAGGCGGGGCAACAGGATGGAGGCGGGGCAACAGGATGGAGGCGGGGCAACAGGATGGAGGCGGGGCAACAGGATGGAGGCGGGGGGCAGGATGGAGGCGGGGGGGCAGGATGGAGGCGGGGGGGCAGGATGGAGCGAGCGGGGCAGGATGGAGGCGGGGGAGCAAGAAGAGCGGGGGGCAGGATGGATTGAGCGGGGCAGGATGGAGGCGGAGGAGCAGGATGAAGCCGAAGGGCAGGATTGAGCAGGATGGAGCGGGAGGAGCAGGATGGAGGCAGATGAGCAGAATGGAGCAAGCGGGGCAGGATGAGTAAGCGTGAGGGCAGGATGGAGGCGGGGGAGCAAGAACAGCGGGGGTGAGGATGGAGCGAGCGGGGCAGGATGGAGCGAGCGGGGCAGGATGGAGCGAGCGGGGCAGGATGGAGCGAGCGGGGCAGGATGGAGCGAGCGGGGCAGGATGGAGCGAGCGGGGCAGGAAGGTGCAAGGGGGGCAGGAAGGTGCAAGGGGGGCAGGATGGTGGGTTGCGGAGCAGGATGGGGTGGCGGAGCAGGATGGAGGGGGCGGAGCAGGATGGAGGGGGCGGAGCAGGATGGAGGGGGCGGAGCAGGATGGAGGGGGCGGAGCAGGATGGAGGGGGCGAGCAGGATGGAGAGGGGCAGGATGGAGACGGAGGGGCAGGATGGAGACGGAGGGGCAGGATGGAGACGGAGGGGCAGGATGGAGACGGAGGGGCAGGATGGAGACGGAGGGGCAGGATGGAGGTGAGTGGCGCAGGATGGACAGAGCGAGGCAGGATGGAGAAGGCAGGGCAGGATGGAGGCGGCAGGGCAGGATGGAGATGGCAGGGCAGGATGGTGGTGGGGGAGGGGGGAGGATGTAGGGGGCGGGGCAGGATGTTGGCGGGGGGTGATGGTGGTGGGGGTGCGGGATGGAGTCGGGGGGGCAGGATGGTGTTGGGGGGCAGGATGGATAGGGGGGGCAGGATGGATAGGGGGGGCAGGATGGAGGCGCTCCTCGTGACCCCTTCCGCTCCCCGCGGCACCCGTCCCTCTGGGCCTCCAGTCTCTGCGGCCGCCCTCCCTCTGGGGCTGCCACACCCCCTCCCCTTCATGGTGATAATAAAAATAAAAAAACCTCAGTGAGGATACTTACCCTGCGGCGGCTCGCTCCACCCGTCTTGTAGGTGGCAGGACAGGAGCTGTCGTTGGCTGGGAAACCGATCTGCTGGGGGTGAGTGGGCAAAGCGGGGGTCAGTGGGCAGAGTGGGGGATGAGTGGGAAGAGCAGGGGTTAGTGGGCAGAGTCATTGGGCAGAGCAGGGGTCAGTGGGCATAATCAGTAGTCAGAGCAGGGTCAGTAGGCAGAGCTGGGGTCTGTGGGCAGAGCTGGGGTCAGTGGGCATGGTCAGTAGCCAGAGGGGGGGGGTAGGTAGGCAGAGCAGGGTCAGAGGGCAGAGCGGGGGTGAGTGGGCAGAGTGGGGGGTGAATGGGCAGAGCATGGTCAGTGAGCAGGATTGGGGCATCAGTGGTCAGAGCAGGGTCATAGCGGGGGTCAGTGGTCAGAGCAGGGGTTAATGGGCAGAGTGATTGGGCAGAGCAGGGGTCAGTGGGCACAGTCAGTAGGCACAGCAGGGGTTAGTGGGAAAAATCAGTGGGTAGAGCAGGGGTGAGTGGGCAGAGCAGGGGTGAGTGGGCACAGTCAGTGAGCAGAGCAGGGGTCAGCGGGCAGAGCGGGGGTGGGAGTGGGCAGAGCAGGGTTTAGTGGGCATAGCAAGGGTTATTGGGCACAGTCAGTGGGCAGAACAGGGGTTAGTGGGCAGAGCGGCGGTCAGTGGGCACAGTGAGTGGGCAGAGAAGGGTGAGTGGGTAGAGCATGGGTGAGTGGGCACGGTCAGTTGGCAGAGCAGGGGTCAGTGGGCATGGTGAAAGGGCAGAGCGGGGGGTGAGTGAACAGAGGGTGGTCAGTGGGCAGGCCAGGGTGAGTGGTAAAAGCAGGGGCGAGTGGGCAGAGCGGGGGTGAGTGGGCAGAGCGGGAGTAAATGAGCAGAGCAGGGTCAGTAGGCAGTGTGAGGGGTCAGTGGCCAGAGCATGGTCAGTGGGCAGTGTGAGGGGTAAGTGGGCATAGCATGTTCAGTGGGCAGTGTGAGGCGTGAGTGGGCAGTGTGAGGGGTCAGTGGGCAGTGTGAGGGGTCAGTGGGCAGAGCAGGGTCAGTGTGAGGGGTGAGTGGGCAGAGCAGGGTCAGTGGGGTGTGTGAGGGGTCAGTGGGCAGAGCAGGGTGAGTGGGCATTGAGGGGTCAGTGGGCAGAGCATGTTCAGTGGGCAGAGGAGGGTCAGTGGGCAGTGTGAGGGGTCAGTGGGCTGAGCAGGGTGAGTGGGCAGAGCAGGGTCAGTGAGGGGTCAGTGGGCAGAGCAGGGTCAGTGTGAGGGGTCAGTGGGGGGTGAGTAGGCAGAGCAGGATGAGTGGCCAGTGTGAGGGGTCAATGGGGCGAGCAGGGTGAGTGGGCAGAGCATGGTCAGTGGGCATAATGGTGGGTGAGTGGACAGAGAGGGGGTGAGTGAGCAGAGAGGGGGTGAGTGGGCAGAATGTGGGTGAGGGGGCAGAGAGGGGTGAGTGGGCAGAGTTTGGGGGTGAGTGGTCAGAGTGTGGGTCAGTGGTCAGAGTGGGGGTGAGTGGGCAGAGCAGGGGCAGAGTGGGGGTGAGGGGGGCAGAGGGGGTGAGTGGGCAGAGATGGGGGTGAGTGGGCAGACTTGGGGGGTGAGTGGGCAGAGTTGGGGGGTGAGTGGGCAGAGTTGGGGTCAGTGGTCAGAGTGGGGGTGAGTGGGCAGGGTCAGAGTGGGGGTCAATGGTCAGAGTGGGGGTGGGTGGGCAGAGCAGGGTCAGGGGCAGAGTGGGGGTCAGTGTGCAGAGTGGGGGTGAGGGGGCAAAGAGGGGGTCAGGGGGAAGAGTAGGGGGGTGAGTGGGCAGAGTTTGGGGGTGAGTGGGCAGAGTGAGGGTCAGTGGACAGAGTGGGGGTGAGTGGGCAGAGCAGGGTCAGGGGCAGAGAGAGGGTCAGTGTGCAGAGTGGGGGTGAGGGGGCAGAGAGGGGTTCAGGGGGAAGAGTAGGGGGGTGAGTGGGCAGAGTTTGGGGGTGAGTGGGCAGAGTGGGGGCCAGTGGTCAGAGTGGGGGTCAGTGGGCAGAGCAGGGGCAGAGTGGGGGTCAGTGTGCAGAGTGGGGGTGAGGGGGGCAGAGAGGGGTTCAGGGGGAAGAGTAGGGGGGTGAGTGGGCAGAGTTTGGGGGTGAGTGGGCAGAGTGGGGGCCAGTGGTCAGAGTGGGGGTCAGTGGGCAGAGCAGTGGCAGAGTGGGGGTCAGTGTGCAGAGTGGGGGTGAGTGGGCAGGGTCAGGGGCAGAGTGGGGGTCAGTGGGCAGAGCAGGGGGTGAGGGGGGCAGAGGGGGTGAGTGGGCAGAGTTGGGGGGTGAGTGGGCAGAGTTGGGGTCAGTGGTCAGAGTGGGGGTCAGTGGTCAGAGTGGGGGTCAGTGGGCAGAGCAGGGTCAGGGGCAGAGTGGGGGTCAGTGGGCAGAGTGGGGGTGAGGGGGCAGAGTGGGGGTGAGGGGGCAGAGAGGGGGTCAGGGGGAAGAGTAGGGGGGTGAGTGGGCAGAGTTTGGGGGTGAGTGGGCAGAGTGGGGGCCAGTGGTCAGAGTGGGGGTCAGTGGGCAGAGCAGGGGCAGAGTGGGGGTGAGGGGGGCAGAGAGAGGGTGAGGGGGCAGAGTTGGGGGGTGAGTGGTCAGAGTGGGGGTCAGGGGCAGAGAGGGGTTCAGGGGGAAGAGTAGGGGGGTGAGTGGGCAGAGTTTGGGGGTGAGTGGGCAGAGTGGGGGCCAGTGGTCAGAGTGGGGGTCAGTGGGCAGAGCAGGGGCAGAGTGGGCAGAGAGGGGGTGAGTGGTCAGAGTGGGGGTCAGGGGCAGAGTGGGGGTCAGTGGTCAGTGTGGGGGTGGGTGGTCAGAGTGGGGGTCAGGGGCAGAGTGGGGGTCAGTGGTCAGTGTGGGGGTGGGTGGTCAGAGTGGGCGTCAGGGGCAGAGTGGGGGTCAGTGGTCAGTGTGGGGGTGGGTGGTCAGAGTGGGGGTCAGGGGCAGAGTGGGGGTCAGTGGTCAGTGTGGGGGTGGGTGGTCAGAGTGGGCGTCAGGGGCAGAGTGGGGGTCAGTGGTCAGTGTGGGGGTGGGTGGTCAGAGTGGGCGTCAGGGGCAGAGTGGGGGTCAGTGGTCAGTGTGGGGGTGGGTGGTCAGAGTGGGGGTCAGTGTGGGGGTCAGGGGCAGAGTGAGGGTCAGTGGTCAGTGTGGGGGTGGGTGGGCAGAGCGGGGGTGAGGAGATCGTGGGTCAGTGTGCAGGGCAGGGGGATGAATAGGCAGAGTAGGTGAGATCGGGACAGGACCTTTGATGACGTCACGGTCATGTGATATGTGACTCCACCCATCATCGTGACGTCATCAGAGGTCCTCAAGCCCCATGAATAGAGATCGTGGCTGGCTGGAGGGAGCTGTGGTAAGAGGCGGGGGGGTGACCGGAGAGTGGGGGGGTGACAGGAGAGTGGGGGGTGACCGGAGAGTGGAGGGCGGCTATGGTGACAGGCAGGGGGGTGATGGGGCAGCGGGGGGAAGTGTTGTGACAGGCGGGGAGCGCGGGCAGTGGAGGATGGCTATGGTGACAGGCAGGGGGGTGATGGGGCAGCAGGGCTGTGGGCCGGATGTGGGTGGGCGCAGACGGGGCTCTGTGCAGGGCCGGTGGCTGGGGCTCTGTGGGTCTGGTGCTTCCGGTTCCGGTGTTTGACACAGGAGGGAGGCCATCACGGAAGCGGAAGCGGATTTTGGGCGGAAGTGGCCTTCGGGTTTTATATAATAGATAGCCCACTTTGGGGAGAGGGTGATAGAAAGATCAAAGGTACTAGAAAGATGTTGTGAAAGTGTTCCCCAAACTTCCTGTATCCTCGGGCAATCCCAGAGACAGTGGTAAATGTCAGCTGGGGAATTATTGTATTTAGGGCAAGGATAGTCAGTAACGATTACCTCGAAAAAGAAAAAGAACCGAGATGCGGGGATCGAGTCCTCAAAGTCGTCTTGCATAACGCCAACCCAAAACTACTGACCATAGTAAGGAGTTCTCTTTAACCTCTATTGGGACTGGTCATAGATGGAGCAGAGCAGGGAGACTAAAAGGTCCACACATAGCTTTATCTATTGAGGTATTAGTAAAGCGGGTGGAAGCACTGATCTAATCCTGAGAGTGTTGAAAGACAGTTGCTATGCTGTAGAGGCTTACATGCAGGAAAATAAGGCCACCAAAGAATTTAACTTGTTGCAACTTAAAAATACTGATTCTAGAACCCCATTCTGAACCCCAAATAAATCAATGACAGGCCCTCGTTAGCAGCTGGTCTCGCCTTAGATAGCAGAACCAGCAATGTTTGTGAGGGAAAAAGAAATTTGGGGAAAGAGATCATTTTAATAAGTTGAGCCCTACCTGCAAAGGACAATTTTAGAGATTTCCATGATTGAGTTTCCTAAATAACTGATAAGAGGACGGACATTGAATTTATAAGTATTGTGGGGGTTTGAGGGCAAAATTAACTCCAAGATAAGGCAGGGAATCTCTCCTCCACTGAAAGGGAAAAGGGAACGGCCACCATTTCTGAGTAGTTTTAAAAATTGTTAAAGCATGAGATTTAGTGAAGTTTATACAAAACCCCGAAACCAAACAGCATGACTGTGCCACCACCACGATTCATTGTAGGTAGAGTGTTCATTTCAGTGAATACTTCATTCTTCTTCCTCCAAATATACTCTGATCCATAGGACAAAACAAAATTTAGTTTTGATTTAATTCTCCACGGAACAAAGTCCCAAAATGTTAGTGTCATCTTCATATGGTGTTGAATATATTGGAGCTGCCTTTTCTTCTGCTATTAGATCAGTATAGGTAGATGTCTAGAAGTTCAGGTATTTAATTTGTACCTTTGAGTGTGAAATTAAACCTCAGTGCCTACTACCAGCAAATCTTGATAAACAAGTGCAAAAACAGTATATGAATCACACAAAAGGCGCTCTGCTGTAAAAATATAAATAAATAGCAAGTGCTGTAACAAAAACAGGGCCTTTTGGTTTATACGTTTCTGCAAGAAAACGTACAATAAGCTGTCTCACCCACTCCACGGTAGGCCCTGATAGAGACAGTCCTAACTCTGTCCCTAGTGCTACGGTAAAAACCTGCCAGTGTGTACATACCTCAGCTGGACAGGGTGCGGGAGAGCACAGGACTATCTCACCTTGTAGGGCTGTGTGGGTGGCAGCTCTGTGTGCAGACTTCATATGGGAGGGGCAGGTGCCTCCAATATCTGCTGTTACCAGCAGTGGTGAATACAAGGGCAAAAAAATATGAGTCTGCACACATTGGAAGCAGCAGTGTGAACTGCAACCAATCCCCACCAAAAACATGATAAACAAGTGCAAAAACAGTATATGAATCACACAAAAGGCGCTCTGCTGTAAAAATATAAATAAATAGCAAGTGCTGTAACAAAAACAGGGCCTTTTGGTTTATACGTTTCTGCAAGAAAACGTACAATGAACTGTCTCACCCACTCCACGGTAGGCCCTGATAGAGACAGTCCTAACTCTGTCCCTAGTGCTACGGTAAAAACCTGCCAGTGTGTACATACCTCAGTTGGACAGGGTGCGGGAGAGCACAGGACTATCTCACCTTGTAGGGCTGTGTGGGTGGCAGCTCTGTGTGCAGACTTCATATGGGAGGGGCAGGTGCCTCCAATATCTGCTGTTACCAGCAGTGGTGAATACAAGGGCAAATAGCAGATATTGGAGGCACCTGCCCCTCCCATATGAAGTCTGCACACAGAGCTGCCACCCACACAGCCCTACAAGGTGAGATAGTCCTGTGCTCTCCCGCACCCTGTCCAGCTGAGGTATGTACACACTGGCAGGTTTTTACCGTAGCACTAGGGACAGAGTTAGGACTGTCTCTATCAGGGCCTACCGTGGAGTGGGTGAGACAGCTTATTGTACGTTTTCTTGCAGAAACGTATAAACCAAAAGGCCCTGTTTTTGTTACAGCACTTGCTATTTATTTATATTTTTACAGCAGAGCGCCTTTTGTGTGATTCATATACTGTTTTTGCACTTGTTTATCATGTTTTTGGTGGGGATTGGTTGCAGTTCACACTGCTGCTTCCAATGTGTGCAGACTCATATTTTTTTGCCCTACCAGCAAATCTTGCAGTAAATATTTTACAGCCACTCAAGGATTTTTGATCAGCTGCCTACTCAGGATTCTGGCATGTCCCAATAGTGTATCCAGTGTTTTTTTTTACTTTGAACTTGCAAACTAGACTTCTAAGGATATTTTCACACTGGATATTTTTGATCCATTGCTGGTGCTGCATTTTTTTTAAACTGCACCAAAAACAGATCAGTCATTGCATCTGCCAGCAAAGTGAATAGGATTTTCAATTTGCTGTGCTGACGTCCTTGTTTTTGACTGCTACGTAAGAGGTGCAGAAAACGTATAAAAAAAATAATGAGCATGTCAATTAGTGCTCCTTTTTTCTGCTGAGCTTTCCACACCACCAATGCTCCATTACTTACCCTCCTTGGCGATCCCACTGTGAGCCCTGGCAATGTCTTCCATCCGGGCATCAGCAGGAACTGCAAGTATGGTACTGACAGCACCTGCCCATGTGACTCAGCCTGAGAGTCACATGGTGCAAGGTCCTGTATGTACTCGTACTACTCACAGGTCCTGCAGGAAGACATCGCTGGGAAGGGTAAGAAAGTATGGGTGTGTCTCTATCTGTGTGTGTGTCTGTCTGTCTGTGTATTCTGAAAACGGAGCAAAAAAGCAGCACAGATAATTGATACGTTTGTGATGCTTTTTTGCAAAAAGAGAATCTGTTTTTGGTGCAGAAACTGCATCAAAAACAGATCAACAAAAACAGAGCACTCTCCTTTTTGTATCATTTACTTTGTACAAGGCAATGATCACTTCTATGAATTTTTTGGACCACTTAGTGAACTTTAGGCCATTAGACATGAGGAATAGGCTCAGATTTTTCATTTAAGCTGCTGGAAGCTAGTCTCTAAAAAAATAATTTGTTGAAAAAAAGGAGTATCTGAAAGGAGTTTTCTGTGAAAATGAAAAAAAAAACAATGACATTAAAAATAAAGTCATAAATATCTTTGATTGCTAACCAAAAATGTTGTTGCCTCAGGGGAGTAATCCATAATAGTGCAAATGGTGTTTGTGATATCAAAATCCCTCCAGACTGAACACACTGTATGTGATTACAACTATTCAGCCTTGAAAAATCCAAGGAACCATACTGCTCCCACATAGGCCTCAAAAGGCACTCAACCCATCCTATTTACATTAAAAGGATAGCTGACATTAATTTTAAATTATTTACTTTGAATTGTTAGTGTTTTTTTATTTTTTTAATTAATGTTAAATATAACATTTTTTAGGTTCTATCTATTTTAACTTTTTTATATTATCTTGAGTTTGGCGCTGATGGCAAAATATTGTTATATAGTTGGACAGTTGTGACTGTCAAATTCTATTGTTTCTAACACAATGTTGCCAGCAGTGTTCTTCAGAACAACAGGTAATGAGATATTCCCAACAGTCAACACATGCTATTTTCCATTACAAGCACAACTCAAATCCCGTGTGGATGACTCCCTAATGGAAACTGTGCTGTCCATGAAACAGGAAATTCCATACTATATAATCTGGCATTGAACCTACACAATTTTAATTAACTTGTTCAACAGTTATATTAAAACCTTAAGGCAAATTTACATACATATTTGTGATTGTGAAGGTTTTCAGGTGTGGAGTGAGCTCAGGACCTGAGCTGCTCCAACACACAGATGCCGGCTATATTATATAGCTGCCATTTGTCCTTAACACCAACAGCTGGATTTGAACCCTGATCACTGCTGTTAACTATTTAAATCTCTAAGGCCCATTTCACATAGGCGTTTTTGCCCGGATCCGGCGGATCCGGACGAAAAAATGCATCTGCCGCGAGTGCCACCTAATGGCCGCACTTGTGGCACACTTGCGACAAGCCCCATGCATTGTTTATGGGGCTTGCAGTAAGGTGCTGCAAATGTGGTTGCGGCAGTTGCGAAACAAAAACGCGGTCAGCCGCCTTTTTTTGTTTAGCGGCCGCAACTGCCGCATCTGCCGCAACCGCACTTGCCGCACCTGCTGCACCTTACTGCAAACCCCATAGACAATGCATGTTGTGCAAGTGCGGCCGTTAGGCGGCAGAAGCGGTAAATTTGCATATTTACATGTGGCGACACCTCCGGCGACGCACCGGCTATCTGACAGGCGGCATCGCTTCTGGGGTGTCTAAAAGCCCCAGCGGCGATGCTGTGACATGGGAGCCTATGGCTCCCATTGCCTGTCAGATCACCGTCCCCCTGTTACATGGGGCGATGTCTACACATTGCTCCTGAGTGCTCACCTGGTTTCAGAGCACTGATGTGAAACAAGGCGACCACTCAAGAGGCGATATGTAGTGCTGACATCGCCCCTTTACATTAGGCGATGCAGGGGCGATATCGGCGCCGATAGGCCATGCCCCTACGTTGCCTAAGAAATCGGCGGTGCCGTCGCCAGGTGTGACGGAACCCTAAGGGTACCTTTACACACGGCAACCTTTCTAGGAATTTCACTAGCAACGTACTGGTTGCAGTGAAACCATGGACACATTGTTCTATCTTGTTGCTGTGTACAAATGGAACAAGGTCTCCATGATTTCACTGCAACCAGTAAGTTGCCAGTGAAATTCCTAGAAAAGTTGCCGTGTGTAAAGGTACCTTTAGGGTTATGTTCTACATGGACTATCGAAGCATTGTACCGTAGTTCATGCCAAAACAGCTTCTTTAAAAATCACCCCAATAGACCATGTTCCTGTAAATACTTCAAATAGAATCCAGAACTTTAATCGCAAGGAAATTTTATGGATCCATAAGCTTAACACCATTCAATCATTCAAATTAAATGAAATAACTGATCTCTTCTCTTAGTAATGTAAATGGATGTATTACCTCTGACCTGTATATTCATTATGTGCTGGAGAAATGGCTTTTCATAAAGATTTTTAGGTTCTTGGAACCACTGTTATTGCAGGAGAGGCTGTATACATATACTCAGGGCCGCCATCAGGGCCTGACTACTCTGACAGTTGTCAGGGGCCTAGAAGTGATGGACATGAGAAGGGCCCGGATGAGAGGTGAGGGGATGGGCTACAATCTCCTCCATGCCCCACCCCCTCACATCTTCTACGAGCCCCCCTCTCTTTCTCGGCGGCTGTGGGCCGCGGCAGGTCCGCACTGGGGATCTGGCATCCCCACTTGTCAGCTTTGTCTGCTGGCCCTTTAAATAATGTGGAGGTGGCACCAGCTCTCCCAGGACTGCTCGCACAGGAGGCCTCTTACCAAGTAAGGCTGGGGCCTGTGCAAGCGTCACTAAGTTTCCCTGTGGGCGGGCGGAATTGCCCGTCTTCTCTGGCTGGCATCCTCAGCGTCTCCATGGTGATTCTGTCCTCCACAAAGCACTGGGCCAGTGGGCCTGCTGCCACCATCCGCCACCCGACACCCCTCATCTCCAACCTGCAGGACATCAGACGCCTGCAGACCCTGCTGAGGTTGCTCAGCGCTGTGAGTTCACAGTGTCAAGCAGATGAATTAGGGGTATCTTCAAGCTGTATCTGCTGGGGGAGGGGAGGGAACAGGGCATGCTGGGAGTAGTAACTTCTGGAGTTTTGCATTTCCCTTAGGCCGGGGCTTCGAGGATGTATGATGAGAGTTGTAGTTTTCTTATCTCCTTGGTTTCTGCAGGGCATGCTGGGACTTGTAGTCCACCGTGGAGACTCTTTTCACCATGCTGGGTGTTCTAGTTTGTTATGGAGGCTCTGTGCAGCATGTTGAGGGATGTAGTCAGCTCTAGAGGGCTGTGCTGGGGTTGTAGTCTACTGTGGTGGGCTCTGCTGGGGGTTGTAGTCTACTGTGGGGGTTCTGCTGGGGGTTGTTGTCCATCGACAGGGCTCTTTTTGGCACGCTGGGGGCTGTAGTCAACTGTGGGGGGCTCTGCTGGGGGTTGTAGTCCACTGAGGGGTTCTTCTTTTCATGCTGGGGGTTGTAGTGCACTCTGTTTTGTTTTTTTGGCATGCTAGGGGTTGTAGTCCACTGTGGGGCTTTGCTGGGGTTTGTAGTTCACTGGGGGATTCTTCTTTGCATGCTGGGGGTTGTATTCTGCTGTGGAGGGCTCCTCAGCCATTCTCCTTCATACAGTAAATCTCGGGGGGGCTTATACTGGAGGTCACATGACCACAGAAATAATGTGTGTGTATTGTGCCCATTGTGGGCGCTATATAGGCTGTGTGATCTCCTGACCTGTGCCATGGCAGTGCCCTGTGGTCTTATATATATATATATATATAAAACAGAAAAAAAACTGCACAGCACTCACAGACTAATGTGAACCGGTGCCAGCAGGGCTGCTGGATCAAATAACTAGAAAAAAATACTCTGCAGCACTCTACAGATCTACTCATCAGACCTGAAGTCACTTTGTCGCAGTTGATGAGCAAACAGACATTGGCCAATGTGTGTACCAAGAACTTCAGAAATAAAAAGATAAGATTTTGAGTTCTTTGAAAAAAACTTAAGTTTTTAAACTTTTTTCTCATATATATATAGCTTGTTAGCATATGGACATCATTGGGAGTAGCCGAGTGCTGCAGAGTATTTTTTCTAGTTATATATATATATATATATATATATATATATATATATATATATATATATATAAATATATATATTTGTATATTACACACTCACTGTAGCCTCCCATGTGTACACCACAGTCTCCAGTATATATGCTACAGTGTCCTATGTATATATCGCAGGCAGTCTCTGCCTGCTATGTATAGACAGCAGTTTCCTATGTATATACAGCAGTCTCTTAAGTGGCATCTATACCGCTGTCTCCTATATGGTGTATATACAGTAGTCTGTCTCCTATGTGAGGTATTTAGCATAATATAAGAAGTTTGCTGCTTTGTTTATAGTATATAATGTAGAGTGTGACTATTGTGTACAGCCAGCTGCAGTTTCTATTGTGTATTCTCTAATGTGTGTATAGCCAGCATCAGTCTCTATTGTGTATTCTCTATTGTGTACAGCCAGCAGTCTCTATTGTGTTGTACAGGCTGGCCTTATAGCATGGATGTGACCAACAGGCTTGGCTCTGACACTGTGCTTCACATGTACGTGTGTGACTGATGCTCTTTTGGTGACCTGGTGTCTATAGATAACACCAGTCTTCTCCTTGTTAGCATGACTGGACGCAGGTTCCACAACCGCCCCCATTGCTTGGGTTGCAGGGGACTGAGCATTGATATTCAGACATCTGTGTTACCTCCCAGTGGAGCTGGCAGCCTGCTGCTGGGTGCAATGGATATTTGACCTGGCTGATTTTTGGTGAGATTTTTTCTGAGTTTAATGTCCTGTTTCAGTGATTTTTTAATAGTTGGTGGTTTTCCACTAAACAAGCATATGGGTAACATATGGTTAGGACTCACAAACGTGAGGGCCCTTGACGGTGGGTTACGAGCTTACGTTATTTTGGCCAAAGTATCCACTAACACCTCACATTTTTATCTATAGTGTTTTGTTGCATCTTTTTATCCTTTTGCAGTTTGAGGTTTAGCCCTCTGGGGGTGTCTGTTATTTGTGATGCATGTATTGGTGCGGAGCTGCCCACCTGGCCTTATAGCATGGGTGTGGACAACAGGCTTGGCTCTGACACTGTGCTTCACATGTACGTGTGTGACTGACGCTCTTATGGTGACATGGTGTCTATAGATACCACCAGTCTCCTCCTTGTTAGCATGGCTGGATGCAGGTGTCACAACCGCCCCCATTGCTTGGGTTGCAGGGGACTGAGCACTGGTATTCAGACATCTGTGTTACCTCCCAGTGGAGCTGGCAGCCTGCTGCTGGGTGCAATGGATATTTGACTGGCTGATTTTCGGTGAGTTTTTTTCTATTGTTTTGTACAGCCAGCATCAGTCTATATTCTGTATACAGCCAGCACTAGTCTCTATTGTATATTCTCTACTGTGTATACAGACAGCAGCTGGGTACATTGTGTATACGGCCTGCAGCCATCTCCATTGTCTACACGACCCGCAGCCCTCTCTATTGTATATACAGCCAGCAGCAGTGTCTATTGTGTATTTTCTATTGCGTATACAGCGAGTAGCAGTCACTATTGTGTATACAGCTATTGAGTATTCAGCCCAAAGCTGTCTCAAGTGTGTGTGTGTATGTGTACATATGTGTGTGTATATATATTTATAAATATCTCCGTTTGTTTAGGTGAAGGCAGAGCCTGGGTGGAGGCGGAGCTAGGGTGGAGGCTGGGTGGAGTCATGGGGGCCTCAAAATATTGTTCTTAGGGGCCCCAAAATTCCTAGAGGCAGCCCTGCATATACTCTTTTTTTTCCATGGTCTAGTGTCCTTAAGAATTAGAAGTCATTATATACAGTGCCTTGTGAAAGTATTTGGCCCCCTTGAACTTTTCAGCCTTTTGCCACATTTCAGGCTTCAAACATAAAGGTATAAATTCTAATTTTTGTTGTGAAGAATCAACAACAAGTGGGACACAATCGTGAAGTGGAACAAAATTTATTGCATATTTTAAACTTTTTTAACAAATAAAAAACGAAAAGTGGGGCGTGCAATATTTTTCGGCCCGCTTGAGTTAATACTTTGAAGCGCCACCTTTTGCTGTGATTACAGCTGCAAGTCGCTTGGGGTATGTCTATCAGTTTTGCACATCGAGAGACTGAAATTCTTACCCATTCTTCCTTGCAAAACAACTCGAGCTCAGTGAGGTTGGATGAAGAGCGTTTGTAAACAGCAGTTTTCAGCTCTTTCCACAGATTCTCGATTGGATTCAGGTCTGGACTTTGACTTGGCCATTCTAACACCTGGATATGTTTATTTTTGAACCATTCCATTGTAGATTTTGCTTTATGTTTGGGATCATTGTCTTGTAGGAAGATAAATCTCCATCCCAGTCTCAGGTCTTTTGCAGACTCCAACAGGTCTGGTATTTGGCTCCGTCCATCTTCCCATCAATTTTAACCATCTTCCCTGTCCCTGCTGAAGAAAAGAAGGCCCAAACCATGATGCTGCCACTACCATGTTTGACAGTGGAGATGGTGTTTTGAGGGTGATGAGCTGTGTTGCTTTTGCGCCAAACATATCATTTTGCATTGTGCCCAAAAAGTTTGATTTTGGTGTCTCCCAGGTGGCTTGTGGCAAACTTCAAATGAGACTTTTTATGGATATCTTTGAGAAATGGCTTTCTTCTTGCCACTCTTCCATAAAGGCCTGATTTGTGCAGTGTACGACTGACTGTTGTCCTATAGACAGACTCTCCCACCTCAGCTGTAGATCTCTGCAGTTCACCCAGAGTGATCATGGGCCTTTTGGCTGCATCTCTGATCAGTCTTCTCCTTGTTCGGGATGAAAGTTTAGAGGGGCGGCCAGGTCTTGGTAGATTTGCAGTGGTCTGATACTCCTTCCATTTCAATATGATCGCTTGCACAGTGCTCCTTGAGATATTTAAAACTTGGGAAATCTTTTTGTATCCAAATCCGGCTTTAAACTTCGTCACAACAGTATCTTGGACCTGCCTGATGTGTTCCTTGGTCTTCATGATGCTCTCTGCACTTGAAATAAAACCCTGAGACTGTCACAGAGCAGGTGCATTTATATGGAGACTTGATTACACACACGTGGATTCTATTTATCATTACCAGTCATTTAGGACAACATTGGATCATTCAGAGATCCTCACTGAACTTCTGGAGTGAGTTTGCTGCACTGAAAGTAAAGGGGCCGAATAATATTGCACACCCCACTTTTCAGTTTCTTATTTGTTAAAAAAGCTTGAAATATCCAATAAATTTTGTTCCACTTTATGATTGTGTCCCACTTGTCGTTGATTCTTCACAAAAAAATTAAAATTGATATTTTTATGTTTGAAGCCTGCAATGTGGCACAAGGTTGAAAAGTTCAAGGGGGCCAAATACTTTCACAACACAATGTATCTATCTTGTTCTCCTTGTTTGTCTGTTCCATTGTCCCAGTACTACAAGTATCAGCCTCTAAATCAGTTTGCATGAACCTGGGATATAATACTTACCCCTTTCACTATCTGCACAAGCACTGTTGAATCTTTTCCCATGGCTTGAACTTGTTTGAACTCTCTCTATGCTGGTAGCGTAAAGCTATTCAGTTTATGTGGATTTATATGTACTCTCCCTTTTCTCTACTCGTGCAAGCGCTGTTGGATTTTTCCCGCGGCCTCATCTCTGTTGGACCTATTTTGCATCAAAGGCCAGGGTCACATCTCCGTTTTGACCCTAGCCTACAACAATCCGGTTTTAACTTAGAACTTTTTCCAGCGCCGCATAGCGTTACCGCTATGCGGGGCTGGAAAATGCAGTCCCTAGTTACCCGATGTTTACCTTAACGACCTGTCACACAGGCAGAGGCTCGGAGTGTGCTTTACAGCGCCGCACAGGAAACCGTTGCAGACAGCGTTTCCTGTGCGGTGCTGTAAAGCGCACTCCAAGCCGCTGCCTGTGTGACAGGTCGTTAAGGTAAACATCGGGTAACTAGGGACTGCGTTTTCCAGCACCGCATAGCAGTAACGCTATGCGGCGCTGGAAAAAGTTCTAAGTTAAAACCGGAATCCGTCAGGCTAGGGTCAAAACGCAAATGTGACCCTGGCCAATAGCGTATCTACATTCTATTTACGTGAATTCAAATGCAATTCCCAGCAGCTCCATTGACTGGTCTAACCTGTTGTAGGAGTATGACCTTTTGGGGATTCCCCTCCTGACTGAGTGCCAATTTGATGGGGTAATTTATTTACAATCTCAATTTTAATAATGATGTTTTGATATATTTTAATGTAGCTAAAATTAATAACCAGAATTCAGATTGATTTATGCACATGTTATGATTATTTTGCAAAGAAAGGGGAAGCACCTGATTTTTCAGTACAACAGTTTTTTTTATTTTATTGCTACCCCCTATTGACCTCTATGAATATTATAAGCTTGATTCTTTTGTGTGTTTTTATCCACGAACTACTACAGGCTGTTTGACCCCTATCATCACGTTGCTCTGATCCTGAGTGATTGCTCTTGAGTAGTGGTAATAGCAGGGCTTCCTCCAGGATATACCGTGTTTCCCCGAAAATAAGACACCGTCTTATATTTTTTTTTGGTCCCAAAGATGGACCATGTCTTATCTTCGGGGGGGCGCCTTATATTAAGCATCCTCCACTATCCCTCTGTAGCCCCCTCATCTTCCACTATCCCTCTGTAGCCCCCTCATCCTCCACTATCACTCTGTAGCCTCCTCATCCTCCACTATCCCTCTGTAGTCCCCCCATCATCCTCCACTCTCCCTCTGTAGCCCCCCCATCATCCTCCACCATCCCTAGACCTCATCATCTTCCACTGTCCCTCTGTAGTCCCCCATCATCCTCCACTATCCCTAGACCCCATCATCCGCCACTGTCCCTCTGTAGCCCCCATCATCCTCCAACATCCCTCTAGACACACACAAACACACAGTCAAACACACACACAGCCACACACACACACAGTAAAGCGCACACACAGCCACACACACACACACAGCCACACACACACAGTCAAACACATCACTGGAGCCTTCCGGAGCTTACCACCGCCACTTGATGTCCCCCGGTGCGTTCATAGATGGGCACCGTAGATGGTAAGCCATCAGCCAATCAGGCGGCTGCTGGCGTCTGATTGGCCGCGGCATTACCGTACATCTACGCTGAGCGGCGCAGATGCCCTCTGTAAAGGGGATGTAAGGTAATGCCGTGGCCAATCAGACGCCAGCAACCGCCTGATTGGCTGATGGCTTACTATCGTACATCTGCAGTGCCCGGCTATGTACACACACCGGGTGACATCAAGCAGCTGCGGTGGCGGTGGCAAGCTCCGAATGAAGAATGGCGGCGGCAGAGACAGCTGAGTAGGTGAGTATGAATTTTTTTTTTGCCTGCCATATCTTATTTTCGGGGGGTGCCTTATATTAGGCACCCAGGCCAAATCCCCGGGGCGCCCTATTTTCGGGGGGCGCCCTGTTTTCGGGGAAACACGGTAGGAAGCATTTCAGTCCTCTATGTTAGGAATTCAAATCCTTGGTGATGTGCTTTTATAATTGGCATTTGATTTTATTTTCCAGATGTATTTATTTATTTTTGGTGCGTTAATTTTAAAATTTTAAAATTTTATCAGCCATTTGTATAATTATGTGATGTGTAACTTTGCATCTACATCAATATGTGTATTCCATGGGACTTTGGCATTTTGTTATTAAATTTGTTGCTTCACGTCAATGCTTCCCGGATTTATACCTGTACATGTCCGTATGTGTAGCTGTGATTCTGCCTTGGAGAAGTAGCAGGATGCTACAGAATGTGTTGGCTCAATACAGGATTTAAGTATACAACTTTGAGAATTGTATTCTTGTGGCAGCGCAGGATTGAAATCCCCTTTCTATTTTTACGCATCATCGGTTCATGGCAAGAGGATCTGCAGCAGCCTCTTGATGTTCGTTTGGTAGCTGTGACCCTTTAGATGAGCAGTACCTGAGATTTCTATAATCTTTCTCTTACTGGATAAGATGCTATGGTGCGCCTCTGTCCCTATTAGTTTTTATATCTTCTCATTTGAAGCATTTCTCAAGCCTGATATATTTCCTTTGAAGTGCTGCTTCTGTCCTTTTTATTGTATATTTAGAAGCTTTTGGCTTGTTGCTTGTGGAAGCATTGCACCCACACACACATAAAAGTTTGATGCATTTATTAAAACATACACATTTTGGTAAAGTGTATTTTTAGATAACAGCTTAAATCAATACATTAACACAGAAGAGGTTGAAAATAAGTTACTCATTAATATATATGCATATATTTTGTTTCTCTCTTCAGATTACACAATCACCCATTGTCTAGTGCACCAATGGGACTTGAAATCCACAAAAATAACACATCTAACAAATACATCATTGTCAGAGGCTAAAATTACGCAACAAGGAGACCATGTGCAAAAAAGGCAATAACAAAAACACCAGATACAGAGCAGACTGAAGGGAATACAGTAGACATTGTTTGCATGCCGACACTCCGATAATAAAACACAACTTTTACAATAAATTGCCAGATTTGAGAACCCACTAATTCAACTTGCCCCATCCTTGAAGTCAAGCTCAATAACAAGAACAGAAATCATAAATATGGGATATTACAAATTATAGATATAGAAAAAATGCTATTCTTTTTCTATCCTTCCTCCTTAGGTTGGAATAAATACAACAGAGGCAATATAAAGACATATGTAAACTTTGTGTCCATCAGATTCCTTCATCTGTGCTGATCGCATGCTCGTATGACAGTAAGAGATTTTGTGTTTTTATTTTACCGAGTGAAAACATAAGCAGAAATTAATTAATGTCATGTAACATCGGAATCTCCATTTTTCTATGGTACACGAGATTGTGTGAACAATTCTGTGTAATTAACAAAAGAAAAGGAAACCCGCGGCTAAGTATTACATATGATATCAGGATATTGGTTGGATTCCTTTATCATTACCTAAATGAGTAGGCCTCTTTTACCAAAACTGTCTACAATATAAACTACCTTTGTTGTCCGTATCAACCAATCAGAGCTCAGCTTTTATTCTTTACATAGGTCTGGTAAGATGAAAGCTAAAACTGTAATTGGTTATGGGTTATCAATACAATTAGAATTTTACAGAGTTTGATCCCATTGATTTGTTATCAAAGAAATAATTCTAGGTATAAATACTCATCTATGGCTTATAAAGTTAATGTTCACAAGAAAAAATGCCCACAGGCAATCCTAACCCTAGTCATAACACCTAAACCTAACCCCTAACCCTAACATCCAGGTCCTAGATGAGAAAAAACTTGCAGTATGCTGCAAGTGGATAAGTTCATCATGCGAGACTAGCCAACACAAGTCAATGGGTGCAAGAAAAAAAGAGACACCACATAGACCACCGTGTGGTGTCTGTTTAAAACAGATACATTACTATTCTGAAGGATTGAATACTGTAAATGGCCTTGTAAATTATTATAGAATAATAGTTTCTGAGAAAAAAAATGCGTTGCATACAGATGTCACACGGATGCTGGGCGAGAAAAATATTGCGCACTAGCATAGCACTCGCATGATATACAGAATACACATACTATTCTCCTGGATGAAAATCGGTCAGATGTTTCATACCCTCATGATACTCCAGCCTTAGACATAATCTCGCATTGGACTCATGACCATGTTAGACAATCAGGCAGCTCAGACATACGTGATTTTCCATAGACCTGTACGGGTTGAGGAAAGAATTGCAGCATGCTGCGATTGTCTGCGAGTCTCAGATCACTCACAACCATACAAGTCTATGGGTGTGAGTGAAACATTGCACTGCACTGGCACACATGCGAGTGCAGTGCAATATAGACAGAGGACAGAAATGGCGATGGAGAGGTTAATCTCTCACTTCTCTCTACACCTGTTATCTAATTGCAGTATACTGTCACTCAAGGGTCATTAGCATATTGCATCCGATGTTCTTGCATTGGATGCGATATGCTAATGTGACTTTACCCTTAAGGTACCTTTACACGTTCAACTATCACCGGCGATCGGTAGCAACCAAACGTGCGCGTGCACGTTTTTGACGGTTGATAGCGAATGCCGATGCCGCATTTAGACGCCGCAATTGCGTCGTCAACCTAAGGGAACGTGGCTCCCCGGAAGTTGAGACAGAACCTGCAGGAAACATATAGTTGAGTCCCGACGCCGCTTCACACACCGCAATCCCCAAAGGAATGTGGGCGTACATGTTCAGAGCCACAAGAACATAGGCGTGACAGAGTTGTATATTTCGCGCCCCAAACACGCTGATTGGACAACGCAATAGCGTCATGATTGGCCAGCCTACGCAGGAAGGCGGTGTATAAGAAAGACATAGCTGAACTAGAGCGGGTCCAGAGAAGAGCGACCAAGGTTATTAGAGGACTGACTGCAATACCAAGACAGGTTATTAAACTTAGGGTTATTTAGCTTGAAAAACGAAGGCTTAGGGGTGATCTTCTAATAATGTATAAATATATGAAGGGACAGTACAGAGAACTTTCTAATAATCTCTTTACTCTTAGGCCTGAGACGGGGACAAGGGGGCATCCTCTACGTCTGGAGGAAAGAAGGTTTAATCATAATCACAGACGCAGATTCTTTACTGTAAGAGCAGTGAGACTATGGAACTCTCTGCCACGTAATGTTGTAATGAGTGAGTCACTACTAACATTTAAGAAGGGCCTGGATGCCTTTGTTGAAAACTATAATATTACCAGTTATATATACTAGATCCTTTGATAGGGCGTTGATCCAGGGAACTCGTCTGATTGCCATATCTGGAGTCAGGAAGGAATTTTTTCCCCCAATGTGGAGCTTAGTGTTGCCACATGGTTTTTTTTTGCCTTCCTCTGGATCAACATGTTAGGCTATGGGTTGAACTAGATGGACTTAAGGTCTTCCTTCAACCTTAAAAACTATTTTACTATGTTACTATGTTAATATATGACGCCATTGCAATTGTGTAGTGTGAATGGACAGCTCTTCAAATATGGCGCCCTGTGAAGGGACAGCCAATGGAAACACAGTAGCCCCTACCAATCATCACTGATGGGGCACGGTATCCAGCACACTGTGGCACGCCTCTGGGAAATCACTAGGTGACGCAGATTCCATCCCTATCGCCCATTCACACGCCAAAACCAGGGCAATTCACCTTCAGGGTTGCCTCTGAAACCGCAACCGGGAGCAACTTCGAAATTCACCATCACTTTCCCCAATTACACGCCGCAATTTCAAGGTAACCGTGACGAAAATCCCGATTGCCTCTCAGTTGCTACACCGTAGTTGCGGCGTGTAAAGGTGCCTTTAGGGGTATTTCTGGATGTATGAGAAAGACTTGAGGGTGATGTTCAGGATTAGAATATAAGGATTTGCGGTCCTGACCTGTCAGCTGCGTGCGTATGCACACCGGACCGGAGGGCATATTAGCCCTCCAGCCCTGTGTGCTGATCCAGTCCGTGGCTGTCAGGATCAGCCCGGACAGCCCTGGACCAGATCGTGCCGCAGTGTGAAGGCCCCTTAACCAGCTCAGTGACATGCACATTTTATGGGTTTTATTTTTTTTATTTTTATCCAGTGTAAGTATCTATAAAGTTTTTTCTCATTCAGAAATTCAAATAATCTTTTTATCTTATTTCACGATATATGGGGCTTCATTTTTATGCTATTTTAATACTTTATTTTGTAAATATTTACCACTATTAGGAGATAAAGGAAACACATTTCTATTTTTCACATTTATTATGGCCACAAATGACCATTAAGATACAGTCTAAAATGCGTTATTAGTACTGTAACCATTATTTTTATATATCAGGCATTTTGTTTTATAGGGGCAGAGCTAGTAACAATTTGGATTGGCGTTGACTTCTTTTACTTACTTTTACCTGCTCTATTTTTTTAATGAATTTATGTTCCAATTTTTTCACATATTATGCCCCCCAATAAGATCGTAAAAGATCTTTGATGATCATTTTATTTTTCAATCTGATTTACTATGTAACTAGATCTGTTTGATTACAATGAAATGCTGCCGCCTAGCTGCATAGCAGAGATGACAGGTCTTCTAGAACCCCAAAGCACCTGCTCCCTCCTTACCTCCATCAATCACTTGATCACTGGGTTTGGAGGAGAAGGCGCCATTAGCGCCTCCTATTACTGAATAGGCAGCACTTCTTCATCGCTGTGTATTCTGCAATAGATAAAGCAGAGACAGTAATACATCATCTGTATCCCTTCTATGGAGACCTAAACTATGTCTGACGACCAACTCCCCGATCACAAGCAGCTGTTCAACCATGCAGTGATGTTTCAGAACGCCGCTGCAGAGTAGACGAATATAATAATAATGTTTATTCATTTATATAGCACTATTAATTCCATAGCACTTTACATACATTTGTAACAATGTCCCCATTGGAGCTCACAAGAATGCAGATTTCCCAAATGTTTAGAGCCTATGAGTGGTCCGTATTGGTTAAATAACATTTCACATGACAAACAAGCATTTTCCAAGCTTATCTGGGGATTGCCAGCCTGTTTAGACAGGCCCATAATCAGAAAAGAGCATTCCTAAGAGTTCTAATTCCAGATCATTGGCCAGTGTAAATGGGCCCCTACTCATCACTTCCTTGGTTCTTCTGGCAGCAGAAATCAGTGTGGTGTGCCTGGTAATCTTTCCAGACATTAGATTGTCAGTGGATCCCAATGATGTAGACAGCATCGATTGTCAGGCCTGCTTAATGTGAGGTCACTTAATGTCCTACCATTTATCAATTGAACTTTCCTCACTGAATAAAAAGTTACATCCACCTTATGACTCCACTGCTACAGGAGGACATCTTTATGTTATGAACGGCATTCCTATTTGGATTGCATAAGGCCTGTTCCACACCTCTGCGCCTGGCCACATCACCTGCACCAGCCTGGTCGCGCTGGCGCAGGTGCAGGCGCAGAGGTGTTTGGGGGCACTGTAAACGCAGACCTAGTCCCCTTAGCGCTCAGCTGCGCTTGGTGCCCCCATTATCTCCTATGGCCGAGCACAGCTCTGCCAGTGAGAAACGCAAGTGAAACTGGCAGAGCGCACGGCGCATGCTCCTGGTCTTGACGCACCCAGAAACGTCCCGTGAGGCGTTTCCGGGTGCGTCAGAGTGGGCGCATGCGCCGTGCGCTCTGCCAGTTTCACTTGCGTTTCTCACTGGCAGAGCGCGCGCTCAGCTGTGCTCAGCCATAGGAGATAATGGGGGCACCGAGCGCAGCTGAGCGCTAAGGGGCACTAGGTCTGCATTTACAGTGACTGTAAACGCGGCCCCACAGTGCCCCCAAACACCTCTGCGCCTGCACCTGCGCCAGCGCGACCAAGCTGGTGCAGGTGATGTGGCCAGGCGCAGAGGTGTGGAACAGGCCTAACTGTTTTTAGTTTCTCCATGAATCAGGCATGTATAAAAATCCTATTACCTACAATGCTTCATACTTGATCACAATAATAACCAGAATTTGACTGAAGTAAAGAAATATAACTCAAATATTAATATCATAGTACAGCTATCTGTATATTATATCTGTATAAAACTATCTGCAGTGTTATCCTCCACTGGTCTCCACAAGGTCAGTGGGTGCTTTGTGATGTCTGTCTATCAAGCATTGCTCCCACCCAGCCAGAATCCTGCGCCACACTGATGAGGGGCAACAACCCCGAAACAGCTGTCTGTGGTTGGATACCTAGTCCATGGTAAACCCTTGGCCATATCTTCAAGCTCGCAAGTGCTGGATAGTGACTTAAGGGCTACTAATACCCTGGGCTAGGTCCTTCCCTGGTGGGATAACTGGCTGGTGTCCATGTTGCAGACTCTTAACCGAGGCTCCATGGACTTCATCTGCATATAAAACTATCTGTGTGTATGAAAGGTACAGAAATGTTGTAGATTATTCACTTAGACTGCTTTCACATCTGCGATTCTGCCCATTCACAGCAGATCCGGCAGCTTTTGACACATCTGCCAAGTAACGGCTGACTTGCGGCAAGCCTGAGGAAAGCCCATTCTCTATGGGACTTGTGGTCAGGTATGGCAGTTGCTGTTTTGCCAGATCCGGCACTGTTATCAGCAGATGCAACAAAGCTGCTGGATCTGACGCAAACTAGCAGAATCGCAGATGTGAAAGGTGCCTTACTATAGTACGATCAGCCGGACTATCTAAAATCTTTTGGGGGTGCTTTGTAGCTCACAATCATAACATCATGACATCTATGCCCAGTTTCCATTGCCCTTAAAATACCTCTACTGGAATTATTTATGAAAGTTGGAGTAAAACAATAGTAAATTGTTACGAAAAGCAGCTATTTACAGTCCTCTTGTCATTTTAGTTTTGCTGCCATTGTGATTCTATAGGTAACATGTCCAGTTGTATAAGTAACATATACCAGTTACACTGATGCCTCTTTCCTTTCTCAGTCATTGCACTGGTTGCTGAAATGTTCAATATAAACTTAGAGCTCTCACCCACAAAGCCCTCCAGTCCTGCACCGCCAACCTTCTCTTCCTCATTTCTGTCTATCATCCTACCCATGCCTTCTTTTCCGCTAATTAAATAAGACTGACATCCTCAATAACCTGAAAATCTTACTCCCAACTCCAAGACTTCTCACGAGCTGTACCAATTCTCTGGACTGTACTACTCAGAACAATATGAACAATTCACCATACCCACAGTTTTAAGTGTGCCATAAAAACACATTTATGTAGAGAAGTCTATCACCTCAACTCACTTATCTAACTATTCCCACTTTACCTTTACATAATTTTATTCCAAATCCCATCCCTTATATTATTTGTCTATACCCTCCATGCATTTAATAGCACTTTATCTGTACTTGTATAGATCCTGGCTGGTAACCGGTTCATGCAGCGTTACATGAATCCCCTATTTATTATATCGATGGCTGGACCATATATGATGGCACTTTTTACCATGTACCTTTTGTGCCACACTATTATCTTATAGATAGTAGCTTGCGAGCAGGGACCTCACTCCTCTTGGTATCTGCTGAATTGTGTTACTCTGTAGTGTCTAATACTATCTGTGCATGACCCTTTTGATTTTTTAAGTGCTACGGATTATTGACGCTATATAAATAAAATTATTATGACGTCCATTTACCCGATCTAGTTTTTTCATGTCAAGTCAAGGCTAAAACTACACTCACAAAACACAGTATAGGTACAAGCTTATTAGTATAAACTATGTTAGCGTTTTTGTTATAAGCAAAAGTGGCATTTGTTAATATTATCATAATATCTAAAAACATCAAGAAATATATTACAAACTTGCACCTGGCAAAGGCAGCATCATACAGGAGGCAGCAAAGAGACAATTCTAACCAAAGTGTCTGAATATCTATTTCCATTACTTACTATGTAACGTTTTTCTATTAAAATCTTCACCTTAGAGACGCCTAAGGAGGTGGTTTGTAACTAAGCCATAGGGGTGAATTCATCTGGACTGATGTTTCATACCCGTCTTGTCTATAAGTTAGATGGGGTGAGATGCACCGTTTTCCCTAGAAGTCACAAGACTCCTAAAGAGGTTGCTGCATCTTTAGTCATTCTGTGCAATACAATCTGCAGCAGCAGACTTCCGCTCATTCATATCTGACCATGCTACTGCTCAGCCATAGTTGACCATGCTTCTGCTCAGCCATAGCCGAACATGCTTCTGCTCGGCCATAGATGACCACTCTTCTGCTCAGGCATAGCTGACCATTCTTCTGTAAGGTCATAGCTGACAACGCTTCTGCTTGGTCATAGCTGACCACACTTCTGCTCGGCCATAGCTAATCACGCTTCTTCTGGGCCATAGCTGACCATGTTTCTGCTTGGCCATAGCTGATCACACTTCTGCTCAGCCATTACTGACTATGCTTCTGCTCAGCCATAGCTAACCACGCTTCTGTAAGGCAACATTTGACCATCTTCCCCACACTGAGCCCAGGTCACTTTTAAGGAAAAGTGCCATAGAAAAGGGTCCATCATAAAAGCACAAAAGTTGCAACAGTTTTATACATTTCAATATTTGTTGAACAAAAATTTGCCATTTGTATGTGCAAAAAATTGTGTAAAAGATAAACATCTTGCACAAGAGATTTAATGAAAACTTGTGGCAATTGCATACAACTTGCTCACAACATATTAGTCACTTCTACACAGTTGTATGAATGACAAAGGCACACATTGAATATCATACTTTAAAGGCAGATATCAGGAAACAAAGTAGTGAAAATAAAATCTAAATAAATCAGCATATTATTCGATCTCAACTTAAACTGATAGCCATAATTATAAGAATATAACATCCATTTGTTGACAGCATAACATATTTTTAGTTTGGTGACGTAAGATTTTATGGCAATTTCTTCTCACTTTGCAATTTCCTGGAAAAATATTAAGGAATCAATACACCATTTATGTCAACAGGAACACTTGAGTCATTCTGATTCTTAATTTAGTTTCTACAAGACAAATGGCGTATCACATAACAACCAGCTAACGCGCTTCTGACAATATGTTGTATTAAATGTGTTTTTCAACCATTTTATACCACAAATTCTTAATACAAGATGTCTGAAAACATCTGACAATAAATCTGGATGTAGAGGATATAAGTAAATCTAATGTAGTTTTAGCAGCATTTTGATGTCAATTCACATAAGGACCACATGTAGCCTGAAGATCACTACATTTCAGTACTGCGATCCATATTCGACCGGCCCCCTACAGACTACCATAAATTTTAGAGCATAGTTTGCTTTTGACCTCTCTCTAATTGTTCTATATTCACTCACGTTAGACGCACTTTGACTAATAGCAATCTATTATAGACAAAGTACCACCAAATTGGATGTATTAGGTGTTTCATGTTAAAAAAACCTTTAAATTGGTTGTCCACTACTCAGACAATCAATTCTCAATGACCATGTTCATCCTCACTAAAATAATGTTTATACTCACGTCCGGAGCTGGCGCTGTTCCAGTGGTGTTGACACTGATTCTCCAAGGGCTCATGAGGGAGAGGGAGAGTGAAGCCAGCGCTCATTGAGGGCAAGGTTTGCGTGATGTAATAATGTGACATGAACCCTGGAGGAGCGAGTGCCCACATGACTGGAACAGCATCGGAGGGGAGTATAAATGTTGTTATTTTACCAGGGGCAACTGTGCATATTGAAAAACAGGGTGTCCGCAAGAAGACAACCGCTTTAATACTGAGTCTTATTTAATACATTTATGTTCCTGCGTGATCTGTTGGAAGCACACACGTACTCCTATAATATTAGGTAACTGTATTTGAAAGATGAATATGCCGTATTTCCTGAACAGATGCCTTTCATTATAAATAAAGCGAAACACATTTAAACATATTTACCTTTAACATATCTCTTATGTTGATTGACTTACACTTTAAGGCTATGGATAGTTTTATCATATATATATATACATATATATATAGGGGAATAAAGTATTTAGTCAACCACCTAACCACCTATTGTGCAAGTTCTCCCACTTAAGAAGATGAGAGAGGCCTGTAATTGACCTCATAGGTAGACCTCAACTATGAGAGACAAAATGAGAAAACAAATCCTGAAAATCACATCGTCTGATTTGGAGAGAATTTTTTGTTGTATATCCTTTGTTGGCAATGACTGAGGTCAAACGTTTTCTGTAGGTTTTCACAAGGTTGACACACACTGTTGCTGGTATGTTAGTCTATTCCTCGATGCAGATCTCCTCTAGAGCAGTGATGTTTTGGGGCTGTCGCTGGGTAACATGGACTTTCAACTCCCTCCAAAGGTTTTCTATAGGGCTTAGATCTGGAGATTGGCTAGGCCACTCCAGGATCTTGAAATGCTTCTTACAAAGCCACTTCTTCATTGTCCTGGCGGTGTGCTTTGGATCACTTTCATGCTGAAAGACCTGGCCACGTTTCATCATCAATGCCCTTACTGATGGAAGGAGGTTTGCGCTCAAAATCTCACAATACACGGCCCCATTCATTCTTTCATGTACACGGATCAGTCATCCTGGTCCCTTGCCACCCCCATGCTTCACCGTAGGTATGGTTGGTGTTCTTTGGATGCAACTCAGCATTCTTTCTCCTCCAAGCACGACAAGTTGTGTTTCTACCAAACAGTTCTACTTTGGTGTCCTCTGACTATATGATATTCTCCCAATACTCTTCTGGATCATCCAAATTCTCTCTAGCAAACTTCAGACGAGCCCAGACATGTACTGGCTTAAGTAGGGGTCACATCTGGCACTGCAGGATTTGAGTCCCTGGTGGCGTAGTTTGTTGCTGATGGTAGCCTCTGTAACGTTGGTCCCAGCTCCCTGCAGGTGATTCACTAGGTCCCCCAGTGTGGTTCTAGAATTTTTGCTCACCATTCTTGAGGTTATTTTGACCCCACGGGGTAAGACCTTGATGGATTCCCAGATCGAGGGACATTATCAGTGGTCTTGTATGACTTCTATTTTCTAATTATTGCTTGCACGCTTGCTTTCTTCACACCAAGCTGCTTGCCTGTTGCAGATTCAGTCTTCCCAGCCTGGTGCAGGGCTACAATTTTGTTTCTGGTGTCCTTCGACAGCTCTTTGGTCTTCACCATAGTGGAGTTTGGAGTGTGACTGTTTAAGGTTGCAGACAGGTGTCTTTTACACTGACAACAAGTTCACACAGATGCCAGTACTACAAGTAATGAGTGGAGGACAGAGGAGCCTATTAAAGAAGAAGTCACAGGTCTGTGAGAGCCAGAAATCTTGCTTGTTTGTAGGTGACCAAATACTTATTTTCCACCAAAATTTGAAAAAAAATCCTTTCCAAATCAGACAATGTGATTTTCAGGATTTGTTCTCTCATTTTGCCTCTCGTAGTTGAGGTCTACCTATGATGACAATTACAGGCCTCTCTCATCTTTTTAAGTCGGAAAACTTACACAATTGGTGGCTGACTAAATACTTTTTCCCCCACTGTGTGTATATATATATATATATATGTATATATATATATATATATATATATATATATATATATATATATATATATATAAATATATATTGACTAACTGACTAACCTTTATTGAAACGTACACTAAGTTTTGGGTTGCAGTCTTAATTTATATTCACAACCCTGATATTCAGTTTCCAACCTACTTCTGTTTTGAGATTTGTCTTGGTATTTCCCTCCTAGTAATACTTGTAATACTTCTGGCTGAAAGGAAAAAGGTGAATTTCCAGCAACAACGTCCATGATGAGTATGAAATAATGATTCGTTGAAAATAATTAAAAAATTTGATTAGAAAAAAAGGGGATTTCTTTTCTGAAAAGATGGACATTTACACATTTCAAACATACATGTCCTTCATAATGATGTAATTAAAAACATGTACATTTGAAAAGCATTAATGAATTTTCAATAAATCTTGACTTTATACTCAACTTGGATGTTGCTGCTGGAAATCCACCCCTTCCCTCCTGATTGCTGCCGCCACTCCATACTTCCGTGCACGGCCCAAGCCATCAGCTTCCATCATTCATTAGAGGTGACCTAGACTAATATTCCTTTTTCTGTTTATTACTGGCTGAGAAGTCTGTGGATAAATTTACTGTATTTTAATCTAGAATAATGTCTAATCTTTTGAGGGGTAATTTTATTAACCACATGACCAGAATTAACAGCCATTTGGTCCATACACAATGTATTGTAAAACTAGAATAAAAAGTGGATTTGGCTTTCTGCTTCGCTTGGATTTAGACAGTGGTTACCATCTGAAAGCAAACAAATAAAAAAAAGGCCGGTGTACATGTCGCTACATGTGACATACTGCAATGATCAGAGATCAGCTCGCTGATTGTTGGTATTATGGCCAGGGCCATTTTTCAATCGTTGGTCTCCCGCTGGGCGGCCAGCATCCCTGTGTGTGACAGCGGGAGACCATCAATCAATGTGGTAACCATGGTAAACGCCGGGTTACTAAGTGCAGCGCTCTGATTAGTTACCCGCTATTTACCCTGGTTACCAAGCAAGCTTGCTGGGAACAACGGTAAACACCGGGTGCAGCACTCTGCTTAGTTATCCGGTGTTTGCCGTGGTTACCAGCGTGCTGTGCTTGGTAACCAGGGTAGAGCGCAGAGCACTGCGCTTAGTAACCTGGTGTTTACCGTGGCTACCAGCGTTCTCCCGCTTACCCCAGCATAGCGGGACCTCCACATCATCGAGGTCGTTGCAAGGGTCGCTGATTGCTGGTGAGTCTGCCTGTGTGACAGCTCATCAGATAACAATGTCCCAGCGACCCCCATCATTCGCGGGGTCGCTGGGACATCGTTATGTGTATACCGGCCTTAACAGATACATGCTGCCCGATACATGCTGCTCTAATAATGTATGTAGTATCTCAGCCAAGTATGTTTATACTTTTTATAGCTACTTGGGACTGAGCCACACATCAGGCTAGTCAGTCAGGCAGGTCCACGGTGGCTTTTCTCTCCCATTGTTTTGGACTACTTGTGTTGTGTTCAAAACACAACACCTTCAAAAGCTTCTGGTTATACTGAATTGCCAGTCCTACCTGGGATTCTATAGATAGTAATAGAGATATCAGTCATATAGGAGATCCTAAGATCTGTTGTGTTATTTCTTTGACAGAATGTGATGATAGTCAATAATAGTAAAATAACTATTCCTTGTTGGTGGTTATCCATATATTTCAGGGTCACATTGACTGCTCTATTAGGTGTAAAAGTGCTGAGGAAGTCCTAAAAAATGTTCCTATTCATCAATAATGAATTGCTTTATGCTAATATGGACGAAGATCAGATTCTTCTGAAGAACAACTGATATCTCCTATGCTACGTTTATCAATGTAACTTTTTAAAAAGTTGCAGAATCCATCTCTTAATGCATTTAAAGATGTCACAAATTTTAACAATCTTTGAACAGCATTTTGATACATTTATTGTGAATAATGTTAAAGTTGCCTCTAGCGAAACTGAGTTCAAAAGATGCTTTTTAACCAAACCCAAGAGACTGATGCCTTTACTAGCTCTCATGTTTCAGCACAGCTCATTCTGGGAGAGATTTTTCATTCTACAACTTATGAAGAATCTGCTCTCAAATGTGCCGACATTGATGTCAAAGGGTGCATTATTCCTTCTTCCATCCACTTGCATAGTCTGCCATAGTATCTTTGACTTTTTAAACAGAGAAAATAGAGAATCATGGACAAAAGCCGAGTTCTAATGCATTTGTATCACATTTTCACAGACCAGGTAGCTATGTGAAGAATTACATTTTTTTTTTACTGCAGCCAAATCTTACGACATTTTTAATAAATTATATTTAGAAAGTTGGTGTATTTCTAAGTTAGCAAGCAAATAAGGAGTAAGGAATATCAGTGCAAAGTGACTTAAAGAGAGTTTGTATCCTGATCCACAAGTGGGGGATCCCTGCTTTACAGGAAACAGCAAATCAAGAGTGGGCAGACATATAAGTAGAACACATAAAGGGCACTGAACTGCTCAGCTACACCCAGGGTACACCAAGCACCTCATTAGTTTAGTTGAATAGAGGAGAATTCAGGTAAACACAGCAACAAATTAAATTTGAATTGATGGAGCCTATACATCAGGCCTGGCGTACCACTTACCATACCAGTCTTTCTGGAGTCTTGCTGGAGTAAAGGCATTAAATTCATGTTCACACTCCTTTTAAATTGAATCAATCAGCGGGTTTTTGCTAAGTAATCTGAGGACAGCAAGTGTTTGGAAACACTGAATTCAGTGATGTGTCACTTATTTGGCTGTGTGATGATGTTTACTTGCAGTGAAGGTTTAATTCCCAGGTGATTATCACTGCCAGGCACCGATCCGGAAGTAGTGTCTCCAGGTCACCAACTCCGGTGCATGGACAAACGCTCACTGTAGATATCCAAAGAAAGGCAGGACTGGCACTCCAATGTCCAACAAAGGTATGAATATTTATTGTATCAAATGAAATAGAAAGACACAATAGGCATAAAAGCTAATAGGGGCATATTAAGGAATAAGGTGGAAATAAATGGGGAGGGGCAACAAGTCTCTATCCTATGTGGACTTTACTCAATGTCTTTGTATTTTGTGTAATACAATAAATTTACATACCTTTTTTGGACACTGGAGAGCCGGTCCTGCCTTTCATTGGATATTATCCCTGCCCGGACTACAGGGCTTGTGAGCAATTGACCGACCAGGTCCCGTCCTCTGATAAGCAGTTCACTTTCAATAGACAATGTACGTAGAAAGCTGTGGTATGAGCGTGTTAGCTTTCTGCACTCAACCTACATGCTACATCTAAAAACCTTGTTTCAGAACTGCTGCACCCAGTAAACTAAGTAATAAATCATTGGAATCAGGGTCTTTTTTGTAACATTATACTGCTGTCAGATGAGATAAAGATGCCTGCTATAAGATTATTTAAAAGATTTGAGTGTAGCAGGCATTTACTGTATGTGCATTCACGTACTGAATTTCACTATTGGAATAGTTTTGTTGACTGTATGCAGTAATTCTTTGTTAAATTCCATCAAACGTCTGCAAAAAATGTTTAATAAAATCGGAAATAAAAACAAAAATAATAAACCCTCTGGAAAATATAAGACATGACTACAAACAGAGTTGTGGAAGACTTGCTGAACTTCATTACTGCATGTTTTGTAGACGTTACACTGCAGAATACACAGTGAATGCATGGTCAGCAGTATACCATATTGTACATCATATGCATATTGTTTACCCAGTGCAATAATACAATATTTTCACAGCACACTATCTTGCCGTCCACACTTTTAGTCTTTAATAGTGAATTTAGATATAAAGCACAGTAGACACACTGATTAACAATGACATGGAAATAACACAACATCTAAAACATTCTATAGATAATATTAACATAAAAAAGACTGTGTGGATTGGCTGTCGAGTTCAAGCCTATAATATGTATATTGAAAGAATAATGGAAGTAAAAGCAGAGGTAGAAAATCACACATTTAGAAACTTGATGTGAAACATGCAATTACATCTGAAAACGTTTCAGTGGTGTAAAAATATATTGGACCTGTCTTAAGCTGCGCACAGTAATGGTCCTCGGCTGGGCTCTTCTTCTACAACATGATGTGTACAATCTGAACCAGTTTATTCACTCTTCAACTTCTTTATCCACAAAGACAAAAAATACACTGATGTCAGAAAGTCTTCAACACAGAAACAGCAACCACCGAATACTGCACCTCAACTGAAATGCATCAATGATATCATCAACAGATTTTATATTACAAACCTGAGGGTAGCGCTCTTTGTATCAATAACTACTATATATTTCCTATTAAATTTTATATCAAATCTACGTATGAAAACTCCTCTGACAGAGGAATAGGAATCCCTAAGAGGCAGCCGAGTCTAATCATAGAACGGTGCAGGCATAGCTGTGGTTTCCACTACTCTACATATTTAGCTATGTACAGGCAGCTTTAACAGTAGAATTGTTGATTAATAACGTGATCATTATATATTAATTTTTTCCAAAATGTTTGGCACACATGGCTTCATTCTGTCTCTTCGTTCTGTGTATTTTGTCTGTCATTGGGGCAGTAGAGAATTGCCCGAATACCCAAGGCCTCTTACTAAGTTACAGTACTCATTACATTAAGGTGCAAGACCCACAAAAAACAAGTGTATCATGGACGCAAGGGTCCTTTGACTTTAGGGCCAGGTAAGGCTGCTTTCACATCAGCGCTTTACGCTGATCGCGGCAGTTGCGGTGAAAAAAACGCAACTGCCGCGATTACCGAATAACGGCCGCACTTGCGGCATACAATGTCTATGGGGCTTGCGGCAGGTGCGGCCGCGAAAAAAACGCGGCATACCGCGTTTTTTTCGCGGCCGTACCTGCCGCAAGTGCCGAAACCGCACTTGACGCACCTTCCGCACACTTACCGCAAGCTCCATAGACATTGTATGAGGCTTGCCGCAAGTGTGACGTGATCGTGGCCTTTATGCGGTAATCGCAGCGTTTTTTTCACCGCAACTGGCGCGGTCAGCGAAAAACACTGATGTAAAAGGACCCTAAGATCAGTTTCCATCATATGTGGATTCACTTCACTATTAATTATGTGTGTAATTAACCAATATTATCAGGGCCCTTGTAATTTTAGAGGTCAGACACTATTGCCCAAATATTCCCTCTTCTATAAGGACGATGCAACTATTCCAGTTTAACCAATACTTATGGTGTGACATAAATGTTGACTGTACCGTGATACCCTTACACAGTATAGGTGTGTATTTTTAATCTATAATAGCTCGGAAAGGAAACTATTATCCATGACATATTTTACAATTGGAATTTCCCAGCTAGTTGTAATGTTGCCAAGCTCCTCCATATACTGATCACGATTTCCTGCATAATTCCCCTACCGTACATATATAACGTTTTTTCCTTTTACAGTTCTGATAAAATTACTATCTTATGCTAGATACGTACAATACAAAATTCTGTCATGTTACACTGCAGCACATTCTCTGACTTTGGTTTCAGAATATTAACGTTATTAATCCTTACTGAACATGATCTGCTCTTTCCCCAAATCACAAGAAACATTTTTTACTTATAAATATATAAAATTCTATATAAATAGGAAAATCTCCGAGAATCGCCAACTGTAACCAGTGAACTCCAGCTTGGACCAAGAGAAACGAAAGAAACATTTTACTCTGCATTGTTTTGGACTATGCTCATTTATAATTCAATAAGACATACCGAGATAATTTCAGTCAAATATGTATGAAAAGGAAAATCAGCAAAACATGACACACTTGTTTACAACTTAGTAAGCAGTACACTGTATGAGAGAGAAGAGAGTCCACATACAGGGCCGGTGAAGCTGTTGCGTTTTAGGCCACAGTTGAGCTTGTTCACAAACATAATATGTGATTGTTATTCTGGGTAGTCTAGCTCCTCATTGGCAATCAAGGCAGCAAAGTCCTGTTTATGCTTTCCTTTAGTTTTGGATCTGCTGTTTGTCCGGTTGCTGTCCTGTGCCTCTCCTGACTGCTGATAGTAGTTGCCTTTTGTATCTGCACTTCCCCAGTCCTGGGCTTTTTCTTCATCGGGAGGATAGGAGAAGCCATCATCCACTGAAAAGGTGTCATCAACATCATACCTCTGGTAGGTGCTCTGATGGAGAACCTCCTCTCTTGCACTAATCTCCAAGGTGCTGTTCCACATACCATAGCCAAAATATATCAGCAAGCCTATGAAACCACAGACAGATAATGAAGAAGATATTAAAATAATGACGGAGTGAGAACTATTACCTTCAAGCTGAACAAATTACTCCGATGTGTTCTTTCCCCTTCTCCTTTTACTTTCCACATTATTTCATTATAATTAATATTGTAATTAATCAAAAACTTTGAAAATTGCTATAAGTAAAAAAAAATGAGTAAGTACTCTTTCATATTTCATTATCAAGCATTACTGTCAATTAAAAGTAGCATTTGTAATTTTCTGCATTAGATAATTTCATCCTTATACAAGTGCATCTCAAAAAGTTAATTCATTTTAGTAATTCAATACATAAAGTGAAATGCATATATTATATAGAGCCATTACAGAGTGATCTATTTCAAGTGTTTATTTTTGGTAATGTTGATGATTATGGTTTACAGACAATGAAAACCCAAAATTCATTAATTCAAAAAATTAGAGTAATTGACAGTCTCGTACAGTAGGGTACACAATCATGGGAAAGACTGCTGACTTGACAGATGTCCAGGAGGCAGTCATTGACACACTCCACAAGGAGAGTAAACCACAAGAGGCCATTGCTAAGGAAGCTAGATGTTCACAGAGTGTGGTATCAAATCATATTATTGGAAAGTTGAATGGAAAAACAAATGAGTGGTAGAACAAGTATTGAGTGCATTTACTGTGCATACTTTTTAGTAGGCCAACATTTATGAGTTAAAAATCATTATTTCAGTTAGTCTTATATAATATTCTAATTTTCTGAGATAATGAATTTTGGATTTTCATTGGCTGTAAACCATAATCATCAACGTTAACAGAAATAAACACATTATTAAAAAAGAAAAAAATGGAATTTTATGACCATGCTACCATCCAATAAATCATCAAATAAACTATACAGGTTAATGATTGCGATTTTTATTTTCAAAAAGTTTCTCTGGCCCCTTCGTCATGAAAAAATCACAGATGTACCCTTTCCTGAGCAAGGAGCCAGAGAGCCCTCAAACACATTGAAAATAAAAATCAGAATCATTAACATGTATGGTTTATTGAATGGTTTATTGGATGGTAGAATTTCATTTTTTTCTTTTTTAATACGTTGTTTCTTGGGAGACTGCTGCAACCATCATCAGGATTATAACTGTCTGATATAGTGGTTGTGACTCTCACAACCATACAATTTGAGCACATTTAGTCTGCCTTGAAGCTGTTTAGTCACGGGTAGCACCCTATGGTAGCGCCATTTTTCTTTCCCAGCACTTGGCTAGAAAGAAACACTTGAAATAGATCACTCTGTTTGTAATGACTCTATATAATATATGTGGTTCACTTTATGTATTCAATTACTGAAATAAATGACCTTTTTTGAAATATTTTCATTTATTAAGATACCCTTGTATGAGTGAAATTTGAAGCTAAAGGCAGCCTGTACTTGAAGACATGTTGATGCAGAGTTGGCAACTAATTCACTACTATCTGAGGCTCTCAGTAAGTGTAAAGCAGAGAATGCATAGGGCTGGTGAAGATACCCACTATGCACTGATTGCTACATAGAGTTTGGTGAATTTATTCAAGCAAAATTGAATTTTACTTGAATCTTACAAAAATCCATACTCTCCAGAATTTATATTTTGTATTATTTGCGCTGCAGAAATTCAGTAAGATGGCGGCAAGCTGGCAAGACCATAGAGGACCAGAAAAACGCTAAAAAATGTAAAACTACTACTCAACTTATCCTTATCTTCTGGTCAACTCTGCTGCATGCTCTCCCCTGTAGGTCTATAGGTGTCATCTTATAGTCACTGTGAGCTGAAACCCTGGGTATGTTGATGCTAGGCAGGGAGTTTCAACTGATATATTCTTGTGCATGTGCATTGCAATGTCAGGCCTATGTCGTGATGATAGGACATGCACCATGATTTGACAACGGACACCCTAGGCCATAAAGATGTTTCTAGGCCCTGCCTCGGCGGAAAGTCATGAAATTGCTGAGGGTTTCCATAGCAATATGCCTGCTACATGCTGCTGTGTGAACCTGTCCTTAAAAATGTATCATACAAAAGTCATACGGTTTATTACTCCTCCTATGCCATCTGCCACTCTGAGCTCACACGAAAACATACCACTCCTCACTGTCAGGCCTGTACCCCCGCAGAAACCCAGGAGCCCTCCACCATCAGCACCCCCCATAAAATGCAGCACCTCCATATACAATACAGCACCCCCCATTTAAAAGTCAGCAGCACCTCCCCATACAATGCAGCACCCCCATATACAATATAGTATCCCCATATAAAAAATAGTCAGCAGCACCCCCCCATACAATGCAGCAACCCCATATACAATACAGCACCCCCTTCATACAATGCAGCACCCCATATAAAATAGTCAGCAGCACTCCCCACATACAATGCAGCACCCACCACATACAATGCAGCACCCCTCATATAAAACAGTCCTCTTAAATCTTAATGATGGCGCCCCCCCCCCATAACCTGCTGCCTCAGGAACCCGCCCTCCAGTGCCTAATGGATAATACGGCCCTGTATATACCTAGATGGAGATCATATATACAAGGATAAGGGATCATATACCAGGATGGAGATCATATATACCAGGATGAGGACAATGTTCTAGGATGGAGATCATATATACCAGGATGGGGGATCGTATATACCAGGACGGATGCTATATACCAGGATGCGGGCCATGTAACAGGATGGGAGCCATATATACAAGAATGGAGGATCATATATATTGATTGTAAAATAGTGTCTGGCATTATAAGATGAACCTCATCTATCATTAAAAACAATTTTTCTTCTCTTTCCCTTTGGGGTGCATTTTATAATCCGGTGCGTTTTATAAAGCGAAAAATACGGTACTTTTCCTCTGCCATCCATATTAAGGTCTAAGGCTACATTCACACACACACCATTTTTGATGTGTTTTTTTTGCAGATTCGTTTTTCAGCTGCAAAACGGATCTGAATTTTCAAAAAATGCATCATCTATTCACACAAAGCATTTTTGACGCATGCGTTTTTTTCAGCTCATAGACAACAGAGTCAATGGTAAAAGCGGATTTGAAAAATGACGCACAAATTGACATGCTTATTCTTTGTGAGGATCTATTTTTGAGACCAAAAACGGATCTTCTCAAAACGTTCTGACTCTAGGGGCTGACCCCTATTGTTAGGTAGGTCTCTAGCACCATTGTCATGGGACTTTAGGGGCCGATCCCTACTGTTGGGCAGGTCTCAAGCACCGTGGGCATGTGACTCTAGGGTGCCGATCCTTACTGTTAGGCAGGTATCTAGCTAACACCATGGGCGTGGGACTCTAGGGGCTGCCCCTACTATTAGGCAGGTATATAACTAGGCAGCACATTGACAGGGAGAGTTCATCTGTACTGTCTGGTTATTTGTAGCCTTTATATGTTTGTAATGTTGGTGCTCACCTTGCACCATTTTTAACAAATTGTAATAACATTAATTTTTTAGGAGTTGGTTTGATAATTCTGTGATCCTGAAGAAAGCAACACAAGATGAAAATCTGAGGAAGCAAGTGAAGCTTGTACCTGGCTGTGAGCCAGCAGATGTGTAGGACGCACCGGTGACATCTGGAGAGTCTATAGACGGCTGAGTTTCTGCCAGAGATGCTCACATCTGGCAAGGAGGAAATAAAGGCCTCCATCATGTGCACCGCTGCCAGCTGGATGGTGGAGATGGGAGTTTAATAAATCTCCCTCCGTATTGATTATGTTTTCAGAATTGTTTTTCCTGTTTTACATTATCTATTATATAATTGTCTTGTGGCCACTTCCGTCCGGTTGTAACGGTATCTCATAATCCACCCGTGACAGCCGGAAGTGCGCTGACCACCATATTGTATAAATACAAAATGGGGAGACAAGAGGCGCAATAGTGCCCTATCACTAGTGACACTGTCTGTGTAAGTTTGGGTCTGTGTAAGAAATGAATCTTCCAATACGGTGATCTGTGCACTCCCAGCCGACACCCCCCCGCTGCACCCAGCTCCACTACCTGATCACCTCCGCCCGCTCCCCATATCCTGCAGCCCCCCTCACAAACCTGACACCACAGCTGCCCCGGCCACAAACACTGCAAGGGGAACTTACAGGACCTCTGGTGATGTCACAATCATGTGCGGAGCCAGATGCACGTGACTGTGACCTCAGCAAAGGTCCTATGCCTGCACACACCGACTCGCCAGTCCACCCGATCTCCTGCCTGCCCCAAGAGCTACATTCCCCCTCAGCCCAGTCTCCCGCCCACCTCCACCCGTTCTCCTGCCCCAGCACTCTGCTCCCCTTCTCCTGCTTTCCTCTCTGCTAGGGTCTTATCACTGCCCACGGAACAAGGACTTGTCTGACGCGGCATCACGTGACGCCCACTGCAATGATTAATCCAGGCGACCTTTGCTGAATGAGACTGTTTTTTTTCTTTGTGGACTGTGGTAAGATCCTGGTGAAGGTGTGAGACTGTGTGTGTGTGTGGTATATGTGTGTGTTTGTGTGTGCATATGTGTGTGTGGGTTATATATGTGTGTATGCCTTGTGCATCTGTGCATATGTGTGCGGCGGTATATACATGTGTATGCATACGTGTGAGGGGATATATATGGGTACTTACATGCATACCTGTGTAGGGGGTATACCTGTGTATATACATGTGTGTGCGTGCATACTTGTGTGAGGAGTATATATGTGTATATACAGTTAGGGCCAGAAATATTTGGACAGTGACACAAGTTTTGTTATTTTAGCTGTTTACAAAAACATGTTCAGAAAGACAATTATATATATAATATGGGCTGAAAGTGCACACTCCCAGCTGCAATATGAGAGTTTCCACATCCAAATCGGAGAAAGGCTTTAGGAATCATAGCTCTGTAATGCATAGCCTCCTCTTTTTCAAGGGACCAAAAGTAATTGGACAATGGACTCTTAAGGGCTGCAATTATCTCTGAAGGCGTCTCCCTCGTTAACCTGTAATCAATGAAGTAGTTAAAAGGTCAGGGGTGGATTCCAGGTGTGTGGTTTTGCATTTGGAAGCTGTTGCTGTGACCAGACAACATGCGGTCAAAGGAACTCTCAATTGAGGTGAAGCAGAACATCCTGAGGCTGAAAAAAAAGAAAAAATCCATCAGAGAGATAGCAGACATGCTTGGAGTAGCAAAATCAACAGTTGGGTACATTCTGAGAAAAAAGGAATTGACTGGTGAGCTTGGGAACTCTAAAAGGCCTGGGCGTCCACGGATGACAACAGTGGTGGATGATCGCCGCATACTTTATTTGGTGAAGAAGAACCCGTTCACAACATCAACTGAAGTCCAGAACACTCTGAGTGAAGTAGGTGTATCTGTCTCTAAGTCAACAGTAAAGAGAAGACTCCATGACAGTAAATACAAAGGGTTCACATCTAGATGCAAACCATTCATCAATTCCAAAAATAGACAGGCCAGAGTTAAATTTGCTGAAAAACACCTCAAGAAGGCTGCTTTCACACTGCAGTTTTTTGACTGATCAGTGTCCATCAGATTTGTGTGCCAAAACCAGGAGTGTCTCCAAAACTCAGAACAGGTGTCAATCTTTCAATTATAGTTTTTCTCTGCAAGTTCCTCTCCTGGTTCCTCTCCGGGTTTTGGCACACAAATCTGATGGACACTGATCAGTGAAAAAACTGCAGTGTGAAAGCAGCCGAAGCCAGCTCAGTTCTGGAAAAGTATTCTATGGACAGATGAGACAAAGATCAACCTGTACCAGAATGATGGGAAGAAAAAAGTTTGGAGAAGAAAGGGAACGGCACATGATCCAAGGCACACCACATCCTCTGTAAAACATGGTGGAGGCAACGTGATGGCATGGGCATGCATGACTTTCAATGGCACTGGGTCACTTGTGTTTATTGATGACATAACAACAGACAAGAGTAGCCGGATGAATTCTGAAGTGTACCGGGATATACTTTCAGCCCAGATTCAGCCAAATGCTGCAAAGTTGATTGGACGGCGCTTCATAGTACAGATGGACAATGACCCCAAGCATACAGCCAAAGCTACCCAGGAGTTCATGAGTGCAAAAAAGTGGAACATTCTGCAATGGCCAAGTCAATCACCAGATCTTAACCCAATTGAGCATGCATTTCACTTGCTCAAATCCAGACTTAAGACGGAAAGACCCACAAACAAGCAAGACCTGAAGGCTGCGGCTGTAAAGGCCTGGCAAAGCATTAAGAAGGAGGAAACCCAGCGTTTGGTGATGTCCATGGGTTCCAGACTTAAGGCAGTGATTGCCTCCAAAGGATTCGCAACAAAATATTGAAAATAAAAATATTTTGTTTGGGTTATGTTTATTTGTCCAATTACTTTTGACCTCCTAAAATGTGGAGTGTTTGTAAAGAAATGTGTACAATTCCTACATTTTCTATCAGATATTTTTGTTCAACCCTTCAAATTAAACGTTACAATCTGCACTTGAATTCTGTTGGAGAGGTTTCATTTCAAATCCAATGTGGTGGCATGCAGAGCCCAACTCGCTAAAATTGTGTCACTGTCCAAATATTTCTGGCCCTAACTGTACGTGTGTGTATGTGCGCATGCATGCACACATGTGTGAGGGGTATATATGTGTATATACGTGTCTGCATACGTGCATGGGGGTATATATGTGTATATACTTATGTCTATATATGTGTATGTGTGCGCGCATACATGTATGGGGGTTAAACATGTGTATATATGTGTGTGGGGTGTATATATGTGTATATACGTATGTTTGTGTGCATGTGAATACATGTATGAGGGGTATCTATGTGTATATACGTGTGCTTGCGTGCATACGTGTGTGTGGGGTATTTATGTGTACATACGTGTTGTGCGCGTGCATGCATACATGTTTGAGGGCTATATATGTGTATATATGTCCGCTAGTATGTGCATACATGGGTGGGGGTATATATGTGTATATATATGTGTGTGTGCGTATGTATAAGTGTATGAGGTGTATATATACTGTGTTTTCCCGAAAGTAAGACCCCCCAAAAGTAAGACAGGGTAGGGGGAACAGGGGGGTCTGCTAATATTAGGCTCCCCCCGAAAGTAAGGCCGCTTGGGGGGGGGCGCTGGGGAATATAGGGCCGTACCTGTCCCCTGGTGTGTCCAGGCTCCTCCAGTGTCCTGCAGGTGCAGCCGCTTTGGAGCAGATGGGGTTAATCACAGCCTAACTTGCTGTGTGCCCCTGCTCAACGCTGCACAGCCCAGCTCGAGCTCTGATTGGCTCCCAGGAACCAGCGGGCGCGGCCAGATGACGTCCTGAGCTCTGATTGGCTCGTCATCTGGCCGCGCCCGCTGGTTCCTGGGAGCCAATCAGAGCTCGAGCCGGGCTCTGCAATGTTGAGCAGGGGCACACAGCAAGTTAGGCTGTGATTAACCCCATCTGCTCCAAAGCGGCTGCACCTGCAGGACACTGGAGGAGCCTGGACACAGCAGGGGACAGCGAGGACAGCAGGGAGCCGGTAAGAAGCAGTGTGTGTATGTGTGTGTATGTATATGTGTGTGTGTATGTGTGTGCTTGTAAGTGTATGTGTGTGTGTTTGTAAGTTTGTGTGTGTGTGTGTGTGTTTGTATGTGTGTGTGTGTATGTGTTTGTATGTGTGTGTATGTGTGTTTGTATGTGTGTTTGTATGTGTATGGGTGGGTGTGTGTGGATGGGAGGCTGCAGTGGCTGGGGCTGCCAATATAAGACCCACCCCCCCCCGAAAGTAAGACAGGGGGTCACTTTTGGCCCCCAAAAAAATGTAAGACAGGGTCTTACTATCGGGAAAACACGGTATGTATATAAGTGTGTGTGCATACGTCTGTGAGGGGTGTATATGTGTATATACGTGTGTGTGTGCATACATGTGTGAGGGGTATATTTGTGTATAGGCACACGTGAAAGATAGGCACACGGGAGAGAGGCACAGCAAAGACAGAGAGAGGCACAGCGGTGAGACACAGGCACAGGGGAGAGAGAGAAACAGCAGAGAAAGGCACTGGCGAGAGGGAGGCACAGGGCAGAGAGAGAGGCACAGGGAAGAGACACAGCCACAATGCAGAGAAAGGCACACAGGAGAGAGGGAGGCACTGGGGAGAGAGAGGCACAGGTGGGACATGGCGCACAGTGGAGAGACAGATACGAAGGGGACACAGCGCACCGGGGCTGGACAGCACAAAGAGTGGAGAGACAACACACAGGGGGCAAACAGCGCACACACAGGGGACACAGCGCACAGAGGTGAGAAGCAGCACACAGTGGACAGACAAGGCACAGAGGGAAGAGAGCGCACAAAGAGGACAGACAGCGCACAGACACCACCCTTCTGATGCGATAGCATCGGGCCCACATCTAGTTTTAATATATTTATTAATTTAGTAAATAGAACAATAAAAATTATTTACTGCTCTTTAAAATGCAGTCATAGGAATGTTTCCTGTCTATTTACATCTCCAAATATGATGAGGAGTGTGGATTGCAAAAGACAGCTCTCCACCTCGTGTGGATTGCAAAAGACAGCTCTCCACCTCATGTGAATTGCAAAAGACAGCTCTCCACCTTGTGCGGATTGCAAAAGACAGCTCTCCACCTCGTGTGGATTGAGATACAGCTCTCCACCTTGTGTGGATTGAGAGAGACAGCTCTCCACCTTGTGTGAATTGCAAAAGACAGCTCTCCATCTCGTGTGGATTGCGAAAGACAGCTCTCCACCTCGTGTGGATTGCGAAAGACAGCTCTCCACCTTATGTAGATTGAGAGAGACAGCTCTCCACCTTGTTTGCATTGAGAGACACAGCTCTCCACCTAATGTGGATTGTAAAAGACAGCTCTCCACCTTGTGTGGATTGAGAGAGACAGCTTTCCTCGTGTGGATTGAGAGAGACAGCTCTCCACCTTGTGTGGATTGAGACAGCGCTCCACCTGAGGATCAATAAACAGCGCTCCACCTGAGGATCAAGAGACAGCGCTCCACCTTGTGTGGATTGAGAGAGACAGCTCTCCACCTCATGTGGATTGCGAAAGACAGCTCTCCACCTCACGTGGATTGCAAAAAACAGCTCTCCACCTTGTGTGGATTGACAGACACAGCTCTCCACCTCATGTGGATTGAGACACAGCTCTTCACCTCGTGTGTGGATTGAGAGAGACAGATCTCCACCTCGTGTGGATTGCAAAATACAGCTCCCCACCTTGTGTGGATTGAGAGACAGCTCTCCACCTCGTGTAGATTGTGAAAGACAGCTCTCCACCTTGTGTGGATTGCAAAAGACAGCTCTCCACCTCATGTGGATTGCAAAAGACAGCTCTCCACCTTATGTAGATTGAGAGAGACAGCTCTCCACCTTGTTTGCATTGAGAGACACAGCTCTCCACCTAATGTGGATTGTAAAAGACAGCTCTCCACCTTGTGTGGATTGAGAGAGACAGCTTTCCTCGTGTGGATTGAGAGAGACAGCTCTCCACCTTGTGTGGATTGAGACAGCGCTCCACCTGAGGATCAATAGACGCGCTCCACCTGAGGATCAAGAGACAGCGCTCCACCTTGTGTGGATTGAGAGAGACAGCTCTCCACCTCATGTGGATTGCAAAAGACAGCTCTCCACCTCACGTGGATTGCAAAAAACAGCTCTCCACCTTGTGTGGATTGACAGACACAGCTCTCCACCTCATGTGGATTGAGACACAGCTCTTCACCTCGTGTGGATTGAGAGAGACAGATCTCCACCTCGTGTGGATTGCAAAATACAGCTCCCCACCTTGTGTGGATTGAGAGACAGCTCTCCACCTCGTGTAGATTGTGAAAGACAGCTCTCCACCTTGTGTGGATTGCAAAAGACAGCTCTCCACCTCATGTGGATTGCAAAAGACAGCTCTCCACCTCATGTTGATTGCAAAAGACAGCTCTCCACCTCATGTGGATTGAGATACAGCTCTCCACCTTGTGTGGATTGAGAGAGACAGCTCTCCACCTCGTGGATTGCGAAAGACAGCTCTCCACTTCATGCGGATTGTGAAAGACAGCTCTCCACCTTGTGTGGATTGACAGACACAGCTCTCCACCTTGTGTGGATTGACAGACACAGCTCTCCACCTCGTTTGGATTGAGACACAGCTCTCCACCTCGTGTGGATTGAGATACAGCTCCCCACCTTGTGTGGATTGAGAGACAGCTCTCCACCTTGTGTGGATTGAGAGAGACAGCTCTCCACCTCATGTGGATTGCAAAAGACAGCTCTCCACCTTATGTGGATTGCGAAAGACAGCTCTCCACTTTGTGTAGATTGAGAGAGACAGCTCTCCACCTTGTGTGGATTGAGAGACACAAGTCTCCACCTAATGTGGATTGCAAAAGACAGCTCTCCATCTCATGTGGATTGCAAAAGACAGCTCTCCACCTCGTGTGGATTGAGATACAGCTCTCCACCTTGTGTGGATTGAGAGACAGCTCTCCACCTTGTGTGGATTGAGAGAGACAGCTCTCCACCTTGTGTGAATTGCAAAAAACAGCTCTCCATCTCGTGTGGATTGCGAAAGACAGCTCTCACCACTCGTGTGGATTGCGAAAGACAGCTCTCCACCTCGTGTGGATTGCGAAAGACAGCTCTCCACCTTATGTAGATTGAGAAAGACAGCTCTCCACCTTGTTTGCATTGAGAGACACAGCTCTCCACCTAATGTGGATTGCAAAAGACAGCTCTCCACCTTGTGTGGATTGAGAGAGACAGCTCTCCTCGTGTGGATTGAGAGAGACAGCTCTCCACCTTGTGTGGATTGAGACAGCGCTCCACCTGAGGATCAATAGACAGCGCTCCACCTGAGGATCAAGAGACAGCGCTCCACCTTGTGTGGATTGAGAGAGACAGCTCTCCACCTCATGTGGATTGAGACACAGCTCTTCACCTCGTGTGGATTGAGAGAGACAGATCTCCACCTCGTGTGGATTGCAAAATACAGCTCCCCACCTTGTGTGGATTGAGAGACAGCTCCTCACCTCGTGTAGATTGTGAAAGACAGCTCTCCACCTCATGTGGATTGCAAAAGACAGCTCTCCACCTCATGTGGATTGCAAAAGACAGCTCTCCACCTCATGTTGATTGCAAAAGACAGCTCTCCACCTCATGTGGATTGCGAAAGACAGCTCTCCACCTTGTGTAGATTGAGAGAGACAGCTCTCCACCTTGTGTGGATTGAGAGACACAAGTCTCCACCCAATGTGGATTGCAAAAGACAGCTCTCCATCTCATGTGGATTGAGAGAGACAGCTCTGCACCTTGGGTGGATTGAGAAAGACAGCGCGCCACCTGAGGATCAAGAGACAGTGCTCCACCTGAGGATCAAGAGACAGCGCTCCACCTGAGGATCAAGAGACAGCGCTCCAACTGAGGATCAGGAGACAGCACTCCACCTGAGGATCAAGAGACAGCGCTCCACCTGAGGATCAAGAGACAGCACTCCACCTGAGGATCAAGAGACAGCGCTCCACCTGAGGATCAAGAGACAGCGCTCCAACTGAGGATCAGGAGACAGCACTCCACCTGAGGATCAAGAGACAGCGCTCCACCTGAGGATCAAGAGACAGCACTCCACCTGAGGATCAAGAGACAGCGCTCCACCTGAGGATCAAGAGACAGCGCTCCACCTGAGGATCAAGAGACAGCAATCCACCTCGTGTGGATTGAAAAAGACAGCTCTCCACCTTGTGTGGATTGCAAAAGACAGCTCTCCACCTTGTGTGGATTGAGAGAGACAGCTCTCCACCTCATGTGGATTGCGAAAGACAGCTCTTCACCTCACGTGGATTGCGAAAAACAGCTCTCCACCTTGTTTGGATTGACAGACACAGCTCTCCACCTCGTGTGGATTGAGACACAGCTCTCCACCTCGTGTGGATTGAGAGAGACAGCTCTCCACCTCGTGTGGATTGCAAAATACAGCTCCCCACCTTGTGTGGATTGAGAGACAGCTCTCCACCTCGTGTAGATTGCGAAAAAAAGCTCTCCACCTCGTGTGGATTGCAAAAGACAGCTCTCCACCTCATGTGGATTGCAAAAGACAGCTTTCCACCTCGTGTTGATTGCAAAAGACAGATCTCCACCTCATGTGGATTGAGATACAGCTCTCCACCTTGTGTGGATTGAGAGAGACAGCTCTCCACCTCATGTGGATTGCAAAAGACAGCTCTCCACCTTGTGTGGATTGACAGACACAGCTCTCCACCTCGTGTGGATTGAGACACGACTCTCCACCTCGAGAATATTGAGATACAGCTCCCCACCTTGTGTGGATTGCAAAAGACAGCTCTCCATCTCATGTGGATTGAGAGAGAAAGCTCTCCACCTCATGTGGATTGAGAGAGACAGCTCTGCACCTTATGTGGATTGAGACAGCGCTCCACCTGAGGATCAAGAGACAGTGCTCCACCTAAGGATCAAGAGACTGCTCTCCACCTAAGGATCAAGAGACAGCGCTCCACCTGAGGATCAAGAGACAGCACTCCACCTGAGGATCAAGAGACAGCACTCCACCTGAGGATCAAGATATAGTGCACTACCAGTGGATCAAGAGACAACACTCTACCTGAGGCTCTACAGAGATCAGTATCACTATGTAATGGAGAAAACTGCAGATTTATGTCATCCCAGATACTGACAGTTCTATACAGTTGAATCCAGAAATTTACATACAAACTATCTGACATGAGATCAGAATAAACCGATCCCGGTTTAGGTCAATTAGAATTACCATAATTATTAATTGCCAAATGAAATAATGAGAGAAAATGTTTTAATGCATCTTTATTACTTTCTGCACAAGTCACAAGTTTACATACATTTCATTTCATTAATATTTGGTATTATTGCTCTTAAACTGTATGACTTGGGTGAAACATTTTGGATATCCTTCCACAAGCCTCTCACAATTTTTGGTAGAAATTTGGGCCCATTCCTCCTGACAGAACTGGTGTAACTGAGCCATGTCTGTAGCTTGCAGCCTTTTCAGCTTTGCCCATAAATTATCAATTGGATTGAGATCAGGGCTGTGTGATGGCCGCTCCAATGCATTGACATTGTTATCCGTAAGCCACTTTGTAACCAGGTGGCAGTATGCTTCAGGTAATTGTCCATCTGAAAGACCCATTTCCGCCCAAGCTTTAACTTCCTGCCTCATGTCTTGAGATGTTGCTTCAGTATTGCCACATAATCTTCTTTGCTCAAGATGCCATCTATTTTGTGAAGTGCACCAGTCCCTCCTGCAGCAAAACCCCACAACATGATGCTGCCACCCTCATGTTTCACAGTTGGGATCGTGTTCTTAAGCTACCAAGCTTCTCCCTTTTTCCTCCAAACATAATGATGGTCATTATGGCCAAACAGTTCAATTTTAGTTTTGTCAAACCATAGGACATGTCTCTAAAAATGTAAGTCTTTGTGCATTAGTAAAAATTATTCTGGCTTTCATATATTTCTTGTGAAGTAATGGCAGAACAATCACCAAAAAAAAGGATATTGTGGAGTAGTTGGGGGCTCAATAAAAAGCCAAATACTACAAGAAAAACTAAAATTTTGATACATTTATTGTTTTGACTTAAAAATCCAGTGTGGACTTGTGATACAGTGTAAGTGATAAACAAACAACCCTCCCACACACCCCAAAACACACAATATATCCACTGTTTTGGGAAAAGGAAGGTGGTCTAGTATACTGCGGTCTCGTATGTAGATATGTCAAACTATAATAACATAACCCTTCCTGGACCTGCCTGGATGCACTGTCTTTAGGCCTAATGTCCAGAGGAGGACAGACTCGTTATTTGGTCAGTCAATGGCATATATGTCCATATGTTCAGTCACTAAAATTGTGAGTCTCTTGAGTACACGTTGTCACTCCAAGTAGTGAGTCCTCTTGGTACCTAGTGTCACTCAATTGTTTAGTCACCGTCTTAACACCAACTATCCAAAATCCCTCAGAGCAGTAGATATGATGAAACAACAATATATGACCACTGGTATGGTCGCTTTGCCTGACGCGTTTCGCCTTGCTTAATTCTCCAAGGCTCATCAGGGGCTTACAGTCAAGATATGATATATATTATGTACATCAACTGATGGACGGGTTCCTTAATGCAAACAGGTCACCCATATATTGCGAGTTCGTATCCCAGGTATCTCCAAGCGGTTTCCAATGAAGTTGTGCAGTTCAATCCTTGGATTGACTGAAGATCACATATGTTTAGGAAGTTTCGTATTAGTAAAGATCCTTCAGATTTTGTTCTCCTAGTGTTTCCAGTTACATCTTATAGGAAACTTTGTTCATCTCTGGAGGAACCTTAAATATGCGTTGGGAATCTGACGCATCCTACAGCCATATGTCACAGTCTCTCTCCGTGTCCTCCTCACATTCAGTTAGGGTTCCCTCTGTGTCCCTAGTTGTTTTTTAGCTGTTACACCGTTCTGGTTGTTAGGCGGAGAACTATGATCTTCTCCAAATTCTGACCATTCAATTGTATGCTGGGGTTCCAGATCTCACCAGCTTTAGTGTTCCCTGGTATTAGGACTGCTTTTTATGCTGTCTTAGTTTCACTGGTGGGCAGCTCATTAACTCCTAAGGATCGAGGTTTGCTTGGTGCTGTCAGCACTCTGTTATCTCCTGCACTGACAGGATATTGTGGAGTAGTTTGGGGCTCTATAAAAAGACTGAATGAACCAATAGACTCTGATAAATCTCTAATCTTATTAATTAGAGGAGGACCGTTTCAGGTTTTTTCAGGACCAATTTTTGCACATTGTTTTTTTTCAGAACTGAATTCTTATACTTTAGGTCACACAATTATCATTCCAACAGTGGTGACCTGTCCTACCTTTACAAGGATTAACTACTCGATAGGCTCATGTACCTTCCTAATCTTAACTATTGCATAGAGTATGCAATGACTTTTTGCTACACTATGGATAAAACTATTGCATAGCTTTATTTATGTCTTTTGCTCATTAGTTATGAATTCGCTCTTTGAAAGGAATTAAATATTTGTTTTACCTATTGTGTACTAACCACTAACTCTGATCAGAAGAGGTGTTCTTTGGGCTAGTGAGACTTTTGTCTTTTTTGAGCCATTGTGTTTTTTATGTTAAGTCCCTGTGTGATTCGTTTGATACCTTTCCAGGAAGATGGATATTGTAATTTGCAAATTGAATAAATTTTGAACTTTTAGGTGTTTTTGTTCTTCATTGCAGAGTGGCATTTGAGCCCATGTTGATACAGTACTTGTTTCACTGTGGATAATGACACAATTTCACCATCTTTCACCATCATCTTCACAAGGTATTTTGCTTTGGTTCTTGGGTTGATATGCATATGTCAGATCAAAGCACATTCATCTCTTGAGACCCAGAACCCGTCTCCTTCCTGAGCGGTATGTTGGCTGGACATTCCCATCTTGTTTGTACTTGCATTCAATTGTTTGTGCAGATGAACGAGGCACCTTCAGGTATCTGTCAATTGCACCCAAGGATGAACCAGACTTGTGCAAGTCCATAATTCTCTTTCTGATATCTTGGCTGATTTCTTTGGATTTTCCCATGATGCTACACAAAGAAGCAGTGTGTTCCAGGTGTGTATTAAAATACAACCACAGGTGTCTCTCTAAGTAACTCAGATGTTGTCAATAAACCAATCAGAAGGGCTGTCCCAAATTGTTTAAAGGCATAATAATCTTAGTGTATGTAAACTTGTGACTTTGAAGAAAGTAATAAAAATGCCTTAAAATTATCTCTCATTATTCTGACATTTGGCAAATATTAATAATTATGGTAATCCTAATTGATCTAAAACGGGAAAGATTTATTATGATTTCATGTCAGATAGTGCAAAAACATGCTTATGTGTCTTTTTATAGTGTATGTAAACTTCTGGTTTCAACTATATTATCAGAAAACTGACATACACTGAACAAAATTCTTAACTTTTGATGACCAAGAATAATTGTTGAGAATTATTATATTCTGTAAATATGGAGACATTGTGGAGACTGTGGATGAATATGGGGAACACTGGGTCAGAACGTTTCAGCAATTTACAGGAATAATATATACAAGTGCTTGGTCATTATTAGACCGGTCCAGCTCATCAAGCATTAAAAATGTAAACTTTTATTTTAGATCATTTGACGTCTTACTACACTGTAATGTGCTACATTTTTAATAGATCTACAATAAAAGTTTATATTTTTAATCTGTGAATTGAGCTGGATCAATCAGATTTGGTTTGTGGTTGCTCATCTGCTATGCAATGGTAGGGTGCTGGCTCTCCAGCAATATTAGCAGAGTGACGAGCGCACGGTCATCATTTCACTTTATTAATGTACAATATTTACTGTATTTTTTGGATTATAAAACACTTTTTCTGCCAAAATTGGTGGGAAAATGGAGGTGTGTCTTACAATATGGATATAGCTTACCAGTGGAGGAGCGGGGACGGCAGCAGTGGAGCAGGGTCACCGCTGAAGGAAGCCGGCACCGGCAAGAATAAGGCAATGCTGCAGGCCTGAGGCTGGGAGGAGGGGGTCTCGCGAGGCAGCCGACATTGATCTCTCGGCAGTTGGCACGATGGGCTTCAGGAAAATGGCAAGTGGAGCATACAAGATTCAGATCTTGGAAAGCAGAGATGTCAATCTGCACATGCGACACCTCCGCAGCCATTTTCATGAAATCCATCACATCAGAAGTGGCGCATGCACAAATTGAAATCTCGACCCTCCAAAGTCTCAATCTGCGCACACCCTGCCTTCACAGCCCTTTTCCTGAAGCCATTCATGTCAACTGCTGTTAGATCAATAGCGCATGCCTCGCACCACTACAACACCACTTCCCGCAGCATTGCTCCACTTGTGCAGCTGCCAACTTCCTTCAGCGGCGACCCTGCATCCTATGACCCCATTCCCCGGTAAAATATATCTGGATTATAAAACGAATGTTTATAACCCTAAACAGAGCCCCTTTATTAACAACATTAAAAATGATCTTTTTTCTATTTAATTCCTCTAAACTTGTGGAACGTTTTATAATCTGTTGTGTTATGATCTGCAAAATCCGATCTGCAGCCCGACGACTTCCTGGACACCAGCGCACAGCGCATGCGCGGCGCCATAGAGGAGAACGGAGGCGCGCGTTCATGAATGACACTGAGGGGAGGCAGCAGCAGGCGACCTGAATGATTGACAAGAGGAGGCGGATCGGAGGAGCACGAAACCCCGCCTCCCGGTCTTAGGTCTTCTTAAGTGTAAGCCTTTATATAACTTCATATTTGACTGAATATAGGGCATCAAAAGCATATAGCCACCTTCCCTGAATGCAGCCTTAGTGCTGCAGAAGGTGGCTATTATAGCTTTTGATGTCCACGGGGGGTGACAGGTTCGCTTTAAACAAACTAGAAATGTTTTTATAATTAGCATTACTGTGCAATGAAGTAAAAAAATCAAAATGGAAGTACTCCAACATGTGTGACTACCTCAAACAGAATTTCTAATTCTGTGGTTATATTTCGGTATATTGTTTTACCTAATTGTGATCAGAAATGATAATTGAACATTAAATGTTTAGGAATGACACTGGTTAAAATGTATATTTTAGTTGGTTGTGCTGAATTTCTTCCAGGAACTGTGTTACTTTTGTCTGTTGGCTGTCTGGTATTGCAGAACACTCCCAATTACGAGCTGTAATGATAGTCACATGATGAACAACCATTTCAGAAGTAGTTCACCATTTTCTAATTATTCTGTTTAATGACATTATATCTTACATACATGTCATAAAACTGAAATGGGTCATGACTGTTGTCCTAGTAAAGACACTTTCATTGTAAGCACCATGTTCCACCGCCGGTCATTAGATGCTATCACATGAGATTACATTCCTTAGGTGTCCTGTTGCTACATACATCTTAAATTAATGAGGTCTTGGAAAATATCCAAATTGTAAACTGTGAAAATACAAGGACACATTAACCTGAAGCACCCCTCCATATCCTTTTATCCATGTTTCCGTACATAGTAGTAATGAAGATTATATTGCTTTAAGGGCATATGTTTGACTGTTGATGACTCAGGCATATCATGAAGTTTGGCCACATCATGAAAATAATAATACATTGATTGAGATGCAAAATTATTTTATCGCTGTCAGCCTGACATATTAAATATGCATGATGAGTGTTAGAGAAATCTCTTGATGTGCAGAGAAGCCTCAGGTCTAGCCGCACCAGATGGTATGTGAGCAAAGTTCTGTTCATAGAAATTTAATGAGGCTCTGTCTTGTCCGAGTCATAGTGAGCGCTGTCCTGTGAAAGTCCAATTAAAATTGCAACTATCTGCTCTGATGGGCTCTGTTTCATGAGTCTATGTAACCAAACGATCTGACGGAAATATTAGTCACTGAAAAAATAATGCATTAATTGCCTTTTATGTGCATTACTCTTTTATGTAACATTATAGATGCAGAATTCATTATCCACAGCAGCAAGCCGCAGACGTAGGAGATGAAATGTTGGCAGAACTGCATATTTTATTGCTTCGTACACCTGTGAACATAGTGACATAGATCTAAAGGAGATTTCCATGCCCTTTACAATGTATCCTGGGGAATGAGATACGAAAAAAATAGAAAAGGAATGTAATTCTGTCAGTGGACTTTATATTTGGCTCTACAGTGATGGAATAGTAAGTTATGTTTGGTAGAAAAATATATGCAACAAATACGTATTTCATGTTCATACTAATAACATCTGCTCCATACAGAAGAGGATACACCTTCACCTGTTTTATTATTATTTTATGATGTGCTTCAAGCTTAGAAATCTTCCTATACTTAAACTCTGCTGACACACAGACTATGCCTTGAGTGCTGTCATGTCCAAAAACAATATTTACCTGCAGTTACAAGAATAATTATATGAATAATTGGATGCAGGGAGAAAATTAAATTTGATTCTCCCTTGCACTGCTGATTTTCATTTATTGTGGCAGAGCAGGCTGTCAATCAATCAATACGCCAGGGATTATAAGAGCACGTTCATTACATAGTGAGTGATGACTATAAGGGTACCTTTACACGCGGCAACTTTTCTAGGAATTTCACTGGCAACTTACTGGTTGCAGTGAAATCATGGACACATTGTTCTATCTTGTTGCTGTGTACAAATGGAACAATGTCTCCATGATTTCACTGCAACCAGTAAGTTGCCAGTGAAATTCCTAGAAAAGTTGCCGCGTGTAAAGGTACCTTAACAGCTCCTGCACCAATAGCTGGTCAGGGGCAGCTGCAGTTGGAATAAATTTTAGCCACTGCTCTAGTAATGTTGCTCCATAGGATTTAAATGTTATTTACCTGCATATTGTCCATATATTTTGGGACCAGACAGGATGTCTTTGACAAGCTACACAAGTTCTCTATAAGTCTTAATGGAAGGACATAGATTTGCACATTTGAGCACTATATAATTCTCCCCTCCCCCATCCTCCCGATGCGCTGATCCAGTCTTTCCAGCATGTAGACCGAGGCAGAAGGCAAAATTTAGTGATGTTATGGCGCTTAGTTATAACAGATACACAGGCTGAATGGTAGATCGGTATCGTTGTAATAAGAAATAACATATTTACCAGTACCTTTGAAATGTCCGGGACCCCATATTTATGGGCCTCATAGCATATCATCATTACTATATGGTAACCATAGTTATAGCATCTATAGCAGCAGTCATATTGGCACAATGGTCTCTTTACGCTCAGGATGACATACAACTAATATTAAGGTATATTATTCCCTCAAGTTTACATCATGTTTCACAATTATTGTTTCTACAGCTCAATATCACAATGGCTATTCAGAGAAAATTGATTTAGATTGTAAGCTATGGACAAAGATCTTCATTCTTTTGTCTCAATCTTTGTTCATATGTTCTAAATATTTGTTATTTTGCTTGCTTCTTATTTCCACAATCATAAAATGAGGTGGAACATAATCACAGTTATATACATAAAATGTCAATGTAGATTCATTTACCATTGGAAGAGATCCACAACTGATACTTAAAGAGTAATTACCGCCAGTCTGGGGCTGCCCTTTTTATTCAAGAATTTAGTGGGCAGCCTCCGAAAATGAACACTTATCTGCAAGAATGATCAGACGGGTCCTATTAAGGACCCAAATTTCAAGCAAATGTTTGGTTTGAATTTCTGAGCTGTGTGATCGCAGCATGATCCCCTCCTTCCTTTACTGTAAGAGTAAGATCTTGATCTTTGCACTAACCTATCGCTGCTCCACACTTTACAAAATGATTACTAAAGAGTAAGATCACTAGAACAGTTACTGATCAGTAAGGGCTGCTTCACACTGCGGCATGATCTGGTCCGGTTCTGTCCGGGAGGACCCAGACAGCTGCGGACCAAATCAGCACACAGGACTGGGGGGCTATTATGTGACGTGTGTACACCAAAAGGGTGTGATGCAAATAGCGTCAAACCGGCTATTACGCCCTTTCTGCAGGGCGAGGAGGATTAGGATTAGTTATCACGCCCATCGGGGCGTGATAATGAGTGGGTCAGGACGGCTTAGAGTCTCACAGGGAACGACCTGTGAGACTTATTCAGTGTGAAGAAGTCCCTGACATGTACGTTTATAATAGCGTTTTTCACAATGTTACTGAACGCTTTTTTTTACACAAAAGGACAGCTGCTAATGATCTTTAAGGGTGCAGGGACAGGTATTAATAGAGTTGGGGGTCATTTGGAGGGGTCAGGTTCCCTTTAAGTATCTTTCCTCCATCTCACACACCTTCCTTATCAGATCTATCTATCATAATAAATCACATCACACTTTGCCCTGTACCTGAAGTCCGCTGCCTTAGAGTAACTCTTGACTCTGCCCTGTCCTTCAAACCGCACATCCAAATCCTTGCCACCTCCTGTCACCTCCAACTCAAAAATATTTCCAGAATCCGTCCCGTCCTCAACCCTCAATCTACTAAACTACTAGTGCATGCCCTCATAATCTCCCACCTCGACTACTGCAACCTCCTTCTCTGTGGCCTCCCTGCTAACACTCTTGCACCTCTTGAATCTGTCCTTAACTCTGCTGCTCAACTAATCCATCTCTCTCCTTGCTATTCCTCCATTTCTCCCCTCTGCAAATCCCTCCACTGGCTCCCAATTCACCAGCGTATCCAATTCAAACTACTAACACTGACTTACAAAGCTGTCCACAATCCATCTCCCCATATATCTCTGAACTAATCTCCTGATATCAGCAAACTCGTAATCTTCGATCCTCCAAGACCTCCTTTCCTCCACACTTGTACGTTCCTCATCTAACCGCCTGCAAGACTTCGCCCGAGCATCCTCCATTCTCTGGAATTCTGCACCCCAAAACATCCAACTGTCCCTTACACTCGAAACCTTCAAGAAGAACCTGAAAACCCATCTCTTCAGAATAGCCTACAGCCTGCAATGACCACAGTGCCACCTCACCACCACTGAACCCGGTGTTCCACCACCACTGGATCTGGCGCCCCACCATCACCGGAGCAGACCCAACCTACTGTCTCTCTCCCCACTGCCCTTTAGAATGTAAGCCTGCAAGGGCAGGGTCCTCTTTCCCCTCTGTATCAGTTTGTCAATGTTAGCTTGTTCATTGTATTTTTTACTTGTTTGTATGTAAACCTTTCTCACCATGGAATTAATAATACTTTATAAATAAAAAATAATAATAATAAATAATAATAATGATCCCCTTGCAAGCCCAAATACAGTATCCCCATCATCCCCTTGCTGCCCCAATATGGTATCCCCATCATCCCCTAATATGGTATCACCATCATCCCCCATTATGAGTATCCTCATCAACCCCATCATCCCCAATTTTGGTATCAGCATCAAAAGACACATACACACAGGGGCTCTCACAGAGACACACACATAGGGACACGCACACAGGGACACACACAGGAACACACAGAGACACACACACAGTGACACACATACACACACAGGAACACACACACACAAGAAAACACACACAGGGACACACACAGGGAGACACAAATACACACTCAGGGACACATACACAGTGACACACACACAAACACACAGGGACACATATACACACACACAGGAACACACAGGGGCACACACAGACAAGGACACACACACAGTGACATACACACACAGGGACACACACCCACAGGGACACACACAGAGGGACCCACACACACAAGGACACACAAACACAGGGACACTCACATAGGGACACACAAACACAGCACAAGGACACACACAGGGACACTTCTCACTGGTCCTCCGCTGCATTCCGGTGATGTTTTCAGCTCCCAGCCCCATGCCGCTATTCCGCTGCCCGCCAATGCATGTATTTTGCCTCCGCTCTCATCCTTGTGTCTCAGAAGCCGTATGTGTACGGTGCCACCGGGCGGCCTATTATAGGCTATTAGCCACCAGGTGGCCATTCACAGGCAAGCAGCTAACGTCATGCGCCATTGTTACCTGCTAGCCTGTGACTGGTTGCCTGGCAGCAGCCTGTGATTGGCCGCCCGGCAGCACTGTACCTGTATGGCTTATGAGGCACAAGGATGAGAGCGGCGCCATAACACATGTATCGGCAGACAGCGGCGGGCACCGGCACAATTGGGTGGGGCTGGAGGATGACTCACAGCTGCATGACCCGGTCTTCTAATCGGCGGGCATGCAGTCCTGCAATATACTGCAATGCCTTTTTTTCTGGGGGGTGCCTTATATTCATCAGGGCAGCAAACCCCCCTACTACGTCTTATTTTCAGAGAAACTTGGTATTTCACAGCTGCGGGAGGTTGTGGGATAATGACCGCATGCTGAGAGCCTACAACCCGGTATTTTGCACCTAACTTTTGCAAGAAGGTATAATCTTTTTTGAGGGGACATTAGTGATCCTCTTTGATTTAAGAATTTGTGGTACTGAGAACACAGGAACCTTTTTAAATTACCGTATTGCTGCTTTTAAACAGACGTGCAAACTTCTTATTTTCCTTTACCTGTTCCAATTTCCCTATAGTGGTTTCTAAATGGTTTCCTAGGTTTGCTATAAGAATAAAGATTATTATTTCAGCTTTCAGAAGAGCTGTTTTGCTGCTCAGAGAATGCATAGAGTATGTGACTGTTTTATTATGTTATTAATACAAGTATCACAGAGATGGGGAGGATATTAAGATATACATATTTCTCAAAGAGATAATACATTATCCGTCCTCACAATGTGGATTTTTATTAGAGCGAATACACTCCATCAATATTCAAAAAAGTGTGGACCATACAATGGAGTTTAAGTATTCTAATATATCTAATCTTTATTAACACACAAGTTAAAAAGGTACAAAAAAATCCCCTCAAATAAACAAGGGGGACCATAATGCAAAGTTTACATAGGATAACGATGTTGGCCCAAAGTGCTACAGAGGGTATCAGTTAACTATTTACCCTCTGTAGCAGGGTCATAACTACAACAAGTGCAGGGGTTGCGATCGCACCCGGGCCCTGCAGCCTAGGGGGGCCCCAAAAGTCCCTTTGGCCCATAGAGAAAGACTATTACTATTAAAGATTTCCAATAATTGGGGGCCCCATTGGAGCTTTCGCATCGGGGACCCAGGGCCTGAAGTTATGCAACTGCTCCTTGGACGAACATCATTATCCTATGTAAATTGTGCATTATGGTCCCCTTGTTTGTTTTAGGGAATTTTTTGTAACTTTTTAACTTGTGTGTTAATAAAGATTAGCTATACTACAATACTTCAACTCCAATGTGTGGTTCACACTTTTTTGTATGTTTTATTATGTTGTATTGTTGCTATCTATTTATCAATCTATCTATATAAGTTCTATTTTTTTTTAAAGTTCTTAACTTACCTACAAAGCACCAGACAGCAAATCGAATCCATGTAATGGAGGACAATTTCAGCATCAGATAAATGTTGACAAGCATGGCAAATGCAGGAACAAATGGGACGCAGGGTGCCATGTAAGGCAATTTTTTGGGGTTCTCCGGTTGTTGCAGGATAACAAAGACCAGAGCAAAGATCAACAGAACCATCAAAACGACCAACAGGACTGCCCACCACACCTGGTCATAGACATAGTCTGCAGCAAATATTATAAAGGAGCAGAAGATGAATATCAAGATAAAAAGAAGCATGACACAGATGGTTACTGTGCGACCTGTGGCAAGTGTTGGGCGATCCATTTTTCCAGGTAAGCCAAGCCGTATTCTCATGGTATAGTACCGTGGACCTATGAATTTTTTCAACTTGAAGAGGTAAATGTTTTCAGAGCCATCTGCCTCTATGCCTGACGTCATGTCAACTGTTCCATAGTTTGGGTGGTTGACATTGTAGTTGGATTTATCAGATTTACCAATGAGCATTTCATTGTCTCCAAGTGATGGTAGATTCTTCGCCCCACATGTGTTTGTGGCTGGACCACTGAATTCTTCTCCATCACTCATAGGAGAACAAATTTCTTTCTCACAATCAGCGATGATCCCTTCTTTTTTCTTAGTGTGCTCTTCAGAAAGAAATTTAACAAAACCATCAATGTCACTCTCAGGCTGATAGCGCAATAGTAAAACACACACAGATACCAGGGTGTAGGCTAAAAGAGTTCCGATAGACATCATTTCTATTAGATCACGAAGACTAACCAGTAGAGACAGCAGGGCGGCTAGAAATCCGGAGACAATACAAGCCACAACGGGTGTCTCTGTGTAAGAGCTGACATGGGATAAAAACCTGCAAAAACAAGCAAGGGAAAATCAACACTGACTTCATTGTGAGCAGGCAGTCTATGTCATTGCGAGAAGGAACACTAACCTGAACAACAAGCCATCACCCGACATTGCATAGATCACTCTGGGCATAGGAAACAGAGACCCAAACAGGCTGACGGTGAGCCCTGCTACAGATCCAATGGCCACAATAAATTTAGCAGCATAAAAACCATGTGCTACAAACATCTCCATCAGTGGGGACTCGGAATCGATCAGATTGTATGGGACCATTAATGTTAATATTACACTGACCTAAAAGACAAACAGCTAAAACGTTAGGCAAAGAGATATAGAATTGGTCATATATTAATCCCTAACATTACTGTGAGACGTAGTTTTTCACAACAAAATTAGTTAAAACAAAGTGCTTGCTGGCAGTGGCACATTGGAGAGGGAAAGGAAATCCTAGCACACGTGGTGCTAGCAGAATACTAATGAATAGAGACTGCTAACCCCAAAATAGTGAATGGCAAATTACACAAGAATCAAGACAATTTGTGGACATACCAGACTGTAGCATATACACCGATGCGGTTTGGCATGTGGGCAGCTATACCATGCTTTTTTTCAGGTTTGGTGTTCAAGGACTTGAGTGAAATGACTTTTGCTTGAAACGGTTTTAGTTTGAAGACATAAAATTGCTTGGTTCATTAACGATAAGACACTATTTTTAGGTGCAACTTAATTGGCTTAAAGGGAACCAACCACCTCAGATGACCTCTATAAGCGGTTAATACATGTCCCTGGAGGCTACCTACATCATTGCAGCTATCTTTTTGCTAAGAAAATTGATAACTGCAAACCGAAATAAACAGTTAGTAAACTTACATGACTCCAGTACGAGAGGGCGTCTCCCTTTGGCTCCAGAACGAGAGGGCTGTGTCGTATGCAGGCTGAGTGGCTTTCCTCCCCCTCCCTCTCACTTTGCAGCTTGTCACTGAGGGGCGTTATATTATGTTATTGTGGGCGGGCACGCAAGCCAGCTCCCGTCCGTGCACGTCATCGCAGGGAGACAGGGTCACGTGCACTAGCATCTTCACTCCCTGCGATGACGTGCACGGACGGGAGCTGGCTTGCGTGCCCGCCCACAATAACATAATATAACGCCCCTCAGTGACAAGCTGCAAAGTGAGAGGGAGGGGGAGGAAAGCCACTCAGCCTGCATACGACACAGCCCTCTCGTTCTGGAGCCAAAGGGAGACGCCCTCTCGTACTGGAGTCATGTAAGTTTACTAACTGTTTATTTCGGTTTGCAGTTATCAATTTTCTTAGCAAAAAGATAGCTGCAATGATGTAGGTAGCCTCCAGGGACATGTATTAACCGCTTATAGAGGTCATCTGAGGTGGTTGGTTCCCTTTAAGTAATAGTAGCTATATTGGTGCATTTATTGGAATGGTCATTTCGATCTCCAACATGCAATGACAGCATTGAACTTTGACAGACATTTTCAGGAGGTATTGTCATAACATAGCCACAGTATCAAGGGTATAGAGTTACAGTTACAAATGGCCCCTGGAGCCTAGGAGCGGAATGAGAAGACCAATACTTTTTAAAGAATGAAAATAGTTGGAAGCCCTGTTGAGATTGTGCATTGGGGCCCACATTCCTCAAGTTACTACAATTGCACAATATACCGTATATTTCATACAGCTTTTTTCTTATTTTTCTTCCAGCACAGAATACATGCCATAGTTGCTCTTTCCTCTTTAAAATACTTTTCATATATTATATCAGGTGCAGTAGTGTAGCTATTAGGGAGGGGACAGTTGCCACATGTCCCTCGATCTGAGGGGCCCACCCTGAGCCACTGCTACTTGTAGCTACATCAGTGTGCTATGCACGCAGATATAGTTAATAAAGTTAATCTCAGTAGATGAAGGAGGCACGATCTTGCTCTACTGCTCTCTGTTCTATAGACAGCAGGGCTCTTTAAATCTATGGTCTATAGAACAGCAAGATGATGGCGCCACCGCTCGCTCAGGACATCAGAGTCATAGTGCAGTTACATCAGTGCCACATTCTGGTACTCTTATGTCCTGTACATACAATGATAGAGAAATTATCAGCCTGCACCAGACTCATCAGGATCCTGGATTCTAGATTAGGTGAGTATATGGTGTTTTTTTATTTTAGTAAACCATGTGTTGTTATTGTGGGGGTGTCATAAAGTATGGAAGACTCTCATACAGTGTAGGAGGACCCTCATATATTGTAGGGAGTACTTTGGGGATGGGGTCCCTTATACATTGAAGAGAGTACTGTGGGAGCCCTTATACATTGTGGGAGTCCCTTGTACACATTCTTCGTATAGGGGAGGTGTGGGGCCGTTATACTGTGTAGAGGGGATGTGTAGGGGCATTACACTATGTAGAGAGGAGTTGTGGGCTCATCATACTGTTTATAGGTTAGGTGTAGGGGCATTTTACTGTGAAAGCTGTGGGCCCATTATAATGTGTATATTGAGCTGTACATAAGGGGACTCAGGGAACATTATTAAATGTTAAGTGGACACTTTAGAAGCATTATTGTTATAGGGACACTAAAGAGAATTGTGACTGTCAAAGGTGAACATGGGGCATTATTATTTTCTAGGGGCAATATGTGGACACTTTTCTAGGGCACTTGTATAGGGTATTATTATTTTCTAGGGGCAATTTTATCATCTAGATGGTAAAAAGGTGGCATTTACTATGTATGGGGCACAAAATAGTGACAATATTATGTGGGTCAGTGAGAGTAACCCTGTTTCTATACTGCACAGCAGGTGCAATAATATGGCCACATACAGCAGCAACTCAGTACAATAAGGAGATTGTGCAGGTTGGGAATATATGGGACGGTGCAGGAAATGTAAGAAGTCAAATGTGTCTTTGTTGTAATCTCTGCAGACAAGATGTGGCTGGAAAAGTTGTGTCAGTCTGAACCAGATGGAAAGATAAGAAAAGTGAACAACTCCATCAGAACAAATGTCACCTATAAATAAATCACCATCTATAACTGTGCTGTTATCCCTTATGGCCACTTTACACGCGGCAACTGGAAGATAGAAAGCGGCAGGTGTCGGAGACAATTGTACCTTTTACCTTCAAAACACCTTGAAGTGGCTGTGTGTAATTCAGGTATCTGCAAGGTGTTTTGAAGGTAAAAGGTACACCTGCCGTTTTCTATCTTCCTGTTGCCGCGTGTAAAGTGGCCATTACATGTTCTGCAGCACTGGTATCTACCGCTATATGGTCACCGTGTGGCAGTAATATCGGTGTTCCTATTTGTGTAGAGATTTATATTTAGTAACATCACTGAGATCTGCTGAGGTTCCCATATACCAGGGGCGGGGAACCATTTTTCTGCCAAGGGTCATTTGGAAATTTCTGCAATCCTTCGGAGGCCGTACAAAATTATCAACTTGAAAATTACCCACTATATTTGGTTAAACAATCAACTCACCCCTACTGTGGTGGCTGGCACTGCTTCTCTTTGGCGTGGGTGATATTGATCATGTTGCTTCTCAACTGCTTTTCCAGGTTTGCTAGAACCCTACACATCACAGGAGAGGGTGGGAGCATATACCTCACTGAGAAGGCTGAGGCTGGGGCATAGAGATCACTGGAGATTCTGGGGGCATATGTGTCACTGGAGAGGGTGAGGTTGGGGCATAGAGATCACTGGAGAGCTGGATTTAAAGGGCAGACAGTTGGCAAAATGCATCTGCCAGCCTGAGTACTGCGGTCCCCAGGAATCTGCCCATGGGCCGCAAAAAAGTAATTGAGGGGCGCATTCGACCCTTGGGCCTGAGGTTCCCCACCCCTGCACTATACCCACTATAAGGCCTTGGACACACTGGCATGAAACTCAGACGACTGCAATGCGAGTAAGAATCGCACTGCAGTCGGACCAATGTTAGTCAATGTCCGAGAACACATTTCTGAGTGTCGGACATTTTTTTCACATCCGATTCACGGATGATGAGTCAGTCGCAACATGCTGCGACAGTATGCGAGTGTCTAACGTGACTCGTCAATGCAAGTGTATGGGTACGACAAAAAAGACGTACCACACTCGGACTGCACACAGACCATTTGAGTCGGATGCGACTATTAATTGATACATTATCATTCTGTAGCTCAGACGACTGTAAAAAATGCTCCTGTAAATGATTATACAGTAAACAGCTGCTGAGTAAAAAAACGGATTGCACACGGACAACACACGAAAGCCACACTGACCAAAAGTCGGATGACACTCGTCCAACTCTCGGATCCGTCAATCAGGCCGTTTTTGCACCCGCTAGTGTGTTTACAGCCTAAGGGGTGCACTGTAGTTGTAATCATGGTTAGCTGGTTAGGGGTCCGCACAGATGTTTCAACCCCCTGAGCTAACACTAGACATGCTTCTTTTCTATACAGTTATACAGATATAATCACACGTGTTTTGCTCATTAGGAATCAATAACATGACATTATTATATGGATATAAGTCAAAACCACTTACAGATACATATGCTGTTAGACAGGTGACCAAGGAAGCAGTTATGGCATATGGAATGGAAGTATTAGGACTCTTTGCCTCTTCCCCTGTTGTAGCTATAATGTCAAAACCAATAAAAGCATAAAAGCAAGTGGCAGCACCTTTCAAAACCTAAAGGATATAAAAAGATAAAATAAGCTAATTATTCACATTTTTAATACAAAATCAAGACCCTATATAACAAAAATGTATATAACAACTTAACTACTGTTAAACACTATGGGAAATCAGGGTGTCTGTACTGGCCTGAAGAACTCAAAAACAACGATATCTTTCTACATCAGTTTTAAAGGGAATCAGTCACAAAGTTTTCGCTATCTAATCTGACAGCACCATAATGTAGAGACTGAGACTTTAAATCCAGAGATGTGTCACTTACCGAGCTCCTTGTTGTAGTTTCAATATGTTATTAGCAGGAGATTATCATTAAATGACTATTTTGCATGATGACAGGTAGTCCAACCCCTTACCCACCGATTGTCACCTTTCTGCTTTTGCACAGTGTTCACGAAAAGCTGCCAATCAGGTGTGTATGTGTGGAGAGGTTTATCCAGAGATCTGCATTAATAAGCTCGTAGATCTGCAGCTGATAAAACAGTTTTTAATCAAAACTACAGCAAGCAGCTCAGTATGTGATTCACCGCTGGAATCACAATCTCGGCCACCACATCATACTGTTCTCAAGTGACTTTACAAAAACCTGGTGGAGGATTCACTTTAAGTATACCCATAATAAGTATGTGAATGAAGCAGTTTTCACATGAACAAAGTTGACTTAATCCATAGATCTTGAAATAGTAATCATTTCCACAATTTGATGTGTTTATAAAAAATGTTCCTGTGCTGAGATAATCTTCTATATGTGTTCCTGCTATGTACTGTGTAATGGCTGTGTCTGACTATACAGGGACATGGTCTGATCATACCACATCTCCTGTGCTGAAATAATCTTATATATATATGTCTTTGCTATGTACTGTGTAATGGTTGTGTCTGACCATACAGGGACATGGTCTGATCATACCACATCTCATGTGCTGAGATAATCTTCTATATATGTCCCTGCTATGTACTGTGTAATGGCCGTGTCTGACTTTACAGGGACATAGTCTGGTCATACCACAGCTCCTGTGCTGAGATAATCTTCTATATATGTCCCTGCTATGCACTGTGTAATGGCCATGTCTGACTTTACAGGGACATAGGCCAGGGTCACATTTCCGTTTTTGTTGCAAAATCCTGATCCGGTTTTGAGCTTTAAAAAAGCTCAAAACCGGACCAGGAAACGCTCCTCATAGGAGCCTATGCAAAACACCGGATGGCTTCACAAGCCATCCGGTGGCCGGATCCGGCACTGCTGCCTGCGTTTAAAATCATGCAGGCAGCAGTTTTCGCAGCATTTGCCGGGACCGCACTGCGGTCACCGGATGGCTCAGGATGTGTAATCCTGAGCCATCCGGTAACTGCAGAGTGTGCGGTTCCCGATCTGCGAAGTTAATAAAGAGTTAACTAGCTGCCCTAAATGACTTGTTGAGGTCTGTAGGGGGGCTTAGACCCCCTACAGACCGTCCGGCGACTTCTATAGTGTTCTGCAACAATGTGTTACTGTGCACGGGCGAGGAGCCCGTGCATGTCATCCAAAGGTGCCCCTAACCCCCCGTATCACTATACTGGGGTGCATAGACCCCTCTATTCCAAATAAGCTGTATTGGTGTATAGTACATGCTAAATGTGGCCATTCGCAATGTAAGTATATACTTACATTCTTTCGTAGGCAGAGATGAGGAAATCCATGGGCGGGGCTGTGTGCAGTAGCCTCCGCCCGCTCCTTCTTGATGCCCGCCCCCTCTGGCCGTAATCCAGTGTTTTGAGGGCGGGGACGTTGTTAAAGGGGCGTGGCTAACCGCGGCACATTAGTTAGCCACGCCCCTTTAACAACGTCCCCGCCCCCACAAGACTGGATTACGGCCAGAGGGGGCGGGCATCAAGAAGGAGCGGGCGGAGGCTACTGCACACAGCCCCGCCCATGGATTTCCTCATCTCTGCCTACGAAAGAATGTAAGTATATACTTACATTGCGAATGGCCACATTTAGCATGTACTATACACCAATACAGCTTATTTGGAATAGAGGGGTCTATGCACCCCAGTATAGTGATACGGGGGGTTAGGGGCACCTTTGGATGACATGCACGGGCTCCTCGCCCGTGCACAGTAACACATTGTTGCAGAACACTATAGAAGTCGCCGGACGGTCTGTAGGGGGGTCTAAGCCCCCCTACAGACCTCAACAAGTCATTTAGGGCAGCTAGTTAACTCTTTATTAACTTCGCAGATCGGGAACCGCACACTCTGCAGTTACCGGATGGCTCAGGATTACACATCCTGAGCCATCCGGTGACCGCAGTGCGGTATTCTGCACACAGTTTTGACAAAAACTGTGTGTGCCCGGCATTGCGTTCACCGCATCCGGATCCGGATGCGGTGAATGCAATTTAGCTTTCCAATGTGACCCTACCCATAGTCTGGTCATATCACAGCTCCTGGGCAGGGAAGGAAGTAAAAAATGTATACAGACAGAACAACAGAACAAGAATTGCAAATGAGTCTTTCTTTGAGGCAAAACATTTTTATAAACAGATAAGGAAATGTTTTACCTCAGAAAAAGAATCGGCCATGATCCCATGATGTAATTTCGGTATACCCTTTTGCATCCTCCGCTGCCCAAGAGATGTGGTATGATCAGACCATGTCCCTGTATGGTCAGACACGGCCATTACACAGTACATAGCAGGGACACATATATAAAGCGGCCGTCACACGCTAAGATATCGCTAGCGATATTGTAAGCGATCACGTGCACGCGCGATCGCTAACGATATCGCTCACATCGCTGGTGAGCTGTCACACAGACAGACTCACCAGCGATGTGGAGCCGCGATCTCGCTGGTTACTATGGTAAACGTCGGGTTACTAGGCGCCGTGCGGCGCTTAGTAACCTGACGTGTACCATAGTTTCCTTCTCCCAGCATAGGCTCTGCCGCTGGGAGATCGTTCATCGTGGTGTCACACACCACGAAGAAGCAGATCGTGACATCGTTCATCGCTAGATCTGAGCTCCGGAGCTCAGATCTGCAATGTCACGATCAAGCGATTTTACATAGTAAAATCGCTTGATTACATGCAACGATGCCAAAACGATATCGCTTAAGCGATCAAAAAGGAGATCGCTTAAACGATATCGGGCTTAAAATCGTTGCGTGTGACGGCCGCTTTAGATTATCTCAGCTCAGGAGATGTGGTATGATTAGATCATGTCCCTGTGTGGTCAGACACATCCATTACACAGTATATAGCAGGAACACATATAGAAGATAATTTGGACCACAGGCAGATACAGACAGACAGGCTTAGGGGTGATCTTATAATAATGTATAAATATATGAGGGGACAATACAGAGACCTTTCTAATGATCTTTTTACCCTTATGGTGGGTTTACACGTTTCAATATCATTGCGATATCGCAACTCAATGGCGCGGGAGCGCGCATATAGTGCACGTTTCTCCCGCATCGCATCGGAGGTTTACACGCTGCGATATCGGAATCCAACGTCCGTGCGATGTGTACGCCCCCCAACCCAGGATCGAACATTTAACATGGGAGTGAATGGGTGACGTTTAAAATCGCATCGTAGTTGGGCTGTCACACAGCACGATCCGGCTCCAATCTCCCTTCAATATCGGAGCATTGAATAGCACGCTCATTCAATCCCCGATATCGCATTGACACCGTTCCTGCATCGTATTGGACGTTCACACCATACAACGCAGGAACGATATCGGGTCCAACGATCGAACCACGTGACTTTTCATTGAAATTGGACGCCGATATCGCAACGTGTAAACCCGCCATTAGGCCTGAGAAGGGGACAAGGGGGCATCCTCTACGTCTGGAGGAAAGAAGGTTTAATCATAATCACAGACGCGGATTCTTTACTGTAAGAGCAGTGAGACTATGGAACTCTCTGCCACATGATGTTGTAATGAGGGAGTCACTAGTAAGAAGTGCCTGGATGCCTTTCTTGAAAACTATAATACTACCAGTTATATATACTAGATTCTTCGATAGGGCGTTGATCCAGGGAATTAGTCTGATTGTCATATCTGGAGTCAGGAAGGAATTTTTTCCCCAATGTGGAGCTTAGTGTTGCCACATGGGTTTTTTTTGCCTTCCTCTGGATCAACATGTTCGGCTATGGGTTGATCTAGATGGACTAAGGGTACCTTTACACACGGCTACATTTGTAGCTTGTCACCAGGTAACTTACTGGTTGCAGTGAAATCATGGATACATGATTCCATTTGTACACAGCAACAAGATAGAACCATGTATCCATGATTTCACTGCAACCAGTAAGTTACCTGGTGACAAGCTACAAATGTAGCAGTGTGTAAAGGTACCCTTAAAGTCTTCCTTCAACCTTAAAAACGATGTTACTATGTAAAAGGGCCCAGTGCAAGAACAATATATGACCCTTTACAGTTCCATAGTGAACCATAATGCACGATTCTACCGGCTTTGGAAATAGAAAGGCTCACTTAACTCTTGCACCCATGTGTACCTGCACTAATATGACCATTCCGGCTTTGGGCCAAGTCATTCAGGAACATGTTGAATCTGGTCTGCCAATAAGAACTATAATAGAACTGACATCAATATCTCTGGAGAAAATGTACTTTTTCCTTCATTACCACATTTTTGGGGATCTACTAATGGATAAATATGATAACAAGAACGTTATCACCTACCCCTGACCATCCATAAGGTAGAAAATTTCCTTCTGACCAGTTTTTTCCATTGACGAAGAACAGGCCAGCAATCATGATAAAGACCCACACAGCCAAGTTAATTACATTCAGAACATTATTAAATCCAACGGAATTCTTCACTCCCAAGGCCACAATTATTGTTACGATGACTGCAATGACCAGAGCAAGAAGGTCTGGGTAGGATTCTTCACCTTTGCCTAAAATTAATGAATAATGAAAATTTAAATGTCATATCAGGAATATGTAACCTTATACAGTATGAAAATATGAGAAAAAGTAAAGAATGGCATGAGAAATGCCGTGTTCTGATGCGATCAGATGGAGAAGAATGGTGATGATAGAGGAGAACGTCTGAGTCACAGGAATGAGTAATGCCTTCAGCACAGACGTCTTTTCTGCAGTGCATGTATCATCTTCTGTATTATATATGTGCACATTTGCACACAGACTCGATAAGAAATGTATGCATTTTGTCAGCCTCTGATATGTTTATATTGCATTCATCCACTATCATGTCACATGTGACATAACAAGAGGGTTAGAAACATCCAATATGCTGTGAATATTAATCTGACAGGCAGTGAATTATATGGAAACTTTACACAGAAAAAAAGACTATTTTAGAAACAATATACAGGTTCATCATGAAGACTGAGAGATGAAACTACTGTAACCTGTAGCTGATAAGTAGATGATAGCATCCAGTGCAAAGGATTACACTGTTATAGTCGTTGGATGAAGCCTATCCTATCCTAAACAATGTGTATAACTCCATTCACTATTAATCTTTGCCATGTCTTTTATTTCACTGTTTGTTTTCTTATGTGCTCTTGCCACCAGGTTTTATCACCCTATACACCCTCCATCACCACTCATTCACATCAGCCCCTCTCTCCTGCCCTACTCTATGTACAGCTCCCATGCTATCTTCAGTTTACTGAAGATTCTCAGCCCATCACATTCCAAAGTTTGTCACAATAAATCATGCCCTAATTCCAAAAACTATCTGCTCTTTCTCTTTTTACTGCTGCTCCTCTTAGGTGGTATCTCTCCCAACCCTGGTCCGCCCTCTGCTAACTTCAACCCCTCTCCCACCTCACACAGAAACCTCACTAACCTTATTAACATCACCTGCACACCTTCATCTCCCTCTTTTAATTACACTCTCAGGAATCCACGGTCTGTATACAACAAACTTCCCTTCATTCATAACTACTTTCTCACTCTCTTTCTCTTAACCTCCTGGCCCTAACTGAAACCTGGATCCAGGATTCAGACACTGCTTCCCCTGCTGCTATTTCTTATGGCGGCTTACATTTCTCTCATTCCCCGAAACCTGGGAATAGACATGGTGGTGGAGTTGGCTTACTCCTGTCCCCACAATGTACTTTCCAGGTCATCCCTCCAGCTCCATCACTCTCATTCCCCTCTTTTGAGGTTCACACCAATAGGCTATTCCATCCCCTTCCCCTCAGAGTAGCGGTGGTATACCGCCCCCAGGGTCACCCACCCAGTTCCTCGACCATTTCTCCGCATGGTCGATACACTTCATTTCCTCAGAATTACCAACCCTCATTCTGGGAGACTTTAACATCCCCATAAGCAGCCCCACCTCCCTATCTGCATCCTAGCTTCTATTTCTAACCACGTCACTCGGCCTCTCACAGCTCTCAACCTCTAAGACACACAAGGGTGGCAACACCATTGATCTGATATTTACCCAGCTCTGCTCTACCTCCTCCTTAGATAACTCACCTCTTCTCTCCGACCACAACATTCTCTCCTTCTCACTTACTAACCCTCACTCACCACAGCCCACCCCTACGTATGAAACATCCAGAAATCTACAGGCCATTAACCCTCATGCACTCACAGACTCCCTCATCTCATCACTGTCCCCAATCTCTTCATTCTTCTGTCCAGATCTGGCAGTAAATCACTATAATAACACTCTCAGAAGCACCCTGGACCAAGTAGCGCTCCTCACCCTCAGAACCTCCAAACATAGAACAAAACAGCCCTGGCTCACATCACAAACTCGATTTCTCCAGCGATGCTCTAGGAGTGCTGAACACCTATGGAGGAAAACTCGCTCACCAGAAGACTCTATCCATTATAAATTCATGCTAAAAACTTACAACTCCGCCCTTCACTTCGCCAAACAAACCTACTTCACCATCCTGATTTCCTCACTATCTAACAATCTAAAAAAACTCTTTGACACCTTTCACTCTCTCCTCAGGCCTAAAGTGCAGGCCCCATCACCGACCTCTGTGCTGATGATCTTGCCATTTACTTTATAAAGAAAATAGACAACATCTGCCAGGAAATCAGCTCCCAGCCTCCAAGCGCTGACACTCCCATTCTTCCCCACATCTTCTCCAGATCACTCTCCATATTTGACCCAGTTACAGAAGAAGAGGTTGCCAAGCTCCTCTCTTCTTCTCGTCCCACTACATGCTCCACTGACCCCATACCCTCACATCTACTCCAGTCTCTCCGTCCGGTCGTCACCACTCACCTAAACAAAATCTTCAATCTCTGCCTCTTTTCTGGCATTTTCCCTTCCTCCTTCAAACACTCGTTCATTACTCCATTATTAAAGAAAGCTTCTCTCGACCCATCCTGCACAAATAACTACAGACCAGTCTCCAACCTTCCCATCATCTCTAAACTCCTGGAGCGCCTGGTCTACTCCCGCCTCACCCTTTCCTCTCCGCTCACTCTCTTCTAGATCCATTACAATCTGGCTTCCGCCCCCTTCACTCTACAGAAACTGCCCTCATCAAAGTGACCAATGACCTACTGACAGCAACACGTAATGGCGACCACTCTCTGCTTATTCTTCTAGATCTCTCTGCAGCTTTTGACACTGTTGACCATCATCTCCTACTCTCTATGTTGCACTCCATTGGTATAAAGGACACTGCTCTCTCCTGGCTCTCTTCCTATCTTTCTGACCGCTCTTTCAGTGTATCATTTGCTGGCTCTACTTCCCCCCTCTTCCTCTCACTATTGGGGTCCCTCAGGGTTCAGTCCTTGGACCTCTTCTCTTCTCTCTCTACACAGCCCCGATTGAACACACCATCAGCAGATTTGGCTTCCAGTACCATCTCTATGCTGACGACACACAATTATACACTTCAGCTCCTAACCTTACCCCTGCGGTGTTAAAGAACACCAATGTCTGTCTAGCTGCTGTTTCCAACATCATGTCGGCTCTCTAATTAAAACTCAACCTCTGAAAAAACTGAACTTCTTTTGCTCCCGCCATCCACTAACCTCCCTAAATCTGACATTTCTCTCTCAGTGTGTGGTACCACGATAACTTGTAGGCAATAGGCTCGCTGTCTGGGTGTTATGTTTGACACAGATCTCTCTTTCACCTCCTGCATACAATCTCTCGTTCTTGTCGCTTACACCTGAAGAACATCTCTAGAGTCCGCCCTTTTCTCACCATGGAAACAACTAAAACCCTCACTGTGGCTCTAATCCACTCTCGCCTTGATTATTGCAATTCTCTATTAATCGGCCTCCCCCTCTCTAAACTTTCCCCTCTACAGTCCATCCTTAATGCATCAGCCAGGATTACCTACCTGGCCAATCGTTACTCAGATGCCTCCGCTCTGTACCTGTCATTGCACTGGCTGCCTATACACTGCAGGATAAAGTTCAAATTGCTTGTTCTCACCCAGAAAGCTCTTTACAATGCAGCGCCCCCCTACATCTCCTCCCTCATCTCTGTCTATCACCCCACCCGTTCTCTACATTCTACAAATGACCTTCGACTAACATCTGCACTAATCTGATCCTCCCACTCCCGGCTCAAAGACTTCTCCCGAGCCGTGTGTATTTTCATCTATTACCCACTGTATTGTAAAGCGCTGCAGAATATGTTGGCGCTATATAAATAAAGATTTATTATTATTATTATTATCCTTCAGTTTAAAGCCTAAGCATCAATTTAATTTTTATTTTAATCAATAGTCCACATGAAAATAGCAACTTTGTAATATATCTGAGCAGACACATTTGGTTTCTTTCCCTGTTAGGCCCGCTTCACATCACGATTTTTTCCTGTTCGTGGGGATCCTGTTTTTTGCAGGACCCCATGGACAGGAATAGACAGGTCCGGATTGTAAACTCCGGATGTCATTTCTGGGTCTGGATCTGTAATTTTGTCGGATCCGGACACAGAAAGAGCTAGACCCGAGAAGACGTCCGAATGCTGCCAGGACCTTAAAGATCTGTGATTGGCCAGTAGTGATCATGTGATATGTGATGTGCATACCACCTGATCGCTACCGGCCAATCACATTTTAGCTAAGGTCCTGGCAGCATCCAGACGTCTTCTCGGGTCCCGAACAGCTGGCGGAAAGGTAAGTACGGTATTTATTTTTTTTAATACATGTTTTCTCTTTTATTTTGCTTTTCCAGTCTATGTAGATAGACTGCTGAAGTGAAATTACACTGAAAAGAGCGGTTTTAGTGTACTGAGCATGCTCAGTACACTAAAATCGGATCCGGGAAATTATTCTGTTTTTTCCCGGATCTGAGCTCCATAGGCTCTCATGTTATTTGAATCAGGCAGGATCCGATGCTGTCCGATTCTAACCGCTGTGCCAAAAATCGGAGCAGTCTCAGCGGACAGTGGACACAATCGGATCCCTACACACACAGATGACCATTAAGCACCAATCTGAGCCCATCCACGCCCATAGGGTTACATGGGGGCCAATTCAGATCTGTGGCTATTCGTTTTACAATGGTTAGCTACAGATCCCAAAAAAGCATGGTGTGAAGGGGGCCTTAGAATTGATCTGTGAAGACTTTCCCATTACTGAGATAGGAGAAGTCAAGTGTGGGTGATGTCCATAAAAAATAACTTTTATTCCATTTTCATTAAAAACACATAAGTCCAGAGTCCATCTTTATATCCAGAGTCACAAAAACGGGTATTTCCTACCAGTGACAGTCACAGGCTTATAGAGTATTTAAAATTATATGCGTTTCAATGGTTGTGCCGCCTTAATCACAATTACATCACCCACGCTGGACTTCTGCTTCACCGTCATACTACTTGCAGCACTGCATGATCTGCGTGGTGGGACTGGAGTGGAAGTGAGCTGATCTTTGTTGCTTCTTTCTTACATACTGCATGGTTTTACTTGTATTCCAGTTCAGTTTTTTGATTTTCTGAATGTTTTATTGCAGTCATTGCAATATAGGGTGTGGCCTGCCGTATATGAGCTGGACATAGTGTGTACATTGCTTTTCCATTGCTGGGTGTTCTCTGTTGGGACCTGGGCCCTGCTCAGTCCTTATCATATTCATGTCAGCAGACATCTAGTGCAGTTTTAATACTTAAAACTATGTTAGGATCGTCCCGATAGGGTTGCCGTGACTTGGTGGGGTGGCTTATACATTATTTTGTTCAAAAAAAGTCACCAAGTATCCGGCTTTTATTTTTATGCACTATAGTAATTTATGTATTTACTTATTTTAGGGTATGCTAATTTTTGTTTCTTTTCTGTGGTTATTGTATAGAATCTCATCAGTAACATCTGTCATCTCCTATCTCAGTAATGGGAAAGTCTTCACCAATACAGATTTTACCTCAGATAGAGAATTTCATAATGAATGATTAATTCTGGCAGAGAACGAAGCAAATTTTGTCTGATAAGATATATTACAAAGTTACTTATTTTTATTTGGACTATTGATCAATGAAATAAAACAAAACTATGTTTATGATTTAAGCAGCATACAATAATATGCCATGATCCTAAGACATCATTTATTTTAGCAAAGGGTACTATGCAGAGGAATGTTTAAAATCTTGGGAAAGACTGTATACAGGTGCAAGGTATGGGTAAATGTAGGTCATACACAATGGATTTCCCCTATTAAAAATAATGATTGCACATTCCATTGCTTTCGGAAAAAGTGTTCTAAGACATTTGAGCAGTATACAGATACAATTCATTTTTTTGCTATAATAAGAAAAAAATGGTTAATTTGGAAACAAGGAAAGTCATATAAGTACACACAATGATTCATCTAGAAAGGCAATTTTCTCACCAGTCTCACCAGATGCTCCTGATTCATTAAGAGGTGCATGCGTCTGACTAGTGATGTTCACCTCGCCACAATCTTACTCCAGTCCCTGACTGGAGTAAGATATCTAGTGTAAGGATCACCACAGCAAGTCATGAATTAGACATGTTGTAATGTCACACCACTGAAGGCGTCCCTGTCCGGCCCCATATCTGAGCACTTTGTCAAGCTGAGAGAAACTGGTGTGAACATTTATGAGCATCTACAAGTGATGCAAACATTGAGACTTTTCAAAGCAATTTATGCCAGAATTTTAGCAAAATTACTTTTATAAATAGGGACCTAAAAATTAGATGTAATTCTGTAGTAATCTGAACATTCGCAGCTGACCTTTCTGGATTTGGAGCAATTATCACAGAGCATTTTCATTTCAAAGTTACTATTTGATTAATTTACTTGATATTCTACAATGATCCTGATCAGAATTCTAAAGATATTCTTAATTTATAGTATAGACAATATATTTCATTTGTCTTTCTAAAGTCTACACCATCTCCCAATTTATTGTAATACAGTTATATGTTCATATTCTTTTACCAGTATCTTAAATACAAAGGGTAACAAAACCATTGTTAATGATGAATAATGAGCTAATTAAATATGACCTGCAAGCCTGAAGCAAATAATATGCCATACAATACAACATAGGTGATGATGAAACTCTCCCAATACTACTGTGAAGATAGTTACTGGGTAATAGTTAAGTGTTAATATCCGTGCACATACATTTAATGCAAAATCCTTACCTAATCCATTCAATGTCCCCACACTCTCAATCATCCAGTGGCTGATAGTGTGATTGGCAAGGGAGTCAAACATGCTACTTAGGGCACTGGCTCCGGCTGCTGTACCAATGAGATATTCTAGGATTAAGTTCCATCCAATGAAGAATGCCACAAATTCTCCAACAGTGACATAGCTGTATGTGTAAGCAGAGCCTGTGGTTTTGGGAACACGCACTCCAAATTCAGCATAACACACCCCTGTGGACATAAAGAGAGAATTACTGAGTATACAAATACAGTCCTGCTCAAGCTGTGAGATGCCCATAGGTTGTGGGTAAAGCGCAACTTCAAATGTACGGTATGTATTTAGCGTGTATGCCATGAAAGCGCTCAACATATATGCTAAACGTTGGATGAGCATTACAAAGGCAAAAAGAATGTGCCATTGGCCTTGTGTGGCCAATATACAGTATTACTAAAAAAAAAAAAAAAAAAAAAAAAAAAACATTAAGCAACCTAACTCATCCTTTATGAGTTTATTATAAAGGTGTATTCTGGTTGTACATGCTATGGAAATTCTAGGTGATAACTGTCAGATCCATGGGATACCAATTCTTCAGGCCTCCCCCAATTGCGAGAACAGGTGACACCTACCTTTCTTTGACTAGAGCAGTGGTTGTGTATGTGCAATGGTGCTCCAATCATAGTGTATTGGGCACATGGAGAGAGCCAGGTACAGAGGTTGGTCTTTAGAGGTTGAATGAAGTACCATGGCACAAATCTGGCTATTGTGGAAATCTGGCTGGTGATACGTTGTTATGACTGGATTGTTCCTTTATTATTAAACTGCATTCAGTAGAAAAACTTTCACAAACATATAGCAATTTTTTTTTTTTTATAAATCTTGGCATTGACTATGACATCTCACCCAATCCTGGCCCCCCCGCAACATCCCCACAATAACCTTCATCCCGCGACCCACCGCCAACCCTCGCAACCTCACCACCACTAGCTCTCGCAACCCCACCAACATCAGACCCATTCCCCCAACCCATGCCCCATCTACTGCTCTACCCGGCGCACTCTGGAATGCCCGCTCAGTGTGCAACAAACTCCCTGACATCCATGATCTCTTTATCTCCAGGAAACTGTCATTCCTTGGCCTCACCGAGACCTGGCTCACCCCCTCCGACACGGCCTCCCCTGCTGCACTATCCTACGGCGGCCTCAGCCTGTCCCACACCCCCCGTCCCTCTGGCAAACACGGCGGTGGAGTCGGCATACTGCTGTCCAACTCCTGCACCTTCAGCCCCAGCCCCCATCCGTCACTGTCCCCTCCTTCGAAGCCCACTCAGTCCGAATCTTCTCCCCTTGCAACCTCCAAATAGCCATCATCTACCGCCCCCCCAGACCCACCGCCTCCTTCCTTGACCACTTCACCACCTGGCTACTTCACTTCCTCTCCACTGACATCCCCTCCATCATCATGGGCGACTTCAATATCCCCATTGACACTCCCCGCCCAGCCGCCTCCAACCTTCTTTCCTTGACCACTTCCCTAGGGCTCTCCCAATGGTCCTCCTCTCCCACCCACGAACAAGGCCACACGCTTGACCTCATCTTTACCCGCCTTTGCTCCCTCTCTAACCTCACAACCTCGGTACTCACACTGTCCGACCACCATCTCTTGACCTTCTCTGCCCTCTCCTCCCCTGCCACACTACCCCCTCTCTGCAAACTTGATCACCCTCGCCGAAACCTAAAAGATCTTGATCTTCCTTTATTCTCTGAATCACTCCTCCCTCTCACTGACCTACCCTGCGCTGACGACATTGACACTGCCACCACCCTATACAACACCACCATAACGAACGCTCTCGACCTAGCCGCCCCCCTCACTCTCCATGCTCCACGCATTAACAGGCAACCCTGGCACACCACCCTCACTAAAAACCTGAGACGGGTGTCCAGAGTCGCCGAGAGGAGATGGAAAAAGTCTCACACCCCCGAGCACTTTGCTCTGTTCAAGCAATCCATCACTGACTTCAAGACGGCACTCGCTACCGCCAAGCAAGTGTTCTTCTCATCCCTTATAACCTCTCTGTCCCAAAACCCCAAACAGCTCTTCAAAACTTTCAACTCCTTACTTCGCCCACCTGCTCCTCCCCCTTCTCCCCTCATCTCTGCTGAAGACTTTGCGACCTTCTTCAAGGAGAAGATCGACAAGATCAGAAGCAGCTTCGGTCCACTATCCCCACACCTCCCCTTCCCACCTACACTGCCCTCCTCCTCCACCAGCCACTTCCCCCCCATAACTGAAGACCAACTCTCCTCCCTCCTGTCAAAATCACACCTCACCACCAGCGCCCACGACCCGCTCCCATCCCACCTCATTTCCAACCACACCTCCATTTTCATCCCAGCCCTCACCCACCTCTTTAACCTTTCACTTAGCACTGGTACCTTCCCCTCGGCCTTCAAACACGCCCTAATCACGCCCATCCTAAAAAAACCCTCACTTGACCCTACCTCTGTCTCTAACTATCGCCCCATATCTCTTCTCCCATTCGCCTCTAAGCTACTTGAACAACACGTCCACTCCGAACTGTCCTCTCACCTCTCCTCTTGCTCCCACTTCGACCGCCTACAGTCCGGCTTCCGACCCCTCCATTCCACCGAAACAGCCCTGACCAAAGTCACCAACGACCTACTGACCGCCAAGAACAAACACCACTACTCCATCCTGCTACTCCTTGACCTGTCTGCCGCCTTCGACACGGTTGACCACTCCCTTCTTCTCCGGATCCTGGAATACCTTGGCATCACCCACCTTGCCCTCTCCTGGATCTCCTCATACCTAGCGGACCGGACCTTCAGCGTCTCCCACTCCCACACCTCCTCCTCACACTACCCCCTTTCTGTCGGAGTCCCCCAAGGTTCGGTCCTGGGACCCCTACTTTTCTCCATTTACACTCTCGGCCTAGGGCAACTCATCGAGTCCCATGACCTCCAGTACCACCTCTACGCTGACGACACCCAAATCTACCTGTCCGGCCCTGACATCACCTCCCTACTCTCGAAAATCCCTCAATGCCTTTCCGCCATCTCATCCTTCTTCTCTGCTCGCTTCCTTAAACTCAACATGGACAAAACTGAATTCATAGTCTTCCCCCCAAGAAATTCCACCCCACCTCCCAACCTATCCATCTGCGTCAACGACTGCGCCCTCTCCCCAGTCCCCCAAGCCAAGTGCCTCGGGGTAATCCATGACTCCTCCCTATCCTTCAAACCCCACATCGAGGCCCTCACCACATCCCTCCGGCTCCAGCTCAAGAACATCTCACGGATCCGCTCCTTCCTCACCCACGACACCGCTAAAACACTCATCCATGCTTTTATCATCTCCCGCCTTGACTACTGCAACCTCCTTCTCAATGGCCTCCCGGCTAACTCCCTCACACCTCTCCAGTCTATCCTCAACTCCGCTGCCCGACTCATCTATATGTCCTCCCGCTACTCCCCTGTCTCCACCCTCTGCCAAGCCCTTCACTGGCTCCCCGTCTCCAAGAGATCCCAATTCAAAACACTAACCATGGCGTACAAAGCCATACACAACCTGGCCCCACCATACATCTCCGACCTGGTCTCCCGATACCTACCCTCACGCAACCTCCGCTCCTCCCAAGAACTCCTCCTCTGCTCCCCCCTCATCACCTCTTCGCACAACCGAGTCCAGGACTTCTCCCGGGCATCTGCCTTACTCTGGAACTCCCTACCCGAACACGTCAGACACTCTCCTACCCTGAGTAGCTTCAAGTGTCACCTGAAGACTCACTTGTTCCGTCAAGCCTACAACCTGCCATGAGACCCAGGCGAACGCCCCATACCTGACTCTCCCCCATCCTACTGTATCCTAACCCACCCCTCATAGACTGTGAGCCCTCATGGACAGGGTCCCTGCCCCTCCTGTACCTGTACGTCCTGATCGCCTAGATTTAGTGTACTTGTTCTTGTCTCCCTCATCCTCATGTAAAGCGCCATGGAACCTAATGGCGCTATATAAATAAATAATAATAATAATAATAATAATAATAATAATAATAATAATAATAATTTATCGATTATGAGATATGGCAATGTCCAGTAATCACAGTTTTCTGTTTTGTGAGCCCCCACTATGAGGGATTAAACAGGGCTGCAATGAAAAATAAAATAGAACACTAACTTATTAGAGCAATTCTTATAATGCTACTAAAATATCAATTATACAATTAGAATAGTCATTGATAAAAATTATTTTGATCACTAAAAATAAATTTGAAATGGTCTTTTCATATCTGCATTTGGAGCTTCACTTATCTGTTCATCTCTAGGAACAGAAGAACAGAATTTATACGGAAATAGATGGGTTACAAATTGGGCACAATTAGAAGTGGAAGGTCCCAGTTGACATATATGGGGGTTGTCTTATGTCTGCTTAATAATCAGAACTCACAATCCAGCATGCAGATTCAAAATGGAAACCAGATGGACACCATTGCAATCAATGAGAACCTTCTGCTTTTATTTGCATCCACTTTACTGTACAACAGATCTGTTTCCTACTTGAGCTTCATTTCTCTGTTCTAAAAAACAGGACAATGAAACAGAACTCAATACGAAGGTGTGAACAGAGGCTTAACAGTCTTCATTTTGTTTGATTCTTCAGAACACCCTCTACCCTACCTGAAAGTAGAATCACACAGAGATTGATCAAATATCATCTACTATATCACCAATTACGGTAACTATTAAATGGCTCTGGAAATATATGTTCATTAATTTGTGTCAATAACTTCAGTTTGCACAAATCAAGTCCCCATTCACCACTGATGGGTGAAATACAATTTACCGTAAATATGATTTATTACAATAATAGATTCTGTAACTATCCTCCCTAAATGTTTTCATGAATTAATAAATGTGTAAATGACTTATGAGTTATAATACATGCTTCAAATTGTTCAATGAGAACCATTCACATGTTGCATTTTTGCATGCTGGCAGTAAAAATGCTGCATACAATTTGTGGTATTTTTATGTGCGTTTTGCAGCATTTTTACATTTTTGTTAAAGGGTTTGTCTACTACTTGGACAGTCCCTTATCATTTCCCATGTTCACTCCCATAAAAATAAAAAAGGTTATACTCACCCCATGGTTCTAGGGATGACAGAAGTCACGTTCCAGAGGTCCATGTGAAACACACATGGTGAAAATTGTTGGTACCCCTCATTTAATGAAAGAAAAACCCACAATGGACACCGAAATGACTTGAATCTGACAAAAGTAATTATAAATAAAAAATCTATGAAAATGAATAAATGACAGTCAGACATTGCTTTTCAACCCTGCTTCCACAGAATTTAAAAAAAAATTAAACTCATGAAATAAGGCCTGGAGAGAAATGATGCTACCCCTAAAAAAATGTTACAAAAGGGACCTATTAAATCAAGGTGTGTCCACTAATTAGCATCACAGGTGTCTACAATCTTGTAATCAGTCAGGTGGGCCTGTATATAGCGCTACAGATACTCACTGTGCTGTTTGGTAGATCAATGAGGTAGAAGCTAGTACGGTCTTAACTGGTATGAAAAGGGGCACAAATTACAAGGTATATGCTCACCTCCTGTGGTTGTGTAGGACACAGCCACCTAAAAAGCCTCAGGCTGCAGCGAACCACCCATGGAACGAAAGACTACGTGGAATGGATGGATTAAAATCGCACTGCCCAATAAAAGGATGCAACCAGGAATTAGACGATGAAAGAAGCCTTTATTCTGTACCAATGCGTTTTGTGTGGAACCCCACACTTCCTCAGGGAAAGCTATTTATTGGCTCAGGGAAAGCTCTTTATTGGGCAGCGCGATTTGAATCCACCCATTCCCGCTCCACATGGTCTTTGTGCTGTTTGGTGACATGGTGTGTACCGCACTCAACATGGACCAGAGGAGCAAAGGATAAAGTTGTCTCTGGAGATTAGAAAGAAAATTATAGACAAGCATGTTAGAAGGTAAAGGATATAAGACTATCTCCAAGCAGCTTGATGTTCCTGTGACTATAGTTGCACATATTATTCAGAAATTTAAGCTCCATGGGGCTGTAGCCAACCTCCATGGACGTGGTCGCAGGAGGAAAAGTGATGACAAATTAAAGACATGGATAATACGAATGATAACAAAAAAGCCAAGAAAAACTTCTAAAGAGATTAAAGGTGAACTTCAATCTCAAGAAATATCAGTGCCAGATCACACCACCCATTGTTGTTTGAGCCAAAGTCGACTTTATGGGAGACAACCATAGAGGACACCATCGTTGAAAAAAATCATAAAAAAGAGACTTGAATTTGCCTAACTACATGTTGACAAGCCACAAAGGCTCCTTGGAGAATGTCCTACGGACAGATGAAACAAAAATGGAATTTTCTGGCAAGGCACATCAACTCTATGTTGACAGACAGAAAAATGAAGCTTATCAAAAAAAGAACACTGTCCCTACTGTGATACATGGAGGAGTCTGTATTATGTTCTGGGGCTGCTTTGCTGCATCTGGCACAGGGTGTCTTGAATCTGTGCAGAGTGCAATGAAGTCTCAAGACTATCAAGGGATTCTAGAGAGAAATGTGCTGCCCAGTGTCAGAAAGCTTGGGCTCAGTTGCAGGTCATGGGTGTTGCAACAGGATAATGACCAAAAACACACAGCTAAATACACCCAAGAATGGCTAAGAGGAAAACTTTGGACTATTGTGAAGTGGTTTCTATGAGCTCTGACCTAAATCTTATTGAGCATCTTTGGAAAGGGGTGAAACATGCCATCTGGAAAAGACAACCTTCAAACACGAGACAACTGGAACAGTTTTCTCTTGAGGAATGGGCCAAAATACTTGTTGAGGGGGGCGTGTCCAGCTGCTCATGGCGACGGTCGCATCCTAAGAAGGCTCCCTGGAGAGATCTGCTAAACGGCACCTTACCAGCTCTTCCACGCTGCCTACCAGTCAGTGCAGGTCTGTGATCGCCCCTGGCACCCTCCGGTCGTGCCAAGAGCCGCCCCAAAGCACAGACAGACGGGGAACAGGCTCACTGATTACTTTGGAGCCGAGCTCCCGTGCTCCTCTCCCTCCAAGATGGCGCCGGCTGCAGAGCGGCGCGCTCAGTCTCCTCTCCCTCCTGCAGGCTCTCGCACATTGCGCAGCACAGGAGGCCGGGACCTGGGGGCTGAGGAGGACGCGCCAGTTACTCAGGGGATGCTGAAAGCTTACTTGGGCTCTCTGAGGCATACGTTGATGGCTGACATGAAGCAGCTGATAGGGACACTGAGGGAGGAACTGGGAGCTTTGGCAGACAGAACAACAAATCTTGAAGAAAAAATGGGTGATTTCGCCAAAGCTCATAACAGCTTAGCAGACAGCCATTCAGACCTGGACAGGGAGATGGGGACTGTGAACAAAACCCTTTGCCATCTTGAAGATAAGCTAAGACGTAACAACTTTAAGCTGAGAGGTCTGGGGGAATCGGATGAAAAAGCAGAACCTCATGAACTCGCTTCAAAATTTCTGGCTGCTGCACTACCTGACATCCCCAGCGCAGACCTGGCTATCGAAAAAGCTTTTCGTATTCCTAAGCCCCCAAATCTCCCAGAAGGGGTACCCAGAGATATACTGGTACACATGGTCAGAAATGGAGTAACTGACCGGCTGCTACAAAGAATGAGACGAGGTCCTCCCCTCCCAGATCCATATGCTCAAATATCGATTTTCCCAGATCTTTCTCCGGGAACCCTATCAAGAAGACGAGACTTCGCCTCGTGCTGCAAGGTTCTTAGGGACCGAGGCATACCCTACAGCTGGGGCTCCCTGGTGTCTCTCAACTTTAGGCACAAAGGGAAACGACACACCTATGCTTCACCCACATTGCTTCGAAAGTCTCTCAAGGCCTGGCATCTTGTCTCCCCTAATCCCGGCCGAAGGGAGTCTTCTCAACGTAGTCCAGATCGTGCTGCGGCGGAGGTCCTGGAGGATGACGGGGCTGCGTGATCATCTGTTGAGACCTAATCGACCTGAAGACAACCACTTCTGCAGATGTCTCCAGAAAGGACCCTTTGGACATTTTCTATTAAGGTATCTGTTACTTGTTCCGGACTTTGGGTTAGTTCATACTGCCTCGTGTTCACTAATCCAGGATGAGGCATTTGGTCGTCCGGACCATCCTTTCCCCCGAGGACTTATATCCTGTTGTGGCGGGATATTGATTTGTTGTTTACATAATTGTAATTCGTAATTTGTTTCCCCCTCTGCTGTTTTTCTTTCTCATCCCCTAATTGTCCATTGTTCGTTTACCCTCCTTTGACATCTCCCACCATCATTCCCGTCCCCTCTGTCGATTTTAAACTAGCTCTATTCATACCCCACCTAAACTTCCCCTTACCTACTCCATCCTCTCCCTGGTGGGATTCCCCCAGACCTGGAAATGTCTCTTTCTCTTCTCTCCTTGAACGTCAGGGGTCTTAACTCCCCAGCCAAAAGATCTTTTCTTTGGCGGGAGGTGAGATCCTCAAAAGCGGAGGTGGTATGTATTCAGGAAACTCACCTCCTAGAAGAGGATAACTTTAGACTCCAACACGGAGATTTCCCCCATATCTTTCACGCTAATTCAAGAGTAAAAAAAGCAGGAGTCTGTGTTATGATCAAGCATTCGGTCCAACTCACTCTGCTAAACGTCACAACTGATCCAAACGGCAGATTCATCTTGGTACATTGTGAAATAGGAGGCTCCCCCTTTACTGTGGTGAGCGTCTATGGCCCAAATGTGGAACAGAAAAAATTTACTAGATCATTGTTTGATCTTATTGAAAACGAGGTGAAGGGCAAACTATTTGTGTGTGGCGACTTCAACGTAGTCATGGAACCCTGCCTGGACTCCTCCTCCTCGTTGCAGAGGGGAGAGGGGGGGTGCATTGGGTGATCTCAGCCGGGAGTACCACCTCCACGACGTCTGGAGATACCATCACGCGGAGGAGAGGGATTATTCCTTCTTCTCCCATGTACATCAATCCTACTCCAGAATTGACTACTTCCTGGTCAACGATTTGGCCCTGGGGAGTTGTCGATCATCGGAGGTGGGTGTGATCACATGGTCAGACCACGCTCCGATCACCCTGGAGATAGGATTAGACGTGAGAGGTGGTGCGTCCCGTCACTGGAGACTAAATGCGGGCTTGCTGGCTGACGGGGAAGTCGTCGAGCACTTAGGAGAGTCGATACAGGAATTTTTCCAACAGAATGACAATGGGGAGGCCCGGACGATACGCTATGGTATGCCCATAAATCGGTCCTCCGGGGCCTCCTCCTCCAAAAAGCTGCACAAGCCAAGAGGAAAAGAGAGCGGCTTCAAAAGGAATGGACAGCAGACATTCAGCGGTTAGAAGCCGCTAATAAACTTTCCCCCTCGCCTCTCCTCCTTTCTCAAATTTGTGCCACTCGCACTAAATTACGCTCCCTTCTCCTGCGCCTTCATGAAATAGGACTCCGTAAATTAAAAACCAAATTTTATGAGGCAGGGGACCGTGCGGGTAAGATCTTAGCTCGAAGGATTAAAAAGAGAACAGCTAGAAGTACGATCTTGGCTGTGAGAGGACCTGGGGGGAACCTGGTCCGAGACCCTGCAAAGATAGTAGACGTCTTTGCGGCTTACTATGAAAAGCTCTATAACCTGAGAGACGATCCGGATACCCCCCAGCCCTCATTGCCTGACATCAAGAGCTTTCTTGGAAAGTTGGAGCTATCAAAAATCCCCGCTGACTCTCTAGACTTGCTCAATTCTCCTTTGACCTTAGGAGAAATTGAGACAACAATCAAAAGTCTAAAATGCAACTCTGTCCCAGGCCCGGACGGGTTTTCAAACGAATACTTTAAAACTTTCGGACCGGTCCTGGCCCCATTCCTACTCAGGCTATTTAATCATTGGCAAGCGGCTGGATCTATTCCAGAATCGGCACTAGAAGCCACAATATCCACTATCCCTAAACCGGGGAAGGACCGAGACCGCCCCGAAAACTACCGTCCCATCTCCTTACTAAACACTGACCTGAAGCTCTTCGCCAAACTGATTGCGAACCGACTGGGTGATGTAATCCCCTTGTTGGTTGACCAAGACCAGGTGGGGTTCGTACGGGGGAGGCAAGCGAAGGATGGGACCAGAAGGATGCTGAATCTGATAAAGGTGGGGGAGAGGAAGAGGTGCCCCTGTGTATTTCTCTCACTGGATGCCGAAAAGGCGTTTGACAGAGTACATTGGGGATACCTAAGGGAGGTCTTCTCCACCTTCGGTTTTTCGGGCCCTATCTTATCAGCAATCCTAAGCCTTTACTCGCACCCATGTGCGAAAGTTTTTTCGGCAGGTTACTCTTCCAAGTCTTTTCGGATCACTAATGGCACTCGGCAGGGTTGCCCCCTTTCCCCACTGGTGTTCGCTCTTATTATGGAACCCCTAGCGGCTTACTTAAGAGCTGACCCGAAGATAGCTGGGATTAAAGTGGGTGATAAAAAACATGTAGTGGGCCTCTATGCCGATGATGTCATCATAGTGACCGAGAGTCCTCATTCCTCCCTCCCTGGAATAATCCCAAGAAAACGATCCAGAAACCAGATGTAGGTTGCATCAATCATCCATTTATTCCTTTCCTACGCGTTTCGGCACTGTGGAGCAATTTACATCGTACAATGATATACAAGTTGATAAAAATCTGACTTAACAAATGGCATAAAAAGCGTTCTGAAATTCGCTGCAGAAAAGTAAATAAAACCTTTTATGCCATTTATGCTTTTTATAACGCTTTTTATGCCAGAACGAATTTCAGAACGCTTTTTATGCCATTTGTTAAGTCAGATTTTTATCAACTTGTATATCATTGTACGATGTAAATTGCTCCACAGAAACTTGTTTTTACTGTTTTGGAGCCAAAAATTAGGCTCCTCCCACTTTGATGCCGATTTTGACATCATCAAATTGGGCTCCGCCCACTTTGATGACGATTTTGACATCATCAGCATGTGTTAACACACCCCTAAATGCCATGTACAGGAGCTATATAAACCTTGTTAAGAGCTGACATGTAATATCCCTGAGGAAGGCACTAGGACAGTGCCGAAACGCGTAGGAAAGGAATAAATGGATGATTGATGCAACCTACATCTGGTTTCTGGATCGTTTTCTTGGGATTTCAGCAGCGCGGACACTGATACACCATTTCCCCTGAAGTAACTTCTGGATGGTTCCCACGTGCATGTGGAAGGTGAAAGTCCTGCAGCAGCTGCATTTAATGCTAAATGCTTTTACACCAGTTGTGGGTCTCACAACTGTGCTAGGTGAGTGAATTCATACCCACCACATACATTAGTGTCACTAGTGATAGGGCACTATTGCGCCTCTTGTTTCCCCCCCCCCTATTTTTCCCTGGAATAATGGAAAAGCTTGACCTCTTCGCGCGACTCTCCTACTACAAACTTAACACAAGCAAATCGGTGTTGTTCCCCGTCGGGGTCCGGAGGGAGGACTCTGAGAGCTTAGCTCAAATTTACCCCTTCAAGTGGTCCACCACTGGGGTTCCCTATCTGGGGGTCCTCCTTTGCCCCTCATCTGAGGTGGCTTCTCAAAATATAAAACGTCTTCTATCAGAGCTGGGTGGTGCGCTCGGGGAGTTCCCTCTGGGCTCTATGTCGTGGATGGCGAGAGTTCAGGCGGTGAGGATGATGTGGCTCCCAAAAATTCTTTACATGTTCAGATGTGTTCCAGTCCACTACCCGTCCGGGCTAATCGCGCGGCTGCAGACCCTAATTAATAAATGTAAATGGGCTAACAAACCAGCGAGAGTCAAGAAAGCGACCCTCTTTCAGCGCCTTACTAGAGGAGGTATGGGGGTTCCGGATGTTGAGACCTACCGTAAAGCAACTATTTTGGAGTCGGCGGGATGCTGGTGGGGAGGGGGCGTTGGGACGGAGGCAAATCGAGGAGGCTGAGATACGAGTGGGCTCACTCCAAATCCTCCTTGCGGCGGAGGCAATGGGAAGAGTGAGAAGGACAGATATGCTAGGCACAGTCAGGGAATTGTTGGATGTCTGGGGCCTCTTTAAAAAAAACTGAGCTAAACTTCCTCCCGAGGAAATACCTTTGGGGGCTTTGCAATGGTTTATCCCAGATTTGAATTTCTCTCCTTGGAGAGATAGAGGCCCTAAGAATCTGAGTGATAGCCTCATGAGTCACCGTGTGATGACTCTGTCTGGCTCCTTTCTGTTGTTCCTTCAGGTCTCACATTTTATTCGCTCGGCCACATTCCAACATGATCTGTGTCCCCCGGGGGCCCCCTCTGCTCTCCGATGCTCTATTCTTTCAGTCCCGAGACCTATGAAATGCCTCTCACTTATGTACTCGGACCTACAAGAGATGAACTCTCCCAAAGCTTATCTTACACACAGAGGTGGGAGGAGGAGCTGGGCTTTCATGCGGGAGTGGAGGAGTGGGAAGATGCCACACATTGTGTGATATCTGCCTCCAAATGCATTAACCATATAGAACTACTAAAAAAAAATCCACCTAAGATGGTACACCCCTCCCACGAAATTATCTAAATTCAACAAGGGAGCGTCCCCCCTCTGCTGGATACAATGTGGCCAAAAAGGAGATCTGGCTCACATGTGGTGGACTTGCCCTAAAGTGGCTCAATTTTGGCAATTGGTGTCGGGCCTTATTGACTCCATAAAGGGCTCAGCGATTCCCCTCACCCCGAAGGTAGCGGTCCTACATGTGGGACTCATGGTCTTCCCCCAGTAATCCGACATCTCATGACCTTTGTCCTAACAGCTGCCAGGATCTGCACTGCGACAAAATGGAAGCACTCTTCGCCTCCAACTATGAGTGATCTTTCAGACCGAATTAACAACATTTTTTGCTACGAATATTATCTGGCTAGGGACTGGGGTTCCAGACGTTATGTCTCGGAGGCGTGGGCCTTATGGGCTAATCACCCCCTTGCAATGCAGATTCCCCATTAAGCATTAAGCAGTTAGCCTTGAGTTTCATGATTGCCGTTTGGGGACTCTCTGCTGGTTCTCTCTTTCTCTTTTTCTCTTGCTCTACTCAGCTTCTCTCCTTTTCTCGCTTATCTCTCCCCCCCTCTTTACCCCTTTCCAACCCTTACTTACTATTTGTTTTACTACCTCATTGCTACCTCCGACTTCTTCCTTTAATTTTTTTTATTTTTTTTTCTCTTCCCTTAACTTTGAGGTCCGGGTGAACCCCCCCTCCCCACCCATTCCCCACTCCCTCTCTCCTTTCCCTTGTCTTAAAATTAATTTCCCCCCCCCCTTACCTTTTCCCCCTTCCCCAATGTCTGATTCAGTTTATCCCCCCATTCCCTTCCCCTGGATACTCCCTCTCTTTAATGTTTAGGATTTTACTGGGAATAGATTCTCCTCAAGAGTCATATGCTAATAAAATACAAAGCTGTGTTGGTCCGACTTGGATCCGTGGGGTCACTGAGTGATCCCGTCTGGCATAACTTCGCAAAATTTCCCAGCACCTACTACCTACCTCTCAGAGGCCACGGGGAAAGACTGTCTACAGTCACAGATACGAATATTGGAGTTAACTTAAGCCAAGATACCATCAATGGCCTCTAAAGGAACTTTAATGAACTATAGCCTCACTTTGCCAACTCGCCTGGCACCTTTCTTCACACAGCACGCCGACAAATCGGTTCCTAGAGGTCAGTTAAGACTAAATATTTTCAATTACAATTGAGGTCCTACCTCTTCCACTCTTGATTTAAGGAGAATATCTCGATTTCTTTCCCTACCATGTTACCTATAGGGGGTATCTTTGTCCTGTACCTTTGAGATGTAGTTTTTGTCTTGTACTTATGTCATATGTTATGTAATTTCCTTAATAACCTCAATAAATATTATTGATGACATAAAATACTTGTTGAGAGGTGCAGAAGTCTCATTGATAGTTACAGGAATTGTTTGATTGCAGTGATTGCCTCAAAAGATTGTAAAACAAAATATTAACTTAAGGGACCATCATTTCTGTCCAGGCCTATTTCATGAGTTTCATTTCTTTTAAAACATTTTTGTGGAAACAGGGTTGAAATGCAATGTCTGACTTTCATTTGTTCATTATCATAGATTTTTAATTTATTATTACTCTTATCAGATTCAAATTATTTCAGTGACCACTGTGGGTTTTTCATTCATTAAATGAGGGGTACCAACAGTTTTGACCAGGTGTGTATTTTTATGACAGTGAGCCCTGCACCCAATCAGTGTGGGCTTACTTCTCCCCACCTTTGGATACTTAAGTAATTAACAGGTAGTGAGAGCTGCGGCTGCCACTCACTTACTGTTAATTGCTCCTGTATCCAAAGGCGGGGAGAAGGAAGCCCACACTAATTGGTTATAGGGCTCACAAGTGATAACAATGTCATGTGGACGCCATGAAAAACTACTTCTGACATTGCAAGAACTGTGCAGTGGAGGTGAGTATAGGCTTTTTTATTTTTATGGGGGAGCACATGTGGACTGAGAAGGAATTGTCAAAGTTGTTGACAACCCCTTTAATAGCAAGAAGAGCTGAAAAAAAGCTTTAAAAAATTGACATGCTGCATCAGGGCGAAAGCGCAGAAGGTCTCAAAATACGTGTATAAAAATGCAGCATGTGCATGAGATTTCAGGAATTTCATTGATTATGCTGGTACTGTAATATGCTGCACATTTTACGCACAATATATGCGGCGTAAAATATCCGTAATCAATATCCAAACACCTATCGTGTTGATGAATAGGAAAACCATACTATATATACAATGCAGTGGGAATAATGAACCCAAGAGAAAATTAAATAACTTTTATGGATAATATATATATATATATATATATATATATATATATATATATTATAAAAAATATAATAACTTTTACTAAATATCAAAAACAATACAAAAATACATATAGTACAAGTAATGAATAAAAACTATTGAAAATGGTTAATGGTGAAGAGCTAAAAAAGTTGTAAATGCACATAGGACAGATAAATGTATACAGTGGCATGTAAAAGTTGGACAACCTGGTCAAAATTACTTTTATTTAACAGTTAAGCAAATTTAAGATGAAATTTTCTATGAAATGTATAAAGTTAAAGATTCCTTTGTATTTTAGGCAATAAAAAATATATCTTTTACCTTTTAAAAATTACAAAAAAAATAGGCTAACGCAACTGTTTGTGCGCCCTTGGAGATTTTTGTGGTTAGATAACTTTGACCACAGTTTTAGAAGTTAATTCGCCTGTTACGGTTATGGCTTGTTCAATATCATTGTTAGTAAAGGTCAAGTGATGCAAATTTCAGATTCATAAATACTCAGCCTCCTCTAACCTTGTGCCAAAAAAACAGCAGCCATGGGTTTCTCTAAGCAGCTGCCTAGTACTCTGAAAATGAAAATGGTGAAGGTCCACAAGAAGGAGAAGGCTTTAAGAAGACAGCAAATCGTTTTCAAGTTGCTCTTTCCTCGGTTCGAAATGTAATTAACAAATGGCAGTTAACAGTAACAGCCGAAGTTCAGATAAGGTCTGGAAGACCTAAGCAAAATTTCAGACAGAGCTGCTCAAAGGATTACAAGAGAGGCAAATCAGAACCTGTGCTTGACTGCAAAAGACCTTCACGAAGATTTAGCAGACTCTGGATTTGTGGTACATTGTTCTACTGTTTAGAGACACCTGCACAAATATGGCCTTCATGGAAAAGTCATCACAAGAAAACCTCTCCTGCATCCTCACCATAAAATTCAACATTAGAAGTATGCAAAAGAACATCAAAACAAGCCTGATGCATTTTGGAAACAAGTCTTGTGGACCCATGAGGTTGCAATAGAGCTCTTTGGCCACAATGATCAAAGGTATGTGTGGAGAAAAAAGGGCACAGAATTTCAGAAAAAGAACAACTCGCCAACCATAAAGCAAGGGGTGAATCAATTATGCTTAGGGGTTGGGTTGAAACCAATAACACAAGGAACATTTCATGGGTAGAGGGAAGAATGGATTCAATAAAATTTCAACACATTTTTGATGCAAACATAACGCCATCTGTAAAAAAGGTGAAGTTGAATGATGGATAACGACCCTAAACACATGTCAAAATCCACGATAGATGACCTCAAAAGGTGCAAGCTGAAGATTTTACAATGGCCCTCACAGTCCCCTGATCTGAACATCATTGAAAATCTGTGGCTAGACCTCAAAAGATGAGTGCAGAAGACGCCCCAGAAATCTTACAGAAATGGAACACTTTTCCAAGGAGGATGAAAATCATGAAAGACTCTTGGCTGCTATGAAAAGTGTTTGCAAGCTGTGATACTTGAAAAAAAAAGTGATACTATATACTATGACTTTTGCATTGTGCCATTTTCCTTTTTGTAATTTATAGAATGTAAAAGATGAATATATTTTTTTTTTGCCTAAAATACAAAGGAAATGTGTCATCTTTAACATTTTGCCTTTTAGAGATCATTTAATTATTAACTTGCTTTACTGTTCACAATAACGATAATTTTGACCAGGGGTGTCCAAACATTTACTTGCTACTGTATGTAGTAATAACAAAAAAACTTATTTAAAGGGAACCAACCACCTCAGATCACCCTAATACACAGTTAGTACATGTCCCTGCACCCTAAGGATACCTTTCCAGCACTGTTTTTGTGTAAAATCTTGCATTAGTATAACTGATATAAAGAGTTTATAAACTTACTAGCCCGGAGACATCTGGGTGTATCCCTCCTTCTGTTATACTTCAGGGCTGTGCATTCATTGCATGGCTGTGCTCCCCCTCCCTCTGTGCAGAGGAGATAACGATCACACCCATCAGGGCAGGGCAGCAGGCACGGAGGGAGGGGGAGCACAGACATGCAATGCACAGCCCTGAAGTATAACAGAAGGAGGGATACGCCCAGATGTCTCCAGGCTAGTAAGTTTATAAACTCTTTATATCAGTTATACTAATGCAAGATTTTACACAAAAACAGTGCTGGAAAGGTATCCTTAGGGTGCAGGGACATGTACTAACTGTGTATTAGGGTGATCTGAGGTGGTTGGTTCCCTTTAAACAACATTAGTTCACTGGAAATTATACAGTAAAATATGCAGCACAAATGTGACCTGTTAACATAATTTCTAGTACAAAACAGAGTCAGACTGAGCGCGGGCAAAGAGAAATTCAGAAGGCGCTAAAGGAAAATTCAGAAACTCATCATCAATCAGAGGCCCAGGAGCATTTTGGTATATGCTGCAGGCACCACATTTACTAATTTTAATATTATGAATGATATATACTTGTATAATCAGTGCCACATCAGAAATATTAAAGTTTAAAGATACGCATTAAGGCCCCGTCTCACGCTTCAATGTGTCGGCAAACCGACCAACGATCCGACTTGACCTAGATTGCTAGAACGACGTTCAATGATCGCTAGTGAAATGTCACACATATAGATCTTGTTAACGATGCAGCAACGATTCTGTGACAAGCAAACGATACTTGTGGTCGTTAGCTTGTCTACGTCCTTCAGTTTTCAATAGGTGAGGTTGTTAACGACATCGTTATTGAGGTGTCACACACACCCATGCTGCAGATTGAACGAACGCTCATCGTTTGGTTTAAGATCCGGTTCACCAACCTCCCATCAACGATCTGCCCAATTATCGTTGATCGTTTGTACATGTCACACTGAACGACGTCATTACGACATTGTAAAACGACTAAAAACCCGTGACGTACTAACGATATCATTACCGATATCGTAGTGTAGGACAGGGCCTTTACTAAGGCTGGTTTCACACTGCGGTTTTTCACTGATCAGGTTCGATCAGGTTTGTGTGCCAAAACCAGGAGAGGAACTTGCAGAGAAAAACAATAATTGAAAGACAGACACCTGTTCTAGGTTTTGGAGTACAAAACCTGATCGAACCTCACCTGATCTGACCGCAGTGTGAAACCAGCCTAAGGAGAAATTCTAAACATACACCTCTCGTCAAAAGCCAATTATATTTAAATGCACAGCATATTAACGTATATGATTAGAATAATCCCCTTCAACAACCCCACACTCCTATCTTAAAATGAAATATTGCAAACAAAATGCGAACATAAAACATATCCCAATATTTTGGTTTGAAACAAAAAAAACTACATAGAAGACACTTAGAATATATTGTGTTGTAGAAATATATGCAAATCACAAAGCATCTACATGGAATTACCCATCTTCATTTTCTAATTTGGATCTTGACAAAAATGCCCTCAAACAAATGAACCTCTAAGCAGAAGAAAAGTGAAGTTGGCATGGAGTAATTGCTGCTGCTGCAAATTGGTGTAAACCATATGCAGAGTCTTTAATTCTCCATGTACGGACTCCACAAGTCATTCAGTGATTGCAATCAACTAGATGAACGGCTCCTTTTTCTATCATGTTTTATTCGGAACAACCATGGCTTAATTCAATCTGAAAGCTGCTTACTCTACGTACTACCTAATACCACTATGACAGACAAGGGTTAAACACAATGGGAATATTCTCCCACTTGACCTTGTAATAGAGATCCAAGTCAATTTCACTTAGATATTTCCTCATTACCTATAATTTGGAGATCTACATACTGCAATGGTTTTGTCCCTAATAATTGAACTTTTATAACCGTTATCATCACAGACGTAAGACGACATAATTCAGAAACATTGAGTATTTCTTAGTCCACATCTATTTAGCTGCAGTAATGTAAAACATTATTTGCACCAGCACTTTCAAACACAGTGAAGGAAATAATTATTTGATCTCTTGCTGATTTTCTAAAATTTGCCCACTGACAAAGACATGAACAGTCTATAATTTTGACATTGCCTAATTATATAAATGTATTTGCATTTTGTAGAGAGAAATAAGTATTTGATCCCTCTGGCAAACAAGACTTAATACTTGGTAAAACCCTTGATGGCAAGCACAACAAGTCAGACGTTTCTTGTAGTTGATGACGAGGTTTATGCACATGTCAGGAGAAATTTTGATTGACTCCTCCTTGCAGATCATCTTTGAATCGTTAAAAGTTTGAGGCTGTCGCTTGGCAACTCGGAGTTTCAACTCCCTCTATATGTTTTCTACAGGATTAAGGTCTGGAGACTGCCTAGGCCAGTCCATGACCTTAATGTGCTTCTTTTTGAGCCACTCATTTGTTGCCTTGGCTGTATACTTTGGGTCATTGACGAGCTGGATGATTCAGCCACGACCCATTTTAATGTTCTTGCAGGGGGAAGGAAGTTGTCAATCAGGATTTTACAGTACATGGCTCCATCTATTGTCCCATTGATGCAGTGAAGTAGTCCTTTGCCCTTAGCAGAGAAAGACCCCCAAAACATAATGTTTCCACTGCCATGTTTGACTGTGGAGATGATGTTCTTTGGGTCATAGGCAGCATTTATTTCCTCCAAATATGGTAAATTGAGTTAATGCCAAAGAGCTCAATTTTTGTCTCATCTGTCCACAGCACCTTCTACCAATCACTCTCAGAATCACAAAGGTGTTCATTGGCAAACTTCAGACAGAAATACACTGAGCTGTAGGCTGATTTTTCTGCTAAGGGGAAAGAAAAAAAAAAAAAAAAAGACTAATTTAAATCTGATTTTCTAGCGAGTGCGACGAGCTGAGTGTGACGGAGCGCAAGTGTGGACGGAAGTAAGTGTGTGACTTGTGATTCAGTGAGGAGGTGTTTGGGAATCCTGCAACAAATACCTGTGTGAATTGCTGACTGCTTTTTTTTTTTACCTTTTTAATTTTATCGGGCTTTCTTAACTTTCTTTTCTCTCTACAAGTTTATAGTCTCTTATTTTACTACCTGTAAGTTAAAGGGTTAACTACTTTGCACTTAAAACCTGTGGTGTAGCTGTGGTGTAGCTATACTTACAAGGGGTTAATTAAGGGTGGGGGTGCATAATTAAGGGTTTACAAGAAGCAGCTGGTTGGGGCTTCCAGTCCTTTGGAAGTACACTGAGCTGTAGGCTGATTTTTCTGCTAAGGTAAAAAAAAAAAACGAATAATTTAAATCTGATTTTCTAGCGAGTGTGACGAGCTGAGTGTGACGGAGCGCAAGTGCGGACGGAAGTAAGTGTGTGACTTGTGATTCAGTGACTTTGGATTCAGGGAGTTTGGAAGGGAGGACTTACTGAATTGCTGGTTGCATTTAATTAATTCTTTGCATTTCTTTTTACTTATCATTTCTGTCTGGTGCAATCCCCATTAGGAAATGAGCTCCATGATTGGCAATGCCATCCAGTGTACATCTTGCCACATGTATGCATTCCTTGAACAGTCGGTCGAGGGTGCATACTGCTGTGTGAGATGTGAGTACGTTGTGCATTTGGAAGCCCAGATACTGGATCTAAATGAGCAACTGACAACGCTGAGATCCATAGACAATATGGAAAGGAGTCTGCTGCTCACTGAACAGCAGCTCAATGGGATAGATGTGGGGGAGGATGGTAGTATGGAGCTGCAGGACCGTGAGGTAGCTAGCTGGGTGACAGTTAGAAGGCGGGGTAGAGGGAAGGGTGCAGGGAGGCTAGCCCTGATCTGGCACACCCCAATAAATTTGCTATGTTGGCAGATGAGGGGGGTGTGAGTTCAGGTACAGCACTGCTGCAGCAGGCATGACCTCTGAAAGCCGGGGGAGTGTCTGCTCCAGAAAGGGGGAAAACAGGAGAGTAGGGCAGGCCAGACAGGTGCTGGTAGTGGGGGACTCAATTATTAGGGGAATAGATAGGGCAATCTGTCACAAAGACAGGGATCGTCAAACAGTGTGCTGCCTACCTGGCGCCCGAGTCCGGCACATCGCTGATCGGGTTGACAGATAACTGGGAGGGGCTGGTGAGGACCCAGCGGTCATGGTGCACATTGGCACAAATGACAAAGTTAGAGGTAGGTGGAAGGTCCTTAAAGATGATTTCAGGGAATTAGGCTGCAAGCTTAAGGCAAGGACCTCCAAGGTAGTATTCTCTGAAATACTGCCTGTACCACGTGCCACACCAGAGAGGCAAAGGGAGATTAGGGAGATAAATAAGTGGCTCAGGAATTGGTGTAGGAAGGAGGGGTTTGGGTTCCTGGAGAACTGGGCCGACTTCTCTGTTGGCTACAGGTTCTATGCTAGGGACGGGCTGCACCTCAATGGGGAGGGTGCAGCTGTGCTGGGGGAGAAAATGGCTAGAAGGTTGGAGGAGTGTTTTGTTGAGGGGGAAGTGATGGCATAATTATTATGAATCACTGAACTCCATATTGGATTTAATGAGAGCTGAATATTTCAACCATGTACAGCATTGTTCTTCTGTGTGATGTCTTTTTGGTTTTAGGAGTAAATCTACATGCTAAATGGATATTGGCCCTGCAGCCTCCTAGCTTGAATGCAGAAGCTGTTTGCTAAATCCAATGTCATTTACATATGTATACAACCTTTGTGGGTTTGGAGTATTGACCATTGCTACTCAGGCAGACATTCCGTCTCCAACCAATGGAGATGTATATTGCTAAGACAATACTGGTGATGTTTGACTGATAAACCATTGTTTCTTCAGATTGGCTCCAGGATGTCTATCAAAGAGTGTTAAAACTTACTTAACACAAGACTTTCTTCCCTGATACAAGTACGCCATCTGTAGGCAGGGAATTATTACTGCATATTACAGGAGGTGATTGGAAATAGTTGCCACAGAAGATACCTGAGAAGGGCGGAGTTGTGGGTTGCATGTGGGTGTGGATGTGAAATCTTTACTATAAAAGGAGGTGAATTCAAGACCCTCTCTCTCTTTCTACTTGGAACCACCATGCAATAGGACAGCCTCATCTGGTCTAAGTATCATTCTATATCTCTCTCTATATCTCTCTCTATATCTCTCCCTATATCTATCTCTACATCTATCTCCCTCTCTCCCTATATCTATCTCTATATCTATCTCTCTCTAATAATCAGGGATAGTTAGGGGCAGGTGAATGAATGTAATTAATTAATATAGTGTGCCTGTGTGTATATTTAGGTAACGTGGGTATTAGTAACTCTGGGTGTTTTACATCATTGTAACAGTAATTGATTGTGTATTAGTTATCGTGCTATCTAGAAAGCTATATATTATTGTTGTAGACTTTTTGGGTGTGTTTAATAAATATTCATTTATTAGAACAGACTTGTTTTCATTAAGTAGTCGGTATATACATAAATATATAGTTAATCAGCATAGGAACAGAAAGTGGTAAGGAAGGGAAGATTCTGGATATCGGTGATTGTAGTCGTAACCGACAATAATAACCGATAAACAGACTCAGCCCTACAACAAATTGGCGAGCCTAGGCCCACTGTTTGAGGTGTTGTTCTAGTGTCTTTTGTACTGAAAACCTGTGGTCATCGTCTGGAGCGGATCAGGCCAGGGGAACGTGGACACAGATAACAGGAGGCACGGTGAAGTGTTACGTTAGTCTGTGCGTTCAGTGCCCTGCCCCAGTTGATGGTACAGGGGTTGTGGAATCTACTGATTCCACAAATAGAACTACGGTTGAGGATCTCCAAATTGCAGTGTGTACCTCTCAGGTACCTACTGGAAATCTTGTCAACATCGATTGACAATTAGGGATCCCTAAAGAGCTGGCTCCAGTATGTCCTGTCATACTGGATTCTTCAGGGAGGCCCCACATAAAAGCCAGAATTAAAGATCAGGACACACAAATTATGCTTGATACTGGTGCGGAAATCTCCATTACAAATATCAAACATGATTTGCATCCAAACAGCCCTCAGTGTGTGGTGATCGGATTTGATCACCAACAAGGGGGGGTGAAGGCCCACAGAATTGAGGAAGTGATTGTCCACATTGCCAAACACTTAATCCTCAAGATCCCAATGTGGTATTACCCTGGTTCTGACAACATCATTGGAACTGATGTAATGACCCAAAATGGATGGATCCTGGATTTGGCAAACTGCATTGTGCAACCCCAGTGTCTGGGACCACCTTTGCCAGCAATGGAGAATTCTGCTGATATGCTTGAACACAAATGGCCAGAGGTCTCTCATAATATAGACCTTGAACCCATTGTGTACGAACATCCTGATCTGTGGGCCCAGGGTAAAAATGACTGTAGCAGATTGATTGGTGTCCAGGTGGACATACAGGGGCCAGACCCACCACCTCAACGTCAATATCGCTTTCCACTTGAAGCAACACAGTCGATAGTCAACACTGTCCTGGAATTGGAGACCAAGGGTGTGGTCACAGAGGGGAATTCAAAGTGCAACAACCCTCTATGGCCTGTGAAGAAAAAGGACACTGATGCGTGGCGTCTCACCATAGACCTACGTGTCCTTAATAAGTACACTCCGATGTCTGCCCCCGTAGTTGCACAAACTCCTGACATAATGGCGAGGATAAGTGGCAAAAGCCGAATATTCTCGACCATTGATGTCGCCAATGGGTTCTTCTCTATTGAACTCACAGAAAACTGTAGGTACAAATTTGCTTTCACAGTGGGGAACAAACAGTACATGTTTAATGTGCTCCCCCAGGGGTTCCACAGTAGTCCTACGTATTTTCATCAGGCATTGGCGGCCGTACTGAGCGTTTTTTCTCGGCCGGAATGTCTCCTGCAATATGTAGATGACTTACTCTTGCACACAGAGACCATGGAAGAACACTTGATTCTGTTAAGGGAGCTCTTGGGACTCCTATCTAAATCTGGACTCAAGCTGAGTCCTCACAAGGCAAATTTGGCCAGAACAGAGGTGACTTTCCTTGGGGTGCAGGTCTCTTTTGGAGCCAAAGGAATTGTGGCAGCCCGAGTGGAAGCTATGTTCAAGTTACCTCAGCCTGGCACTCTACAGGACTTACGGAAGTTCCTGGGAGTGGCTAACTTCATGAGGGAATTCATAGAGGATTTTGCTGCCAAAGCGAAACCCCTTTATGAACTCCTCAGAGGAGAAGAACCCTCACTCCAGGGCTGGTCAGAAGCACAGGATGAGGCCTTTTCAACTCTGAAAAGAGACCTCTCCTCTGCACCAGTGTTAGCCACCCCCAACCCAGATGGAGAAATGGCCATCCAGGCACATGCTGGGACTGAGTCTATCTCTGTTGTCCTTCTACAGCAGATAGGACATGATAGCAGACCACTGGGATACTTTTCCCGACTCCTCTCGCCAGTCGAACGAGGGTTCGACGAATGTGCCAAACAACTGGGTGCCATACACTATGCCGTTAAAACCACTGAGCATATTGTAGGTTTCAGATCTCTGACTGTACAGACACCACATTCTCCTTTGGTTCTTTTACTCAGAGATACACTCCCTGGAGTCTCCCAACAGAGATTCGGGAAATGGATCATGGACCTCAGTGGCCGGAATCTGATAGTGGATCACAAGGCAAAGTAGGTTCTGTCCCAGTTGTTAAACATGACAGGGACCGAACATGACTGTGGTCAACCATCACCCTCCAGTACATCACAAATATTCAGGACCGACAGACATCCAGAAGACAGGGTCATCTTGGTTGACGGCTCTCGTTTCTGTCTGGACGGCACGTATGTGTCCGGATTTGCAGTGCTGGATGAAACCACGGGCACCCAGAGTCTCGTCAGGTTGCCAGGTCACATGTCAGCACAATGGGCTGAACTGGAGGCTGTCAAGGAGGATCTCCTCCTTCAACCTCCAGGGAATCGAACTATATATAGTGACAGTTCATATGTAGTTCGATCTCTGACCCTGCACCTGAACACATGGAAAAAACGAGGGTTTGTGGACAGCCAGAATAAACCTCTGGCCCACATTATGGTCCTAAAGGAATTGTGGGATTGGGGCATGGCAGATCAAGCAGAGGCAGCCATTATCAAAGTCCCAGCGCATCAAAGAGGAGAACAGCCTTTGACCATAGGCAATAACAAGGCCGACGAACTGGCCAAGTTTGCAGCAGTGTCTGGTGTCCTTCAGGAACCAGAAACTGAGCATATCCCGGCATTCCAGATTCCAGTGAGGCAAACCAAACTAAAAGATGGCCCTGTGTCATTTGAAGAGGAACAGGCAAAAGATCCCGTTCTACTGACACATATTGCAGCTCCACAGCATCCCTGGACAATATGTCAGGGGATTCTGTGTCATGATACTGGTACCCAACAACTTCCTCTACCAGTAGTCCCGCACCATTTACCGGCAGGAGATAGCGATCAGTGGTACCAGTTCAGTGGTAGAGGACAAGTATGTGTGACCGTGGTAAGGGTCCCATATGAGGCTGAAGGTCTCCAACCAGTCAAACCGCACCTGAATTCTTGCAACGTTTCTACCCACCAATTGGCAGATCCCATAGCTCCTCAACTGTCATCCCCATGGAAGATCATCACAGGAACTAAATTCGTCCTATATACATGGCGAATTTCTGTAGATGACTTCAGAGTAGATCACTGGGATCACAGATGTGAGGAGTTTGTGAGGAACCAAATTGACATGATGAGAGGATGGGTAGAGGCGGGGCAAGAAGTGAGAAAAGATGATCCCCTACACAGGAAATTCAGAAGTAGGAGAGACTTGATAGAGATGGGAATTAGTGGAGGTGCATTGGGAGTAGGTGCCCTGAACACTATGGATATGGAAGTCCTGAGAGGTAAGCTCGGGGACATTGCGCAACATGCTGGGGAAGGGTTCAGAACTCAGCTTGATGTAAACCATGTCTTAGAGGGTTTGCAACATTCGCACATTGATGCCACTACCTCTCTATCTTCAGCTCTACGAGAGAAGTTTAGAAGGTTAGTTGCAGGTCTTGTAGAAGTGCAAGACAGAGTTCAGTTTGCCCTAGCATGTACGCAGGTCCAGAGTGAACTCTCTGACAACCTAAAGCATATAGTGTCCTCTCTATACAAGGGCCACTTCCCATTCAACCTCAGACAAAGAGTAAGTTCCCTAATCTCCCCGTTTGCAGCCAACCATACAAACTGGTGGCTGGTTCAATGGCATGGGTGTCATAATCTCACCTGCATGGCATCTTCTTTGGCACCTGTATCTGGTAATATCAAGAAGGGGTACAGTGCCATGAATATAGGAATTGTTGTTAGCAATCAGACGGTGCTTCATCCACAGCTCACCTCAGACATCCTAACCTATGAGCGAGGCCATCCTTATCTGTTTGATACAGAGGGATGTTGGAGGAAAGAGGATGCTATCCTCTGTCAAGGGAGTCAAGATAGGGTGCTTAGGCACCAGTGTTGGGACTCTGAGGGGTCATGTGAGATGAAGACTAACACAATACCCTCCTCTCGTCTGAAATATTTGGGTCAAGGGTATTGGTGTTGGTACCAAGGGAAAAATGTAACAAATTCTTTATATGGCACTAATTGCACCGAAAGAGGCATACTCCTCCCAGGAGCATATTGTACCCTTAGTCCCGTTTTCGGTTTAGATGTCGCAGATCAGCAGGGGAGGACCCCGATAACACCGGAGAAGAGACTCGACATTCGCCCTGACACTCCTGTGAGACTGCAAAAGATTCCTCTTGGTTTTGGTCGTGAGCTCAAGCGTCTCTTGTTAGATTTCAGCGAAGAAGACGACATACTCCGAAATCTTCATGAGGCTGAGAATCAAGCCACAATTCAGCTTGAGCATGACAAAACCAAGATAACGAGGATTACCAATGCCTTAGATACAGACTCTAAGGTGTCCTGGTGGGAAAGTATATTTGGCTATAGTCCGACAGCTACATCATTCTTTAATTTCATTATCCACCCTGTGATTGTTCTTCTGGTTCTTGTTCTTGTTATGTACATTGGACTGTGCCTAGTTTACAGGAGAGTAAAGAGACTTGCCCACCAGATACAAGAGAACCAGGCAGAACTTCATGAATTCAACCGCCGAAGAAGGTCCAGGACTTAGCACTAAAAGTCCTTGATATTATATTTGATAAGAGTGTTTAGGACATTACGTCAACTCCGCCCTGAAACCTCATAACATTGTATATTTTGTTTGGCTTTTACTTTGATTTATGGTTAAGGAATGGGGGAGGGAAATATAGTATTGTTATATACTGTTTAATTTTTACATTGGGATATAGGTTTGTTTGTTTTTTTTATGAATGAGGAAAGAGTAAGGTTCTGTAGGGACAGGCCCCATCATTGTCTAAGGTATTTGCTACTTCAACCCTTGAGTCGTTAACGTTCATAAGGGATGGATTGAAGATCGGTTAGACTGCGTTCTTCTCACAGTCAACTTAGGTATGCTGATATCATCCCCTACCCAATAAACTCTGACCTGCCTAGTAGAGATTCAACTATCTATCCATGGAAGAACCACATTAACGATAGATGCTTCAATCAAGCTTACAGGAGAAGTCTCTGTTGAAAGTCGTGCCTCAGCTAAGAAGAATGCCATCCCCTGATTGATCTAATCCCAAGAAGGAGGTGCTCCAAGAAACCACCTGGTGAGGCCCAGCTACAGATTGTGATCCCCGGCACAGTCCCTACACACCAGACATAAAAAAAAAAAAAAAAAAAAAATCTGGTAGGGAGAGGGGCGAACACAGGAAAACTCTGTGGGCCGATCAAGAGACGAAGGTGCAGCAGCTCCAGAATCTAAGCAGTCAAGCTGGGAAGAAGACTATTTGGGGATAGGCGTGTTTCTCGAGATTGGCAATGACAAAATCAGAAGTGTACTGACAAATAGAGAACTTTATTCCTGAACCAAAGAGACCAAGAAGATCCTCAAAGATGAATATGGTGTAATCTATGGATGGAGACACTGGATTACGGCGAACGGCAGGGGAGAGGTGATGGCGATGGGTGATGTCTAGATACCTAAGTGGAAAATTTTACTTCATTTCATCCTGAACAGTTATTGGTGATAGGATTGAGTAGGCAAATATATTCCACACTTCCCACTCATTTTATTGTCGTATTTTCCGACAAAAGGGGGAATGTTGAGGGGGAAGTGATGGCATAATTATTATGAATCACTGAACTCCATATTGGATTTAATGAGAGCTGAATATTTCAACCATGTACAGCATTGTTCTTCTGTGTGATGTCTTTTTGGTTTTAGGAGTAAATCTACATGCTAAATGGATATTGGCCCTGCAGCCTCCTAGCTTGAATGCAGAAGCTGTTTGCTAAATCCAATGTCATTTACATATGTATACAACCTTTGTGGGTTTGGAGTATTGACCATTGCTACTCAGGCAGACATTCCGTCTCCAACCAATGGAGATGTATATTGCTAAGACCATACTGGTGATGTTTGACTGATAAACCATTGTTTCTTCAGATTGGCTCCAGGATGTCTATCAAAGAGTGTTAAAACTTACTTAACACAAGACTTTCTTCCCTGATACAAGTACGCCATCCGCAGGCAGGGAATTATTACTGCATATTACAGGAGGTGATTGGAAATAGTTGCCACAGAAGAAACCTGAGAAGGGCGGAGTTGTGGGTTGCATGTGGGTGTGGATGTGAAATCTTTACTATAAAAGGAGGTGAATTCAAGACCCTCTCTCTCTTTCTACTTGGAACCACCATGCAATAGGACATCCTCATCTGGTCTAAGTATCATTCTATATCTCTCTCTATATCTCTCTCTATATCTCTCCCTATATCTATCTCTATATCTATCTCCCTCTCTCCCTATATCTATCTCTCTCTAATAATCAGGGATAGTTAGGGGCAGGTGAATGAATGTAATTAATTAATATAGTGTGCCTGTGTGTATATTTAGGTAACGTGGGTATTAGTAACTCTGGGTGTTTTACATCATTGTAACAGTAATTGATTGTGTATTAGTTATCGTGCTATCTAGAAATCTATATATTATTGTTGTAGACTTTTTGGGTGTGTTTAATATTCATTTATTAGAACAGACTTGTTTTCATTAAGTAGTCGGTATATACATAAATATATAGTTAATCAGCATAGGAACAGAAAGTGGTAAGGAAGGGAAGATTCTGGATATCGGTGATTGTAGTCGTAACCGACAATAATAACCGATAAACAGACTCAGCCCTACAACATGTTTAAACTAGGGATTGGGGGGGAGGGTATTCATTGTATAGGAGGGGAAGATAGTGTAAATAGTAACCTGGGCACAAGTAATAAAATTGGGGGTGGCATGGGGGGTGGGGTTAGAACAGTCAATATAGTAGGAAGGAATAGAGAGATAAAGAGGTAAAGAGAGATGCATAAAGTGCATGTACACTAATGCCAGAAGTCTCACCAACAAAATGGAGGAATTAGAATTGATTTTGTTGGAAAATAATTATGACATGGTGGGGATTTCGGAGACTTGGCTGGACGAGAGCCATGACTGGGCTGTTAATTTACAGGGCTATTGTCTGTTCAGAAATGACCGTACAAATAAGCGAGGAGGAGGTGTATGTTTATACGTAAAATCATCCTTAAAACCCATCCTGCGTGATAATATAGGTGAATCTAATGGAAATGTAGAGTCTCTGTGGGTGGAGATAAGGGGAGGGGGAAAAAATAATAAATTACTGATAGGGGTTTGTTATAAGTCCCCAACAATAATGGAAGTGGAGAAAAATATCCTCATAAAGCAAATAGATGAAGCAGCGACTCAGGGAGAAGTCATTATTATGGGGGACTTCAACTACCCTGAAATACATTGGGGAACAAAAACCTGCAGTTCCAGCAAAGGTAATAAGTTTTTGAAAACTATGAGAGACAATTACCTTTCACAACTGGTTCAGGACCCAACAAGAAAAGGGGCACTGCTGGACCTAATATTAACCAACAGGCCGGACCGCATATCAAATATACGGGTTGGAGGTCACTTGGGTAATAGTGATCATAACATAATAAGCTTTCAAGTATCCTTTACTAAGATGTGTAGTAGAGGGGCTACAAGGACACTAAACTTCAGGAAGGCAAATTTCCAACAGTTGAGAGATGATCTTAGTGCAATAAACTGGGACGATGTCCTGAGACATAAAAGTACACAAAGCAAATGGGAGATGTTTATTAGCATCCTGAATAGGACCTGTGCACAATATATATCCTATGGGAATAAGCATGCTAGAAATAGGAGGAAACCACTATGGCTAAATAAAGCGGTAAGAGGTGCAATAAGTGACAAAAAGAAAGCATTTAGGGAATTAAAGCAAGTAGGTAGTGATGAAGCATTAAATAAATACAGAAAATTAAATAACATCTGTAAAAAGCAAATTAAGGCAGCAAAGATTGAGACAGAGAGACTCATTGCCAGAGAAAGTAAAAATAATCCCAAAATATTTTTTAACTACATAAATAGTAAGAAACTAAAAAATGATGGTGTTGGCCCCTTTAAAAATAGTCTGGGTGAAATGGTGGATGAGGATGAGGAAAAAGCCAATATGCTAAATGACTTTTTTTCAACAGTATTTACACAAGAAAATCCCATGACAGACAATATGATCAGTGATAACAAAAATTCTCAATTAAATGTCACCTGCTTAACCCAAGAGGAAGTACGGCATCGTCTAAAAATCACTACAATTGACAAATCCCCGGGCCCGGATGGGATACACCCCAGAGTGCTTCAGGAATTAAGTACTGTCATAGATAGACCATTATTTTTAATATTTAAAGATTCCATAATAACAGGGTCTGTACCACAGGACTGGCGTATAGCAAATGTGGTGCCAATATTCAAAAAGGGGACAAAAACTGAACTTGGAAATTATAGGCCAGTAAGCTTAACCTCTACTGTGGGTAAAATCCTAGAGGGTTTTCTAAGAGATGCTATACTGGAGTATCTGAAGAAAAATAACCTCATGACCCATTATCAACATGGTTTTATGAGGGATCGTTCCTGTCAAACTACCGTATATACTCGCGTATAAGCCGAGTTTTTCAGCCCAAATTTTGGGCTGAAAAGTCCCCCCTCGGCTTATATGCGAGTATATACGGTAATCTACCGTATGTGCAGCAGCAGCCGCCGGAGGTATACAGGCCCCCCCCATCAAGCTCCACGGACCCCCCCCCCCTTTGCGCGGCAGCCTGTAAGGGAAAATTATACTTATCAGTGTCCCGCGCTGTCCCGCCGCTGCCGACATCACGATTCCGGGCTTCATTCCGCGTCTTCCGCACTTCCTGTGGTCGCGGGAATGACGTCATTGCCCGCGACCACCGGAAGCCGGAAGTCGCGGATTGAAGCCCGGGATCGTGTGTCGGCAGCGGCGGGACAGCGCGGGACACTGATAAGTATAATTTTCCCTTACAGGCTGCCGCGCAAGGGGGGGGGGGGGTCCGTGGAGCTTGATGGGGGGGCCTGTATACCTCCGGGGCTGCTGCTGTATAGAGCCCCTGGGGCTGCTGCTGTATAGAGCCCCTGGGGCTGCTGCTGTATACAGCCCCTGGGGCTGCTGCTGTATACAGCCCCTGGGGCTGCTGCTGTATACAGCCCCTGGGGCTGCTGGATACTACCACTGGGGCTGTATATACCTCTGGGGCTGCTGTATACTACCACTGGGGCTGCTGTATACTACCACTGGGGCTATATTTACCTGTGGGGCTGCTGTATACTACCACTGGGGCTGTATATACCTGTGGGGCTGCTGTATACTACCACTGGGGCTATATTTACCTGTGGGGCTGCTGTATACTACCACTGGGGCTGTATATACCTGTGGGGCTGCTGTATACTACCACTGGGGCTATATTTACCTGTGGGGCTGCTGTATACTACCACTGGGGCTATATTTACCTGTGGGGCTGCTGTATACTACCACTGGGGCTGTATATACCTGTGGGGCTGCTGTATACTACCACTGGGGCTATATTTACCTGTGGGGCTGCTGTATACTACCACTGGGGCTATATTTACCTGTGGGGCTGCTGTATACTACCACTGGGGCTCTATATACCTGTGGGGCTGCTGTATACTACCACTGGGGCTCTATATACCTGTGGGGCTGCTGTATACTACCACTGGGGCTGTATATACCTCTGGGGCTGCCGTATACTACACTGGGGCTGTATATACCTCTGGGGCTGCTGTATACTACCACTGGGGCTGTATATACCTCTGGGGCTGCTGTATACTACCACTGGGGCTGTATATACCTCTGGGGCTGCTGTATACTACCACTGGGGCTGTATATACCTCTGGGGCTGCTGGATACTATCACTGGGGCTGCTGTATACTACCACTGGGGCTGCTGTATATACCTCTGGGGCTGCTGTATACCACACTGCTGGGGGCTGTATACCTGTGCTGGGGTCCACCCTCGGCTTATACACGAGTCAATAGGTTTTTCCAGATTTTTGGGGCAAAAGTAGGGGGGTCGGCTTATACACGGGTCGGCTTATACACGAGTATATACGGTAATCTGATAAGCTTCTTTGAAGAAGTAAGTTCTGGACTGGACCAAAGAAATGCAGTGGATGTGGTGTATATGGACTTTTCAAAAGCTTTTTATACGGTGCCACACAAAAGGTTGATACATAAAATGAGGGCAATGGGGATAGGGGAAAATATGTGTAAGTGGGTTAAGAACTGGCTTAGTGATAGGAAACAAAGGGTGATTATTAATGGAACACTCTCAGAATGGGTCACAGTTAACAGTGGGGTACCACAGGGGTCAGTGTTGGGCCCGCTTCTATTTAATATATTTATTAATGACCTTGTAGGGGGCATACAGAGTAGAATCTCAATATTTGCAGATGACACTAAACTCTGCAGGGTAATCAATACAGAGGAGGACAATTTTATATTACAGGAAGATTTATGTAAACTAGAAGCTTGGGCTGCTAAATGGCAAATGAGCTTTAATGGGGACAAATGTAAAGTCATGCACTTGGGCAGAGGAAACAAAAGGTATAATTATGTGCTTAATTGTAAAACACTGGGCAAAACTGTCACTGAAAAAGACCTGGGTGTATGGGTTGATGACAAACTCACATTTAGTGGCCAGTGTCAGGCAGCTGCTGCAAAGGCAAATAAAATAATGGGATGCATTAAAAGAGGCATAGATGCTCATGAGGAGAACATAATTTTACCTCTATACAAGTCACTAGTGCGACCACACTTAGAATACTGTGTACAATTCTGGTCTCCGGTGTATAAGAAAGACATAGCTGAACTAGAGCGGGTCCAGAGAAGAGCGACAAAAGTCATTAGAGGATTAAGGGGTCTGCAATATCAAGACAGGTTATTAAACTTGGGGTTATTTAGCTTGGAAAAACGAAGGCTTAGGGGTGATCTTATAATAATGTATAAATATATGAGGGGACAGTACAGAGAACTTTCTAATGATCTCTTTACTCTTAGGCTGGAGACTGGGACAAGGGGGCATCCTCTACGTCTGGAGGAAAGAAGGTTTAATCATAATCACAGAAGCTGATTCTTTACTGTAAGAGCAGTGAGATTATGGAACTCTCTGCCACATGATGTTGTAATGAGTGACTCACTACTAACATTTAAGAAGGGCCTGGATGCCTTTCTTGAAAACTATAATATTACCGGTTATATATACTAGATTCTTTGATAAGGCGTTGATCCAGAGAACTAGTCTGATTGCCATATCTGGAGTCAGGAAGGAATTTTTTTCCCCAATGTGGAGCTTAGTGTTGCCACATGGTTTTTTTTTGTCTTCCTCTGGATCAACATGTTAGGCTATGGGTTGAACTAGATGGACGTAAAGTCTTCCTTCAACCTTAAAGACTATGTTACTATGTTACATGCACATGTGCCTTCTTGAACAGTGGGACTTTGCGGGCACTGTAGGATTTTAATCCATTATGGTGTAATGTGTTACCAATGGTTTTCTTGGTGACAGTGGTTCCAGCTGCCTTGAGATCATTCAGAAGTTCCCCCGTGTAGTTTTAGGCCGATCTTTCACCTTTCTCATGATCCTGGATACCCCACGAGGTGAGATTTTGCATGGAACCCAAGATCGATGTCGATTGACACTCATTTTGTATTTCTTCCATTTTGTTACTATTGTACCAACAGTTGCAACCTTCTCACCTAGAGTCTTGCTTAGGCTGGCTTCACATCACGATTTTGCTGCATCCGAGTGTATCCATGTCAAAACAGATACACACGGATCTGATTTTGCCTCCCATGTATCCCTGTGGGCCACAGATCGGATCGGATGTGTCCCTATTGGCATTCGATTTTAGCACCATCTGTAGCTTTCTGATTTTGTCTCGGATCCAAAAACATAGACTGTTACGATTTTGGTGTCCGTGACACCAAACAATCCATAACAGATCAGTTGTGTTCCGCGTCAAATAAAATGGGAGTCTATGTATCTCGGATCTGTAATAAAATCGGATCCGTAAAACAGATCCGATTTGCTGTACTGTGCATGTCAGAAGCAAGGTACAGCTCTATCTCTTCTAAATGATGATGAATCCGTGGAAAACAGGGATCCATGGGCATCAGTGGCATCTGTTGGCACAGATCCGTGCCTGTTGAGTGATCCTTGAAATTCGAGGATCACCACGGATGTGCAAAAATCATGATGTGAAGCCAGCCTTATGGTTTTGTAACCCATTCCAGCTTTGTGCAGGTCTAGAATCTTTTCCCTGTCGTCCATAGAAAGCTTTTTGGTCTTGCACAAGTTGTAGAGTTTTAATTGAGTGTGTGGACAGGAGTCTTTTATACAGGTGACAGTTTAAGACAGCTGTCTTTAAAGGGAACCTGACCCCTAAAAATCAGCCCCCAGCCTATTAATACCTGTCCTTGCACCATCTTCATTGAATTCTAGCCATCCCTTTGTGTAAATATTCTGTATTTATAAAGTTTATAAAACTGCTTTTATTACCTGCTGAACTGCGGCTTTTCAGTGTTTGAGAAGTCACAGGCGTTCCCTGTGGCTTCTCATCGCCGCCTGTAATTCAATTATTCACGCCCCGATGGGCGTGCTAAACCATACTGATCCTTCCTGTCTTCCTACATGGGCGGTATATCCGGCTATCCTGACGTCAGTACACCCATTTGTGTGTATTGAAGACCTCACGATGCGCATTGCGCATGTGGCCCCTGGGGCTTCACAGCGCAGCCCGCGGCACCATGGACAACATAAGGATGCCGGGGTCCATAGTGCAGGGGGCAGCCGCAGTGCAGTGTGTAAGGGGCGGCTGCGGTGCAGTGTGCTGGGGACTGCGGCTTTATTATGACTTCCTGCGGCCGCTATGTCAAGCTCCTTCGCTCAGCTACATCAATGGAAGCCAGCGGGCCAATCAGATCAGAGACCCACAAGTGATGTAGGCGCATGATGTCACTTGAGGTTTCTGATTGGCCTGCTGGCTTCCATTGATGTAGCTTAGCAAAGGAGCTTGACGTAGCGGCAGCAGTAAGCCATAATAAAGCCGCAGTCCCCAGCACACCACGGCGGCCCCATGCAAACTGGACCCTGGCACTGTTAAGGTGTGTGTAAGAAAGAGAGTGTGTATGTATGAGAGAGTGTGACTGTGTGTATGAGAGTGTGTGTATGAGTGAGTGTGTACGTGAGTGTGTATGTGTGTATGAGTGTGTATGTATGAGTGTGTGTATATGTGTGTGTATATGAGTGTATGTATGTGTGTGTGTATGAGAGAGTGTGTGTATGACTGTGTACTGTATATGAGAGTGTGTGTGTATGAGTGTGTGTCACGATTAGCTTAGTCAGGACCTGCAGCTCTCTGGCACCCCCTTAGCCTTCTGGCCAGATCCGGTATTGCCAGAGGATAAGAAAGGAGCCCAGCTGCCCTAATTTATGTGGTCTATTGCGGCACGTGATGTGACAGGATGTCCATATACCACCAGTTCCTGCCAGGAACATATATATACCTCGATCCAGTCACCCTCAGGCCCACAATAGCACATAAATACACAAAACGATATGCTGCCACCACCGGTCTTCAAGGTAGACCAGGTACCTGTATGATAGCGTAAAAAATGAGCAGGGAGGTCGTGAGAGCTCGTTCATAGGACAAGGAGATCGAGACTAGTAAATTAGAATAGTTTACTCCGAAGATGGCAGTGATTATAAAAGATTTACAGAATATTATATAAGAGACAATATACAATGTATGAATAAGCAGTTATATAAAATAAAATAAAGGAATAAGGTAAGAAAGGTTCAGACCTAGTCACGCATGGTCAGCTTGGTTGTGTGGGGGGGGCGTCTCCCCTAGATGGTTGGATTCCTTCCGACAGCACGGTGTTCTGCTATCTCAGCCCGAGGTTGGAATGAATCAAGAATGTCCTCTTTGCTTTTATCAAACCAGGGGGAGTTTGTGGCCCCCACCGCTTGGAGTGACCAACCCCCTGTGGGCTTGTCCACTAACACCTCCTCTTTCACCATGCTTCATAAATCCCCATCCTTCATATCTGTGGGTGGGGCAGTCTCACAATTATGATTTATAACTCATATTTCAGGTCAGGTGTTTCTGAGAAGTTTGATACCAAATATGACCTGCTTGTCATATTTACAATGGCAGCAATCCCTTCTCAGGTTCCAGAATGTGGTACAACTGTACAAAACACATCATTGAATACACAACACGATAAGTAATCTAAAAATATGAAGTATGTGGAAGTGGCATGAACGGGTCGTCTTAAATTCAATATTGAAAACACGGTGAATTTAGACAAAGAATTTGGTTTCCTTAGTAGAGACGAAACTGGTTCAGACTGGTGTCCATCTCCACTGGTATTTACGATCCGTCGTAAATGGCTTAAGCTAGGGGGGATGCATGGAGAGATTCTCTGTGTCCATATACCACCAGTTCCTGCCAGGAACATATATATACCTCGATCCAGTCACCCTCAGGCCCACAATAGCACATAAATACACAAAACGATATGCTGCCACCACCGGTCTTCAAGGTAGACCAGGTACCTGTATGATAGCGTAAAAAATGAGCAGGGAGGTCGTGAGAGCTCGTTCATAGGACAAGGAGATCGAGACTAGTAAATTAGAATAGTTTACTCCGAAGATGGCAGTGATTATAAAAGATTTACAGAATATTATATAAGAGACAATATACAATGTATGAATAAGCAGTTATATAAAATAAAATAAAGGAATAAGGTAAGAAAGGTTCAGACCTAGTCACGCATGGTCAGCTTGGTTGTGTGGGGGGGGCGTCTCCCCTAGATGGTTGGATTCCTTCCGACAGCACGGTGTTCTGCTATCTCAGCCCGAGGTTGGAATGAATCAAGAATGTCCTCTTTGCTTTTATCAAACCAGGGGGAGTTTGTGGCCCCCACCGCTTGGAGTGACCAACCCCCTGTGGGCTTGTCCACTAACACCTCCTCTTTCACCATGCTTCATAAATCCCCATCCTTCATATCTGTGGGTGGGGCAGTCTCACAATTATGATTTATAACTCATATTTCAGGTCAGGTGTTTCTGAGAAGTTTGATACCAAATATGACCTGCTTGTCATATTTACAATGGCAGCAATCCCTTCTCAGGTTCCAGAATGTGGTACAACTGTACAAAACACATCATTGAATACACAACACGATAAGTAATCTAAAAATATGAAGTATGTGGAAGTGGCATGAACGGGTCGTCTTAAATTCAATATTGAAAACACGGTGAATTTAGACAAAGAATTTGGTTTCCTTAGTAGAGACGAAACTGGTTCAGACTGGTGTCCATCTCCACTGGTATTTACGATCCGTCGTAAATGGCTTAAGCTAGGGGGGATGCATGGAGAGATTCTCTGTATGCTGCACACAAACCAGCTAAAAGGGAGGAGGGATGAGTGAGCTATTGTTGGCTGACTCTTCAAGCATCTTAAAATCATGAGCAATATTCATTTTCAAGACAGTGTGTGTGTATAAGTGTATGTAGGAGAGTGTGTATGTGTGTGTATGAGTGTGTGTGTATGAGAGAGTGTGTGTGAGTGTATATGAGTGTGTGTATGAAAGTGTGTGCATGAGTGTGTATGAGAGAGTTTGTGTATGAGAGTGTGTTTGTGTAAAAGTGTGTGTATGAGAGTGTGTATGAGTGTGTGTATGTATGAGAGAATATGAGTGTGTATATGAGAGAGTTTATATGTGTATGAGAGTGTGTATGTGAGTGTGTGTATGTGTGTGTATGAGAGTGAGAGTGTGTATATGAGTGAGTGTGTATGATTGAATGTGAGTATATGGGTGTGTGTATATGAGAGTGTGTATGTGTGTTTGAGAGAGTGTGTGTGCATGACAGTGTGTATGTATGAGTGTGAGTGGGTATGAGAGACTGTGTGTGTGTGCACGCAAAAAGAAGAGAGACCAGGTTGGGACATCACTACAAAGTAGCATCAGGATGGGGACATTATTATAAGATGGGCACCAGGATGGGGACATTACTATAAGATGGGCACCAGGATGGGACATTACTACAAGAAGGGGACCATGATGGGGGCATTGCAACAAGATGGATATCAGGATGAGGATATTACTACAAGAAGGGGACCAGGATGGCGACATTACCACAAGATGAGGGTCAGAATGGGGACAGTACTACAAGATGAGGACCAGGTTGGCGACATTACTACAAGATGAGGATCGAGATGGGGACATTACTACAAGATGGGACCAGGATGGGGACATTACAAGAAGATGAGGTCCAGAATGGGGGGCATTAATATAAGATGGGGACCAGTATGAGGATATTATTACAAGCAGGGTGCCAGGATGGGGACATTACTACAAGAATGGGACCAGGATGGGGACATTACTACAAGGAGAAGACCAGGATGAGAACATTACTAGAAGAGGAGTACCAGGATGGAGACATTACTACAAGAGGAGGACCAGGATGGAGACATTACTACAAGAGGGGGAACAGGATGGAAACATTACTAGAAGAGGAGGAACAGGATGGAAACATTACTAGAAGAGGAGGAACAGGATGGAAACATTACTAGAAGAGGAGGACCAGGACAGGGACATTACTACAAGATGGGGACCAGGATAGGGACATTACTGAAAGAAGGGTACCAGGATTGAGAAATTACTAAAAGAATGAGATCAGGATTTGGACATTACTACATTGAGCGAAAAAGTCTTGAATTACTAATATCACTTAGCCCTACAAGCAATGCGGCCCCCGATATCACTTATTTTCTATGTACGGCCCACCAACCCAGCTGAGTTTGAGACCCCTGGACTTGCCGCTCTGCACATACTATGATCAAAGTGTGAGGTATGACCAGTTCAACACATACCACTTTTTCTATGTATTAAGTATTACCACTGTAATAAATGAATCATACCTCAACAATTTGGAAGGCTGGCTCTCCACCACTGTCTTCCTTGTGTAGCTGTATTTTTCATGATGTTTTGCTAGATAATTGCTGTAAAGAAATGCTGGGATATATAGTTTTGCAAGAGCGAGGAGTCACAGGCTGCATAAGCCTGGTCTAGATCATTCAATTTCCTAATCTAATTATTCTCATTCTTAGTGAGGTCAATACAGGCAGTAATGTCGTCTTTTGTAGTCATTACATCGGCTGTGCCAGACACAAATTGGGATTTTCCACATTTATATGGTGCGTGAGGTTGCCTAGAAACAGATGTGATGACACAGGTTGCAATCCGATCATAATGTCTTCCCATCTTTTACTTCTACGCCATTCCAGGCATTATCAATGCCGTGTGTGTCCTTGGAGGCTTAGCTTCCAGGGATGAAATGGGATTTAAAGAACATTGCTAGTTTTCATTTTAAGTGAGAATGCCTCAGGTTCTGAATAAAAGACAATATAATAAAGGTAGGACCAAAACGCAATGCATATCGACTGATTCATACAATAAAAACATGCTGAACTGGGAACCTACGAGACAAAAAGAGAAGTGGTGGTAGAAGCGCTCAATCGGAGAGCTATGGAGATGCAAAGGAGGGTGAAGGATTTGGTTTACCATCCATAGGGCCACAACGCGTTTTAACAGAGTAAACTGTCTTCTACACCTGATGAAGACAGTTTACTCTGCTGAAATGCGTTATGGCCCTATGAAGGTGTAGCGACCGGTGGTAAGGCCGCGGGTGTGTGTGTATGATCTTTCTCAACAGAATCCCCATACTCAGGTTTAACCGATAATAACATTTCTTTACTGTAAAACATATTTATCTCACAGTCAACCGAACTATATGCGCACTTGTATATATTAGAGTCTCTGGATCTTCACTTCTCCCGGGTACGCAGCAAGAAAAGAAAACACAACAATGAAGGTATCTTTCCCTAACTTTCCCTAAAATCACGTACCAGTCTTATCACAGAAGAAGATGTCGCTCCCACGTAGCAGGCCTGGGGATCTCCTCACTCTTCTTCTTTGGTCTCCTTCTGCAGGTAACAGTCTGTCTCTCCCAGTCTCAGGGCACACAGAGCAACAGCAGAAGGGAGATCACAGCAGCACAAATGGCTCCCTTATGTCGGTCACGGCCCCAGCACATGCACTCTGGGTGCTCGGCGGGCAAGGTTTTGCAGAGCGGCCAGAGTCACAGCACCAAAGTCCAGTGGCCCAGGATCAGTCACAGGGGCTTCTGCGGGGTGATTTTTCCGGCAAGGTGTAGCAAAGTAGTCCACTTTAAACAGACATCCGCAGGCAGATCTTCTCAGCTCTGGATTTATACTGCTCTGATTCTCTGCTTTCACTTCCTGGTTAAACAACAGAGATGGCTGGGAGTTTCCCAGCTCTGTGATTGTACAGTCCACTGATGCCCCCTGGTGGACAAGTGCGGACTGTGCACAGTTCATTTCAGTTTCAATTTCAATAATACAATCTGAATTGTACACCTCATTACATACCCCCCCACTTAAAGGTTGACAGTCCCTGTCAACAACCATCGGCTCCAAGGCAGTGATGGCCGTTGATATCACAGGGATTGATCTCCGGCGGAGTAGGGACCTCTGTTGGGGGAAACCGTCATCCCCCCGTTCACCTTCGCTCCCTTGTTCAGGGTTCACAATATCTCCAATAAACTCAGTCACGTTTTCTACCCGGGGAGAGTAGGATCGCCGGCGGTAGCGGCGCCGGTTGGGGGCAAATCTGCTTCCTTTAACGGGAACACCCCCAGGACCGGTGACGTCGGCGGCCTCTGTACCCCTCTCTCCCTTCACGACATCAAACTGTACCAGCTCCCCATCACCAACGCTGCGGAGGCACTTACGAGGATTGTTACGCTTTATGGCAGTCTGATGTACAAACACGTCATCCTTTGTGTCATTCCTGTTGATGAAGCCATACCCATCGCGGACATTAAACCACTTCACCGTCCCCTGGACCCGAGTGGCCAGTACTTGCTTATCGGTCTGGCTCTGTCTCTTCACACCCTTTTCCCTGATCTCCCCTGCCGAGCGAGCCGCTTTGGCTGGGGCGTCTAGTTTAAAGGTGGCTGCTGTTGTGGGGCATGGCTTGCTGGTTCTGGTATATCGGACCACGGGTGGAGGATGCGGACAACGGTTTGCCCTATGGCGGGGGTCGCCGCATGTCCAGCACCTTCCCATAGGCCGATTGGGTTGCTGTCTCGCTTGCCTGTCCGCCTGTTGGTCTAGCATGAGCTGTAGCTGTAGTATCTGTTTCTGCAACTCTGCTACTATCTGCTTCAATTTCTCCGTGTCACTGTTCGGAGTGCTGGCACCGGATATGGACCTGCAGGCCGTAGTATAAGTCTGGTTATAAGCTACTACCGGGAGGAGATTCTGTTGATCACACATCCTGCCGACTACGCCAGATGTAGCGACCAGTGGTAAGGCCGCGGGTGTGTGTGTATGATCTTTCTCAACAGAATCCCCATACTCAGGTTTAACCGATAATAACATTTCTTTACTGTAAAACATATTTATCTCACAGTCAACCGAACTATATGCGCACTTGTATATATTAGAGTCTCTGGATCTTCACTTCTCCCGGGTACGCAGCAAGAAAAGAAAACACAACAATGAAGGTATCTTTCCCTAACTTTCCCTAAAATCACGTACCAGTCTTATCACAGAAGAAGATGTCGCTCCCACGTAGCAGGCCTGGGGATCTCCTCACTCTTCTTCTTTGGTCTCCTTCTGCAGGTAACAGTCTGTCTCTCCCAGTCTCAGGGCACACAGAGCAACAGCAGAAGGGAGATCACAGCAGCACAAATGGCTCCCTTATGTCGGTCACGGCCCCAGCACATGCACTCTGGGTGCTCGGCGGGCAAGGTTTTGCAGAGCGGCCAGAGTCACAGCACCAAAGTCCAGTGGCCCAGGATCAGTCACAGGGGCTTCTGCGGGGTGATTTTTCCGGCAAGGTGTAGCAAAGTAGTCCACTTTAAACAGACATCCGCAGGCAGATCTTCTCAGCTCTGGATTTATACTGCTCTGATTCTCTGCTTTCACTTCCTGGTTAAACAACAGAGATGGCTGGGAGTTTCCCAGCTCTGTGATTGTACAGTCCACTGATGCCCCCTGGTGGACAAGTGCGGACTGTGCACAGTTCATTTCAGTTTCAATTTCAATAATACAATCTGAATTGTACACCTCATTACAAAGGACTAATAAAGGTCTGTTAAACCAAATCCTTCTCACTCCTTTGCATCTCCCTAGTGCTCCGATTGACCGCTTCTCCAACCTTTTCTATTGATTTATTCCTTCCTGAGGATCAGAGGAAGGAGTCGCTCTGGAAGGTAAAGAAATCAGCAGGACCTGGCGTCAACCGGCGACAAAGAAGACGCCTGAGGACCTTTTATGATGTACTTCCAGGCCGGACCCGGTCACGTGATACATTCCGGAATTTGCAGAGAAGCCAGCAATGCTGCAGCAGGAGCTCAGTGTTCTTCTGGATAGCAGAACTGCTCCCCCCAACTACGTTAGGTGGAACTGCTCCCCCCACCAACATCTAAACTGGGGTTGTGCAGAGGTGCATAACCTCAGTAGGGGAGTGAAATGACCTATGTTTAATCTTTACCAGCCTGCAATTAGGTTTACACATTGCGCTCCTTATCTATTTTTTACATAAGAGACAAAAATAGTCTCATGTGCCTGAGGCACCCATCTAAACTAAGTTGAATTCACAACTTAAGGTGTCTTCTCAAAGATACTGTACAGGTCTTCGAGCTCCGGTTTGCAGAATGTCCCATCAAAGACACTAAACGGAATCTGTCAATTGGTTTTGCTCACCATCCAAGAACAGCATGATATAAGGGAAAAGCCCCTGGTTCCAGAGATTTATCATTAATTGGACCGTTTTCTGTAGTTTAGATAAAATCACTGCTTCATCTGTGGATAACACAATTTTTGAATAAAGAATAACAAATTTTTCACTATAATTGGAGTGCCTTGTTCATCTTCTAATTTAGTATGACGGTGTGGCCCACTATATCCAATTAGTAGTGCCTTGCTTTCTTCTTCAAATCTTCTTTATCTGATGCAGATCTGCTAGTTCTCTGAATGTTGAGCTCTATATAACCCCGCCCACACCATTGCCTGACAGCTTCTTGTGTACACTTTGAATAGGCAGAAAGCTGGTGGAGGTGGATTATACAGAGATCATGAATATGGAGGACTACATGGCAGCAGCTTTACTAGTCCTCTAGTGATAATCTCTTGCCGATAAGTGATTTTAATCAAAACCACATCAAACAGCCACATCATTGGAATCAGGGTCTCTGTCTCTACATTTTCCTGCTCTCAGATTAGATGGCAAAAACCTTGAAACAAATTCTCTTTAGTTACCACCACCGATCCTGTGAATGAAGGCTTGCAGTTCTGCTGGGACGCTGTGCCCCTTTTTGGACTTGTCATTGATACAGGGTCAATCACTGCAGTACAACTCTATTGAATTATTGAAAGTGGCCAGTGGCAGACCTCATATCTCTTTTAGAAAAAAAAAAATAGTTTCAATATTGCAAGCCTATTTAAGATGTATAAAGAAAAGGGCAGCTACAAATAGAGCTGTGTGTCTACTAATGGTCTCCAATAAAACTGAAATGAATGTCAATAGTGAGGGATCTCGTAAGACACTTCTCCATGAATTGTGAAGACAAATGATTTTATTTATATCTTTCAAGTTCATCTAATTGTCCCTTGTCATATTCCAAATGGCGGATCCAGTTTCTGCTCTAGGACATGAATACAGGCAGATGAACTTCCATCTCAAACTTTTCATTTTATTCTTATGTTGAACTATTCTACCATACTGCACAATCTAAACGTGCTAAAAACATTTTACTAATAAGCAGGAGCATTATTAATATTATCATTATATTTACAGTTCACTTTTGATTGTCTTCGTGTGTTTTACATGTTTTAATATGTTCCCATAACATAATGTTATACTGCTGATTACTTTGTGTAGGCAAGAAATCATACCTAGAGCTGACAAAAGTCATCAGTTGTTCCTTTTTTTAAAGGGAATCTGTCAGCAGGTTATTGCTATGCTACATAGAGGCTGACACACAGACTTCAACTCTTTGTCATTTAGTACTCTGCGGTGCTGTCGTTTACTTGTAGTAAAGGTTTTATAACCTAGCATTTGAATTGCTCAGACTTCACTGTTCCAACTACAACCCTCCCCCTCTTCATAGTACCTGTCTGTCTATAGACTTTGTACATACAGAGCCTGGTGTGTGCGGGTTAACGTTCTGAACTCTGCTGCATTGCTAAATCTAAAAACTCTGTGGCTGCTACACCCAGTAAACTAAGTGATACATAATTGGATTCAGTGTCTCTTTGCATACATTATGCTGCTCTCAAAGCTGCTGACAGATTCCCTTTATGGCAGGATCTTTTCTTCACCACATTTTTTCTATAAAGTTGGCAGTATATGTCTGATAGCTAGAACTGACAAAAATGAGATTTGATTGGGAATAACAACCTTTATTTTAACTATTCTACACTCTTTTTACACCAAACGTTTCTACATATTTGGCAGAATACACCGTGTGAAATAACTATTGAACATATTACCAATTTTCAAAGTAAATATGCAAAGGTTACATCCCATCCAATCCACGCTGACAAAAAATCATGTCCATCGATGTCCATCATGTCCATCGATGTCCATAAATTTAATGACATGCTGTAATAATGAAAATTGACACAGGGAAACAATTGTGTTTCAATGGCTGTGTGTTTGGGATCATTGTCTTGCTGAAATCTACATCATCCTGGTAGATGGCAGCTGATTTTTATCATGACGTCTTGGTACATTTGCCCAGCCATCCTTCCTTCAATGAAATAAAGTTTGCCTGTGCTGTATGCTAAAAAAACAGCCCCACACCATGATGTTCCCACCTCCAAACTTCATTTTGGGTATGCTAATTTTGGGGTGATATGCTGTGCCTTCTGGCCTCCAAATTTGATGTGTATTATAGCACTCAAAGAGTTCAATTTTGGTCTCATCTGAACAGACTATATTTTCCCAGTATTTCACAGGCTTGTCTAAATGTTGTTGTGCGAACCTTAATCGCGCTTGAACATGATTTTTGTTCACAAATGGAGTCTTACGTTGTGAGTGTACATACAGACAACGAAGGTTGAGTGCATTACTTTGAACAAAATGATACCTGCTGATTTCAGGTCTTTGTGTAGCTCTACACAGCCGGTTCTTTGCCCATGGAGAACTTTTCTGATAATTCTTTTCACTCCTCTGCCTGAAATTTTGTGGGCAGAATAGTAGGGGTGCACTACTAGAATCAATCATGATAAAGTACATAGTGGTGCTATATGCCAATATGACCAGTAATAAAGGAAGGAGAAAGAATTGGCACATGACACAGCACACCACCAATAATAAAAGTCAAATCTTTACTAAGGACACACAACAAATGAAAATACTTAAAAGTAGAAAACCAGAAATGCCCAATAGGACAGACCCCAGCCTACAAAAATGAAAGGGCAATTGCATGTGCCAATAAATACACATAGTATGAGCCAGAGCACAGACCAAAATTGACAGGTATGAAACAGAGCATGAGGTGCAGACAAGGTTTAAGCTAACAATAGTCAAATAATGATTGACAGTGCCCATCAATGCTCCCACAGAGTAAAGTCCCCGTCACACATAACGAGATCGTTAGCGATCATTGATAAGTCCCAGATTTTGTGACGTAACAGCGATCTCGCTAACGATCTCATTATGTGTGACACTTAGCAGCGATCAGGCCCCTGCTGTGAGATCGCTGATCGTTACAAAGTGCTCTGGGTCATTTTTAGGTTGTTGGTCTCCAACTGGTAACGCTGCATCATTGTGTTTGAAAGGGACAATGACCAACGAACTCAACACTACACCCGAGAGTGACAATTCCCAATGACCTCCTATCATTCCGAATCGTAGCTGTGTCGCTGGTGAGATCTGACTGTTTGACATCTCACCAGCGATCCCAAAGTGACGCATCAGTGATCCCTAAGGATCGTTATCGTTGCCAGGATTGCTGTTACGTCGTTGTGTGTGACGGGAGCTTACGTCAGAATCAAAGCAGTAACCCAACTGGGGACTTACCCCTAGTTAGTTAAGATAAATATCTGTGAGCTAGGGGACAAAGTGGACCACCCTGCAAACTTGTCTGAACACCAACAACCTGCTATACAGTCTAGTATCTAAAAATAGCCTGTGTACTAATATGCAATTATGACAAACAGTCAGTCATGATAACCAAAGCAGAGTGAAACCAAAGAGCGTTAGAGAAGACCCCTGCTTGCAGCAAAATGAAGGGTGCACTAAATATCAAGACCATGCCATGTCAACATCCTGTGATGTTATCAGGGGACAGACCTAGGTGGAGTACACTGTGCACATGACCCGGGAACTTCCAAAATACTGCCCCTGGCTTTCTATGTTGCCTAGTGTCTCCGCACACCGGCAGGTAATTATTAATCAATATCGTTTATATTTAAGGTACATACTGTCCCATATGCCACGCCTCCCTGACGAAGCCGCCGTTTTGGCAATACACGTGAGACTGGGATCCCCAGCCCCTCCTTGTTCACGATCTTCCATGCAGCTTTTTGAATTATTTACAGGGCACCACAGGTTTGCAGCAGCTCTCTTTCCTGATAGGAGTTCTTGGGCTACTTCAGACCCATGGGTGTACCACTAACCTTGGCTTGGCTTGATATTTTCAGTAGTGCACCCTTCATTTTACTGTAAGGGTCTTCCCTAACCCTCTATGGTTTTACTCTGCTTTGGTTATCAAGGCTGACCATTTTTCATAATTGTATATTAATACACAGATACTGTGATTCTGTACTGATACACGTGCATACACGCACACACATACACACACAGACAGACACACACATACATACACGCACACACATGCACATGCACACATATGTACGTGCACACATACACACACATACATACACACACATACAGACACGTACACGTGCTCTCTGAACACTTGAGTATACAAAGATGGCGGCGGTGTGACGCATCACACCGCCCCACTGCAAGATTACAGTAATTACAGGATTACATCAGAGGGGAATTTGGTGGGAGCTAATAAAGTGAATAATGAGGTGTCTCTGTCTATTTTGTATGCAATGAAAGATTTCTCTATGACAATAGTAGAAACTTGATTCCAGCTCACCCAATTACTCTATGCTCATCCACCTGAGGCTCAGACACCAGCCTCGCCCTGGCCTCAAACAAATAGAAAAAATTGGAGTACGGCTAAACAGGGTTGGATTTTCCTTTTATTTTCATTTTTCAACAGAAAATATAGTGCATGAGTAAGTCATGAGTAAGACTGCTTAGTGCAGTCGAAATGCGTTGACTGGGTCATGTCGACCATGTAAAATTTAATTTGGAATACACTATATTTTCTTTTGAAAAGAAAAAGAAAAGAAAAATCCAGTCCTGTTGAGACGGACACCAATATTTTCTATTTCTCTATGACAACTGACATTAGCAATAAGGCTTGATGTCAACTGCCAAAAACATCTGACATCAACCCCTATACAGTGAGTCCTCACTTAACGACGGGGTTGGGGACCAGAAGGTCCGTCGTTACGCATGTCCCGTCGTTAAGCGTGACCCTGTATTCTCCAACCGGAGTCCAGTTATGCTGTCCAGTTGCTGCTCCCATCTGCCCGCATGCTGTGTTCTACAGCTTCCGGCCGCCCATGCTGTACAGTCCAGCACTCTGGGGGGCTGCGTTGGGGGGAATATATAAAAACACTGGGGGGAAATATATACAGGACACTGGGGGGAGTATACAGAGCACTGGATGGGTATACATAGCACTGGGGGGGAATACATACAGAGCACTGGGGGGAGTATACAGGGCACTGGATGGGTATACATAGCACTGGGGGGGAATATATACAGAGCACTGGGGGGAGTATACAGAGCGCTGGGGAAAATATATACAGAGCACTGGGGGAAGGGCAAAAAGGAGATTTTTATCTCCCTCTCAATCTCCTTTTTGCTTATCACCTTGTTGCCAACACAATCCTCATCACTGCACTGCCCGGGAACTTTGTCATTAATTGAGAACAGATAGCTTCTTTTTTTCCCTTAAGGTCCAGTCACACATAACGATCGCTCTTACACTTGTACTGACGTAGGAGGTGCCGGTGGAAGAATTTATGAGTGCAGCCGCCCAATGCCGGCAATAGCTGATTAGATAGCTCAGGGAAGCTGGAGAGTGTGGAATATTTGTTCCTGTCACACGGAACGCTCAGACGCTGCGTCTGCTGCAGGTCGCATATAATACCGCGTGTACCTGTGAAGAATTAAAGGGGCCAAGCTCAAAAGACAGGCAAAGTGATAGAGGAGATGCAGGCTGCACCAGATGACTCAGCGGGCCGGATAAAGCCCGCGGGCCGGAGGTTCCCCACCCCTGATTTAGGGAAAAGCATCAACCTAATCTGAAGGTAATACATCTTTCTTTAGGAGAAAGATGTTAGTCTACCTGGATTAGAAAATTGCCTTTATGGAAGAAGGATGAGGATTATAACCAAAGAGGACAGCATGGAGGCTTATTTGTTTAAATGAGGAGTGTATCCAACCACATGGTGAAAATGAATTGCAATAAGAGAAAATATTTCCCACAGTAGATGGGAGCATAAAGGCTTATTCCTAACTATGAGTGCTGAGTGTGAAGAAAAACTACCACATCAGAGAGGCAGATATAAATGCCAGTGTATGAGAAAGTATGAAGTTGTGATTTAGTGTGTAAATCAAAGCAATGTGCAAATTGCCAGTCAAGAGCACTTGCAATGTTGAGAGGGGCGGCCATAAGAAGAGGATGAGGTATGAGAAGACCTTGGCACACCTAGTACGTGGTGCTCAAAAAAATTAGAAATAGTTTATAATATAGTTGGCACACACTAAAGAATAAAAAATGAATCCGTTTTCTGCTGACAAAACGGATTCATTTTTTATTCTTTAGTGTGTGCCAACTATATAAGAAGAGGATGTGCCCAGCACTATAGACTTACTATTATACATTGTGAAGGAGACAAAGATAGTGAATGATGGAAATGCTGCTGAGGTGTTTGCCAGCAGTCTGTCACAAGTACAGGCAATGTGTCAGCGCTCACCATTGTTAACTTAGCGCTGGATATGGTTTACCATTGTTCAAACCAGCAGCATCTCGTAACATTTGTCCAGAGTCGGCGGCCTCTGGACAAATGCATATAACAATTCTTAGAGATTAACATTTGGTTTCTTTAGCTAGAAAACATTTTTGCAGATGTAAATAGTCTGCAGTACAGTAGTCATAACCTGCAGCTAAAGACAATAAAATAAATGTATTGATTATGCTTTCTGCAATATTTCCATTATTCTTTAACACTGTGTTTCATTTCTTCCAAAGCTAGTGTTATAATCACCAACAGACTTCTGTGGGCATTTGATCTACGAGATTTTGATGCCATGGCACATAAACAGCCTCATATATGGAATAGAGCTATGATACTGATGCTACTTACATAATGCAAAACCTCCTGCAGCCTGATGAAGTCACCAGCACATGAGTATTTATATTCCATGTACAGTAAGTAACGTGATAAAGAATTTTGATGCATCCAGCTGCCACATGTAATTTTGTGTAAACTCAGCATAGTCTTGACAACTTGTCTTGAAGAATTAGAACATAAAGGTTCTGCTCAGCTCTAGTGGATTCCTAACAAAGCCTTGAGGGTCAGTTTTTATTAAAAAGTGAAAGTGAAATGCTTGACTGCTACTACTGCATAGTCTGCACAAACAGCCTACAAATCTAGATTATCCACAAATATTATTCCCAAGAGTATCAGGATCATCACACATCTTCATGCACATTAGCAGCTAAAAAGCTTTTGTAGTGCTAAAATAATTAGCTCCTAGGTTATCATGTGGCAGACAACAATTCTTCACGATTCCCTCCATTCACATGTATGATGGTCTGTGGTGATAATTTATCACTTTAAAGGTACCTTCACACGCCACAATATCACCTGGAGATCATAAAGGCGATATGTCCCCCTGGAGCAATCGCCGTGAAATTGCCTCACGGTTGCGGCGTGTGATTGGGGAATTTTGCGGCGATAAATCACCTGTCGCCTGATTTCTGAACAGTGCTCAGTAATCAGCCGCAATCGGTAAGGCAATATTTCCATGTCGTGGCGTGCGACACGGCGATAGTGATGGAAACAGCGTTGCCTATGATTTCCCGTAAGCGTGCCTCATCGTGCAGGAGTCCGCGCCCTGTCTGAAATAATTGGTGTGGGCTACTGTGTTATCATTGGCTGTCACTTGACAGCGCGCCATATTTGAAGAGAAGTCCGTTCCACACCACACACATCTTCTGCTACACGACCTTTCGCAAACTCAGTGCAATTACACGCGCCATAGAAGAGCGTAAGCTGCGCTGTGTCGAGTATAGTGCCACATGCCAGCTCAGATGTATTTGTGCCAAATTCCGACAGACAATGGCATCATGTATTACCCAGCCTTCCTTAACAGGCTGACGAATTGTAACGCTGTTGCGTCCTCCAATGAGTGCGTATGGGGCGCAGTGTAAACCACTGTGGCACGCCTATCTCCTCGCCGCGCTGAACATGTACACCCACATTGCATTTGAAATTGCGGCGTGTGTAGCGGCGATCGAATTAGGCAGGATTGCTTCCGCTGTGGGTGAGGCGATTTCTGGAGCGACCCACAGCCACCCCAGAAAATAGCGCATTCATTAGAGGTGCCATTTTCTGGTGCTGTACCCCAACTCTACCAGTTGTCCTTGTGCTGGTGGCACACGGGTTCTCCATACGCGACATGGTGTCCGCTAACAATTTCAATGGAAAATTAGCTCCAGTTGGTAGCGGACACCATGTCGCGTATGGAGAGCCCCTGTGTGCCTAAACATTGGAGCTCCCCCACAAGTGACCCCATTTTGGAAACTAGACCCCCAAGGAACCTATCCAGATGCATAATGAGCACACAAATTTTCTTTTTTCTTTTTTCAATATTACAGATTATTTGAAATTGAAAAAAGAAAAAAGAAAATTTGTGTGGAAAAAAAAGTACTTTTTCATTTTTACGGATCAATTTGTGAAGCACCTGGGGGTTCAAAGTGCTCATTATGCATCTGGATAGGTTCATTGGGGGTCTAGTTTCCAAATTGGGTCACTTGTGTGGGAGCTCCAATGTTTAGGCCACAGGGGCTCTCCATACGCGACATGGTGTCCGCTAACAACTGGAGCTAATTTTCCATTGAAATTGTTAGCGGACACCATGTCGCGTATGGAGAACCCGTGTGCCACCAGCACAAGGACAACTGGTAGAGTTGGGGTACAGCACCAGAAAATGGCACCTCTAATGAATGCGCTATTTTCTGGGGTGGCTGTGGGTTGCAATTTGCAGCGTGGGGAGCCTACGTGTGGGTCTCTCCACGCTGAGGATTCCAGCCCCCCAGCTGCCAAGTTGTACATGGCTGGCAACCAAAAATACAGCAAAGGAAATTTTTTTATTTCTAGAACTGATTTTAGAAAAAAAAAAATGACATGGGGCTCCACCATATTTTTGGTCCAGCCAGGTACAACTTGGCAGCTATGGACTGCCACCAACCCCCAGCTGCCTCATTGTACCTGGCTGGCAACCAAAAGTACAGCGAACCCCATTTTTTTTATTTCTAGAACTAATTCTAGAAAAAAAATTACGTGGGGCTCTGCCATATTTTTGACTCTGCCAGGTACAACTAGGCAGCTGGGTGCTGGAATCCTCAGCATGGAGAGGCCCAAGCGTTCTGGGCCCCCCATGCTGCGAATTGCAGCCCGCAGCCACCCCGGAAAATGGCGCATTCATTGAAGCGCCATTTTCTGGAGCTGTATGCAGGCTCTTCCAATTGCCCTGGTGCCAGTGGCAAACTGGGTAATAAAGGGGTTATTGCCAGCTTTTTTATTGGCAGCTGGCAGTAAGCCTGAGATTCATAACGTCAGGCCAATGTTAGACCCGGCCATAGGAATCTCTAGTAAATAGTCAAAAAAATACACCACACAGAGAAAAATCTTTTTATTTGAAAAAAAAAAAACCACAATCAAAATTCGGACTCCATCTATATTATAAAGATCCAACGTAGTCCACAAAGAAGGTCCTATGACGCTCGATCGCCTCCGACGTAGTCCACAATGAAGGTCCCACGATGCTCGATCGCCTCTGCTCAATCCAGAGACTGCAGCAAGGGATCAAGTGTCCTTTTCCTACACTCTCTGGGGTCAGATTTATGGTGCACTGTATAGCAATGATCAGTCATACAGTGCACCATGACTATGATCCCAGAGACTACAACAAGAGGACACTTGATCCCTTGTTGCACCCATCTATCCACCCATGCATCCGTCCATCCACCCATGCACCCATCATCCATGCATGCACCCATCCACACATGCACACATCCACGCATGCACGCACACATCTATCCATGCACATATCCATCCATGCACACATAAATCCATCCATGCACGAATGCATCCATGCACGCACACATCCACCCCCGCACACATCCACATCCATGCATGCACACATCAATGCAGGCACACATCCATCCATGCACACACACATCCATGCATGCATACATACATCCATGTAATATCCATGCATGCACACATCCATTCATGCACACATCCATCCATGCAACATACATCCATGCACGCACACATCCACGCATGCACACATCCACGCATGCACACATCCACGCACGCACACATTCATCCATGCACACATCCATCCATGCACACATATCAATCCATGCACGTACACATCCATCCACACATCCACGCACGCACACATCCATCCATGCATGCACACATCCATCCATGCACACACACACATCCATGCATGCACACATCCATCCATGCAATATCCATCCATGCATGCACACATCCACGCACGCACACATCCATGCACGCACATATCCATGCACGCATCCACGCGTGCACACATCCATCCATGCACGCACACATCCATCCATGCATGCAGATCCACGCACGCATCCACACATCCACGCATGCACACATCCATCCATGCACATATCCACGCACGCACACATCCACGCACGCACGCACACACACATCCATCCATGCACACATCCATCCATGCACTCACATATCCATCTATGCACGCACACATCCATGCACGCACACATATGCATGTACACATCCATCCATGCACACATCCATGCACGCACACATCCATGCACACATCCATCCATGCAATATCCATGCATTCACACATCCATCCATGCACACATCCATCCATGCACGCACACATCCATCCACCCATGCATGCACCCATTCATCCACCTATGCACCCATACATGCATCCATCTATCCACCCATGCATGCATGCATGCACCTACCCATCCATCCATTCATACTTACCTCACTCACGATCCACTGGTCAGAAGGAGGAGCCCAGGAGAGAAGGAGCCCACACCGGAGCAGAGGAGGCTGGCCGGTGGTTGCACTGGAGGGTGCAGCCCGCCGGGAGGTGAGGGAGACACGGGGCACAGAGGTGGGGGGGGCCTGGGAGGGGGGTGTGATCACGGAGGGGGCTGAGGAAGCTGACTGGCAGGTGCAGCCCGCCGGCAGATGAATGTTACCGCCGGGTGGTGGGGCAGAGGAAAGGGATTGGGGGGGCTGATGAGCCCTGGAGCGGGAGGGGGCTGAGGAGGTGGAGGGCACCCACCAATCTGCCCCTCCAGATCTGATTGATCAGTTTCAATTTCAACTGCCAATCAGAGCGAGTTTAACCAAGGGGAGGCTAAGCCACCCTCCCTGGGATAAAGTATGGGTCCTTGCGATTCTGCAGCTCTGGCGACTTGTCACTGGCCTGGTCACCGGAGCTGCAGGAACGCAAACAACCCATGACGTTATAGAGACGTCATGGGTTGGGAACGCACCGACTTTCCTGGTGTCTCTATAACGTCAAAGGTCGGGAACGGGTTAAAAGGTCTACCCAGGCACTATTCAAGGGTAATATTAGTATCATACTGAAATATGACCTGACTGTGTACCTTTAACACATAATCTTACAAATTCGGAACTGTTACATTTGTTCATGATCAGAACCTATAGCAGCACACGAATACATCACCAGACCCACCAGAGGTACAGAAATACATCCATATAACCCCGATCAGTACAGAAACACAACATCACAACCCTCATCAGTACAGGAGTACATCACAAGAACCACTCAAGTACAGAAATACATAACTAGAACTCACATCAGTACAGAAACAAAGCATCAAAACAATCATCAATACAGAATTGTATCATCAGAACCACCAGCAATACAGAAACACATACATATAACCCCAAGCAATACAAAAACACTGCATAAAAACCCACATCAGTACAGGAATACATCACAAGAAACATTATTAGTTGATACCTGAACTGTAATGTACATGTAATGTTGTGTATGCATCCATCCCGCCCCCACATTGCCCAGTCTCTATTATATGCCACCTCATATTTTTCTCATCCAATATTCTTCTCACTACCCCCATACTTATCACGCCTTAATCTCCATACTATGTCTTCACTCATCAACCCCTCTCTCCTCATACAGTATCAGCACCCATCTCCCCTCACTCCTGATGCTACATCTGCACATCCCCCCTCACTCTCTATACTGTGTCTGCACCCATTCTCCATACTGTGTCTACGTTCATCCCTATCTCACTTTTCATACTGTGTCCGCACCCTTCCCCCTCATTTCCCATACTGTGTCTGCACCCATCTCTTCTCGCTTCCCATACTGTGTCTGCACCCATCTCTTCTTACTTCCCATACTGTATTCTGCATACATCCCCGTCACTCCTTATACTGTTTCTGCACCCATCTCACGCTCTTGCTCCCCATACTGTACCCTGAAATTTACCCCATGTCTCCCCATACCCCTCTCCACTGTCCCCATAATGATTCTGCACCCGCCACTCCCTTGCTCCCCTATTCTGGGTTCTTAAGTCTCTCTCCACACTTACTCCATATACACTCTACCCCTTGTTTGCTTCACATACCCCCGCCTCCCCTCTGTTTGTGTCATATACACTCCACATCACCCCGTATGCTTCACATACACTGTCCCCCATATGCTTCACATACAATGACCCCCAGTATGCTTCACATACACTGCTCCCTCAGTATGCTTCATGAACACTGCCCCATCCCCCAGTATGCTTCACATACAATGCCCCCCATATGCATCACATACACTGCTCCCCAAGTATGCATCACATACACTGTCATTGCCCCCGTATGCATCACCTACACTGCCTCCCGCCCTACCCACTATGCATCACATACACTGCCCCCTGCTTCCCTCTAGTATGCATCAAATTTACTGCCCCACTGTCTCCCCCCTTTCCCTAATTACAATGACTCTTTGGATCTTCTGTGTCTTCAGCTCCACTGAACACTTTCCACCAGTGCTGTCCCTGTTCGCACCTTTGTGGCTCCAGGTGACATCAGCAGCGTGATCAGCTGACCTGATCATGCTGCTGATGTTGCCCTGACCTAGAAGTACTGGCGATCAGGGCTTTAATTGTATGAGTGTCTAAAAGACATTTGTACAATTGATCAGTCAGTGGGAGCCGATGCGCTTCAGTTTCTCTGAGCCACTGTCAGCTTGAGAATATCCGACTCCCATTAAGCTGCCAAGGAGACATCTTATATCACCAATGGCACCCCCCTGCCTGCTGTGCCTCGGGCAGATGCCCTGGGCTCCCCAGCACCTCTCCAACTACACCTCTTGTCTCTGTCCTATTTCCCTGGGGCCCAGGTAGCAGAAGGATGATAGAGGAGGGGCCCAGGTTGTTATCATTTCCGGGGCCCCCCTCCTGGGAGCAAGGCCAGTTAGACCCTGATGTCAGCCCTGATCAGGACACTCCCATTCACACTGAATGGTCGACTGATTCAGCAAAAATGGTTTGACCACCTTGAGGGTAAAGCCACATGTTATGGCTTTGGTGCATTTAATTGAGTCATTTTGGCATTGAGACTCAATAATCAATTGTACAGTTATGCACAGGCTAATAGTATATACCTTATTTTTCAGATTATAAGAAGCACTTTTGTTCCCCAAAATTTTTGGGGAAAGTGGGAGGTGCTTCTTATAATCCAAATGTACTATGTGCTGTGCTGTAGTAGAGGGGGAAGGCGGCTCTGTAGCGGTTGTCCGCGGACTGGTGCGGGCTGCAGGAGGCAGTGGGAGGTCAAGTGCTCCCGCTCATTAGCCTCATGTAATATGCACTGCACTCACTGTTTATTACCTCAGAGCTGCAGCAGTGCTGAAAGATGGACAGGGGGAGCCTTGCATATGACATGTGCCTGAACTCATCCCCCATTGTGCTGGATATGGCGCCCCTCGTCACGCTGTATGCCCCCTTAACATTACATGTCCCCCTGCCGGCACGCACACATTAAAATAACAACAGCTGTTACTTACCCTCCGTCGCTCGCTCCATGCTCCTAGCTCCTCAGTCTCTTCCTGTGTCTGCGTCGGCAAATGATCAAGTGATTGGCACAACACCTTCTCAATCAGGATGTTTGCCCCTGATTAAATACCAACACTTATACTCACCTCTTGTGTCAGCGTCATTCCAGCAGTGTCAGCACTCACTCTCTCAGGACTCTTGTAATGTTATGTAATGCGAGCCCTGAGCCCAGTCAGCGTTGGCTTCACTCTCCCCTCCTTTGAAAGTATCAAACATGAAGAGGAAGTGAGCAGCCAGCCGCAGCTCTGACTTCCTCTTGTTGTTCATTTGTCCAAAGGCAGGGAGAGTGAAGCCAATGCTGATTGGGCACAGGGCTTGCATGATGTAACAACTTTACATGAGTCCCGGCAGAGTAAGTGCTGACACTGCTGGAATGGAGCTGATACTAGAGGTGAGTATAGGTTTTGTTATTTTAGCAGGGTTAAATAAGCTGGTTGAGAAGGGGTTGTCAAGTAGTGGACAGCCTGTGAATGCAGCATTACAATGGTAAATTGGGCTCTTTTTGCCATTTGCAGGGTGAATGCGCAGCTATGGCTAAATTCAGCATATCGAATGGGAGATTTCTTGGCAGATCAGGAAACGCTCCTCATAGGAGCCTATTATAAAAACCGGATTGCTTCACAAGCAATCCGGTTACCGTCTCTGGCTCTGCAGCCTGCGTGAAAAATCATGCAGGCTGCAGTTTTCGGAGCGGTTGTAACATCCGCAATGCGGGAACCGGATTGCTCAGGATGTGTAATCCTGAGCAATGCGGTTACCTCATATACTTTGCTTATCCCGGCTGCCGCCGGGATAAGCAAAGTGTTCTGTGTGTGTTGAAACTTGTGATTTTATTAATAAATGTTGCTATAATGTCTCTACAGGGTATAGGAATTTATCTAGACATGTGGTGAACACTTTGATCCCTCAGGTGCTTCACAGAATTTTATAATGTTAAGCCATGCCCCAGTGGTACACAGCAGCCCCAGCGGTATACAGCCCCCCCCATCAGTGGTATACAGCAGCCCCAGCGGTATACAGCAGCCCCAGTGGTACACAGCAGCCCCAGCGGTATACAGCCCCCCCCATCAGTGGTACACAGCAGCCCCAGCGGTATACAGTAGCCCCAGTGGTACACAGCAGCCCCAGCGGTATACAGTCACCCCCATCAGTGGTATACAGCAGCCCCAGCAGTATACAGCAGCCCCAGTGGTACACAGCAGCCCCAGCGGTATACAGGGCCCCCCCATCAGTGGTATACAGGGCATACAGGGCCCCCCCTTGCTGCCGCACACCTGTAAAGTAATAGATCATACTTATCCCTGTCACTGTCGCCGCCGCTCTGCATCGCGCTCCTCCGGGTCTTCATGCTTCTTCTTGCTTCCTCCTCCGGCGGGTGCAGGCAATGACGTCATTGTCTGGCGCCGGAGGAGGAAGCACGAAGACCCGGAGGAGCGCGATGCAGAGCGGCGGCGACAGTGACAGGGATAAGTATGATCTATTATGGTACCTTTACACGCGGCAACATTTCTAGGGTGTCAACAGGTAATTTACTGGCTGCAGTGAAATCATGGAGACATTGTTCTATCTTGTTGCTGTGTACAAATGGAATAATCTCTCCATGATTTCACTGCAGCCAGTAAGTTACCTGTTGACACCCTAGAAATGTTGTCGCGTGTAAAGGTACCATTACTTTACAGGTGTGCAGCAGCAAGGGGGGCCCTGTATACCACTGATGGGGGGGCGCTGTATACCGCTGGGGCCTGTATATGACTCGTGTATAAGCCGAGGGGGGGACTTTTCAGCACATTTTATATATGAACTTTTTGGTTTATTTATATTTTTGAAAAAATGTATACATTATGTACATTTACACGCCGCTACCGAAAGGTAGAAACCGGCAGGTGTCGGAGACAATTGTACCTTTTACCTTTAAAACACTGCGTAGTGGCGGCGTGTAATTCAGGTTGTACCTCCCTGTCTCTTTGGATACCTGTCTTTCATCCGTGCTGAAAAACAAGCAGGTATAAACACTATGGTAGCGGCGTGTAATCAGGGCACAGGTACGGTATTTGAGTTCCCTGGGGCGAGAATGTATACTACGCCCCATCAGCTATCATTGGTGGGAACTACTGTGTACCCATTGGCTGTCCGTGCACAGGGCGGGATATTTAATGATCTGACCAGTCACACTACACATTTGCTATAGCGTCATGTAGTAGCCAGCCTCCCTGCGCTGGCTGGCCAATCCTAATGCTATTGCATTGTCCAATCACCGTATGAGCGCCGCGTAATACACAACTCTGTCACGCCTATGTAGTTACGGCACACAATAAGTACGCCCAGATTCCCTTGTGGTAGCGGCGTGTAAATCAGGGAAGGTGCTCCACAGAAGGTAACCTGCGGCACCCATCGGCACCTCCAGGGACCAAAAATACCTTCTGTGGAGCACCTTGTGGCGGCGTGTAATTGCGGTATCAGGTACTGTTAGCAAAACCGTTGAAAACGCGCGCGTGCACGTGCGGTGCCTACCTGTTGCTACCTTCGGTAGCGGCGTGTAAAGGTATCTTTATGTATTTATCGGTATACTTTTTTTTATTTTACCTTGTTCTATATTTTGTGAAAAATATTTTTATAATTTTATAAAACTTTTAACTTTTTTTTTTTTTACCTAGTTCCAGGATGGCACATAATTTTTCCATGAGCTGATCACTAATCTAATGCTCTACAATGCTTTTACATTGCAGGTCCATGCGGCTATCATCGCAACGCGATCTCTAGCCGCATTGGAGGGGTTAAACACCAGCGCTCAGTGTTAACACTGTTTGTGGACGTTAAAGCAGGGTGTCATCTGTGATACACAGCTGAAACCCAATGATGATTTTGCCTGTGCCGAATGTGAGCCATCATGGTCGTAATGCCGTACATGTATGGCGGTTTGTAGGATCACACCTCCTGTGGTGCCGTACATGTATGACGGATATCGTCTAGGGGTTAAGAAACTCCTTTGATATAAATCAGGAATAGACATCTGTAGGTGCAGCACCCTGGGGAATAAAGCTATGCCTAAATATCCATTCTTTATTTCCTAGAAATACACAGCCATTTTTGCCACGCAAACACTGTACTTGTTACTGCATTTGATTTGTTGGGGCTATGCCAAGCAACGCTGTTTTTCCCTTGGTACAGCAGATATGTAGTTCTTGTTAAATAGGAGCTGTCACCAGGTCTCCAGGTCAAAAGTGACAAGTATTTGCTCTTTTCTTATTCCTGAAATAGTCGGGAGAGCAGTGGGAATAAAAGTACAGTAAAAACTAGGCAGTTTTGGCCTGGAAATAGGTCCTCTTCTTAATAATATATCCTGTTTATGCTGTGTGCAGCTGGCGGACTTACAAGTGACAGTAAAACCAGTAAAAGCCCATCATTGACCTTTCATTCTACCACTGAGGAATACTCACGTTACCTCCTTATAAGACAACCTACAACTTCAACTCTAGTTTTACAAATTTAATGAGGCACATGTCACTGATACCCCTTGGTGACAATGTGAATGAATGACAGTCAAGGTAGAAACAGACCATTCAGACAACAAATACAGATGGACCTTGGTTTACACCGGGGTCCTGTTCTGAAATAACTGTTACAAACATATTACTGTTGGATTAAGCTAATTATATAATGCAAGTGAAGTCTTAGAACCGTTAAAGGTTTAAGTTTGCACACAGCCTTAGTGTAGGGTCAGACTTGCGTCTGCCCCTAGCCTGGCAGACCCTGGAAAAACGTAGAAATGTTCTGCCTCAGCGCATAACATTACCAGCATGTAACGCTATGTGCCACCAGGCAATAGATTTCTATGGCAACCGGATGCTAACCGCAGCCTCTGTCTCCATAGAGATCTCCCGGATATACGTTTTGCAGAGTGCACAGGAAACGCTGTTTGCAGCGTTTTCCTGTGCACTCTGCAAAAGCGCATATCTTGAAGATCTCTATGGAGCCAGAGGCTGCGGTACACGTCCAGTTGTCATACAGATCTATTGCCTGGCAGCACATAGCATTACCTGCTGGTAACGCTATGCGCTGAGACAGGAAATTTCTAAGTTTTTACTGGATCTGACAGGCTAGGGGCAGACGCAGGTCTGACCATAGCCTTACTGATTTCTGCAGGATCCATCTCTCTTTTCTTTTTTTTACATTGGAGCCTATGGAGAACAGGTCAATAGAAAGACATCACCACTTCGGGTGTGAACCGGACAGCCTCGGATCCGAATTTGCACTCCATGTATCCCTATGGCGCTGGATTGGCCTTATTTGGCCTCCGGTTTGCAGGTTTTCCGGGAGGATCCGGTTTTGTCCAATTTTTGCAACAGACACAAAAACGGAGTCTGCATCATGCAAAAAATGGACAAACCTGTATCCTCCAGGATCTGGCGCCCATAGTACAGGAGTCTATGTGCGTCAAATCGCACCAGATCTGGCAGAAAATCGTGCCAGTTCCCGGACGCCTGGTGCTGAAAGAGCGGCGGCTGTTAAAAGCAGCACCTGGGACTTCTTATGGCTTTCTTTCAAAAATGTCTTTTTTATTGCTACTCTACCATTAAGTCCAGATTTCTGGAATAAATGAATAACAGATGTGCTGTGGACAGATTCTTCCACCTGCACTGTGGATCTCTGCAGCTCCTCCAGAGAGACCATGGGCCTTTTGGTTGTTTCTCTAATTAGTGCTTGCCTTGTTTTGTTAGGGGCCTTTGTCCTTTAGAATAGACGCTTGCTTCAGGGGTTAAACATTACCTGCAATATGCTGCAACTTTTTAGAAGAATGTCAGTTTAGGTGGACGGCCATGTTTTGGTGGGTTTGCTATTGTGCAGTTTTTGGATGATCAATTGAACAGTGCTCAATGCTGTTCGGAACTCAATGTATTTTTTTTTATAATAACCCTTCTTTACTCATTTTCACAACTTCATCCCTGACCTGTCTGGTGTGTTCCTTGGTTTCCATGATACTGTTTGATCTCTAATGGTCTCTAACAAGACTCTGAGATCTTCACAAAACAGCTGTAGTTATAAGAGAATAAATTACACATATGGTGGACTTACATTAGCATATCCTTTACACTTTACATATACTTGCTACTTAATATTTGTATATCACATAAAATACCAACAAAATACATTTATGTTTGTGAGTGTAACATAAAATAATGTGGAAATGTTTATGGGGTATGAACACTTATTCAAGGCACTGTGTTAATATAGTATAACTGTACTTTCCACAGCAATGTTTCTTAACTTTGCTACATTGAAAAAATATTCTTAGCATCAAGAATTTGATCTGCCAAAACATGAAATAAGAGGATACACTCACCGGATAATATAGATGCCACTGCTGCAATTATGAAGGACACAATGACTCCTGGCCCTGCCATTTCCTTAGCAACCAGTCCAGAGACAACATACATCCCAGTGCCAACACAGCTGCCCACACCGAGTGAAACAAGGTCCACTGTAGTCAGTACCCGTGCCAGTTTAGTCCCATGAGATGACGTTCCTGCAGTTCCTTCCAGCATAGATTCTACTGGCTTGGTGCGTAAAATTCTTGCATTGATTGCATGCCATGTGGCTCCCCAAGGAATCCTTCTCGGATCCAGATAAGAAAGGAAACCACTCATGATTTAAGGACCTCTTGCAAAAAAGTGTGTAAGATGCTAAAACACAGATGACTGCTGTTTCTTCCACCATTCAGTTATGGGGTTTTAGTTGAGTTGTATGTTGTTTGTATTACTACAGTAACTCATGATATCACGTGTTGTTTTTCTAGTGATCAAGATATAAAGAAATCTGTAAATAAAAAACAATAATAAGTGTGGTTAGAAATAGTTACTTAAATATTTCAAACATTATATAAATAATTATGATATAAAGTATCTTAAAGAATGACTCTCATGTGTGAAAGTTATTTCATATCCGCAGGATAGGGGATAACATCCTGATTGTTGGGGGTCCACCACTGGGACCCTCACTGATCCGGAGATCCAGGGCTATAAAAAGTCCCATGTGAATGGAGCAGTGGTTGACCAAGTGAACTGCTGCTGTAAACATATTAATTGGACTTCCAGAGATAGCCAAGCATTGCAGGAATCTGATCTTCAGCACTCCCATAAACATGAATGACATAGCAGTGCACATGATCAATTACTGTTCCCTTCACATGGGGCACTTCAGTTCTCCAATCCAGCTGTCCAACCCACAGCAATCAGGAAGTTAAATAATCACTCCCATCAATGTTTTTTTATCCTCTTGATGTAAAGAAAGCATCATATTATATAACACTGTGTACTTACAATTGCTCAGTTTGCCTTCCTACCCAGTTATTTTTTCTACCTTCCATTAGGTCTATGACATGATTAAAAACAGACAAACTGAATCCTTCTAAGTTCTATCTAGAAACAGGAAGTCTTTTCTCCCTACATGTGTCATTGTTAGAACAACAAATCTAGGTCAGTGAAAACATTATGTAGTTCTAATGAAGACTCATGCAGGGAAAAGAGACTTCCTGTTTCATCACAAAGCTTAGACTGGTTTCACACTTGTGTTGCGTCCTGATCAGGCAAAAAATTGCTGCGTTTATGTCAGTTTTTCATGCGTTTTCGTCCTGATCCATCCTGCGCTTTCTTATAGGAATGTTAATTTGACTAGGAATTTGTATTATCAGGGGTCTTGAGAGAGAGATGGAGAGAGATAGAAAGTTTGGAACTATTCTGAGCATGCTCAAACTACTCTGCTAATGCTCAGTGTAAAATCCTGATTGGCCGTATTCACCAGCGGCCAGATGCCGTCTAATAAATATCAATGTGTCGTTGTGCCGCATTGCGCTGCATCCAGACAAATCAGAATTTTTTAATTTTCTACGAAATCGCAACATGATGCAGCAGGGGGTGAGCACAAAACAACGCAACCATCTACATCCGTCGAAATCCTGATGTCACCTGATGTCTTTGCAGCCCTATGTTAAGTATAGGGATGCATGCCTGAGCAGGATGCATCAGGATTTCGACGAACACCGACTCAAGACAGAAAAATGCCAGTGTGAAACCACCCTTTGAAGAATTTAGCCTGTCTGTTTTAAATCATGTGAAGTCATAGATCTGATAAGAAAATAAAAAAATTAACTGGGCTGAAGGGCAAAATGAGCAATGGGTAAGTACACAGTACTATATATTTTGATGATTGTAATATATTAAGAGGATAAAGACTTTAATAGGAGTCCTTTTTAAATCCATATTTCATGAATAGGGTATAACTTCTAAATTTGAGAATCCTTTTTTTAAGTCAGTTATCCCTCCATGGTAGAAGAACGCAATTTACAGTATACTGATTTAGAGAATGACTAACAAAATTTTGTCTATAGATACAAAAGCATTTTAGGTTTTCTTAGGATTCTCCATCCTAAAAGCAGCTTTCCCGAAACGGATTACTGAGCCTCCCCCTCTTCTTTGGCTAAAGCTCACTATCAGGAGCTTAGTGTCTCATACATTGTATGCTGTCATTGGTATTATCCCTGCTTACATTGTTGCTCCTGACTGCTCTCACCTACTCTATCCAATGCACTTTCAATATTCTTATCAGAACAATTGGCTTTTTAGATTTCTGGCAAAACTCCTAAAAAAGTTAGATATGTGAAAATCACTTATAGCCTCCCCACAATACTGATGATATTTTTAATTACTCCTATCATAAGTAATATTATATTAATATCTACACAGTAATAATAACACAGATCTTGACAGTGGCATTGCCAGCTCTGCCAAGTAAATTCCCATATCATCATATGTCTGGCTCAGCTATGGTAACAACCAATTTACTAGTTCACTAATTAAATTAGTTCATGGAGGTGCGCTACTTTCCACCGCCCGATATCTCCTTCTGAACATAGACCATTACAATTTATTAGTCACAATTTATTCAAAATCTATGCATTATATCTATTGTATCCAAAACCGCAGATCCAGGCCATGGAGCCGCAGGATTGTCTACAATTTACACTACACATAAAACACATATAAAAAATATAAAAAAATATATAAATGTATTTTATACAGCAATTCTATAAAGATTTTTTTTCACCAAACAATGAAGAGGTGTTTAGTTTAAAAAACTCTCCACTTTTTAAGTGATCACTTTCTTCTTTTAGTTAATATCCAAGTCACAATTATTGACTCATCTAGTCCACCATTGATTTGTTATAAAATACACATTCCAAATCAATTCCTGTCAGTTTTATTTGCAGAGTGGTTCAGATAGGTAAAGATCAGTATAATGCAGTTTTCTTGTGTATGCAATTATAGATGTCACCGCTCTAATGTCCAACTTGCATATATGTAGATAAAAAACTGCAGGAAATATAAAAAACAAACGCAAAAAAAAGGCTGCAGAAAAAGAGAGAGAGAGTGAAGGGCTATTGCACTATAATGTGCTCAAGGGATCACAGGCCGGACCGCATATCAAAGATAAGGGTTGCAGGTCACTTGTGTATTGGGTAATAGTGATCACAAAGTAATATGTTTTCAAGTGTCCTTTAATAACATGTGTAGTAGAAGGGCTACATGGACACTAAACTTCAGAAAGGCAAATTTCCAACGGTTGAGAGATGATCTTAGTGCAATAAACTGGGACGATGTCCTGATACATAAAAGTACACAAAGCAAATGGGAGACGTTTATTAGGATCCAGAATAGGACCAGTGCACAATATATACCCTATGGGAATAACCATGCTAGAAATAGGAGGAAACCAATATGGCTAAATAAGGCTGTAAGGGGCGCAATAAGTGACAAATAGAAAGCATTTAGGGAATTAAAGCAAGTAGGTAGTGATGAGGCATTCAATAAATACAGAAAATTAAATAATATCTGTAAAAAGCAAATTAAGGCAGCAAAGATTGACACAGAGATACTCATTGCCAGAGAAAGTGAAAATAATCTCTAAATATTTTTTAACTACATAAAGAGTAAGAAACTAAAAAATGAATGTGTTGGTCCCCTTAAAAATAGTCTGGGTGAAATGGTGGAAAAAGCCAATATGCTAAATGACTTATTTCAACAGTTTTTACACAAGAAAATCCGATGACAGACAACATGATCAGTGATAACAAAAACGCTCAATTAAATGTCACCTGCTTAACCCAGCAGGAAGTATGGCACCGCCTAAAAATCACTAAAATTGACAAATCCCTGGGCCCGGATGGGATACACCTCAGAGTACTGCAGGAATTAAGTACCGCCATAGATAGACCATTATTTTTAATACTTAAAGATTCCATAATAACAGGGTATGTACCACAGGACTGGTGTATAGCAAATGTGGTGCCAATATTCAAAAAGGGGACAAAAACTGAACTTGGAAATTATAGGCCAGTAAGTTTAACTTCTACTGTGGATAAAATCCTAGAGGGTTTTCTAAGAGATGCTATACTAGAGTATTTGAAGGAAAATAACCTCATGGCCCAATATCAACATGGGTTTACGAGGGACCGTTCCTGTCAAACTAATCTGATAAGCTTCTATGAAGAGGTAAGTTCTTGACTGGACCAAAGAAATGCAGTGGACGTGGTGTATATGGACTTTTCAAAAGCTTTTGATATGGTGCCACACAAAAGGTTGATAAATAAAATTAGAACAATGGGGATAGGGGAAACTATGTGCAAGTGGGTTAAGAACTGCCTTAGCGATAGGAAACAAAGGGTGGTTATTAATACAAAAACACACTCAGAATGGGTCACAGTTAACTGTGGGGTACCACAGGGATTAGTATTGGGCCCACTTATTTTTAACATATTTATTAATGACCTTGTAGGGGGCATACAGAGTAGAATCTCAATATTTGCAGATGACACTAAACTCTGCAGGGTAATCAATACATAGGAGGACAATTTTATATTACAGGAGGATTTATGTAAACTAGAAGCTTTGGGCTCATAAATGGCAAATGAGCTTTAATGGGGATAAATGTAAGGTCATGCACTTGGACAGAGGAAATAAAAAGTATAATAATGTGCTTAATTGTAAAACACTGGGCAAAACTGTCACTGAAAAAGACCTGGGTGTATGGGTAGATGACAAACTCACATTTAGTGGCCAGTGTCAGGCAGCTGTTGCAAAGGCAAATAAAATATTGGGATGTATTAAAAGAAGCATAGATGCTCATAAGGAGAACATAATTTTACCTCTATACAAGTCACTAGTGCGACCACACTTAGAATACTGTGTACAATTCTGGTCTCTAAGAATATAGTTCAGCTACAGCGGGTGCAGAAAAGATAGTTATTAGAGGACTGAGGGGTCTGCAATACCAAGACAGGTTTTTAAACTTGGGGTTATTTAGCTTGGAGAAATGAAGGCTTAGGGGTGATCTTATAATAATGTATAAATATATGAGGGGACAGTACAGAGACCTTTTTAATTATCTATTTACTCTTAGGCCTGAGACGGGGACAAGGGAGCATCCTCTACGTCTGGAGGAAAGAAGGTTTAATCATAATTACAGACGTGGATTCTTTACTCTAAGAGCAGTGAGACTATGGAACTCTCTGCCACATGATGTTGTAATGAGTGACTCACTACTAACATTTAAGAAGGGCCTGGATGCCTTTCTTGAAAATTATAACATTACCAGTTATATATACTAGATTCTTTGATAGGGCGTTGATCCAGGGAACTAGTCTGATTCCCCTATGTGGAGTCAGGAAGGAATTTTTTTCCCCAATGTAGAGCTTAGCGTTGCCACATGAGATCTGACGGCTGGGTGTTCACTCTAGTCCATGGCTCCGGTCACTAGGCTTTTCTTTGTTGGAGTCAGCATCAGGATACCGATGGCAGACAAGTCTGTGCTCCAGACCCGTGCACTCAGATCTCCTTCAGGCTAGTAATGCGGGGCGCATCTTCAGCGGCTTATCTGTCAGCACTTCCTCTGGCTGACTCAGCGTGTGCCCAATGCCATTTCAGAGATCTCGGTCTCCTTTGTCAAGGGATGTGAGACCAGCCTATGCCTGAGTACTTTTATAGCACATCATGTCAAAGCAAAAAGTTCCACACCTGTGTTTAATCCATTCGGTTTCAATGTATTTAGATCAAACATCCATTTACTTTCACAGCGGGACATTTTATGTATAAATCTTCCACCTCTTTTATCTTTCTTGCAATCCCCAGACCTGAGAACCTAAAACTTTGCCATCATGCTTCAGTTTATAGTGTCTGGATAGGGAATTTTTCAAATCCCCCTTCCTTATATTTCTTAAATACTCAGCAATCCTCACATATAGCGGTCTCTTTGTTCGACCAAGGTATTTTTTGCGACAGGGACATGTGAAACAATAAATCACCCCTTTTGTGGTGCAGCTAATACACTCATTCAATATGAACTTTTTCCCTTTATTCATAAATTCTGTTGGTTTTTTAGTTAAGTTTTTCTTACATATCCCACATTTTTTACATGGAAAGATTTTCTTCTGATGTCTATTAATGTTTCCACATTTTATATATGGTTTTGGGGGAAAATGTACATAGAAAAATTAGTTGTACAGATTTCTGCCAGATAAATTTGTTCCATATCTCTTCAAGTTTTTTTCTTCAGCATGTATATGGATTTCTGCTCATGAATGGGACTTTTGCAGAGAAATCAGTCATCTTAGATGGGACTACACAAGCTTCCTCCAGTGCCTTGCAGCTACCACATCACATGATACATCGCAGCCAATCAGAAGAGACTACTATAGCCTGTAGAAAATTCTAAGTAGGAATTGCAGCATCAATTTTAGGCTAGGAAGAAGGCATTAGAGCTCAGCAAAAGAGGTGGAAAGACAATCTCTAAAGCATTGAACAAATACTCCAGTCAGTAATGTGTAGAATAAGGGTAAGAAGGTGACAGTATTAGTCTGCAATACATACGGTAGTTGCAATCAATAGGGATATAGAGGGGTAGGGCATGTGGCCACAGCAGGATCAGTGTAATTGATATGGTATATCTGATATATATTCTATTTGTTTTCAAATTACACATATTTTCATCCTTCTTGCAGAAAAATGAAATACAACAGATTGGAATGTAAAATCATAAAATCACAGTCAGACAATGCTGGAAGTCTCCCAGGGAACCTGTCCATTGGAATTAAGAGCAATTTACAAGTCTACTAATACAATGTTAAACCTAAACACTACGTGTGTGGTTAAAAACTATGTTAAACCCTCCCTCATCTTTCCTTTCTGTAGCAGACTAGTCAGGGACAGTTTTAAGTCAGTGCTAACGTATTGCTGTCAACAGTGACATCCAGCGTGTTCAGGGAGAACAGGAAGGAGGAGATATGTCATTACTGGTAACTTCAGAAAGGGCGGGAGAACACTGAGGAGACCTGGAGCAGCCTTTTTTTTTTAAAGTGACTACAGTGGTGTGATACTGTTTTGAGCACTATGTGATGTGCATAAATAATATATGACTTTGGGGGAATATTATACTATGGTATATGGAGGAGATTTGGGCTGTATAATACTATATGGAGGAGTTTGGGGTGCATTATACTATATTGAGGACTATGGGGGTGTATTGTACTATATGGAGGACTATGGGGGTGTATTTTACTATATGGCAGACTTTGAGGAAGCAATATACTATGTTGAAGACTGTGGGGGTGCATTATTCTATATGGAGGACTATGGGAGTGTAATATACTAGAGAGAGCACTTTGGAGTGCAGTATACTATATGGAGAACTATGGGGGTGCATTATACTATATGGAGGACTGTGGTGGTGCAATATGCTATATGGAGGACTGTGGGGTGCATTATACTAGATGGAGGACGATGGGGGTGCATTATTCTATATGGAGGACTGTGGGGGCACATTATTCTATATGGAGGTCTGTGGGGTGCATTATGCTATTTGGAGGGCTATGGGGTGCATTATACTATATGGAGGACTGTGGGGGTGTATTATTAATCTATATGGAGGACTGTGGGGGTGTATTATTAATCTATATGGAGGACTGTGGGGGTGCATTATACTATATGGAGGACTGTGGGGGTGCATTACATTATACTATATGGAGGACTGTGGGGATGCATTACACAATATGGAGGTTTTTTGGGGTGCATTATACTATATGGAGGAGTTTGAGGGTGCATTATACTATATGGAGGACTGTGAGGGTGTATTATACAATATGTCATGCTTTAAGGGTGCAATATACTATACGCAGGATGTGGGGGTGCATTATTCTATATGGAGGACAGTGGCATACATTATACTATATGGAGGACTGTGGGGGTGCATCATTCTATATGGAGCACTCTCCCCAATGTATCCTAAACTCTGCTCCTTGACTAATCCACCTGTCTCCCTGCTATTTCACAGCCTTTTCTCTCTGCCAAGTCATTCACTGGCTCCCAATAGCCCAGAAGCTCCAGCTCAAAACCCTAACTATGACATACAAAGTCCTCCACAACCTGTCTCCACCGTACATCTGTGACATGGTCTCCTGGTACTCACCTACGCGTAACCTGCGATCTTCTTAAGAACGCCTTCTCTAATCTTCTCTTATCTCTTCTTCCTCCTCGCTTACCGTGTAAACCTTCAAAAGGAACCTGAAGATTCACCTTATCTGACAAGCCTACAGCCTGCAGTGAGCCTCAGTCCACTAAACCGCCAGACAACCAACTCTATCCTCTCCTACTGTATCCTCACCAATCCCTTGTAAATTGTGAGCCTTTGGGGACAGGCTCCTCTCTCCCCCTGTACCTTTGTGTGCCTTGTATTGCTCATAATTATTGTACTTGTCTATGTACATCGTTTTTCACATGTAAATTGCCATGGAATAAATGGCGCTATAATAATAATTAATAATAAAAATAAAAGGTGCCAACAAGTTTTGGGGACTTTCTTTGAAATTATGTCCAATTTGCTTTTTTTTTCAGTTTTTTTTGTGTTGTTTCGATATACACAAAGGAAATAAACATCTGGTGGACAAAACACGTGTAATTGCAGTAATTTTCTGAAAGAAAAGCTTCATTTTCATTAACAATATCAAGGATGCCAACACTTTTGGCCATGACTGTACATGCACATGTACTCAGTTGAGAAGATGAAAGCACTTTAGTTGCCTTTAAAAATAATTAGTCAGCTTAAATATTTATCAAATATGTACCATGGGACCTTAGAATATTCTGTGTGTGCCCTGTGGGATCTGGATTACATTGAATAACATGCCCAATCACTATATAATTATTGTTTATTAAACACCATTTATCACTCTGATTACACACTCCCGTCTTTTATGCATTAAATGCCAAATTTTCTCCTCTTACCATAAAAATGTTTTAAAGCATTCAATCAAATTATGTTTCCATACAGTATGTTATCATTACCATGTCTATTCACCCTACGGCTTCTTTCATCCCACAACTTCTCCTTCTGGGTGCTGCAATTTCAATGTTTGGAGAGCCCCTGATGTACCTACATGGTGGAAACCCCCCCACAAGTCACCCCATTTTGAAAACTAGACCCCCAAGGAATTTCTCTTAATGTTTTGTGTCCAATTTGAACCCCAGGTGCTTCACAGTATGTTATAACATTGAGCCATCAAAATGAAAAAGTACTTTCTTTTTACAAGAATGTTCTTTTAGTACCAATTTTTTCATTTTCGCAAAAGCAACAAGAGATAATGGATGTTTACTTTCTATCTTTCTGATCTTTACTATATTGAAGCATCTTAGGTTCGTATAGGGAAAGTCAACGCTGATCGGGGGAACACTATATTTTGTAGGGTGCTTAACCTCTGTTGTTAGGTAGGTTGACATAGAGTCATCTGTCAGACTGATATTGAATCTTCCCTGTCTTCCCTCTTGTGCGGTGTATGTGTGCTTGGTATCCTCTGTAAGGCTGCCTTCAGACTTGCAGATGCATCTGCAGCGTTTTGCAGATGCATCTGCAAGCATCTGCATGCAGAACGCGGCCCCTATGTTTATAATGGAGCGCACGGCGGTCTGCAGATGCTTGCGGACCGCCGTGCGCACCCATTCACTCCTATATGTGATCTGTGCGCAGGCGGATGCCTGCGTACAGATCACACACTCTTGTCTGCACCAGGGACGCGACATGCTGCGTCCCGGGTGCGGACGCGGGACACCGGAAGGAGCAGATATGGTCCGCATCCGCACCCGAACGCAGCAAACGCTGCCAAACGCAGGCACTATGCGTTCCTATGTTAAACATAGGAACGCAGTGCGCATGCGTTTGAATTCGTATGGGAACGAAGCATAAGCTGCGTTCACATACGCAAATGTGAAGGCAGCCTTATGCTGGTATTTGTATTTACATCTATATATTTAGTGTGCACTATTTTGCACTTTATTGGATTTTTATGTATATCAATAAAGGAATATTTTTTTAATATAAAGTTTATATATTTGTTTGGTATATTTAGTTTGAGAATTCTCCAGTACCAGCAGCGGTGGGATTCTAACCGTATGCGATTTGCACACATCTGGTCACATGCTGCCTAGCGTATTGAGTGAGGCTGGATACAGTGTTGTCAGAATGTGACTAAGGCTACGTTCGCACAGTGCTCATTTTTGAGTGCTTTTTTGCGCACGCTTTTCAAAAATGCGCAATATGCCTTGTGTCTGCCAGCAAAGTGAATGTGAAATGAATTCACTTTGCCGTGCAGACACAGCGTAAAAATACACCGCGCTTTTATGGGAGAAGGCGTGGACGTAAAAAGAATTGACATGTCAATTCTTTACACAGCAGCGTCGGCGCTTTCTCCCATAGGGGCCGGCGCTGCTGGATCTGATGTCACAGAGGGGGAGGAAGAAACCTGGTTCCTCCTCCCCTCTATGACATGTCTGCCAGCCCCCATTTTATTTTGCAGTGTAATAATATACACTGCGAAATCTAAATTAAAGAAAGCCAGATGTATTAAAAATAATAAATAATGAATACTTTCCTCTCCGCCAGCCTGTTTGGGCTACCCGGAGCCAGGTACCGATCTCACAGGACCTGTCATGATCTCATAGGGCGCTGAATGGCCGCTCGCGGTCATGTGATATGTAACGTCATGTGATGTACATATCACATGACCGCAAGCGGCCAATCAGCGCCCTATGACATCATACCATCATCTTGTCAGATCAGTACCTGGCTCCGGATAGCCCGAACAAGCCAGTGGAGAGGTAAGTATTCATTATTTATTATTTTTAATACCTCCAGCTTTCTTTAATTTAGATTTCACAGTGTATACACTGCGAAATCAAATGGGGGCTGGCAGACATGTCATAGAGGGGAGGAGGAATCAGGATTCTTCTTTCCCTCTGTAACATCACTTCTCCCCCCGTGCCCGTAAAAAAGTGTGCTGTGTCAAAGCACTGCTTCTTTTTTGTGTGGGTGCAAAACGCTGCTACAAGCGCCTGCGCAAAAAAGCACAAAACATGTGCAGTGTGTGAACATAACCTAAAAGTAAACAAATAGCAAACTTGCCTTTACATGACCACCCGTTCTCAGCACAGTGGATAGTCCTCTCAGTGCGCAGAATGACTGCAGACTTGTAACCTAAGGCCAAACAACCTTTTTAAAGACTGAAATACCTGCAATACTAGTAGTGTGCTTTGTAGTCTAGGTCCTATGGGTACAACAATGGACTTTCCGCAAAGAGAAACTTTCAAAATCCAAGATGTTTAACCTGATTAACTTGTTACAAAAGTGGCTGTCGTGTTCCTGCCCTCGAGGACACCTTCCACACTGGTATAGTATGGCCTATAGTATAGCCCGCAGCTGTCTGCTTTGCCTTGGCTGGTTATCAAAGATAGGGGGGACCTCGCATCATTTTTTAAAATTATATATTTGTGCACGATATCTGTCTGTCTGTCTGTCTATCTATCTATATCTTTGTATGCTCGCTTTAATATTTTTTCAAATTACCTAATATACACAGAGCAGAGTCTTTTCAAATGTAAAAGATGATGTTAAACACACATTGCATACGGATGGTATATGTGTAGTATATGCAAGTCGTGTATATGCTTGGCGAGGAAAAAAGCACTACCATGATATATGGATACCAAGTAAAAAAAACGCTTGACACATTTGCCAAAGGGCGCCAACAAACATATGGTTGGAGATGTCAATCATGCATGTCCGATTTTGGCTGCCGATCGCATTGCTCTCCGGCTGATGTGTCATCTTTCAGCTTTACTATAGAGAACACAGGAGCGCTTGACTGAATGAGGATGCCAGTGTATGGGGAAGTCGACTGATATTGCTGATGGACAAACGATCAGCTAACAGCCAACAAATGTGTATGGCCAGCTTTAGAAAAAGGAGACTCAAACTGATTTTCAAAAATTTTTGGAAGCATTGACCCACACAAAGTTAACATGTCTATTTTACTCCACAATGGGAATGTTGCAAAAACAATACACAAACCAAACACATAATTGCAATGTTTTTTAATATCTCTGTGCTTTACTTTTGTTTTTCTGATTTTCAATATGTTATATGGAAAAATTTATGTTATCATTTAAAACTACAACATCCCCCAAAACTCAAGATGTTGATTTATATAAAATAGTTGTGGCTCTTGAAAGACAAAGAGGGGAAAAAATATCTGTATCTCTAATGGTACCTTTACACGTCGCCACAGAGTGCAGCAACCAGTAGACACCGCACGTGCGCGTTTTTAACTGTAGATACCGGTAGCCGATGCCACATATACACGCCGCCACAACGTGCTCCACCGAAGGTATTTTTGTTCCCGGAAGTGCCGACAGCTCCTGCGGCTTCCCTCCTGTGGAGTACCTTCCCTGGTTTACACGCCACTACCACAAAGGAATGTGGGTGTACATATTGCGCGCCACAACTACATAGGCGTGACCGAGTTGTGTATTACGTGACGCTCGTACGGTGATTGGACAATGCAATAGCATCATGATTGGCCAGCCTGCGCAGGAAGGCTGGCTAATACATGATGCTATTGCAAATGTGCAGTGTGACTGGTCAGCTCGTGGAATATGGCGCCCTGTAGCCCCCACCAATGATAGCTGATGGGCGTGGTAACCATGACGCAGTGGCATGCCCCTGGGATTTCACTAGGGCACGCAAATACCATGCCTGTGCCCCAATTACACGCCGCCACCATAGGAAATGTTTCTTCCTGTTTTTGAGCACGGAACTGCTGATGGAACTGCAGGGCACAGGAAGGAATTACCTGAATTACACGCCGCCATTTCGTAGTGATTTCATGGCAACAGGCACAATTGTGTCCAATGCCTGTCGGTTTCTCCCTTCCTGTGGCGGCGTGTAAAGGTACCCTAAGGGTACCTTTACACGTCGCAACATTGCATGCAATATCACTTGCAACTTACTGGTTGCAGTGAAATCATGGACACATTGTTACATTTGTACACAGCAACAAAATGGAACAATATGTCCATGATTTCACTGCAACCAGTAAGTTGCAAGTGACATTGCATGCAATGTTGCGACGTGTAAAGGTACCCTAAGGGGTTAAGTAGACACATGAGATATTTTTATCGTATGTGCAAAATGTTCTGTATTTTTCCCCAGTGTACTAGATCCATTTTGGTCTGTATGTCAGTGTTTACAAACAGTGTGGCATGCCTTTTTATTAGAAGGCTGATTTCACACTACCAGTTTATGGAATCCGGGGGAATGCAGGTAAAACCTGCATCCTCCCGGATTCCCCCATAATTGTTCATCATGATGCAACTGGATGTACCGGTATTACAACAGTCTCACAGTGAGAACACTGGTGCGTGAGCATCCCGTTGCATCAGGTTGTGTACCTTTTTAGCTTTTTAGTTCTGGACATGCTCAGTTAAAAAACCCGAATCCGACGTCCGGATCCAGCGAGATCCGGATTCCACTGGATCCGGGTTCCATAGAGCACCATTCTAATTTAATATGCATTGTCCCAGATCCGGGTGATCTCGGTTTTGAAATGGACACCAAAATCGCTACAAAATGTGTTTCATTGTCTCAGTGAAAAAACTGTGGACACCAGGATCAGGGGGAAATGAAAAGAACTGGATGCACCCGCAAGTTCCTGTGGCCCTATTGAAAGTCGATGGGGCAGGAAATGAATGCAGATGCATCCAATTTCAGCTGGATTTACATGGATACCGAAAAATGGTAGTGTGAAACCAGCCTAATTCATAGTAAATAACAGAGAGAACCAAGATGACATATGACAACATCTGAGTGCTATGCTTTTTAGGGTAAGTGCACACTGGCCGGGTTTTCGGCGGTTTACCTGTGTAAACCGCCGTTTTGTTTACATTAGTTTTATGTTAATTTATGTTAATCCAAACCGGCGTTTGGATTAACATTAAAACTAATGTAAACAGCCCAAGGCTGTGCACACACCGGCGGTTACTCAGCGTCATCCGTTGCTAACCCGCAGGTTTCCCAGCGGGTTAGCAAAGAATGACCATGCTCTAAAAACCGGCGGTTCTGCAGCGGCTGCAAGCAGAATCATGTGCTGCTTCCAGCCGCTGCAGAATCGCCGCCGAGAACCCGCTGGGCAGCCGCCGGATACCGCCCGCACATACCCGCCAGGAAGCCGGTGGACGGCGCCAGAGCTTCCTGGCGGGTCCCGCCCAGCCGCCGCCGACCAACCCGCCGGGTAATGTGAACTTACCCTTATGTTCCTATTCAGTTGAATGGGCATCTTTGAAGAGCAGCATGGAGCAAAGTAGGACCTTGCTGTTTTTTTTCTCTTGTGATCAAGCAACAAAAAAAAAACATTGATGGCAAAAATGGACCAAACACTGATCAAAATGTGATCCAGCACACTGCTGAAAACCACTCCATATTTTCCATAGACAGGAAGAAAAATATCGAACAACTGAAAGAAGCCTGAACGCTTCATCTGAAAAAAAAAGGCCTCACTGATTTTTTTCAATGTAAATAATTAGTTACAACCATAATTACAATTAACAGAAATCAATTAAACATTCACATAATATCAATATGTTCATTGTGTGCTACTTATTGATGCAATTATCTGGCAGCCAATTCTCCACTGCATGATATCTAGTGCTGATCTTAATAACAGTGACGAAGCTGTTAATGGCAGCTGCAGACTTCTGCAAATGCACGTAATTAAAGGGACTAAAATAATGCAAAAACCAAAAGGGATAATTAGAGGAAAATAAGAGTAATTAGGTTTTGGCACATCAAAGAAGTCTAAATGAGAGTACAAAAAATATATAATAGTGTACAATAATTGTACTTACACCAGGCCATGCGGAGCATGCACATAAGGTTTTGTTAATTAACTACCAGTATCTATTTGTAATCTGCAATTCATAAATTTGTCTTTCTTTATGATTTAATACAAAAGGTTTAATCATACAACATGCTGTGGAACTGAAGCTCATTCAGCGAGAATTCAAGGGTTCTTGTCACAGTTATTCGACCTCAAGTATGGTCAAGAAACTGACAGAATGGTTAAGATGACATTTTAATTTCTGTGAATAAGTCATAAGCAATGAATGACACTAAGGCCCGGTCTCACATCACGATTTCAAAGCATCCGAGGGTATCCGTTTCAAAACGGATACACTTGGATCCCATGTATCCCTATGGGGTTAGGATCGGATCGGATGTGTGCCTTTTGCCATCCGATTTTGGCACCATCCGATCCTGTCCGATTTCAGCACGGACACAAAAACGCAGCCTGCTGCGTTTTTGTGTCCGAGAATGAAATCGGACAGCCTCGGATCAGAGCCGATCCGAGCCCCGATAGCATAGAAGCCTATTGACATCGGATCCGAGTTGAACTCGGATCCGATATCAGCTCCGTGTTTATGTACTGAGCATGCCCATAGGCAGTGCTCAGTACATATAATTAACCATATCTGTCCCTGCCACTCCTTGTCTGTCCCTATCTGTCCCTCCTGTATCTCTGCTCTCCCCCTCGTCCTCCCCCCGTCCTCCCGCCTGTGCTCTCCCCTCCGGAATGTGTAAATAAAAATAAAAAAATCCTCTCTGAGGATACTTTACCTTCCGGCTGCTGCATGGCTGTGACAGTCTCTTGATCTTCTGGTGACTGAAGGACCTCTCGTGATGTCACAGAGCTGGTCACCTGATTTTTTTTTTTATTTACACGTTCCGGAGGGGAGAGCACAGGGGGGAGGATGAGGGGGAGCATAGAGGAGAGGGAGAGCCTAGATAGAAGAGGGACAGACAGGGAGTGTCAGGGACAGATAGAGAAGAAGCAGGGAGAACAGGATCCACATGGGTCCTGCATTGACACGGATCGGATGGCTATTTGCCATCCGAGTGCAGGGATCCGCGTGGATCCGTGCCTGTCCGTGGGATCCTCCTTCAAACTCGGATCCCACGGACAGGCACAAAATCGTGATGTGAACCAGGTCTAACATACAATTTCCAAGAGTATCTGACCTAAAGCAAGAGGTGCTCTTACTAAATAAACACTTATCCCCCAAGTCAATTGTAGACGTGTAACAAGGCACAGTAAGGCTTTGTTCACACTGGATGTTCTGATCCGTTTTTGGTGCTGCGTTTTTGCGTTCTTGTTAAACTGCACCAAAAACCGATCAGTCGCTGCGTCTGCCAGCAAAGTGAATGGGATTTTTAATTTGCTGTGCAGACGTCAGAGTTTTTCACTGCTGCGCTAGCGGTGAAGAAAGCGCATCCAGAAAATAATTAGCGTCAATTAGTGCTCCATTTTTCTGGTGCACTTTCTGCACTACTAACATCCAATTACCCAATCCCACAGTGAAGTCTTCCTTTTTGGCATCCCAGGACATTAGTCAGGTTCGGTATATCCAGGACCTACCCATGTGACTCAGGCTTAGTCACATGGTGCTAGGACCTGAAGGTACTCATACTACTCAAAGACAGGTCATGCCAGTGCCCGAAAGGAAGACACCACTGCGGCTCACAGTGGGATTGCCAGAGAGGGTAAAAAAGTGTGTCTGTATCTCTGTCTGTGTGTCTGTCTGTGTCCCCCGAAAATGGTGAATAAAAACAGCACAGATAATGCATTTGTGATGTTTTTTTTTTTTTAAAAAAAAGGATTTGTTTTCGGTGCAGAAACTACATAAGAAACGGATCAATAAAAGACGGAGCACAAACGCTCTGACTGAATTCAGTCTTAGACTTTAGTTCCTATCATTTATGTCGACTTTTAGATTCCCCTTTAGATCCCCAAAAAATTATGTTGCTCAGTTGAATTTTAATAAATTTTAAACATAAAAGTGTGGTTCAATTTTTATTCAACCCCTAGGTTTAGTTGTTTGCAATTACAGCTAATAATCGTCTTTTATAAGACCTGATCAGGCCGGCACAGGTCTCTGGAGTTATCTTGGCCCACTCCTCCATGCAGATCTTCTCCAAGTTATCTAGGTTCTTTGGGTGTCTCATGTGGACTTTAATCTTGAGCTCCTTCCACAAGTTTTCAATTGGGTTAAGGTCAGGAGACTGACTAGGCCACTCCATCACCTTGATTTTTTCCCTCTTGAACCAGGCCTTGGTTTTCTTGGCTGTGTGCTTTGGGTCGTTGTCTTGTTGGAAGGTGAAATTACGACCCATCTTAAGATCCTTGATGGAGGAGCGGAGGTTCTTGGCCAAAATCTCCAGGTAGGCCGTGCTATCCATTTTCCCATGGATGCGGACCAGATGGCCAGGCCCCTTGGCTGAGAAACAGCCCCACAGCATGATGCTGCCACCACCATGCTTGACTGTAGGGATGGTATTCTTGGGGTCGTATGCAGTGCCATCCAGTCTCCAAACGTCACGTGTGTGGTTGGCACCAAAGATCTCGATCTTTGTCTCATCAGACCATAGAACCTTGAACCAGTCTGTCTCAGAGTCCTCCAAGTGATCATGAGCAAACTGTAGACGAGCCTTGACATGACGCTTTGAAAGTAAAGGTACCTTACGGGCTCGTCTGGAACGGAGACCATTGCGGTGGAGTACGTTACTTATGGTATTAACTGAAACCAATGTCCCCACTGCCATGAGATCTTCCTGAAGCTCCTTCCTTGTTGTCCTTGGGTTAGCCTTGACTCTTCGGACAAGCCTGGCCTCGGCAAGGGAGGAAACTTTCTAAGGCTGTCCAGGCCGTGGAAGGCTAACAGTAGTTCCATAAGCCTTCCACTTCCGGATGATGCTCCCAACAGTGGAGACAGGTAGGCCCAACTCCTTGGAAAGGGTTTTGTACCCCTTGCCAGCCTTGTGACCCTCCACGATCTTGTCTCTGATGGCCTTGGAATGCTCCTTTGTCTTTTTCATGTTGACCATGTATGAGGGCTGTTCACAAGTTTGGGGAGGGTCTTAAATAGTCAGAAAAGGCTGGCAAAAGAGATAATTAATCCACACATGTGAAGCTCAATGTTCTTTGTGCCTGAACTAGTTCTTAATACTTTAGGGGGACCAAACAGAATGCTGGTGGTTTGAGGGGTTGAATAATAAATTACCCTCTGAATTAACTTTTAACGCTTTAAAAAAAAAAAGAAAAAATGTAAAAAATCTTTTTGGCTGCAGTGCATTTCCCACTTCCAGGCTGATCTACTGTCCAAATGTCACAATGCCAAGTTAATTCCGCATGTGTCGACCAGCTAAATCTGCAGGGGGTTGAAGACTACTTGTAGGCACTGTACATATGAACTGTTACGGTATCTGACCCCTTATAAAATTACCAAATTCAACAAACCATATTCCTCATTATGCTGCAAGGGATGTGGTAAAAAAGGGGATCTGGGTCATGTGCAGTGGTGGTGCCCCAAGATAAGAGAATTCTAGAATCGAGTGGAAGACTTAATCAGAACCTTGACAGGATTCCCTTGTAACTTTAGAGGGGTCCTTGGCAGTCTTAAATATTGGGTTAGATCGTCTTCCCCCAAACCTAGCTCCAGTGATAACCCATGTTTTGATAGCAGCCCATCAGAGCTTGGCAAGGCACTGGAGGGAAGCTTCTACCCCCACACAGGAGGAACTCATTGGTAGGATAAATTTTCATTATCTACATGAACGTTGTTTGGTTCACTTGATAAAAAAGAAAAGAGTAAAATGAAAAAGAGTCAGTCGTGATTGGGAGATTTGGGAGACTTCTGGATTAGCGATCGCTCACACTTAGGATGGTTTTAATATTTTTCCTGGTTAATTCTGGTCTTCTCATAATTAGATTGGTATACAAAAATGTTTTAAAACAAAACTCCTAAAGCTTATTCCTCCCCCATACCCACTATCCATTAATTTACCTTCTGTGTCCAATCCTGGCTGCCCCTTTCCTTCTATGTGGTCCTGTCTTTCCCTCCCCTCTCCTATAATATCCAGTGTGGAATTGGTTTACACTGGTGGTGATTAGTTGAACATGACTGTTATAGTGATATAATTGTGTAAACAAGTTATATATGTTGTTAAAAGATTTATTTGAATAAAAAAAATATGGTTTAAAAAAATAATAATCACCACCAAGAGTTTTATTTTTGTAAACAATGTACAAATTGTAATATTCGTTGTGCTAGTGGACCCCTGGATGACAACTCTTGATACATAACATATGGTGATTTTTTATTCTCTAAGTTCAGATGGGTTTGGTTTAGGAAATTTGATTCTCTGGCAGGTTGTGCGTGACCAATGGTTTTCTATACTTTATGTACATATACTGAAGCTGTAATTCGGGCAACACATGGTCATGAAGTAACTAAGGTGAAAATATATTTCCGATTCTAACTAGACAAAGGCATCCAGAGCCATGAAGACACTACCATTACAATCCTGAATTATGTCCATATTTCTTTCCAGCTGGATTCAGGTATTTCGAGAATCCCCATAATTAATTGAAGTGCGATCTAATGTATCTCTAGACAGTTGTTTCATTCCTCTAAGCTTTGAATGAAAAAGATTCTCTTTTGCAGGGAACAAATCATATATTTCAGGTTTATAGCAATTCAAATGTTTCAAGTGAAACGGCGGACCTGTGTGAAAAATGAAAGCGGAATTACAGCAAGCAGCTAAATGAAACTGTAATGGCGAAATAGATTTATAACCTGGCTTGCTTTAACGAACAAACACATTGTTCTGAAGGAAGCAAATGGGTTATTGATTTATTTTAAGAATAAATATTCTGTCTGGATCGTCTCACTAGACTGTGATCGTTGGCGTGATGCCCACAGGTAGCTTATCTGGATTAAAGTGTATATAAGATACAAAACTAAAGCATTTACTAAATTAAAACATAAAGCAAAGACTTCTGCAGCCACCAGAATGTAGAACACTGCCAAAAACATTTTGGCTCTTGGTTGTAATTACATAGCCTTCAGGACAGTCGGTAATGGTTAGCTGTTTAATAAACATGAGGTGGAAGTGGTCAATTAAAAGTCATCCCAATTTATATTATTTTAGGTAAAACTCATGGCAAAGTGTTGCAGTTAATAAACTGGAAAAAAAACTTGTCTGCTCTCTCCCCCGTGCTGTCTTCTCCCCTCTGTGATCTCTCCTTTGACCTGTCTCCCCCTGTGTGCTGTCTCTCTCCCAACTGTGTGCTGTATTTTCCCCCATGCACTCTCTTTTTCCCCCATGTGCTCTCTCCTTTTAGCCGTTTTCCCCCTGTGTGCTGTCCCCATGTAGGCACTCTCTCTGGCCCTCTGCTGTGCACTTTGACTCTGCCCCTCTCTGATGTGCACTTTCTACCTTCCTGCTGCTGTGCACTGTATTTCTGCTTCCTCCTCTGCTGTGTGCTCTCTCTCTGCCCACTCTGCTGTGCGCTCTCCCTGCCCCCACTCTGCTGTGCACTCTCTCTGCCTCTCCCTCTGCTGTGCGTTCTTTCTCACCCCCTTTCTGCTGTGCACTCTCTCTACCCCCCTGCTGTTCACTCTCTCTCTGATCCCCCCTTTTGCTGTGCGCTGTCTCCAAGCCCCCTTCTGCTGTGCGCTCTTTCTCTGCCCCTCTGCTGTGCGCTCTCTCTGCCCCCCCTGCAGTACAGTCTCTCTTTGGCCCCCCTCTCTGCTGTGTGCTCTCTCTGAGCCCCACCCTGCTGTGTGCTCTCACTGCCCCCCTTTGCTGTGGTCTCCCTCAGCCCCCCTCTTCTCTGCACTCCTCCCTGTCACCCTCTACTGTGCTCTCTCTTTCTGCCCTATTTGCTGTGCACCCTCTCCCTGCCCCCTCTACTGTGCTCTCTCTTTCTGCCCCATTTCCTGTGCACTCTCTCCCTGCCCCCTAAGCTGTGCGCTCTCTCAGCCCCATCTGCTGTGTGCTCTCTGCCCCCTCCTTTGCTGTGTGCTCTCTCTGCCCTCCCTGCTGTGTACTGTCTCTCTACCCCACTCTCTATCTGTGCTCTCTCTGCCCCCCTCTTCTGTGTGCTCTCTCTGCCCCCTCCCTGCTGTGCGCTCTCTCTGCCCCCTCTACTGTGCGATCTCTCTGGCACCCCTCCCTGCTGTGCGCTCTCTCTGCCCCCCTCTGCTGTGCGCTTTCTCTGACCACCCCTCTCTGCTGTGTGCGCTGTGACCTCCTCCTTTTGCGCTCCCTCTGCCCCCTCTCTGATGTGCCTATCTCTGCCCATCTCCTCCCTTTGCTGTGCATTCTCTCTCTGCCCCTCTCCTTCCCTGCTGTGCACTCACTCTGCCCCTTCCCTTTTCTGCAGCACACTCTCTTTGTCCGCTCTTTGCTGTGCACTCTTTTTGCTCTCCCACTCTGCTGTGTGCTTTCTACGGCCCTCCTCCCTCTCTGCTGTGTATTCTCTCGCTACTCCCCTCACTTCTGTGTGCTCTCTTTCCCCCCTCTCTCTGCTGTGCACTCTTTTTGACCTCCCTCCTTGCTGTGCATGCTCTCTTCCCCAACTCTGCTGTGTGCCCCTCTCTCAGCCCCTCTTCCATGCTGTGCATTCCCTCTCTGCTGTGCGCTCTATCTGCCCCCCGCCCTGCTCGCTATCTCCGCCCATCCCTGCTGTGCGTTTTTTGACCTCTCTCTGCCCTCTCCTCCCTGCTGTGCATTCTTTCTGTCCCCCTCTCTGCTGTGTGCTCTATCTCCCCCATCCTGCTTTATGCTCTGCCTGTATCCCTTCCCTACTGTGAATTCTTTCTGATCCCCCTTTGCTGTGTGTTCTCTCTGACCCCCTTCCTCTCTCCCTTCCTGCTGTGCACCCTCTCTATTCTCCCTCTCTGCTGTGCACTCTATCTACCCCCACCTCCCTTCAGTGCGCTCTCACTCTTCCCCCTCTTTGCTGTGCATTCTCTCTTTGCCCCGTCCTCCCTCCCTGCTATGCATTCTCTCTCTGCGCCCCTCCTCCGAACCTCCCATGCATTCTCTCTCTGTCCAACTCCCTCCCTCCCTGCTGTATGTTCTCTATTTGGCCGCACTAGGTCACATGATTAACTGTGCCTGTGTGTACCTGGAGAAGTTAATCAATGATGACGGTGATCTGATTAACTGCTCTTGTGCATACCGGGTACACACAGGTGTCTATAATCATGCGGCAGGCTGTGTGTGTCGGGTTCCAGGCATATCGGGAGTCGGCGGTATCACTGGCGGCAGTACGCAAGGGGACACTACCGCCAGCGAGTGCCATATTTGCACACCCATCACTTGGGTGTGCAAATATGGCTACTGCAACTTTCATTGGCCAATCAGAGGCTGGTATGTGATAGGAGGACATGATGACGGCGGAAGTGGATAATGGATGCCACAAAGTAAGTTTATAATAGATGGAATGTAAACACCACCTTCTGTGATATCATTTCTCTTACATCTATAGACTAAAGCTTCGCCTTACAGTAGAGGTATGCAACCTTTCTGTTGAGAGCCACATTCACTTCTAAGAGAGTATGGTGGTGGTGAGCCAAATCCAGCTTTAGCCTCTTTACAGAAGTGACCCCCAAAGCCCCCATTCCAATTATAATGACAGTCAAAGCTTTCCCATAAAAATCACACAGAGGCAGTATACCAAGGTCCAGGGGTTCCTCCCTTTCCCAAATTTAGACATGCTCTTCTTTCAGGGGCCACTCACAAAAGTCACCATCAATGCAACAAGCTAGAAGACAGCTGTGATCCCCACACACCACGGGCCTGCAAGCCACATGTGGCTCTCAAGCTACAGGTTGGGGATCCCCGCCTTACAGACTTCCTGCTCTCAACCCCACCGCCCTGCTGTCAATGTCCACTTAGTATTAGGGTACATTGCTAACTTTTTATTTCCTCAGAATTTTCCTCTCTTTTCAAGTCCACATGCAGCTAAAAAGATGTAGAGAGCTCCGACCAGTACCAGGATTATATTCGGGAGCCAGTCTGAAGTCTGTAAATTATAGCTTCACTGATGAGTTATAACAGGGGGAGCAATATGTTGGTTCCAAATTAGAAAAAATCTAATTTTTAGTTTAAAAGTGTCCCAAATTAGCAAGTTATCAACTATCTATAGAATGGGGGGTTCACTTGCTGACCATTCGGGGGGCCAACTGATCCATAAAACTGGGGCACTTCAGTTCTCAGGATTGGTAGATAACCCCAAGTAGACTATTACCTGGATAGGTAATAATTTACTGATTTCATATTTGGTTCCATCCTCGTAGTGACGTGCTTCCACTCTACACTCAAGTCACCCTGACAGGACCTTGTGAAGCTGATATCTATGGTTCTGCCTGACAGCGTATTTGTAGTAAAATACATTTTTATATGCCATTCTAATGCACCAATCCAATTTTTTGTTATTTCTGTAGTGTTGCTTTTAATTTAAATTCTCGGACTCTAATTTTATGCGTCTTTATGACACGTTTACATATTTTGACAATGCTTAAAGCAACACTGCAGTGTTTTCTCTTTTTTAAATTTCACCGCTGCTGCTGCTTTAAATGTAAGTCGGTCTTATACTCACCCCTTAGAGTCGTCATCTTCTATAACCGCCACTCTGGTCGGTCTCCAGCAATTTGTTAACCTGCCAGATCACTAGTGTTTCATGGAGTGAGCTGAGGCCAATACAAGTTTATAAGAGCCTTGTTCTGGTTCTCATAGACTTGTTTGAGAGCTTGTGACATTAATTCTGACTTCTGGACAGTCAGAAATCGAGGGTGGAAACAGCACAGTGTGAGTATAAGACTGGAGGCAGGGACCTTAAAAGCACTGAAAAAAAAAAACACTGGAATGGTGTTTCTCAAGTACACACTCTCTGCACGTGGTGTGGGGTGTGCCCGTAAGGGTTAATTTATCTCCTTTCATTCAATCCAGCACTCAACCTAGAAAGTGAGCATAAATCAAACCCTGACACAGTCCACACACCCCAGTAACACAGCACGCTGCCACTACTCATCAAACAGACAGGTTGATGAGCCCTCTAGCCATAACGGACCATTTTTTCAGTCTTTTTAAAGCTCACAAGAGGTGTCATAAATGACACCCTCTGTCTTCTCATGGAAAACCCCTTGGTTCTGAGTTCCTGTAAATAAAAAAATACCTAAAGGTTATGCACTTTGTGTGGATATGGCAGACTTGAACTAATATTACTTTACTACTGCCTTTGCTGTTATACAATTATCCTTAGAAGACAAAAAGTTTTGGTACCCTGTTAGCCAGTTGTAAAAAATGTTGATTGCTCTCAGTGGGAGAAACAAGATAATAATCTTGTAGTTGTGATACCTTTTAACGACTAACAAAAATAAAATAAGTGATGTTACAAGGCTAGCTTTCAAGACCGCTCAGGTCTTTTCATCAGGCATAGTATGAAAAAATATTCAAAGAAACACAAATATATACACAACCAGAGCAGACTTAAGGTATAATAAATGAACATTCACATAAATAAACAAAACAAAGCCTGTAGAGGATCCAGGCTTAGTGATGTCAAAGTTTTTATAACCCTAATTTATATGTAAACTTGGTGTTTATAGTGTCTCTGAAAAACATTCTTCAGATGTGATAATGAACCATATATCTGTCAGATAGGTTTAGCCCTTTCTGGATACAATCAAAAGTTCTAATGAGCTTGGATTCAAAGACCTTTCAATGTTTCTGTGATTTGAAATTGCCTCTTAATATGGCAACTTTCATATTTTCTGTTAGGTCCCCTGGCACCGCTACCCAGCTCACCTCTCCTGGGTCGGCATCCCCTGTAACTCTGACGACCGGACATCCGGTGTCCAGGCATACTGTGTCTTGGAGCCGGCGCCGGGTCCCGGTCCTGTCTGCTGACCGCCCAGGTCACACACCAGCACGCTGTAAGGGTCAGGTTTCATGAGTGTCATGAGCGGTGCACTAGGCGTGGCCGCACCCTTTCCCTGTGACTCTTGAGGCCGGCCCGACCCAACCTGACACTCCCTTTGACCAATAGCTACCTGTCCTCTGGTATATCAGGCCACCTCCACTGATGTAAATTTTCAAAATTATATCACACCACCTCAAAATTTTCATGGTCACTAATTGTTTTCCAGATTGGTGTGACTCTACACTGGACTATTTTAAATAACACTCCGATTTATATTTAATTAAGTGAAAACCACTAAGGAGTTTGTGTTATATAAAATTTACACGTTTATTGCACATATAAAAGTAGACACATACACGTTAGACATGAAGTGACAGTTTTGGAGATCCCAAATGGGCTAGGACAGGTAGTTACATTGTGGATAACACTTTGGAGGCAGTTGTACACAAAATACCACATGGCATCAAAAAGCAACATCAGACAGGCCCTATATCAATGATAAAGTGATGTACACTGTTTACCACTCACCAGTGGTGTAACCGGAGTCTGGCGGGCCCTGGTGCGATATTTAGACCGGGCCCCCCCAGGCTTGCATCAAGCCCTCACACCGCGGGTGAGGTGGAGGTGGGGGGGTGCTGCCGGCCGCGGGCAAGGAGCGGGGGGGTGCTGCGATCCACGAATGAGGAGCAGGGGGTTTAATGCTACCGCCGCAGGCTCCCCAGTGGAGCGCACAGTGCAGGTCAGGGAGCCGGCAGCAGATCAGAGGAGATCTTCCCTCCCTTCACCTCCTCTCCTCTGACACACAGAGTGTCGGAGCTGAGCTGCAGTCACGGGGGGCGGCTGGAGGAGTGGGCCCCCCTACAGGTCCGGGCCCGGTCTCAGCCGCGACTGCTGCGACCGCGATCGTTACGTCACTGCCACTCACCCATCTCATGTGCCAGTAGAGAGCCTCCTCCGGTCATACACCAATGCCTAGCCACGCAGCACGCCCCCACTAATGGGAGGTGCCTGATTATTAAGTTAGTTTACTTCTGCCTTGCTGACTGTTGGTCAGGCATTCCTTGTACTCTCCTCCAGTAGAGCCATTCCTGCTCTCCCAGCCTCGGGCTCTGTACCTGTGTTTCCTACCTTGCTACACCATAGTATAGGCTAACCCTACGAGCTGCCCCCCTGGTACAAGCAGCTGTGGTATTTAGACCCCCCGGGCTTGCCCCTGACAATCTCTGGGAGTTCGGTACCACACCTCAGTGGGTCCACTCCAAGGCGCCTTCCCCTGGAAGCGTGACAAATGCTTGGCTACTGGTAAATGGATTTTTTTGTCTGTAATTGCGTGATGATGAGACTTCATCCTTACTCTAAGCTTTTGTCCTGTCTTCCCAACTTAAAAAGCTCCCACAGGACATATAGTGCACATAATTAAACACCCAACATTGGAAGAGGAGCATGGGAATGTCCCAGGAATCTTATAAGATTGTATCCAGAAAGGGCTTAACCTATCTGATGGATTTATGGTTCATTATCACATCTGAAGAATGTTTTTCAGAGACACTGTAAACACCAGGTTTACATATAAATTAGGGTCATAAAAACTTTGACATCACTAAGCCTGGATCCTCTACAGGCTTTGTTTTGTTTATTTATTTGAATGTCTATTTATTATACCTTGCGTCTGCTCTGGTTGTGTATATATTTGTGTTTCTTTCAATATTTTTTCATACTATGTCTGATGAAAAGATCTGAGCGGTCTCGAAAGCTAGCCTTCTAACATCACTTATTTTATTTTTGTTAGCCATTAAAAAGTATCACAACTACAAGATTATTATCTTGTTTCTCCCACTGAGAGCAATCAACAATTATCCTTATGATGTAAAATACAAAATAATATTGTGGTACTGTGTTAGATAGAAAATTCGATGTAAATACTTATGTCCCCCACAAAAAATTACAAAAGTATTGTAGTAGTGATACCTTTATTGGCTAACCAGAAAAATTATATTTGCAAGCTTTCAGGGCCCAAATGGCCTCTTTCTCAGGCAATATTACAAATGAATTACTGAGACAATACTACAATACTTAAATAGATATTACACCAGGACATGAGGTGATGCTTGCTAGAGAAAGGCCAAGGAAATCAAAGTTTTTTGTTATAAATGTAGATGAGGTGGAAGTGTTCTTTTTTAAAAGGATATGAAGACCTTGTGGAGGTGTGAACTGGCTCCATATAATGAATCATGATGAATCCAGGTGTTAAACTGAGTCCAATTGTTAACAATTGAAAAATTCCTATTAGCTTAAATTCCCAGATTTTTCTTTCTCTATTGTGTTTAAAGTGACCTTTCAATATTAGGACTTTTAAATCTGCCATACTGTGTCCAAGTCTAGAGAAGTGGCGTGTCTACAGGCGTGTAAAGTTCATTTTTTATAGCTTGTCTATGTAGAAAATTGGGTTACGGTACACTCTTTGCAGATATCAAGCGTACAATGATAGAATAGCTATTAATGAGAAGGGTTGGAAGAGTGGAATATTAATAGTACAAGAGGGAAAGGTTTGGGGGGTGGGGGAAAGGAGAAAGGGAGGGAATATAGTGGGGAGAAAATAAAAGAGGTTAGTGGTCAGGTCTTGCGTCCTCGTCATCGCCAAGCATTAATTTAAATTTGTCCGTTTGCTGATAAGCCAGGGTCAGGGGGTCAGTGTAGTTAGCAACCTGTCTTGTCACCTCTGCAATCTCACGCCAGAAGGGTTTGAGTGTCTTGCAGTTCCAGAAAATGTAGACAAACAAGCCACTCTCCTTCCCACATCTCCAGCAGTTAATGTCAGCTTCAAGGTACATGGCATGTAGTTTTTCCGGCACCCTATACCACCTTGATAAGAGTTTGTATCCCGCCTCTTGATATTTGGAACTCATAGAGGCGCTGCTGTGTGCGAGGAGGCAAATGTGACATATTTGCGTCTCGGAGAGTTTAATATTTAGGTCAGATTCACATTGTGCTATAAAGTTAGGAGCACACTGATCGGTGGGCGAAGGAGGCTTGACACCAACATCAAATAAACCCGGGACAATTTATGTCTGGCTGTGCCTGAGCTTTTACATATGGACTCAAATGGTATTTTCGGGCGATTATAACCCCGCCTTGGTGGAAGCGTGCATAGCAAATGATGCAACTGTAAACATCTCCACCATCCAAGTGGGGTTGAATTATCCCAAGTTCTGAGGGTGGGCAATGAGGGCCACTCAGCTTCCTCTCCAAAGGCTTTGACTCTGTCTCTTCCCACCTAAACCCAGTCATGGAGGGCAGGAGCAAGATCTGGATGGCACAATATCGGTGTAAGTTTGGAACAGAGGAATCATGAAGGGTCTGACCCAAAGGGTGTTCCATTTCTTGTTTTTACAGAGGAATGTGCACGTCTCTGATGGTGATGTGAGGACACTTCTGACAAGGAGATTCCTTAAGCTGGGGGGCCGTTTGTAGGAGAGCAGTGGCAGTTCTGGGAATATTGATGTTGATTTATATATAACAATATCCACGCTCCAAATACTTGGCAGTTCTGGGAATATTGCTTTCAGTCTGTGGTCTCCATGGAATAGTGGTTGAAGATTAGCGCCAATTTTCCCTAAGGCTCTTTTCACATCAGCATTTTGACTGGATCCTGCCGATCTGGACAAGTAAATGCATCTGCCGCATTTGCCGCCTAACAGCCGCACTTGCGCCAAGCCCATGCATTGTCTATGGAACTTGCGTAAAGTGCGGCAAGTGTGGTATTGCCACGATACAGCACTTGCAATAGCGAAAAAAAATGCTGTCAGCTGCGGTTATTTTGTGCGGCCGCACCTGCCACAAGTGCCAGATCCCGGCAATACTGCACTTGCCGCACTTTATGCAAGCCCCATAGACAATACATGAGGCTTAGTTATCTAAGTGGGGAAAAAAAAATTCTGATTTTTTTTAAAGAAAAAGAAATGTGCCTTTGGTACCTTTTTCCATGACCCGTACTGTTCTAGGTTTTCGAGATCTTGGACTGTGTGATGTTTTATTTTTTGCATCTTGAGCTGACATTTATAATGATACCATGTTTGAGTAGATGCGCTGTTTGGATCACCATTTATTGCATTTTATTGCAATGTTGCGGCAACCAAAAAATTTGGTAATTTTGACAAATGAACGTTTTTCCATTACGCAGTTTACCAATCTGATTAATTGATTTTATATTGATAGGGCACTTCTAAAATCAGCGATACCGAATATGTGTATTTCTAAAAAATTGTAATAATTTTATTTTTAATGGTGCAAAAGGGGGGTGATTTGAACTTTTATTTATTTTCTTACTTTAATTTTATTTTTTATATACTTTATCATAACCACTAGAAGGCATCATCACTCTACAGTCTGATTCACTTCTCTTAAGTTTGGATGGGTTACAGCCCATGCAAACATAGGGGAAATGTTCATTCCCTGCTGATGATATCACTGGGACATCACAGGCAGGAAGTGATTGCAGACAGCTTTCAGGGTCATTACAGGACCCCAGGGATGTAGGTCCCATGATTGCTTCATGCTGTTCCCCGCAGGGTGCTTTGGATTGTGCTCTCCATGAATGACAGTGCGATCCAAAGGATTATCAGCGCCGATCAGATTGCAGATCTGATCGACGCTGTTAGGCTGGTTTCAGGTCAGGTTAGGTCAGGTTTGTGTTTCAAAACCAGGAGTGTCTCCAAAAGCTAGAACAGGTGTCAAACTTTCAATTATAATTTTTCTCTGCAAGTTCCTCTCCTGGTTTTGAAACACAAAACCTGACCTGACCTGACCTGACCGCAGTGTGAAACCAGCCTTAGATGAACATCTCAGCTGATGAGATCAGGTGAGATGTGGGGGGAGGATGCGGGCTCACAGAGTGAGCCCGCAATACATGGTAGGAGGCAATCTATGACGCAAATGTGCATCATAGGTTGTGAAGGGGGTATGTTTTTCTATAAAATGCTGCAGGTTCAAACATGCCCAACTGAAACAATACTGTCAGTGCCTGATACATTCTGCCTATAGATTGGGCAACATGTAGCAATTTACAGGTCTATTTGAAGTCAGTGTTCCCCAGCTCCAGTCCTCAGGGCCCACCAACAGTGCATGCTTTCATGATTTCCTCAGCAATGCCTAGAGGTTGGAATCATCACCAGTGCAGGTAATTAAATTATCATCTGTGCAATACTAAGAAAGTCCTGAAAACACGCTCTGGTGGTGAGTCCTGGAGTTGGGGAAAACTGATTTAAAGTCTACAAGGCTATGCTAATAAGCAGGAGGAAACCTTCATACATGGTTCTTAATATGCCCTATGTAACGCTTTATGTGGAATAAAATTAGTTCCTACTGATCTTTGCAGTTTTCATCTTACCATTTTGGTGTTATCCTTTCGGGGACAGAGAGACAACAGGTTTGTTCGGTATATCTTATTAAAAGTTTTCAATAAAAAAAACACTTTAACCCCTTCCCCGACCTATGACGTTGACGTCATGGGTCGGTAAGGGGGATTTGATGTGAGGTCCGGCATGGCACTTACATCAAAGCCCCGACATCTCAGCTGATCTCATCAGCTGAGATGTCAGGGTAACAGTACCGATCGGATTCCTGCTCCGATAATATTGCGGGATCTCCGGCGCTCACGTGACAGCTCGAGGTCCTGGCTAGACCCCGGATGCTGTCAATAAGCAGTTGCGGGGTGTGGTTGGCAGGCACTGCCAACCACAACAGGTCCGCGATTCTGGGAGATACTGATGAGCTGCAGCTCATCGGTATCTCCCAGAAGCGATCGGACTGTGCAACAAGGTGCCTCTTAAAGAGGCAATGTAAAATACGAATTAATAAAAAAATTAAGTTTTTAAAAACCTGTAAAAAAAAAATATATAAAAGTTCAAATCACCCCTCTTTTCCCCCAATCTCAATAAAAGTATTAAGAAAAAAAAATACACGTTTGGTATCGCTGCATTCAGAATCGCCCGCTCTCTCATCGTATTAAATCTGTTAATGAGAGCCGTAAACTGCATAAAGGAAAAAGTGGTCCAAACGCAAAAATTCAGTTTTTTTGGTCGCAGCAACATTGCTATAAAATGCAATAACGGGCGATCAAAACTGCGGATCCCCCCAAAAATGATATAATTAGAAACGTTAGCTCAAGACGCAAAAAATAAGCCATCACACAGCCCCAGAATACCGAAAAATGGGAACGTTACGGGTCGCAGAACATGGAGCAAAAAGTCAGTTTTTTTTTTTTTTTTCAAACTTTTGAATTTTTTTTCAGCACCTAGATACCAGTAAAGGTATACATGTTGGGTGTCTACAAACTCGTACCGACCCGAGGCATCACCCGTCACGTCGGTTTTACCATATCGTGAACATGGAGACTAAAATACCCAAAAAACAAACGTGTTATAGCACTTTTTTTTGCAATTTCACTGCATTTAGAATTTTTTAGCAATTTCCCTGTATGGTAAAATAAATTACTGCATATGAAAGTACAACTTGTCCCGCGAAAAACAAGCCGTCATATGTCTATATTGACGGAAAAATAAAAACGTTATGGCTCTTGGAAGCAGGGGAGCAAAACACGAAAATTAAAAATTAAAAATTCCAAGGTCATGAAGAGGTTAAAAATATGTAAGGGGACTGTAGGACAACACAAGCAATGAGCAGCAATGATGAGCACAGGTGCTCAGTTGTCCAACGTTCAGATTGTTTCATATTAAACAACTCTTTGCAGAGAGACAGCACTCCTACACACCAGCTGGACTACGTGACTGTGCATGAGCAGATCTTCAGATAGAAATGTTCTCGCTGTATTAACCACTCACATGATGTATGCAGACCACACAGGATTACATAAGAACTATAATATCTGATTCACAGTAACATATTCAAAAACATCAGCATACAAAACACAGCAAAGTGCATCTACTTTCCTTATGTTGCAGAAATAGTTTAATAAGACAATTTTGTTACAACGTGCTATATATTAATCGTTAATCTAAACCAATTCATCAAGTCTTCTAGTAGCCCCGTGCAGTGTAAAAAACACATTTATGATATTGTTTGACTATGACGTTACTATCTTTGCCAAGAAATTGATGGACAAATATTGATCCCCAAGTATGATGTAGACACTTATGATTTGTGGCCATGTGTTCAAACAATATGACATATGACAACCGTTAATACAGAATCTCTTACTGTTGACTCTGTGCACACACCATTTTGTAATATTTAGGCAAGATAGCAAACCCTCATGGGATATAGCAGCAGACACTGATTGCTGAGAGTTTAGCAATGTTTTTGTAAAAAAATAAAAAAAAATAAAAAAAAGGGGGGGTCTAGAAGCAAGATCATTTTTTTCTGACTGAGCGCCTGTGGCACCCCACTGGTCAGGACACCACTTATGGGTACTGCACCAATAAAAGTGTGTGTGGTATCCCTGTGGTCAGGGAGTTGGGAAATCACATAAGGGATCCTCTTTACACTCATCCACATACGTTAGAGCAGGGGATCAATGGGTTTACCTGTTGCTAGGGAACCCAGTCCCGGTGGGAGGACCTAAGTTTGAGTGGTGGTGAGCGGGAAGTCAGTTGGAGGCTGGGACGAGCTCAGCGGAGGATGTCTCTGAGGAGAGTTCCCTGACAAGGGGACCCTAGGGTGTTGTGGTGCACCCGCATCCGGTCCCGGTACGTTTACCAGCCGGAGGGGTCCAGTCCAAAACCGGAGGACCAGGCGTTTATTCCCGAGCGGCAGAAATGGAGGGCACGGACTTCTTCAGAAGTCATGGCCAACACCCGGCATAATTCTCCTAAGGCCCCATATAGGATCCAGAGGCCTCAAGACAGGAGGAACAGTCCATATGGATCTGTGGGGACCGGAACAGAGCTCTGTGTGCAGGAGCGCTAAGGAAGTAGGAAAGAGCGCAGTGAGGGGCAAGAGAGGAATCGCAGGCACACCAACGAGGATCCTGTGTGAGAAATCCCAATCCTCTGGCGACTAGCCAGGCCAGCTGTACCCGTGAACTGTCCCAAGTAAATGCTGCCTGAAGTCTGCCAGTAAAACCCGTTCCGAGCTTAAGACTGTGTGAAGTGTTTTATTTACCTGCACCTAAGGAGCGCCTAAGGTTGCTGATGTGAAAGAGATTGTGAGGTAAAATCTGCAAAGAGTCATCTCCCTGTGTGAAATTCCTATCCTTGAACACAGCTCCGGGGACACTGCTCCACCTGCGATGAGTGTTATCAATAAGCTGTCTTATCATCACCCCGGAAGCCTGCAGCAGCGCCGGTATATTTACAGGGAACCGTAGGTGGCGTCACAAGACAATTTATTATTCTTTTTCCTATTTTTATTATAGCCCCCCTTTTTAAAGCATCCACCGGGGCCACGGAACCGGGCACCGGCCGCCCGTGACAGACCCCAACCGTGAACAGTGAGCCCAAGGCCCTGGGGTGGGACACACCCTTGCCTCACCCCCGCCCCATAGCCATGGTGTGTCCACCATCTTATTTTAGCCAGGTTCCTAACTTCCCACCCATGCAGGTTTTAGTTGGACATGGAAGCAATTTAGGTTAGGTACTTGATACAGGAGAACCCCTTGTCGTTGGTTATCAAGCTCACATGATTGGCCAATACATCAGCTAGGTTTCTCCATTTTCAGATATGCCTAAGCAGTTTGCTATGCCTCATTTCCTGTTACATTCTACATTAGCTTCATGTGTTTGCCTCATCTAGTATTTTCACAGTAGTTTTGCTAGACCATGTTTCCCTTTTTTTTGTGTCCCAAAGTGTAGCTGTATGCTTCCCTATAGAAACAAGATCAGACCTTCAATACACCTTCAATAGCTTTTATCCGAAAGGTTGGTTGGCCAAGAGCTATTCACTAAACTCTCATTCATGCTACTTTCATCTGAGAATGCATATATTACAAACATGGGTAGGGAGACCAAGCTGATGCCACACTCGCCTTGCCATCCATAAGTACAAAGAATGCAGTATGGTGACATCTACTATCAGTCAGCATACCACGATACAGTTAGGATAGTCAGCCAGTAGCACCATTATTGGCAGATTTTGCTACATTTTCTCTTTTGTATAAGGCCATAAAAAAATGTCATTTATATGATGAAGCCATCCATGTATGTATGTAAGAGCAACTAAACATGTGATGAGCAATTATCTTTTGTTCTATCAAGGGAAATACTGCCTTTAAGAAATTATATAATCTAAATCAGTATAGGTGTGGTAAACATTGTGATACAGCAGACATGAGAACTCACTATAGGAAATTACAGATAATTACAGAATTATGAGTATATCAATAAACAGGTGAATGAAACTAATCTGCAAACAGAAAGCAAATGCGTTATGTTGTAATTATGTATTTTTCTTCTTTTACTTTGATAATAGGACACAATTGTCATCTAGACAGAATAGAAAATATGTTAAAAAGGTTCAACAGGTTGAACTCAATTGTAAGGATAGGTCATCAAGGTTAAAGTCCCAGACAATCCCTTTAACTTATATTGTACGGAGCAAGTTGGATGTGGTTGTATGGAGCGGCCTTATACTAGTGCATCTCAATGAATTAGAATATCACCAAAAAGTTAAATTATTTCAGTAATTCAATACAAAAGGTGAAATGCATATATTATATAGAGTCATTACAAACAGAGTGATCTCTTTCAAGTGTTTATTTCTGTTAATGTTGATGATTATGGCTTACAGCCAATGAAAACCCAAAGGTCATTATTTTAGAAAATTAAAGTAGCGAGGGTTAAAAACCGCGCTGTCGTACTCCACGAGACCTCAAAGGGTGAATAAAATATTGATTTATTAGTCAACATGTTTCAGGTTTTCCAGAAATGCCCTGAAACATGACAATGTTACTTGATAATATTCAAATTTATTGAGATTCAGTAGTACTTAGCAGGTAATAGCTGCAGGACCTTCCACTAATAAATCGACTGTTAACTTGTTAAATCCCTCTGTCAAACTCTGATGGTGACATTTAACAAGCGCTGGTATGGGGGTGTGCCATTTTAAGCGCCCAACAGTGCACCCTTAGTCGCTGATGGGTTGCTATGACAACAGGGGTTCTGCTGAAGATCTTTGTACTTATCACAGCAAGGCTCTTTTGAGACCTGCCTCTGTACAGGCTTCATGGAGACTCTGATCTTCACTATATGCAGCAATGCTATGCCATAGATGTACATAGCACAAATGATCAGACGATCACATCTTCAAGTCCTCTAAGGGACTAATAGGAACAGTAAAAGGTTACAAAAATGTAAAAACATAAATGTGCCCCATTAAAAATAACGATAAAAAAAATACACATTGTATTGTCACTTTTAGAAAAGTCTGATCTATATAAAAATATAAAAATATGATCAGTGAACACTTTAAACAAAAAAATTCAAGAATCCCAAAATTAGTTTTTTGGTCACTGCAATACCATAAAACATGGTGTAACAAGCAATCAAAGCATCATATCTATCCTAAAATGGTATCAATAAAAATATCATCTCACCATGCTAAAAAAAAAAACATCACAAGACTCCTATTGACTAAAAATGAAGCCGTTATGGGTCTTGGAAATTGGAGACACAACCCCCTAATTTTTTTTTTTTTTTTGCAAGATTCAGATTTTTTTTTCACCACTAAAATAATATAAGAAAATCAGACATGTTTAGCATTTCCGTAATTGTACTGATATTGCAAGGTTATTTTTGCCACAAAATGTACACTGTAAAAACTATTCAAAAAAAAAAATGACAAAATAGTTTTTCTTAGATCACAATTTCTCTACATTATTATACAGTACACTCTGTGGAAAAATGAATGGTGTCATTCAAGAGTCCAAAATACAGTGGAACCTTGGATTACAAGTAACATGGTTTGAGAGCATTTTGCAACATAAGCTAACATTTTTAAAAGACTGCAACTTGGTATAAGAGCAAGATTTGGAATAATAGCAAAATAAGATACCTCCCCACCCCTCTACAGTACTGTACCCCCGGCCCTGTGCAGATACAGTACAGTACAAGCTCTCTCCACCCTTCTACAGTACTGTACCTCACTCCCTGCACAGATACAGTACAGTAGGAGCTCTCCCCACCCCTCTACAGTACTGTGCCCCCAGCCCTGCGCAGATACAGTACAGTACAAGCTCTCTCCACCCCTCTACGGTACTGTACCTCACTCCCTGCACAGATACAGTAGAGTATGAGCTCTCCCCACCCCTCTAGACTAATCTACCTCCCTCTCTGCACAGATACAGTACAGTACAGGCTCTCTCCACCCCTCTACAGTACTGTACCTCACTCCCTGCACAGATACAGTACAAGCTCTCCCCACCCCTTTAGACTAATCTACCTCCCTCTCTGCACAGATATAGTACAGTATGAGCTCTCTCCACCCCTCTACAGTACTCTACCTCCTTCCCTGCGTAGATACAGTACAGTACTAGTAATACTCACTGCTTCTAGTGCATGCGCATAAACCATAAATCACGTTTTTTTCTTCATCTCCTGGTTCAAGCTTTTATGTGTTCCCTGCAGTTTGAACATGGAGCCTCCATACTTGACACTGTACATGTGTGATGCCGCTACTAAACCAACTTTAAGTACTGTAACTGATTAAATTCCTGCACATATGTATACTGTACATACCATACAACTGCAATTAATTTCAAAATGGTAATGATTTTATAAATATACAGTAAATATTTTTGGGTTGTGGAACGAATCATCTGCATTTCTGTTACTGCTTATAGGAAAATTTGCTTTGATATACAAGTGATCTGGATTACAAGCACATTCCCTGAATGATCCAGCCTCTCTCTGTGCAGCTTCTGCTGTGATGTGGAGCTGAAGGCAGGACAAATTATTTGCATTCTGTGAGTGACAGAGAGGGGGAGGGCAAAGCCTGCACAAGCAGAGCAACGCAGAGAGGGAGGGCTGGATCCTCGAGGCTGCAAAACAACATGCCCTAAGGGATAAAGAATATAGCCCCTGCTAATTATAATCACTAATGAGTAAGTATTAAAACGTTTTTATGCACTTTTACAGGATGCTTTTAGGAGACAAAAGGAGTTTGAGATTAGTGATAGGATGCTGCAGGGACATGTTTTGGTAGCTTAGGTGGCGTATTGGAGGTGACAGGATTCCTTTAATAAAATCATGTTTTGTTTCTGTAAAAGAAACCAAGAGTGAACCCGCAGATATTGTAAGAATGTTCAATGCACTCACAGAATCCAGGCGCCTGGAGGTCCCCTGTGCCACAGTTATCTTTAATAACTACTAATTATTATGTTTTAATTTAATTATTCGGTCTCAGAATGTGTGGAAACGTCTTGGCTGTGAGCCAGAATTTATATTTAAAGAGGACCTGTCACCAAACCACACGTAGTGATCTAATTACAGCACTGGATGCAGCATGTCTGCTGCATCCAGACAAGGGGTCCCCCAGCACTTGAGCCGCCCTTTTCCCCGAGATAATACACTTAGAAAACTTACATGCTCCAGCCAAGTAGGAGGTGGCTAGGGGCTGCAGCCAAGGGCAGATTCACACCCCCTGCCTGTGTAATCTGCCCACCGCTGCCAATCATTCTCTCCCTGTCTGCATTATAACACAGAGGTTTTTTTTTCTCTTCTCTCCAAAATGTCCGTTTAGCCCCGCCCCCTGCAGTGACGTCACCGCCTTTCCCCGCCCTATGTTTAACATGGAGCAGGGTGGGTATAAGCGGTGATGTCACTGCAGGAGGCATGGTGGCCGGCCTCCTGCTCTGACATCACCACCTTTCCCCTCCCTGCTCCATGTTAACCATAGAGCGGGGAAAGGCGGTGACGTCACTGCAGGGGGCGGGGCTAAACGGACATTTTGGAGAGAAGAGAAAAAAAACAAACTCTGTGTTATAATGCAGACAGGGAGAGAATGATTGGCAGCGGTGGGCAGATTACACAGGCAGGGGGTGTGAATCTGCCCTTGGCTGCAGCCCCTAGCCACCTCCTACTTGGCTGGAGCATGTAAGTTTTCTAAGTGTATTATCTCGGGGTACAGGGCTGCTCAAGTGCTGGGGGACCCCTTGTCTGCATGCTGCAGACATGCTGCATCCAGTGCTGTAATTAGATCACTATGTGTGGTTTGGTAACAGGTCCTCTTTAAGTATTGCACCCATCTGTAACAGGGTACATCCTTCTCCTATATTTATAGGGGTCCCCATTTACACCTTTTATAGCTTATCTTTATCTATCTCTTTTATTTATAACTTTTATTCTAAATACATTTTCCTTTAATTCAAATCACCTGTGAAATGGATGTTTTGCTTGGAATAAACATTTGTATGTCATTTGGTGGAGAATACGGGCAAATCCATCTGCCTTTGATCCATAGACAAAGCAACCTAAAGAGGAAAGATCTACAGAGCGGACGAAAGCGGCCTTAGGGGAGGTTTCTTACCAGTCTTTCCTCTCCTCCTTTACGGGTTTTGCTTTGGTGACTTTGGCTTCAACACATACTGATAGGGAATTTACATTGTGAACCCCAATGGGGACAGTGAAAATCATGTCTGTATAGTGCTGCAAAATTAATAGTGCTTAGGAAGTGAGTAAAATAAATATAATAAATATTGCCTACCTCTCTCACAGGTGACTGTTTTAACTTTCCTTCAAGTGTTTGTAAAATTGTACATATTTGACCTACTAACTGGCTGCAAAGTGTGGTGTTAGGACAGTTCTCATACACTGGTGCAAGGGAATCTAACAGCAGGTTTTTGCTACCTCATTTAACAGCAACATAATGTGGGCAAAGAAACGCTGAATCCAACGATGTATCACATAAGATTACTGGCTGCAGCTATTCTCACACAATCAAAGAATTTCGTTTCAGGAACACAACAGAGCTTAGATAGCTACCCTCATCCCCACCAAGGCTCTCCATTGGTGCATTGACTGTGAGGTGTCAATCATATCAGTGCATGGACTGCTATGCACTTTAAGTTTACATAAACAATCGCCCAGAGCTTGATTAGAGAAGCACAGTTGCTTTTTGTTTTTTAACCCCTGCAGCATGCTGTACTCAGTTTACAAAGCAAAATCCTGCTGACAGATTCCTTTTACGGAGGTATGACTCTGTAACACCACGTTCTATCAAATGGTGCTGACTGTGCAGAAGATTCTATTTCCTTATCCAGTATCCTGTTCCAAGTCAATTATCTCATTCATTATTTCTCAGATTTTGTAGAATCTTACATTGCTTTAATTTTAATTATTATTATTATTATTATTATTAATTAACGACAGGCTGGTACAAATGGGAGAGAACCCTGTCCTGGCGGACTTACATTCTACAGGATAATGGGGAGGATACAGAAGGTCTGGGTGCGACAACTCTGGTGGGTCGGTGAGGCAGCAGCTCTGGTGGTGGTGAGGTGGCAGCTCCCATGATGGTGAGGCGGCAGTGTGGTCATTGCAGGCTGTAAGCTTTCCTGAAGAGATGGGTTTTCAGGTTCCGTCTGAAGGATCTGAGGTTGGTGGATAATTTGACGTGTTGGGACACAGAATTTCAGAGGATGGGGGATATTCGGGAGAAATCTTGGAGGCGGTTGTATGAGGAACGAATAAGTGTGGAGGAGAGATCTTGGGAAGATCGAGGATTATGTGAGGGAAGATAGTGGGAGATTAGTTCAGAGATATAGGAAGGAAACAAGTTATGGTTGGCTTTGTAGGTGAGTGTTAGTAGCTTGAACTGGATTTGTTGTGGAATTTGGAGCCAGTGAAGAGATTTGCAGAGGGGAGAAACAGGGGAGTATCGAGGAGAGAGGTGGATTAGTTGGGCAGCAGAGTTGGAGTGGTGCAATAGTTGGCAGGGAGGCCACAGAGGAGTATGTTGCAGTAATTGAGGCTGGAGATGATGAGGTTGTGTACAAGAGTTTTAGTAGATTGAGGACTGAGGAAGGGACGAATTCTGGAAATATTTTTGAGCTGGAGGCGATGGATTTCGGGTGTAGGAGACAGTGTTATGCCATTTACCATAATAGATAGATCGGGTAGGAAAGATACATGAGATGGCGGAAAGATGTTGAGTTCGGTTTTGCCTACATTGAGTTTTAGGAAGCGGGAGCTGAAAAAGGAGGATATGGCTGATAGACACTCCGGGATTCTGGACAGCAGAGAGGTGACGTCTGGGCCAGAGAGGTAGATCTGAATATCATTAGTGTACAAGTGGTACTGGAAGCCATGGGACTTTATGAATTGTCGTAGGCCAGGGGTATAGATAGAAAAAAGTAGTGGCCCCAGGACAGAGCCTTGTGGGACTCCAACAGAGAGAGAGCGGGATGAGGAGGTAGTGTGGGAGTGGGAAACGCTAAATGTGCGGTTGGAAAGGTATGAAGTGATCCAGGAGAGGGTAAGGTCTTTGATACCAAGGGAAGAGAGGATCTGTAGTAGGAGGAAGTGGTTGACTGTGTCAAAGGCAGAGGACATGTAAGAAAAAAAGGGAGAGAAGGGGCGCATGTGTAGGATCACTATAGCTCAGTTAATATGGCGTTATTACAGGTGGCCACTCACCTGTTTGCGTTGTGCACGACTTGGACAACCCGGTGTAATGGCCTCTGATACATGGGGGACCCCCGGCAATGTGCACGCTCCTTCAACCTCGCTGGTCCTCAGCTGTCCGTATAGGATCTTTCGGTCACGTGGCGCCGGTCCCGGATGTGCGTCACTGCTTGTTATCTAGGGAACGCCAGGTCCTTCACCACTGTGCCCTCGCTGTGCTGCTCCAGCCGCTGATCACTCAGGGGGAATAGAAGCTTGCAAGAAAATGATTTAGCGGTCTTGTAGAAGCGCTACTAAAGCTCAGGCACCAGGATGATGAAGTTTATAAACAGCAATCTTTATTTTCCCCTCACAGCTCCACAACATGTTTTAGCTGCTCAAGGCAGTCTCCCTCAGGTAGTGTCACACTACCTGAGGAAGTCTGCCTTGAGCAGTTGAAACATGTTGTTGAGCTGTGAGGGGAAAATAAAGATTGCTGTTTATAAACCTCATCATCCTGGTGCCTGAGCTTTAGTAGCGCTTCTACAAGACCGCTAAATCATTTTCTTGAAAGGCAGAGGACAAGTCTAGAAGGAGGAGGATGGAGAAATGTCTGTTAGCTTTGGCAGTGAAAAAGTCGTTAGTAATTTTGGTCAGGGCAGTTTCGGTGGAGTGGTGTGGGCAGAATCCAGATTGTAGGTTGTCAATGAGAGAGTTAGATGAAAGGTGGGAGCAAAGTTGAGCACGGACTTGCAGCTCGAAGAGTATTGAAGCAAACGGGAGCAGCAATGTGTGGCGATAGCTGGGCATAGCAGTCGGGTCAAGGTTTGGTTGAGGATGGTCGTGATGGTGGCATGTTTGAAAGCAGAGGGGAAGGTACCAGAAGATAGCAATAGGTTGAAGAGATGGGTTAGGGCTGGAATGAGCGTGTTAGTGAGATTGGGGAGGAGGTTGGAAGGGATGGGGTCAAGTGCACAGTTGGTGAGGTGTGATTTGGAGAGGAGACAAGTAAGCTTTCCTTCAGTGTTGCTGGAGAGGGAGATTGCGAGGGAAGGGCAGAGGTCTGGTATATGGAGTGGTTGGGGTGGTGGAACAGTAAAGGTTTGCCTTGTTTGGTCGATCTTATTTTTGAAGTATGTGGCAAAGTCCTCAGCAGAGATGAGGGAGGTCAGAGGGGGCAATGGTGGGCGGAGGAGAGAGTTGAATGTACTGAACAGTTGTTTGGGATTGTGGGATAGTGAAGATACAAGGTTTGTGAAGTAGGTCTGTTTAGCAGACGTGAGGGCTGATTTGAAGGCAAGTGTAGCTTGTTTGAAGGCAGTGAAGTCGTCTGGTAGGCGTGTGTTCTTCCAGCGCCACTCCGTGACCCTGCACAGTTGTCGAAGTTTTTTGGTGAGATTGGTGTGCCAGGGTTGCCTATTGATTCATCGCACTTTGCCATGAGTGTGAGGGGTGACTGAGTCTATGGCTGATGTGAGGGTGGCGTTGTAGAAAGCAGTGGCACTGTCTGTGTCATGGAGTTATGATATGGAGGACAGAGGTAGAAGAGAGTCTGAGAATGTCTAGGTGTGTGAGATTTCTGCGAGGATGAGCTAGAGGCTGGACATGGGGGGGCCAGTGAGGAGGATAAGGATGAGAAGGTAAGCAGTTGGTAGTCAGACAGGGGGAAGGGGGAGGTTGTGAGATAAGATAGTGAACAGAGGCGTGTGAAGATGAGGTCTAGCGTATGTCGATCTGTGTGGGTGGCTGTGGAGGACCACTGAGTAAGTCCAAAGGATGAGGTAAGTGAAAGGATTTTGGAGGCTGCTGACTGGCGGGTGTCAGTAGGAATATTAAAGTCACCCATGATGATGGTGGGGATGTCAGCCGAGTGAAGAAGTCAAGTGGAGAATTGGTCAATGAAGGCAGTGGCTGAGCACGGTGGTCGGTATATAACAGTCATTTGGAGATTAGAGGGAGAGTAAATATGGACAGAGTGAATCTTGAAAGAAGGGAGGATAAAGTAGGGTGAGAGTAGGATTGGGTTGAAGGAGCAGTTTGTAGAGAGAAGGAAACCCACTTCTCCGCCATGTCTGTTGCCAGGGCGAGGAGTGTAGGAAATGTGGAGGCCACCATAACTCAGTGCAGCAGGGGAGGCAGTGTCAGGGGCCGTCAGCCAGGTCTCAGTGAGGGCCAGAAAGGAGAGGTTGTGGGAAGTAAAGAGATCGTGGATCTCATGGAGCTTGTTGCAGATGGGGCGGGCATTCTAAAGTGCTCCAGAGAGAGGAAGCAGGGGGGTGGGGGTCAGTGGCACTGGTTTTACATGTGAAGGATTGCAATAGTTCATCTTAGTTTGATAAAGGTAGGGGTGAGGATTAATGGGATGTATGAGATGGAGGAGGGCAGGATTGGCGTATATGTCACCAGCAGTGAGAAGAAGCAGAGAAACTGAAAGCAGGTAGGTGAAGGAGAGTGGCCGGCTTGTATTATATTTTAGTAGGAGAGGTCTGAAGTTAAGAAGCAGGTCTGCAGACGAGGTGAGGTGGGGGGGGGGGGGTTAAGAGGGAAGGATAGAAGGTTATTTGGTTTGAGGGTGCAGGAGTTTGGGGATAGTGAAGGAGACTGAGGATTAGTGGAGCAAAAATGGTGAGGGCAAATGTGAGCATGTTGAAAGATCAGGGTGAGAATGGCAAGTAAAAGTAGAAGGCTGCATTACTCTTACCTTCTGGCCAATGTCTGGACTATTTCTGGTATATTTCTGATGTAAAACTTTAAAGATGTCAAACTTAAAATGATGACAAATTCAGACCAAGGTCATTCAGACCTCCTTCACTCAATACATACCACTGAAATGCCCACAAAAATTTTAATTCAGCCTGTAGTTCAAAGGCTCTAGAAAGGGCATAATGCTGAAATCTTTATAGATATTAAAAGCAGAGATTAAACATTTCCTGTTTCTAATCATTTTAATAATTTTATCTGCCTATTTCCCAGACATCCTCAGAAATAATCACTACTTTATAATGCCAGGGCCAAATGCAGAAGTAATAAACCTGGAGTTTATTAGATGTATCATTTGCCTACAAGGTAACTATTTGCATGTATATCTTCTGACTTCATTACAAAAATGATATTATTACCCGATATCTTCAACAGTTTGGACATTCTAAACATTAGTAATTAATAAACATGTGACTTAATGCCTATAATACACAACTCCATACACAAGGTGCTGGAAGACTGTAATCATGGAGACATATAAAGCTCTACTGGGCATGTAGGCACAAAATGGTGTGATATTAAATAATATTATAAACCAATAAAAATGTTCAAGGTCTCATTCATCGCTGGTTAGTCTGTATGTGTAATAGGCAGGTTAATATAGATACAAAAGAAAGATATCATCTTCTAATTCCTAGGCAAGGAAATATATCTGTAATCTAGTTACAGTGTATATTCTTCGTTACCCAGCTATAATGTAAATTATGCAATCTATGAAACATATACTTCCTGTTTAAAAATGGGCCTCGTATGTTAGACTGTTATATTAAAGAAAGAAGAGATAACATTATTCAAACTAATGAGGAAATGGTTTATGATCCGCATATAAATAATATTACTTTCCTGTACATTGCAGATGTCGCCAATTTCCCACTTAACATTTCTCAAGTGTCTGCTTTATAATTTCCTTTATTGTCTCCCAAATGAAGCCATGTAGTCTGATAGGAGACAATGGATTGCTAAATCCTCTTTGTTTTAGCAGTTATATCCCCACAGATGGCATAACTAATAATGTGCCACAGATGAAAACATAATTGTAAAAAAACACTAATTATTATATTTACTTATTAATATAAGTTATTCTTAAAGAAGTATTTTCTTAATATTCAGTTGCCGATATGGTGAGAAATTAGTGGTGCTTTGTTTCCTTTACAGAACCACTCCAGCATGTTTTTTTTTCACCGCTGGGGTGGTGCTTTTAATCTTGGGTCCAAGACTCTAGTAAAATCAGTGTCTTTCACTTTTTTCTGATGCCTGCGTCACCATCTTGCGACAGCAACTCCTGACCTTCCAGAAGTCAGACGTTATGTCAGAAGTGCTCAATGCAACTCTATGAGAGCCTGAACAAGGCTCTCTGAGGGTACCTTTACACACGGCTACATTTGTAGCTTGTCACCAGGTAACTTACTGGTTGCAGTGAAATCATGGATACGTGGTTCTATCTTGTTACTGTGTACAAATGGAATCATGTATCCATGATTTCACTGCAACCAGTAAGTTACCTGGTGACAAGCTACAAATGTAGCCGTGTGTAAAGGTACCCTTAGAGTTACATTGAAGAGTGACCTGCTAGAGACCTATGGGAGCAACAGCAATAGAAGATGAAGATGGTAACTGGTAACAATAGGAGAAGGATCAGGGAGCTTAAATTTAAAGTGCCACTCCAGCAGTAACATGGAAAACAACGCTGGTGCTTTAAGCAATCATGAGTCAAAATAGGTATAATTATATATTGTTTAATTGTACAGCAAAGACCACATAGCATTAGATACTAGTAAAATAATACCAAAAGATAGGGCACAATCCAAATACCTATGCCAAATTGTACCAAAATAACATGCATATTGCTAAAATGGATGATTATTCCATCATAATGAAATGAGTGCCCCCGATCCCATATCCTGTTTGGGGCCAGAGCCCACTGAAGAGGCAGCAGGGAGGTGTGGAGAGCCTTGGAGTGAACCTAAATATGGCCCCAGTTTACACCGAGTCGCCAAATATGGCCCTAGTTTACACCGAGCTGCCAAATATGGCTCCAGTTTACACTAAGCTGCAATTGGCTGGTCACACTAAAGGCACTAATATAACCACCATGAGCAGCTCTACTTCTCAAAGGGCCTCAAATGCCGCACAGGTGCCTGACAGAGGACTATGGGATGACGTCAGGGCCCGTATACAAGTGATCCCAACCAGGGAGGAGATGGAGGGGTTCATTATCAGGATAGAGTCATCATTTAAAGCTGAGACAGCCGCACTCGGGCGAATTCCAGCAGGTTGCGGGCAGAGTCAACTCTAATGAATCCATCACAGGCAAACTGACCAGCCGTCTAGGAGCTTTTGAAAGACAAGTCTCCAATCATCTAATTTTAACCACTTATTAGACCTAATGGAAGACTTGGAGAACTGTGATAGACGGAATAATGTTAGGGTCCATGGACTTCCTGAGTCCATCCCGGCAAGGGACCTAGACTCCACTCTCCGTGGGTTTCTCAATTCCATCCGTAATAGGCTAGACAGTGCTCCACTTGAGTTCAACACTACAAACAGATCACTGGGCCCTCCTCCACCAGCAGGCGCCAGACCCAGAGACATTATTTGCAGGATCCTCAGCTTTAGATCCAAAGAAGATATACTGGCCAGAGCCCGATCCCGTGAACCTCTGTCCTTCCAGGGCAACCCGATCCAGCTAATGTCAGACTTCTCTCATCCGTACGCTACAAAAACGCATGGCTCTCAGGCCACTGCTGGAGGCACCCCACAACAATAACATCCCATACTCATGGGGTTTCCCCTTCCACCTCCAGGTCCACAGGGATGGACAATTCTTTTTTGTCTCCCATCCGAGAGATATCCCCGAATTCCTGGAAGGCCTGGGGATCCAATCTCTCACCATCAACATCTCGGACTGGCCGGGCATTCCTGGAGTGGGAGATGAGATCCGGGCTTCGAGGGAGCAAAGGTCACTGCGATGGGGGAGGAGAGGGTACACCAGTGGCTGGGGGCCAAAAGGAGGAGACCTTAACCCATTTGGCAATAGTTGATTTTTATACTGCCCCCTAGCCAAATGTAGAATGGAAATTATGCCAAATTGTGGCTTACATTTCCCAATGTGCAATAGATCACTGTCTCCTTGACCTTCTTTTCCCCTTCCGTTGCAGGGGAAATAATATCCATATCCGATGTTTTGATTTCTTTTTCTTTTTTCTGTGATTTTTTTTTTCTCTCTCTTTTTTTTTTATTAACTATTGTAGATGTTGCTGTTTAGGTGATGTGTTTTTTGTTTATTTGAGAGAAGCTTGGGCAGGGGAGGACCCTACCCTGCTTGCAAACGATGTTCCCCAAGTGAGATCCACACTCTGCAGACAGGTGTGGAAATCTTCGTGCCTACCCCACACAATTGGCTGATACCGGAATCCGGAATCAGTTGTTCCCTCTTCCTCAACACTTTTGTCCACTACTTCTTCCCTTTCCTCTATATCTCTCCTACTTAATCTTTCCCGTGCTCTCCACCTCACCTCCCCCCCCTTCTTTCTTTTCTCCTTCCTTTATCGTCCCTCCAAATCCAGACCCGTCTATTCTTTCCCGACTATCTATCTCAGTCACTATACTGGTCATACCCTGTCCATTTGACTTAAGATCTCTGTAAGTTACCTTACTAGGGTGTCACGCAACATGGCTTCCCTAAAAATGGGAACTCTCAATGTGAGAGGTTTTAGTACCCCCCAAAAACGTTCCCAGAACCTCTATGACATGCATAAGCAGCGGACACAGATATTGTTATTCCAAGAGACCCACTTTAAAACTGTGTCTATACCAAACTTCAACAACAAATATTACCCAGTATGGTTGCACAGCACCAGCAGTGACTCCCAAGACGAAGAGAGTGTCAGTGGCAATTCACAAAAATCTGACTGATATGGTAGTTGACTCCCAACTTGACCAAGGAGGACAGTACATTTTTCTCAAATTGTGCAATGCTAATTTTATCTTAACTGTAAGTTTTAAGTTACTTACCCAATAGGGACCGAACTAAAATCAGCAGGGCACTTCTGACCCGACTCACTGAATTTGCCGAAGGGACAACAATAATTGTAGGCGACTTCAACTTCACTCTTGATCCTTCTATAAACTCCACATCAGAGAGGGGCACAATCCCAGCCAAATGACTAAGGGTTTTCAAGAAACTTCACACTCTCCAGCTCATCGATATATGGTGGATCCTCAATCCCCAAGGGAAAGACTATACCTACTACTCTCATGTACACAATTCATACAAACATATCGACATGTTTTTGGTGAGCCACTGTAATTTCTATTGGGATCCCTCGGTCCACATTGGGAACCTTTTTCTATCAGACCAAGCGCCAACATTACGGACTCTGACATTGCTGAATACCACTCAAAGACCATGAACCTGGAGACTTAACAGTAACCTCCTGAAAGACAATGAATGCTTGATGGAGCTGAAAAGCGATATTGAGACATTTACCCAGGTCCATGAGTTGATCTGACCTCTCAGTCCTTCAAGTGGGAAGCCCTGAATTGTTGCCTGAGGGGGACACTGATACGAAAAAGGGTCTCGAATTAAAAAATATAGACCTGAAAAGATTACAGACCTTCTTTCTCACCCAAATTCATAGCTTTGAGACGGCTCACAAACGGACGCTGGCACGTTACACATATGGGGACCTCATCCAAAAACGGCAGGAACTTAATGGAATATTGCATCAAAACTTCAAGAGAAAGACAGAAAAAAACTAAATGCTACTATTATAGTTTCCAATAAATGTGACCACCCTCTGGCATGTTTACACTACCCAAGGATGAACCACACGTATGTTCCTAGGATTAAGACCTCTGGTGGAACAGACACCTATAATCCCTCAGAAATATTGGAGGTATTCCGGTCATATTATAAAGACCTGTAAAATCTTAGAGGGCAATTCTCAGACATGGCACCCAAGGACCCACAACGGTAAATTCACGACTATATTATATCCACAGCGCTTCCTTCCCTGGGTGAATTAGATATCGAGGCCCTTGAAGCCGAGATATTCAAACGTGAGATTCTAGTGGCCATAAAATCCACCTCAACACCTAAGTGTCAAGGACCAAATGGATTCACTCCGATTTTTTATAAAAAGCTCCAGGCCCAATTGCTACCCCAGATGCTGGCCACCTTTAACTCCATCTCCGATGGCACTAATTTTGCCCCTCAATTATTGGAGGCACATATAGGTATCCTTCCAAACCAGGGCAAGACCCCACTGTAGCTGTTAACTACAGACCTATCTCCCTCTTGAATATTGACATAAAGTTGTACTCTAAGATCTCAGCCGATTGCTTGGCCCCTCTACTCACTCCTATCATCAACAAGGACCAGGTGGGCTTTGTCAAAGGTTGCAAAGCTAGGGACAATACCATTAAGACCCTGCTTCTGATCAATAAAGCCAGATGACACAGCATATCCCTCAGCCTCTTATCGGTTGATGCTGAGAAGGCCTTTGACAGGGTCCACTGAGGTTTCATGAAGGAGATGCTAGTACAGATTAGTCTGGGCCCCAAGTTCTTAAACTAATTATTCTCCCTCTATTCCGTCCCATCTGCTAGGGTCCGGGATAATGGCGCCCTGTCAGCTCCTTTCGACATTAGGAATTTAACTAGACATGGATGTCCGCTTTCCCCCTTCTCTGCATAGTAGCAATGGAACACTTAGCCAATGCCATCAGGGGAAATGACAATATACATGGCTAATAGACGGATCTGTCCCACCATAAACTGGCGTTGTTCGCCGACGATTTTCTGCTTTTCATCTCTCAGCCGAGGATCTTGATTCTGCCTATATTGAGGGAGTTTGAGATCTTTGGCCCTTTGAGCAATTTTAAAATAAACTTCACTAAGTCAGGGGCGTTAAATATATCCTTGCCCTCAAAGGAAGTCTCCTTCTTGAAAACCAACTTCCCCTTTAAGTGGAAAGCAGAGGCCATTAGATTTATGGGTGTACACATTCCATGTGACCCATCAAAACTTTATTTACTCAACTACCAACCCCTTCTATCTCAACTTGAAATACAAATATCCTGATATAGAACACTCCAACTGTCTTGGATGGGTTGGGATGAACGTCATTAGGATGGACATACTCCCTCAAATTTTATACGTCTTTCAGACTATCCTCATACAGCTCTGTAGAGACTATTTTGCTAAACTTCAATCGATCGCAGGGAGGTTCCTATGGAAAAGCAAGAGACCTAGAGTGAGCATGCGGACCTTGACGGCCCCAATCGCGTCGGGTGGAGCGGGACTACCTGACATTTTAAACTATTTTCTTGCATCATCAATGATATGGTTAATTGACTGGCAGTACAGATCCCAATCCAAGCGCTGGGTGGCTCTGGAACAGGAAGGTATAGGCATCCCGCTACATTATCCTACCTTGGATATATCCCTTAGACCCAAGACAGATTGGTACCCCATCCAACCTTTCCATAGGTACACTAAAAATTTGGCAGTCATACGTCAAAGGATCCCCAGTGGGTGGGACAATGGGCCCACTTACTCCCCTCTTTTCAAACCCAGCCTTTTGACCAGGGACAAACAGGAGCTCTTCTTTTGTGCTGGACGAGTGTGGATATTTGCTTGGGGCAGATACTGCACCAAGGTGAGATGCCCTCCTTTGAGTTGTTGCAGCAACACTCACCATCCAAGCCATTACATTGGTATGAGTTTCTCCAGCTGCGATCTTATATCTCCTCAGGAACTCAAATCGGTTGGGCTCAGATCTCTCCCCTCTTCTATGGAGGAACAGTTCCAAAAAGACTCCCACCACCCATGCAGTTTCAAAAATACTATATTAGTATAGAATATTATTGCAGGGGCGATGGAGGTCGGGAGACTCCCCTTCCAGTTGGCCTGGGAGAAGGAATTGGGGAGAAATATCTTCACAGTAGATTGGCACAAAAGCTTCTTGTTCACTCATCATATGGCAAATACATGAGCAGCCCAGGAGGGAAACTATAAGGTACTTTTTAGGTGCTCTTCCCTGATAGACTCTACACTGTTTTCCCCTCAATCTCGGAGTTGTGTTGGCGTTGCGGTGCAGATGATGGAACTGTGCACCACATCTGATGGGACTGTCTGGCAATCAAGAGTTTCTGGGACAAGTTAATAAGTGGGCAGTTTTATTATTGTTTACCAAAGCTGCAATTTCAGCTACTTGATAGAGGGAGTGGGTTTTTTCCATCAGTTGAGGCAGTGTGGGTATGTTCGGGGTTTTCCAATACAGCGGTATCAATAGCTTCGCCGCTGTGAGTATATATTGGGCTAGAAGCGACCCCGTTTTAATGTTGGGCCAGGTTGGAATATGTAATAGTGCCATTTCCGGTGTTAGATGAAGAGGTCTCCCTATTATAGTTTGAATAAGTCTCTCGACCGTCTTCCAAAATGTCTGCAAGTCCGGACAGTTCCACCATATATGGTAGTAGTCAGCTGTCTCTGCTCCACATCTCCAGCAACCACTCGTGAGATCCGAATTCCATTGCCGAACACGATCCGGGGTAATGTGCCATCTCGTGACTATTTTGAAAGAGGCCTCCTGAGCTCTCACACATTGAGAGGGGCCATGTGAATATCTATAAATATGTCGTATTTGCGACGGTGAAAACTTGTACCCCAGATCGCGTTCCCAGTGGACTATGTAAGCCCTGGTCATGCTGGTTTCGGCAGTTATCAACGATTGGTATATTTTTGAGAAGATCTGACGTGGCTTCGAGACTGAAGCACAGAGTTTCTCAAATGCCGTCAGCTCTCTCATTAGATCAGAATTTTTTAGAAGCGGCAGGAGAATGTGGCTCATGACATTATAATGGACAAAGTTCAGGCGTGAAAGACCAGGTCTAGCTCTGAGTTCAGTCAATGTGAGTATGGTTCCATCACGGTGCAGCTGATCTACAGGGCAGTCAAAGGATTTATCTTTTAAGTGATGCTCCATTGGGATTCCGCCCCCCATGTGGGCCAGCAGGTCTCTGAGAGTGGTCAGGGGGGTGAGGAGGGGCATTTTTCCTTCGTGTTTTTACCTTCTGCCCCTCTTTCCCTCTCACTACTTCCCCACCACATTGTTTTGCCTAATTACACTTTACTATTGTAATATTGGGTCAAGGACCCTCACCTGCAATATATGCTAATAACTACGCCAAAGATGTAGACCTACGGGACTCGAATTAATACATTATCTTGGCTGTAAAGTAAGTTCTTGACCACCTCACCTTGTTAATCTTTCTGTATTATCTTGCATTGAAAATTCATAATAAAAAGAATTTTGAAAAGAAAGAAAAGAAAAGAGTTTCTGGGAAGGAGTGTTTCGGGCCTACAATCTTATAGCGGGGAAACTGTTGGTTGGCTCTCCAGAGATGGCCTTGTTGTCGGTATACCCTGAATCTACTAAATTCATTAAAAGAGATATTTTACGGTTCTGTCTTTCGGTCGACCAGGTCCGTCATCCCTTAATATTGGAAATCCACGCAGCAGCCTCCCCTGGCTGAGTGGTACGCGAAGATTATGGACATTTTCTTGATGAAGGAACTGGTGGCCGAAAACTCTGGATCAAAGGACAGATTCAATATTGTTTGGATGGATTAGTTCATGTTCTGGGACTCCCCCAATTCTTCTAGGTTACCAGGCTGGGCAAGCGGCCCAGAACTCCTTGGATCCCACCACCAGTCCCTCCCACCTCCCCGCCATACAAGGGTGTCCACCACCCCATCTTCTTCTCCTCTCTGTCCTCTCCTGTATCCTCCACCCTGTAAACACCCTACTCAACCTTTTCTTCTATTTTCCTCTTGATACTATCAATCCACCTGTAGTTCAACATACCAAGCAGAGTTAGTTGCCTCTACAGGTCTCAATGTGAACCACCCCGATTGATGTCTACTGGCGACCCGACTCACTAGAATAATCCATAGTTTGCCTTTAACACAAGTTAATATGTAATGGTACCTTGCGTATAACCAACCAACTCACAAAAGGCCCTAGATGATTGTAATGTTTTTATACCCGATTACTTCCTTATATGTACCCGATACAATCATCCATGTAAACCAATGTTGATTTTTCTTTCTTGTATGTTACCTGCTCTTTTGAATTCATAATAAAAAAAATTGAACGTAATGAAATGAATGAGTTATATAATGCCAAATACACACGTGGTCAAAATTGTTGGTAGCAATGATTTAATGAAAGAAAAGCCCACAATGGTCACAGAAATAACTTGAAAAGTAATAATAAATAAAACAATCTATGAAAATGAACAAATGAAAGTCAGACATTGCTTTTCAACCCTGCTAACACAGAATATTTTTAAAAATGTAAACTCATAAAATAGGCCTGGACAGAAATGATGGTACCCTTAACTTAATATTTTGTGCCACAACCTTTTAAGGCAGTTACTGCAATCAAATGATTCCTATAACTGTCAATGAGACTTCTGCACCTCTAGAAAGGTATTTTCGCTCACTCCTCAAGAGCAAAGTGCTCCAGTTGTCTCATGTTTGAAGGTTGCCTTTTCCAGATGACATGTTTCAGCTCTTTCCAAAGATGCTCAATAGGATTTAGGTCAGGACTCATAGAAGGCCACTTCAGAATAGTCCAATGTATTCCTCTGAGCCATTCTTGGGTGTTTTTAGCTGTGTGTTTTGGGTCATTATCCTGTTGCAAGACCCATGACTTGTGACTGAGACCAAGCTTTCTGACACTGGGCAGCACATTTCTCTCTAGAATTCCTTGATAGTCTTGAGATTTCATTGAACCCTGCACAGATTCAAGACACCCTGTACCAGATGCAGCAAAGCAGCTCCAGAACATAAGAGCTTCCTCCATGTTTCACGGTAGGGACAGTGTTCTTTTCTTGACATGCGTCATTTTTTTGTCTGTGAATATAGATAGAGCTGATATGCCTTGCCAAAAAGTTCCATATTTGTCTCATCTGTCCATAGGACATTCTCCCAGAAGCTTTGCGGCTTGTCAACATATAGTTTGGCAAGTTCTAGTCTGGCCTTTTTATGATTTTCCTTCAATAATGATGTCCTCCTTGGTCATTTCCCATAAAGTCTACTTTGGCTCAAACAATGACAGATGGTGTGATCTGACACTGATGCTCCTTGAGCTTGAAGTTCACCTTTAATCTCTTTAGAAGTTTTTCTGGGCTCTTTTGTCACCATTCGTATTATCCATCCTTTGATTTGTCATCAATTTTCCTCCTGCGGTCACATCCAGGGAGGTTGGCTACAGTCCCATGGATCTTAAATTTCTGAATAATATGTGCAACTGTAGTCACAGGAAAATCAAGCTGCGTGGAGATGGTCTTATGAACCCTACCTTTAACATGCTTGTCTATCATTTTTTTTCTAATCTCCTGAGACAATTCTTACCTTCACTTCCTCTGGTCCATGTTGAGTGTGATACACACCATGTTACAAAGAGCACAGTGAGTATCTGTAGCCCTATATACAGACCCACTGACTGATTACAAGATTGTTGACACCTGTGATGCTAATTAGTGGACTCACATTATTTTCAGGGGTAGCATCATTTCTGTCCAGGCCTATTTAATGAGTTTCATTTTTTTTTTTATTCTGTGGAAGCAGGATTGAAAAACAATGTGTGACTTTCATTTGTTTATCTTCATAGATTTTTATTTATTATTACTTTTGTCAGATTCAAGTTATTTCTGTGATCATTGTGGGTTTTTCTTTCATTAAACGAGGGGTACCAACAATTTTGACCATGTGTGTAAATACTATGACCCATCTGCTTAAATATCAAATGGAAATATACCGTATATACTCGTGTATAAGCCGAGTTTTTCAGCCCAAAATTTGGGCTGAAAAGTCTCCCCTCGGCTTATACACGAGTCATATACGGTGGTGGGGGCTGTGGAGGCTGGAGGAGGAGGGGGGAGGCTGCTGTATGAGCGGCCCCGTCACGTGGGGCCGCTCATTATATATGCACTGCTTCCCCCTGTCAATCAGCGGCAGGGGGAAGCAGTGCATATATGCCCCCCAAAAGCTGGCACTGTCCCCCCTTGTAAGGCCCCCCCCCCGCTGCTTATATCTTACCATCCCGGTGTTCTGATCGGCGCCGCTCCTCGGTGCTGCTTCTTCATCCTCCCGTCCACGCTGGCTGCATCCGGGATCTCCGGCCGTCGCAGGCATATGACGTCATCGCGCGACGGCCGGAGATCCCGGATTCAGCGAGGACGAGAGGATGAAGAAGCAGCACCGAGGAGCGGCGCCGATCAGAACACCGGGATGGTAAGATATAAGCAGCGGGGGGGGGGCCCTTACAAGGGGGGCGAGTGCCAGCATTTTGGGGCTGTTGGTACCCCCAGGGGGCTGCTGGGTACCCCCTGGGGGCTGTTGGTACTCCCAGGGGGCTGTTGGTACCCCCTGGGGGCTGCTGGGTACCCCCTGGGGGCTGTTGGGTACCCCCTGGGGGCTGTTGGGTACCCCCAGGGGACTGTGGGTACCCCTAGGGGGCTGCTGGGTACCCCCTGGGGGCTGTTGGTACCCCCAGGGGGCTGTTGGTACCCCCAGGAGGCTGTTGGTACCCCCAGGGGGCTGTTGGTACCCCCAGGGGGCTGCTGGGTGTCCACTGTGGGCTGTTGGTACCCCCAGGGGGCTGTTGGTACCCCCTGGGGGCTGCTGGGTACCCCCAGGGGGCTGTTGGTACCCCCAGGGGGCTGCTGGGTACCCCCAGGGGGCTGTTGGTACCCCCAGGGGGCTGTGGGTACCCCCAGGGGGCTGTTGGGTACCCCCAGGGGGCTGCTGGGTACCCCCAGGGGGCTGTTGGTACCCCCAGGGGGCTGTTGGTACCCCCAGGGGGCTGCTGGGTGCCCCCTGAGGGCTGCTGGGAACCCCCAGGGGGCCGTTGGGTACCCCCTGAGGGCCACTGTATACCCCCTGGGGGCCGCTGTATAACCCCTGGGGGGTGCTGTATAACCCCTGGGGGGTGCTGTATAACCCCTGGGGGGTGCTGTATAACCCCTGGAGGCTGCTGTATAACCCCTGGGGGCTGCTGTATATACTGCTGAGGCCTGTATACCACTGGGGCTGCTGTATATACCACTGGGGCTGCTGTATATACCACTGGGGCTGCTGTATATACCACTGGGGCTGATGTATATACTGGTGGGGTCTGTATATACCACTGGGGAGGCTGCTGTATACCACTGGGGTTGCTGTATATACTACTGGAGCCTGTATATGCCACTGGGGAGGCTGCTGTATACTACCATTGGGTGGCCTGTATACCACACTGCTGGGGGCTGTACACCTGTGCTGGGGTCCACCCTCGGCTTATACACGAGTCAATAGGTTTTCCCAGGTTTTGGGGGCAAAAGTAGGGGGGTCGGCTTATACACGGGTCTGCGTATACACGAGTATATACGGTACTATTTATTACAGAGTAGGTGAAAGGATATTCTGGTTACAAGTAAGCAAAGTAGTAGTAGAAGTAATACTCATGTTACTCATTGGTCATAGCTCCAATGCTCTTTACTCTAAGGGCCACGTCACACGCAGCAATTTCCTGCACGATATCGCTTAAGCGATCTGCTTTTTTCGCTTATTGTTTGTGCGTCGCTGCGTGTAATCAAGCGATTTTACAATGTGAAATCGCTTGATTGTGTGATCGCAGATTTGTGAGCTGGAGCTCAAATCAAGCGATAGTCGCTTGATCAATCTGCATCATCGTGGTGTGTGACAACACGATGAACGATCTCCCAGCGGCAGAGCCTATGCTGAGAGATGGTGACTAGAGTAAACTTCGGGTTACTAAGCGCCACGCGGCGCCTAGTAACCCGATGTGTACCATGGTTACCAGCGTTCTCGCTGGTCCACATCGCTGGTGAGTCTGCCTGTGTGACAGCACACCAACGATGTGAACGATATTGTTAGCGATCGCGCGTGCATGTGATCGCTAACAATATCGTTCTGCAAATTGAACCGTGTGACGGCACCCTAAGGCTGCCTCCCTCTGCAGTACTCTATCCCAGGTTTCTCAGATATCCTGGTGAACTCTTCTGAAATCATCACCTTCTAAGGTTGGTTCAGGTGCTTGGGCATTAAGGAAGGTTTTATTTGCTTCCCTTGGCTGAGCTCCAGCTAAGTGTCTATTGTCTCCTCTACTACTTCTGACTTTCAATCTAAAAATACATTATTTCCTAGCTAATTCCAACTTTCTAGACCCTTTAATAACAACTCAACCTGAGAGCAGGTGTTTGAGATTAATATTGTTTCTGTTGCATTAAGTTTATCAGGAGGATTTATCTTCTTCCACACATCTGGTTCTGCTTTACCTTTGCTACCTGCTCCCTTGTTTGTGAGCCATGCTGCATACTCTGCTGTCCTGTTTTTGGGTGATCTATGTGTTGTCCATCAAGTCTCGTTACTCTACACCATTGTCTCTGGCTCGTGCTGCTCACCCACAGAATCCAACTATGTGAGCCCATAACAAAAATCAAATAAGAATTTAGGGTGTATGAAAAAGAGATAATAACTTGTGATGTCTAAGTAGTACTACATTTTTTATACCACTTGTCAAGCCATATCTTAAATATGGGATCCAGTTTTGGGTTAGAGTCGCTTTCAAGGCAGCAACTAGATTATTATGTGGAATGGACGGTCTTTCTTATAATGAGGATAGAAAAATTGGTATTGTTTAACCTAGAATAAATATACCTTACAGCAAACCTTATTTACATATATAAATACATCTGAGGTCATTGCGCATAATTTATCCTTTCGGAGTTAAAGCCTTACAAAGAAGAAAACATCTGCATTTAAAAAGAACTGGATGCTTTTCTAATAACTAGAGGCATTGTGGAATATAATTAATCTATCGATACTATCGATAGATAATTAATAATTTATTGAGAAAGGTTGATTTGATAGACCTGTGTATTTTTTTAACTTATATAACTATGTGCATTAATACCATCATACAGAACATACCAAATAACATGTAAAGTGCTAAATTGTGCCAATAATATTGGTTACTTCTACTGCAAACTTCATTTTTTTTTGTGCAATGTACAAAATATTGGGGATAAAGTATATTCAAAGCGTGCACAGCCTGCTTCCTGTCCTAGATCATTAAGCATGGGAGAATTGCTACATTTTACCTGACAGCCCTGTAGAGGCTAATAATTAAAGGCATTGTGGGTATTACTATTTTGGGCAATATGCTTATAGTCAGTGCTATGAAGGGCTTGTCATTGGTATAGGGTGCCCTATGGATCTTACTGTTCTGGGTGGTTCTGTGCCTTTCACTTATGGAAGTACTAACTTACTGTGATGCTTTACCACTTTATCTCTAATTAGTATAATGTTTTGTTCAAGTAAATCCCTATAGAGCCAGTCATACAACACTGGAAGGCAACAGAAGCCTTGTATGGTCCGTCATGACACCTAGAGCAGCTACTGTGGGAGAAATGTGGTATAATATGAGATTGGTTCAAAAGACTGATCATTCTTATAATGCTTGGATAGGCTGCTCTGGCTAAAGAAGTGGGGTCCATACTTTATAAGAGCAATGATTTATCATAAGACAAACCCATTAACCTTTTAATAGCAAGGTCACTGTGATACAATAATTGATGTATGGGTAAGAGTTGCAATTTGAGTTAGTGGTGACATTCTAATTTTTTTACTTGACATACTTATTGGAATATTATTTGAAATCTTTTCCAATTACATCTTGTATAAAAATCTGTAACATTTACGACACTGGGCTCATGTTCACGGAGAGGCCTATGTAGAACAACCACCACTTATAACTGTATCAGTGTGTACAACAGTTGTAACACGTATTGTAAAAACTGTTACCTGGACATCACTTTGGGTCCAGCACATCGAAACATGAGTGACCTGTCCGTCACAGACCGACGACAGGCAGGGAATCAGGAGAGAGGCAGGGAAGCTGTAAGAGCAATGTCCGCCCCACTGCACAAGCACCTATGGATTTATCTAAAACAGTAAAATAGATTTCAAGAAGAAAGGTAAGGATTTACTCAGCATTAAAGCACCTTTACACACATGCCATTAATAAGGGGTATAAAATCCCAAGGATAAGTTCTCTTTAATGGTACCTTCACACGCCGCAATCTCGCCTGGCCATATGAGGCGATCTAACATTTTTCATGGTCGTCTCAGATCGCCGATGGCGGCATCACACGCCGCAATCTTGCCCTGAAAGGCGATATGTCGCTCCGGAAGTCGCCTTACCTACAGTGGAAACAATCTTGCCTCATTCCATTGCCGCTTCACACGCCGCAATTCCAAAGGCAATGTGGGTGTACATGTTCAGCACAGCGAGGAGATAGGCGTGCCACAGTGGTTTACACCGTGCACCATACACGCTCATTGGACAACGCAACAGCATTACGATTGGTCAGCCTGCTCTGGAAGGCTGGCTAATACATGACGCCATTCATTGTCTGTCGGAGTTTTGGCACCAATACACGCTCAAATATGGCGCAGTGTCAACTGACAGCCAATGGGAACACACTAGCCAACACCAATCAGATCAGACGGGGCGCGGAGTTCAGCACGCTGAGGCACGCCTACGGTAAATCCTAGGCAACGCTGCTTCCATCACTATCGCCCTATCACACACAACAACACGCAAATATCGCCTTCAGGATTGCGGCTGATTTCTGAGCAGTGCTCAGGAATCAGGCGACAGCCGAGAGGCGATTTATACCCGCAAAATTCCCCAATCACACGCTGCAGCTGTGAGGCAATTTCACGGCGATTGCTCCAGGGCGACATATCGCCTTTAGGATTCCCAGGCAAGATTGCGGCGTGTAAAAGGTACCTCAACATATTTCTCAAGACAAGAGAAGATTAAAGATAATAATAATTTAGTTAGAATTATTAATTCCACAGCATTTCCCCCATTGGAACTCACAATATAAATTCCCTATTAGTATGTCTTTGGAATGTGAGCAATAACCAAAGGATCTGGAGGAAACCCATGCAAACACGGGAGAACATACAAACTCCTTACACATGTTGTCCTTGGTGGGATTTGAAGCCATTAAACCAGTGCTGCAAAGCAAGAATGCTAACCACTGAGCCACCATTTTGCCCATTTTCCCCATGAGATTTTCCTCTGCATGAAATATCAAGGCCGTTCCTTTGAATGACTAGCATAAAATACTGTTGTACATTTTTCGTAAGAGAAATGTATAGCTACTTTCAATTTAAACCAGGTAAAGAGGAATCTAAAGGAAAGGATCATGTCATTATTTATACAATGAATTCTGCTCACAGATGCATTGCACGTTCATTGTATACTCCAGTTTCCTGAATATTGTGGTTTACCAGATGGTCCTACAGCATTCAAACAAAAGTCACGATTTGAATATATGTACCATGTACCATGTTCACTAATGAAAGGTCAAGCTTCTTGACTACAAACACAGCAATAATTGATCCCATTGTGCAAGCTATGAAACTTGTAGTCAGGCACATCCTGACAAAGATTCTGACCTACTCAGGGACGAGTTTGTCTTGTAAGGCTTAAAGAGGTTTTTAAGGCCCTAAAGCCTTACTCTAGATAAAAATGAGCATTACTGACCCTCGGCTGCTAAGAAGACATATTCAGAAAATGACCTATATAAATCAGGCTTTTTATTTAACATGCATTTTATTTTGTTACATTTGTTGTTTTTATTTCATATCACAATCTTTCTTAGATTGTGATTAGAAAATTAGTAATCTCACAATTTTCAAACTATGAGTAGTATACTCGTACTCTCTCTCCTTTCAGAGAAGAGTTTTCAGCAGGCTTCTTACCATCAGAGGCAGAATTACAATAGCAGGTAACATCTCTATATACAATTAATGTAAAGAGAAAGGAGAGGGAGCGCAATGTGAAGGACCAAGTGATGAAGGGACAATGAGTATTGGGGCCAATAGGCCACTCACCTATTGGGGTTGTGCACCTCTGCACAACCCCAGTTATAGCACATTGGTGGAGGGTGGCACGAATGCTACTGGAACCTGGCTGGCAAGCCGCTAGCCTCCGTCGCCACCGGTCTCACGGCACTTTCACATTGCGTCACGTGATCGGATTACCCAAAAATACATCACCACAGGTCCTGTAGCTTGGTGTCGGGTTTCTGGGTAACCGTCAGTCCTTCAGACGTCACTGCTTGATTATACCGATGCCCGAAGCTGCTCCTGCCGCTTTTCCCTCAGCGAGGGAAGGAAGGTAGATGTAGAATTGTAGTAGCGATCTGGTGTAGCGCTGGGGTGAGGGGTTAAAATTGAAATAGCTTGGATTGAGCTTTGGTATGCAAAAACAAACCTTAATTGTCCATTTACAAGGCCACAACATGTTTCGATAGTATGACATTAACTTAATCAGGTGATACAAAGGGAGTGAACAAGGAAGTGACATATACAGGGGAGTGTGAACAATGATTGGCTAGTAGTTAAAAACCTCATTAATCCTATAATTGCCACTGAAAGTATGTATAAGACAGAAGACTAAAAACATAATGCACTATATTTCATAAAAGATATAAAAATCCATCATAAACGCAAGGAAAGCGAAATAGAACAAGAGTGAAATAAGATAAAAATACATATAGTATGAAGAAAGGACTAAAATAGAAGAATAAAAAATACCTAAAAAAACAAAAGTGTGTTCTTGCTTAGTATTAACATCATTATATAAAAAATTAAATTAAGTACGTGATATCTTGGAAAATGCAAGCCGAAAACTAATGTTTGGCAACAATTTCAATAGTAAGATTATGCCCTTCAGGAGCTAATGTGCCCAGTTTATAGATCAAAAACTCTTTTTTTATTAGACTACTCAGGTGGTCAGGGTCCCTATTGTTCACATGATCAATCATGATGAGACATCAAATTAGTGTCTCTCTGGTGGAAGACACTCTAATATTTTGATATACTATCCAACTGATAACCCGTCTGTATGTTATGCCTATGTTTGTTGAGGTGGGCATGCATAATTTGTATAGTGCAGCCTACAAACTGGAGGCTGCATATGCATTCCACCAGGTACACCACATAAGTGGTTTGACAATTCTATGGTTAATAAGGAAAGTTTTGCCTGTGGTCTGGGAAGTGAAAGTTTTTTCACTATTTGAGATTGTCTGTCAACATATGCATTTGAGTGTATTGCATGAGTAGCACCCCCAATTGCTGTTGCCGTTAGCTTGATTCGGTTTAGGTTTAAGGGACGGTTGCTGGGTGCTATCATGTTGCACAGGCATCTGTTTTTTCTGTAGATGATCTTTGGTTTCAGTGGGAAGTGTTTGGAAAGGATGGGATCACCCCTCAGGATAAACCAAAACCTATTCATCAAGTTTTGAATTATTACCCTTGGTTGGCAAAAAGTGGTAACCAAGCTCCACTTTGTCAGTTCAAGATCTTTTGGCTGTCACTTGTGGTCTCTATTTTATCAATACAGGATTCTTGGGTGAGACATGTAGTTTTCCTATACAGATCCTGTAACAAATTCTTGTGGTAACCTTTATCTAAAAACTGCTTCTTAACTACTTTTTTTCCTTAGAAAAATCAGAATTTCTTGTGCAGTTTTTCCGTACCCTCCAATACTGACCATACGGAACATTTGTGATCCACCTGGGGAGGTGTCCCCTGTCAAATCTTAGATAGCTGTTCACATAGAAGCATTTAAAATAGGTTGACTCAAAAGTACTTAAGAAGGGGTTTTTAGATAAAGGTTACCCCAAGACGTTTCTACAGGATGCGTATAGGAAAACTACCGTATTTTTCGCTTTATAAGATGCACCAGTTTATAAGACGCACCCCCAAATTTGGTGAAGGAAAAGAGAAAGGAATTTTTATGTTAAATGGGGACATGTCCACCATCTTGGTACATGACCACCCCGATCCTGGTATATATGTCATATCCTGGTGTATCTGTCTTCTATCCTGATATATACAGGGGTTGGACAGAATAATGGAAACATCTACAAAAGTTAGTTTAATGTGATGTAGGTCCACCTTTTGCGGTGATTACAGCCTCAATTCTCTGAGGTATGGATTCATGCAAGGTGATATCATTGGCCCGGCGGATCTCCACGACATAGCACCCCAGATCATCACAGAACCTCCGCCATGCTTTACGGTTGGGAGAAGGCAGTCTGGATGGAATGCTTCTTTCGGCTGTCTCCAAACGTACACTCGGCCGGAGGTCAGAAATTGGGGTAAACGATGATTCGTCTGAGAATATCACATTTCCACTGCTCAAGGACCAATTCTGGAGGTTTCTACACCACTCTAAATGCTTGGAAACATTTGTCATTGAGAGCAGCGGTTTTCTAATTGCAGCTCTTCCGTGGAATCCAGATTTGTGCAGCTCCCGACTAACAGTTTTCGTGGAAACTGGGTTGTGTAGGTGTTCATTGAGCTCAGTAGTGATTTTCGGAGCTGTGGTCTTGCGATCCTCTCTCACAATTCGCTTTAGAGTCCGACGGTCTCTTTCAGTCAACTACGACTTTTGGCCGGACCTGTGCTTTGCTGCGGACGTTTTTCATTCTCTTTCAAACTCAGTCATTACTTTGGAGACAGTACCTCTTGACACGCCAAGCATTCGGGCACTTTCTGTTACACTAGCGCCTGCCATACGGGCACCAACAATTTGGCCTTTTTGAAAATCCGAAAGGTCTGCCATTGGCATCAGGTTCTCATCAATGTTCTTACAATTCGGCAAAACAGTTAATTTACATACACATATCACTTAACACAAATAATCAACTACAAAACATTAACATGTGTCACGGTTTCCATGTTTATAACATGTACGAAGATTATGATGCCAAAATGTTAGGTGTTTCCATTATTTTGTCCAACCCCTGTATGTCCCCCATTCTGGTACATGGTCACCCATCCTGGATATGGCCCTCTTATCTTGGATATAGCCTCCCCTGTGCTGGCACATATAGCCTCCTGTGCTGGCACACATGCCCCCTGCGCTGGCACACATGTCCCAGTGCTGGCACACTAGCCCCTGTGCTGGCACACTTCCCCCTGTGATAGCACACATTCCCCTGTGATGGCACACATGCCCCTGTGCTGGCACACTTGCCCCTGTGCTTGCACACATGCCCCTGTGCTGGCACACTTGTAGCTGTGCTGTCACACTTGCCGCTGTGATGGCACACTTGTCCCAGAGCTGGAACACTTGCCCCAGTGCTGGCACCCATGCCCCACTGCTGGCACACTTGCCTCAGTGCTGGCACACATGTCTCTGTGCTGGCACACATGCCCCTGTGCCTGCACTCACAGCCCCTGTGTTGGATATGCCCCCCCATCACTGTTTATTGCACCCCTGTTGGCGCGCACATAATAAAATAAAAAAACGTTACTCACCTTCGCTCCATCGTCCCAGTTGAGCAGTGACTTCCTGTGTCGGTCCCGGCTATCGGATCATGTGACCAGGGCGCACAGTGATAATATAACTGCGCTGTGCCGATCATGTGACCAGATGCCGACACAGATACAGCTTCAGCTGGGAGGACGGAGCGACCATCGGAAGGTGAATAACGTTTTTTTATTTTATTATGTGCCACACCAGGGAGCCATAAACAGTGATGGGGGGGCATATCCTGCCCGGGGGTGTGAGTGCAGGCACACCTAATATGCACCCCTGTCCAGATCTTGGCACTGGTTTCAGCACCAAGGTGATGGACAGCGGGTGCAGTGCATATTCCAGGAGGCTAATGAGAGGGAGCACTTGACCTCCTGCTGCCTCCTGCAGCCCGCAGCCAGCCTCCTTCTGCCCCCGGACACGCTCCAGAGCTGCCAAGATATCAAGGGTTTAAAATAATTTTTTATATAATGATGGTTAATACTAAACATGAATGCACTTTTGTCTTTTAGGTATTTTTATTCTTCCATTTTAGTCCTTTCTTCATCCTATATATATTTTATCCGTCCAATGTTAGAGGTTACTGGGCACTATATGGTGTAACTAGGTGTAGCCACTATATTTATGATCTTTTGGGTGCCATTTACAAGTGTTGCACACTGATCCCACAATAATCACATGCATTCAAGAGGCTGATCAGCGGCACTCACCATAGAAGATCTTTGTGCTTTTATTCAGAGTCCAGCAAGATCCATGGACAATTCAGATGGGGGAGGGGGAGTGCAGGGACGGCGGACTTGAATGCATGTGACTATATATATTTTATCTTATTTCACTCTTGTTTTATTTCACTTTACTTGCTTTTATTATGGATTTTTATAACTTTTATGAAATAGTAGCGCATTATGTTTCTAGTCTTCCTCTTCTGTTTTAGGGCCTTTTCACACTGGGCTTTTTTTAAAATGCAGCAGTCGGGGTTAAAAAACGCATCTGCCGCATTTTCCGCCTAACGGCTGCACTTGCGGCCAACTTGCTGTAAGCCCCATGCATTGTCTATGGGGCTTGCGGTAAGTGTGTGTCAGGTGCGGCAAGTGCGGTTCCGGCAGTTGCGGCCGTGAAAAAAACCGCGGTCAGCTGACATGATCGCTAGCGGCCACCTGATTGGCCAGATGGAAAGGTCCTCTCAGGTACAGCCGGTCGGTTAAGGTGAGTATCCGATCTTTTTATTTTGCAACCACTTTTCATCTCTTTTACAGGACTTTTGCAGTGTATATATTGATATACAGCAAAAGTACTCGTTACTTGCTACTCCCGAGTAATCCTAATTTACTCGTCGAGTAGTGAGTACCCGAATACCGCTACTATTCGGCGAGTAGCCGAATAGTAGCGAGTAGACTCGCTCATCCCTAATCACTACCCATCCCTGCAGCTTCCTAAGCATCTGTGTCTGACCTAAATCTGTAGTATGTGGAAAAAATGCTATTTAAAACTTACATTTTCTTCCATTCTGAGGGCGTTCCAAGATGTGTGGGTAGTTCGCTCCGGGTCTATGTTCCTCCTTGCTTCATGGTATCACGTCCCGGTAGGCGTGATAATATCATTCAGAAGCACAGTCCCGGGGTTTTAAATTGGTGGGCGGTTCCTTCCTGGTATGATGCGCCACTGTGCATTATTTACTGTCCAGTGCATTGTGGAGGATTATTGGGTGTACTGGCTGGTTTCGGAATGCGCACTGCACATGCTCTGGAGCTGGCCAATAAAACCAATGCACCCCCACACTGCATTGGACCAGAAATAGCACGCACCTGTGGGTTATACCAGGAAGGAACCGCCCACCAATTTCAAATGCCGGGCCCGCACTTCTAAATGACATTATCACACACGCGGGGGCGTGATGTCATGGAGCGAGGAGGAACATGGACCCGGAGCAAACCGCCCACATGTCTAGGAACACCCTCAAAACAGGGGAAAATGTAAGTTATAAATAGCGTTTTTTCCACATTTATACTTTATATTTAGCTCAGACAGGGATGATTAGGGATGTAGTAGGAAGCTGCACGGACAGGTAGTGATAGGTTAGAAGGTCCAAAGTACCTGACAGGTTTCCTTTAAATACAAAAGATAGGTATGGAGCTTGTTCATTGTGGCTATGAACATGTGTTGTTGTTGTCTGAAACAACAGGAAGTTAGAATTCAAAAAGATTTCTAGTGTGATAATTGTAGAGTTAAATTTTTTTATTTTTAATACAGATTGTTATGTCATAAAAACCATTGGCAAAAGTAAAAATATGCATATAACATGAAAACCTGACTTAAACTACCGTATATACTCGAGTATAAGCCGACCCAAGGATAAGCCAACGGCCCATAATTTTCCCCCAAAATCTAGGGAAACCTATTGACTTGAGTATATGCCTAGGGTGGGAAATGCAGCAGACCACCATCCTTGTATATTGCCCCTCATCACTGTTATATAACCCCCCCATCACTGATACATAGCCCCCATCACTGGTATATCGCCCCATTACTGGTATATAGCCCGCATCATTGGTATATAGCCCCAATCACTGGTTTATAGCCGCATTACTGTATACAGCGCCCCCTCACTGGATTATAGCCTCCATCGCTGGTATATAGCCCCATTACTGTATATAGCCCCCATCACTGGTATTATAATTATTATTATTATTTATTTATAGAGCACCATTGATTCCATGGTGCTGTACATGAGAAAGGGATACATACAAACAAGTTAAAACTAAAATGAACAAACTAACAGTGACAGACCGATACAGAGGGGACAAAGAGGATCCTGCCCTTTGCGGCCTTACATTCTACAGGGCAGTGAGGAGAGAGACAGTAGGTTGGGTCTTCTCTGGTGGTGATAGAGCACCAGGTCCAGTGCTGATGGAGCACCGGGTCCAGTGGTGGTGGAGCGCCAGGTCCAGTGGTGGTGGTGCACCAGGTTCAGTGGTGGTGAGGTGGCACCGTGGTCATTGAAGGTTGTAGGCTGTTCTGAAGGGATGGTTTTCAGGTTCCGCTTGAAGGTTCCGAGTGTAGGGGATAGTCAGACGTTTTAGGGTGCAGTATTCCAGAGAATGGGGGATGCTCGGGTGAAGTCTTGCAGACGTTAGATGAGGAACGTACAAGTGTGGAGGAAAGAAGGAGGTCTTGGAAGGATCGGAGATTACAAGTTGCATGATATCAGGAAATTAGTTCAGGGATATATGGGGGGAAGAAATTGTGGACGGCTTTGTAAGTCAATGTAAGGAGTTTGAATTGGATACGCTGGGGAATTGGGAGCCAGTGCAGGGATTTCCAGAGGGGAGAAGTGGAGGAATGGCGAGGAAAGAGGTGGATTAGTCGGCAGCAGAGTTAAGGACACAGATTGGAGAGGTGCAAGAGTGTTAGCAGGGAGGCCACAGAGAAGGAGGTTGCAGTAGTCGAGGTGGGAGATTATGAGGGCATGCACAAGTAGTTTAGTAGACTGAGTGTTGAGGAAGGGAAGGATTCTGGAAATATTTTTGAGTTGGAGGCGGCAGGAGGTATAAAGCCCCCATCACTGGTATATAGTCCCATTACTGTGTATAGCACCCCCATCACTGATATATAGCCCCATCACTAGTATATAGCCCCATTACTGTATATAACACCCCTATCACTGGTATATAGACCCATTACTATATATAGCACCCCCATCACTGGTATATAGACTTCCATCACTGGTATATAGAAACCCATTCATGGAATATAGATTCCATCATTGCACACACCCTCATCCCTGGTGCATAGCCCCCCATCATTCTATATACCCATAATTTGTTTATAGCCCCCATCACTGGTATACAGTGCCCCCATCATTGCACATACTCCCCCCATCATTGCACCTCCCATCACTTGTATATAGCCCCCCATCCCTGGTATAGAGCACCCCCATCATTGCACATACCCCTATTACATGTATGTAGCCCTCCATCCCTGGTATACAGTGCCCCCATCATTGCACATACCCCTCCATCATTGCACACACCACTACTTGTATACAGCCCCCATCCCTGGTATCCAGCGCCCCATCATTGCACACACCCCCATCACTTGTATATAGCCCCACATCCCTGATATACAGCACCCCCATCATTGCACACACCCCATCACTTGTATATAGCCCCCCATCCCTTGTATACAGTGCCCCATCATTGTACACTCCCCCATCACAGTATACCCCCCCCATGCTGCCACTCACTATAAAATAATAAACCGATCTCACCTATCCGACTACTCTCACCGCGGCGCCGGTCACATGATATTAGAAGTGGGAAGTCAAAGGGAGGACACATGGAGCCGGGAATCGTCGGATAGCTGAGATCAGTTTATTATTTTATGGTGAGCGGCAGCATGGGGGGCATATACTGTGATGAGGGGAAACAGTAATGTAATATGCACCGCTCCCCCTGCCGCTGATGGGCAGGGGGATGCACTACATATTCATTACACTAATGAGTGGCCCCACGTGACCTCTCTAATCCTACTGCAGCCTACCCTCCCGCCTCCTCCAGCCCTTGGACACCGCCCCCCACCCCACAGCAAACTGTATGACTCGAGTATAAGCCAAGTGGGGGCACTTTTCAGCACAATTTTTGAGCTGAAAAACTCGGCTTATACTCGAGTATATACGGTATATTTATTTTCTGATGATAGATTCCGTTTAAACACCGTACTATTGGGTAATTAAAAATTATGCCTCGAGGAGGATATCGTCTAAAATATGACACTTGGCATATTATGATTAGCTTTTTGTGAAAGACCACGGTAAGTGACATAAATTATTATCAATGTTATGTTGAAATATATTAGTCAGGAGAAAATTCAACCAATTTTACTTTTGTAGTGCTTTAATAGCAAATTAATCTAAATTGCCATTTTCACCTCATGCTTCTCATGAACAAAAGTTTGCAGTAACATTTGTTCAAGGATAACACTGTTCTACAGCCAAATTGGTTCAGAGACGAAAACAGATAAAATCAACTAATCTTTATGCACTGAAAATGAAAATGATGCTTAAATGTTCTGATTGGCTATAATTTTCAAGATCCATAGGAAGTTGTAATTACCTTCATGCAGGATTATAAAAAAATTGTGTTATTGTTATTTCATCATCAATATTCCATTTTTAGTAGCTAGTCTATTACATCTTCAATTTAGTCTATTGAGCCTTCAGTATTCTATCATCTTAGGGTGACCAATCAAAAAACACCAACTCAGCTCCAATGAAGTAATCATAATTATAGTTGCACCTACTTTTATAAATGCTCTATGTGTAAGGTATATAGTTTTAGGATTTTTTAGCATAGGTTCTTTGTATATTAACATTGTTCTATATGTTTTTCAGATATGCCTCATTCTTGCATTAACATAATGCATCACTACAGGGTGGGCCATTTATATGGATGCACCTACAGTTGTGTTCAAAAGTCCTGCATAGGCATAGGATAAATTGATTTTTCAAGTTTTAAACGTTTTCTGTCGAACATCTCCGATGCTAATATGACATATTATATATAGTTTTGTTCAGAATACAATGTTGCATTATCTCCCTGTAATATTTTTAGCTTTTGAAGCAGTTTTGCCTGAAATTATTGCAACAATATGGGAATTGAAAGCACAACTAAATATTGTACAGCTTCAGATCCAAAATTAGCCAATCACAGATGAGGTTCTTGTGACCAATCATAACCTGGGTATGGCAGCCAATCACATTCCATTACATTGCATCACATCTGCTGCTTTGTTTGTTTTGTTTTATCTGTTGGTCTATCTAGTGAATCATACTGTAGAGCTTTATGATGGGAGCCTTCAGAACTTTGTCAGCGGAGGATCTTGTGCGAGTTGTGGTGCTACATGAAGAGGGTTACACTGGCCCCCAGATCGCAAGGAAGGTCGGCTGTAATCAGAGTACAGTCGTTAGAATTTTGCAGAAACATAAGCAGCTTGGAATTACCCAGGACAGGCCCAGATCTGGTCGGCCCAGAAAGTCAACTAAAAAGGAGGATAGAGTACTGATAAGAACATCCCTTGCCAATCGAAAGCTCACCTCTCCTCAGCTTCTGTGAGAATGGCAGGAAAAGTGCAATATTGAGGTAGCAACATCAACTGTTGGGAAGAGATGTTTGGAAGCAGGATTGAGAGGGTGCAAGGCCCGAAAGAAGCCATTGATGACAGCCATACAAAGACAAAGGCGAAAATTGTGGGCATTGAAATATTCAAAATGGAGGAAGGAGGAGTGGGAAAAAGTGCTATTTAGTGATGAAAGCACTTTTTGCATTTTAGGAAATGATGGCAAGTCTTATGTGAGAAGGTTTCCACATGAAGAGTACAAGCCAGAGTGTTTGAGCTTCTCTGTGAAACATCCAATGAAAGTAATGGTCTGGGGCTGTGTGGTAACCAATGGTGTTGGAAGGCTTCATATTGTGGAGAGTATGGTTAATGCAAAAAAATACATACACATCCTTAATAAGAAAATGCTGCCTTCTGCACAACACCTGTTTTCAAGGGATTATATCTTCCAGGATGATAATGCTCCTTGTCACAGAGCTAACACAGTAACGGAATGGAAAAAAAAGAACAAGGTGGCTACTATTGACAGTCCCCGGACCTCAATCCAACTGAAAAATTGTGGCACAAGGTATCAATAGAGATATCTAAAAAACAGCCAAGGACCAAGAGAGAGTTGATTGAGGCTCTGATACAGGCCTGGAACCACTTCATCACTCGTGAACATCTGCAGAAGCTTGTTCACTCAATGTCACAGAGATGCAAGTTGGTTTGTCAAGAGTAAAGGCTGGCCAATAAAGTATTAGAAGCTAAAGATGCACTCAAAAGGCCCTTTTCAGGACTCTGAATTAAATAAAAAATAATAAATATGAAAAAGTAAAATTTAAGTCTGTGTGAACTTGCATTGGAAGTTAATGAACTTAGAAACCTGTTCACCATTCTACACACTGTACAGGTGTAGGTATGGTTATGGTGTAAAAAAATTTATCAAAAATGCGCATACCATAACAATTTATACACTTGGGACATTCAAAAATGAGTATGGCATACAATGAGGGATTACAAAAACATATATGTTCCACCAGTTTCACTGTAGAGATGCAGAAGTATGAAATATATAGTTTTCTTCCCGCCAATGCAGGACTATTGAACACCATTGTAAATAAAATGGAAATGGTTGGTGATATCAACTTCCTGTTTGTGGCACATTAGTATATAGGAGGGGGAAAACTTTACCAGATGGGAGGTGACCATGGTGGCCATTTTGAAGTTGGCCATTTTGGATCCAACTTTATTTTTTTCAATGGGAAGAGGGTCATGTGACACATCAAACTGAGAATTTCGTAAGAAAAAACAATGGTGTGCTTGGTTTTAACGTAACTGTATTCTTTCATAAGTTATTTACAAGTTTATGACCACTTATAAAAAATGTGTCCAAAGTGCTGCCCATTGTGTTGGATTGTCAATGCAACCCTCTTCTCCCACTCTTGACACACTAATAGCAACACCGCTGAAGAAATGCTAGCACAGGCTTCCAGTATCCGTTGTTTCAGAGGCTGCACATCTCGTATCTTCACAGCATACACAATTGCCTACAGATGAGTGATGAGGCAAACGTTTTTGTGAATGGTGAAGTTAACAAACAAAACCATCACTATTGGTCTCAGTGGGAGAAGGGTTGCATTCACAATCCAACACAATGGGCAGCACTTTGGACAGACTTTATAAGTGGTTATAAATAACTCATGAAATAATAAAGTTATGTTAAAACCAAACACACCATTGTTTTTCTTATGACATTTTCAATAAGTTTGATGTGTCACATGACCCTCTTCCCATTGAAAAAAATAAAGTTGGATCTAAAATGGTCGACTTCAAAATGGGCGCCATGCTCACCACCCATCTGCAAAAGTTTTCCCCCTCCAATATACTAATGTGCCATAAACAGGAAGTTGATATGACCAATCATTTCCATTTTATTTAGGTACATCCATATAAATGGCCCACCCTGTACTATTATGATAAGGAAAGCCTACAACATGTATTTTGGCTGCAAACTAAGAGACAGTACAAGAGCTGGGTCCAACACATATGCTGCAATAGATTTGCATTATACCTTACCCAGTGGTTGTATGGGAAGAGGTAATTTATGCCTTTTGCAGTCTCAATGATGTGGAGAGAGACAACTGTTTACACCACCAATTGCTCTTTCTGCATGGTGCCCACTAGTAAGAAATTAGTTTCAAGGAAGAAGAAGTGGACTTTACTGTAACCAAACATTTAATCTGCAATACGCTCGGTACCACATATCACCAGACATTTTCAGTTGAGTCAAGTGATGAAGAAGAGGGCACTTGGTGTTATGAAGCATCTTCCTCTCACAAACCAGACTTTGTCAGAAACCTCAACTGAACCCTAACTTATAACAGAAATGAACTGAAATATCTTGTTAGAGATTTAGATCTGCCCAAGAGTAAGGTTAGGAGATTTCACTTCTGAAGCCTGGAACCTAACTTAACCCTTAGACTAGAGTCAGACCTGCGTTTGCCCTCAGCCTGCTGAATCCATTTAAAACTTAGTCCCTGGCAGGCTGTGCACATACCAGCGTTAACGTTAACACGGTTTGCAGCGTTTCTTGTGTGCTCTGCAATAGTGCATATCTGGGGATTCTCTGTGGAGCCAGCAGCTGCGGTAAGAATCAGGTTTCCACAGAAATACATAGGCAGGCGGCGCATAGCATTACATTCCGTTAACGCTATGCGCTCAGCCTGTCAGAAAGTAAGTTTTAAATTAATTCAGCAGGCTGAGGGCAGACGCAGGTCTGACTCTAGTCTAAGGGTTAAGTTAGGTTCCAGGCTTCAGAAGTGAAATCTCCTAGCCAGCAATGTTCAGATTTCTTTGTTCCACAACCATGATAAATATCTTGTCCCATATGTAATCATGAACGGTGATCTTGTGGCATGCAATAAAATCAACAGTTTAATGGAAGTTCTGAAGATGTCATAATCCAGAGGAATGGAGGCTCTTCATCGATTAGTACAAAACAGGCCTAAAAGCCATCTTACTGCATAATGGCAATGCGCTACCTTCAATTCCAAATGGTTATGCAGTCCACACGAGAGATATCTATGACAACATGAAACAGCTGTTGAAGTGCCTGAACCATGACCAATTTTTGTGGACCCTTTATGATGACTTAAGAGTGCTCTTACTTTGTCTTCATGATGGTTACACAAAGCACTGATTCTTTCTGTGGGATAGTCATGCAAGAGAATATCACTACGATAAAATAAACTCGCCTCTCCGACATTCATATTAACCAGGGAGTAAATATGTCCTGCCTTCATATAGCACCCACATAAGATTTTGTTACCACCACTGCATATCAAGTTGTGTCTAAAGCAATACTTTGTAAAGGCAATGGACAAAAATGCAAAAGCATTCAAGTATCTCACTGACAAATTTACAAGGCTGAGTGAAGTAAAGATAAAGGAAAGTGACTTTATTGGACCTCAGATTCATAAGCTTCTTCAGGTTGAAGAGTTTCTTTGATTGTTGCACGGCAAAAATTAGGTTGCAGGTGTAGCACTAACTAATTTTTTGGGAAACTCAATTGCACACAACTATGAAGAGTTGGTGGAAAATCTCCTCAAAATATAGAAGGATCTTGGCTGCAACATTGTCAGCCATGACTACCTGGGTTCCTCCAGATACCAAGGGACCCCCGACATGCGCTGGCACAAACAAGGAAACACAATAACAATGGTGGGCAATGACGGTAAGGAGTGCGGGATGGGACACCTCCTGCACTCACTTGAGGCTGAACCCTAAGCTACCTGTTGTCCCTATATCAGTTCATTCACCCCATCCCTTAGCAGGATACTCAGTCCCTCACTAGCCCTGACCTCACCCTCACTGGCCGGCGAGAGAACTAGTCCCACTGCTAATAAAACACCAGGAAGAAAAGACACACAGGGGTACAATAAAAAGGATATACAGCAACTTCTTGGCTACATTCAGACACCAGGTCTGCAGCCTACAACAGCTGGATTACAAAATGGCAAAGGCAGCTCCAGTCGCAACCTTCCTCCTCAATGGCTTGAAACAGAATTTTTAATTCTTTATAACTGGTGCCATCTGGTGGTTTATAGGGCTATTTAAAGGTGATGGGTGTGGTCAACAGCCAAAAACACAAGTGAAGAGCTGAAGCAAAACTAACATTTACCCTATTAGTGCCAATGGAATGGAAAATACATTTAATACGAAGGGTCTCACCAAGCAAATGAGACTCAGGTCAAAAAGCTATCACAAGTCTCTGAGGCACTAGAGACCATTGTGACAAACATTGCCTTTAAAGATTCATTTCTTAAGGCCCCTCTACACGTAGCGACGCACCAGCGATCCCGACAACAATCCGACCTGACCGGGATCGCTGGTGCGTCACTACGTGGTCGCTGGTGAGATGCCATACAGGCAGACTTACCAGTGATGATCAAAAATGTAAGAAAAACGGCACTCACCAGGTCAGCAGGTAACGAGGTCTTTATTGCGGGAACATACAAAGTGCAGGGAGGGGGCGCCGAGGTGACAACAGGTCCGTTTCGGGCGAAGGCCCTTCTACCGGTCACGTAGACTGGTAGAAGGGCCTTAAACCACAACGGACCCGTTGTCACCTCGGCGCCCCCTCCCTGCACTTTGTATGTTCCCGCAATAAAGACCTCGTTACCTGCTGACCTGGTGAGTGCCGTTTTTCTTACATTTTTGATGATGAATTGTTTTGCTATACTGGCACCACCGGTCGCACTAGTGCTTCCCGCCTCACATGCATATTCCACTGCCTAAGAAGGATTACTGGTCATAGTGGTGCCCCTTTTCGTTTCTGTTGGATTTTATTGGCTTACCAGTGATGACCCAGCGATGCGCAGACAACCTAACGGTCGTTGGATCTGTCAGGTTCTCGGCCGCAGAATGGGGAACACTGGTCATTGCTTCTGTCACACACAGCGATCGAGCATGCCCAGCGGGAGATCACCGATCATAAAATGGTCTAGGCCTTTCATTAACGATCAGCAATCTCCCAGCAGGGGGCTGATCGCTGCTAAGTGTCACACACAGCAATATCGCTAGGAGGTCGCTGCTGCGTCACAAAACTTGTGACATTGTGGCGATGTTGTTAGCAATATCGCTATGTGTAACGGGGCCTTTACATTTGGATCTAGACCTATTGCAAACTGCAGAGCAGTGAGCACGAAGCACGGTGATAGATTTCACCAAGATCTTCCAGCTATGGAGAAAAGATATCAAGGAAAATGGAATCCATGTATACTTGCAGATTACTCTCGGACAATTGTAAGAGATGGTCCCTTAAGAGACAAGCACAAAAAAAGGTTTTCACTGAATGAGGATCAAATTTTGCAGTGCAATTTCTGCAACTGTTTATAATTCGTAATAGTATTTGGACAAGTATTAGTTATTTACCGTATATACTCGTGTATAAGCCGACCCGTGTATAAGCCGACCCCCCTACTTTTGCCCCAAAAACTGGGAAAACTTATTGACTCGCGTATAAGCCGAGGGTGGACTCCAGCACAGGTATACAACCCCCAGCAGTGAGGTATACAGCCCCCAGCAGTGTGGTATACAGGCCCTCCCAGTGGTATACAGGCCCCAGTAGTATGGTATACAGCCACCAGGACAGGTATACAGCCCCCAGCAGTGAGGTATACAGGCCCCCCCAGTGGTATACAGGCCCCAGCAGTATGGTATACAGCAGGCCCCCAGTGGTATACAGCAGGCCCCCAGGGGTATAAGCAGGCCCCCAGGGGTATACAGCAGGTCCCCAGGGGTATTTAGCAGGCCCCAGGGGTATCAGCAGGCCCCCAGGGGTATACAGCAGGCCCCCAGGGGTATAAGCAGGCCCCCATGGGTATTCAGCAGGCCCCAGGGGTATCAGTAGGCCCCAGGGGTATCAGCAGGCCCCCAGGGGTATCAGCAGGCCCCAGTGGTATACAGCAGGCCCCCAGGGGTATACAGCAGGCCCCCAGGGGTATTCAGCAGGCCCCAGGGGTATACAGCAGGCCCCCAGGGGTATACAGCAGGCCCCCAGGGGAATACAGCAGGCCTCAGTGGCACTCGCCCCCCCATCATGTGAAGTGCCCCCCACACTTACCATCCAGGGTCTTCTTCACCGCGGGTCCTCCAGTCCATCCTCGCGTGCTGTGTTCCCGGTCTCATGTTCGGCGGTCGCAGTGGAATGACGTCATCGCGCCGGGTCACGTGAAACCGGAACACAGCGCGCGATGATGACTGCAGGACCGCGGTGAAGAAGACCCTGGATGGTAAGATAATACAGCGGGGGGCTCTGCAAAGTGTGGGGGGCTCTTCACATGATGGGGGGGCTAGTGCCACTGACGGGCTGCCTGTATACACTGGGGGGCTGTATGCACGGCTCCCCCTGCTGCTGTGATGGGCGGGGGGAGCCGTGCATATCTAATGAGCGGCCCCACGTGACGGGCCACTCAGTCAGCAGCCTCCCCCCGCCTCCTCCAGCCTCCCCAGCATAGGATTACCGTATTGACCCATGTATAAGCCGAGGGGGTGACTTTTCAGCCCAATTTTTGGGCTGAAAAACTCGGCTTATACACGAGTATATACGGTAAATTGTTGCCAAGTTCCCTCTAAATAAATATCAGAAAATTGACATAACAAAATATTCTGCATCTTTAGATTTGCAAAAATAATAATGCTACAAAGTACTCAACTTTATGCATTATTTATATGTAGCATTATAAGTAAAACACTTTTATATAATAGAAACAAGAGCCAACTAAAATTTTTCATTATAATATTTGAATTCAGAAGGCCAAAATCATTAAGAAATGGGTCATTTCATAACTGAACCTGACAACGTTTGAAAATATGTAGGACAGTGTAATCGTTTGGTTTAAACATGCTGACGATCAGTTAACGAATGAGCAAACCACTCATTCATTGGGTAAAATGATCTTTTGGACTGTAAAAAAAGATCATCAATCTCAGGTAGCGCATCGTCCTGTGTAAAAATACACCTACACTATCGAGAACAAAGTTAGGACCATGGTGTGAAGCCAGCCCATCAGGTCCAGGGCTGTCCGGGGTGAACCTGACAGCCCCGGATCGAATTTACTGTAGTGCAGCCCTATGGGGCCAGATGGAGCCGGATGGTAGCTATCTACCATCCGGTTTACATCTGTCCGGGAGGATGCAGGGGAATTCGGATTTTTCTCCCGGACACAAAAATGCTCCCCAAATTGGATCCTCCCGTATTCAGGGCAATCCGGCCCCATAGACTCCCATGTTAGGGAGCGCCGGATTGCCCGTATACCAATCCGGGAGATTCCGGGAAGTTCCGGGAAATGGACACCTGCGGCTGAACTTCAGAAACAGGGAGCTGTCCCCTGTGAAGCGGTTCAGCACCATTTTGCAGGGGACAGCTGAGCTCGGCTGCATCCAGCTACAAACAGGGCCGGAAGGCATATAGACCCTCCGGTTCTGTTTGCAAATCCGGTTGGGGGCTGTCAGGTTCATCCCTGACAGCCCCAGATCGGATTTAACCATGGTGTGAAGCCAGCCTTAGTCTATCTAGACTGTCCGATTTATTAAAGAATGTTCAGTGCACATCGAAAGCCGAGTAGGCATGTGTAAACAGGCTAATAAACCACACTGACCACCGAGCTTGTTGATGGTCATCAGTTGTTTAACACTGAGTACCGTGAAGTATAAATGAGCTCTAAAGCTACGTTCACACGCTGCGCAATTGCAGCGCTTTTGATCCTCTAATTGCGGAACTGCTATTGCAGTGGAATGCAGTGAAATGCACTGACGTTAGCTGTCCCAGCCAAGTAAATGCATTTCACTGTTTTCCATTTACATGTTGCGCTTTTTACGCATCCACTTTAGGGCTGAAAAGTGGATTCGTAAAAAGAATGAACATGTCAATTCTTTTGGCACTATTTGAGCGTTATACTCACCTCACCACACTCCCACAGGGATCTCTCCTCATCGTGAGGCTGTAGGACCTTTGGAGGACCCGGGACTGTACCATGTGGCCGAGCGACGTCACCCGGTCACATGGTGATGTGGATGAAGAGGGAGAGAGTCTCCACCACTCTATACTCACTGGATTCCCAAGCAAACGGAAAGTGGTTGGTGTCCACCGAGTTATGTAGAAAAAAGGATCCTCTCCGAGGCTTTGTAATTTTTTATTCTAATAAAGAATCGATCGTATGTGGCATCGGATATTCCTTCTTTTTTCAACACATGGTGATGTGCCCCATGGGGCCGTGGGGTACTCAGAGCCGGGCCGGGGCAATGTCGGGGGATTGGGATGTCACAATGGCGTGACCCAGCCCGTGGCTCCGGAGTGGCCAATAAAAGGAGGATAGGAGTTCATGGAAAAGGGGTTTTCATACGGATTTAGGGGTGGTTGTCATGATGCCACCCATGGTGTTCGGCTACTAATGGCCGATGCTGCGGTCCGGGACATCTGGGGATGATGGGATGGCAGCTGTGATGGTTTCGCTCCCCACGGGTGGACCAGTTCCCCAGGGCATCCGGTGTAGAGGAGGTATTAGTGATGGAGAGCCAGTGGGGCTGATTTGGACAAAGGGAGGGATCGGAGCGTCTCACAGGCAGGCTCCTGTGACCCATGTGGCTTATCAGTCTACCGCTACTCAGGCGGGAATTAAACAGTCTCACACACAGTTCTGAGTTCCAAACCCGGTTTACTCAGTTTTCACTCTGCTAGCACCACAGGGTACAGTTCTGGTACAGTTGCAGTCTGGATAGTCCTCAGCAGCAAGGATAGCTTGTCCAGGACATGCCCTTTGTGTTCTTTCATTCTCGGGTTGTTCTCTCTCAGCGATGCCTGCTCAACTAACTCCTGCTTGTGCCTTGGCACACAGTGCCACAATCCTGTAGCTACGGGTTCTGTTGGGCGACCAGCCATGTCCCCTAACCCTACTACGGCTACCTGCTCGGCGGATGTGTCGGGTGTCAGCCACAGCTCCACTAGATCTCGTGGCATCCGGTTCCGTGGTTGGAGCATGGAGTCTCCTCGCCACCTTCAGGGCCGGTCCCCTGGTTCTCAACCTGCCCTTCTGCTTCACTTCAGATTCAGGCACACGGGTGGATCACTTACTGCCCGTGCCCCTAGGGCTCCCTCTGTCTCTCTACAGTCTGCTGTTCCGGGACCCGGGACGAGCCTCATCTCTGCTCAAGTCCTCCAGGTCCTTCCTCTCCCACTTACTCCCCCAACTCTCTCTCCTGACCGCCTACTCACTTCCGGTTATCTTTCCTTTTCTACTTCCTGACTGCCTCCCTCTAACTTCCCACCCTCCACATCTCTCCCCACTGACTACCTGGGCCCTTCCTCTATCGGGTCTGCCCACTGTCCCTGGGACCGGGTGTGTTGGGTGTTTTTGTGGGTACTTGGACTTACCATCCCATTTACTGTGGACAGGAATACCACACCTGTGGATTGGTTGCAGTATCCCTCTGTGGCAACCAGACCACAGGGGCGCCACAATGGTGTTGCATGGTCCTAGAGACTGCGCTCACTGGCTTTCGGGGATGAGGAGAGATCACCCCTGGCGGCCACAGAGGGAGTGCGGCGAGGTAAGTACAGGCGAATAGCGCAGGAGCATTCACACACAGAATTCTGCGCTTAGTGAGGATCCGTTCCTGGTGCAGTTTTTACACCAATAACGGATCCTCACAAAACGCAGCAATACGCTGTGTGTGAACCCAGCCTAATTTTTTTTCCTGTCTGTAAATGAGTCTAAATGTTGGTGCCTCAAATCAGGGTTAGGATCACTCGCTTAAATGTGGCAGGTGAGGTGATGTATGAGGCAAATAAAATGTCAGCATCTACATGAAGTTTGCAAATTATGATGTGTTAATTAACAAATATAATGAAGATATATAGATGAAATTAAGTAGAATCAATACTTCAATTTTTGTGAAGACATTATCCTCCTCATAGGGTGGAATATATTTTTGATATGATTTTACTATGATTTGTGCAAAAACACTGGAAAGCATATTTTTTGTCAGATAATACTTAAAGGGGTTGTCCGCTACTTAGAAAACGCCTTCTCAATCATTATGTTTCCCTCTTGTAAGATAATAACACTCATAGTCACTGCCAAAGCTGTTCTATTGGAGTTGGCACTGGCACTCCTAGGCAGTGGCCAAACATTGGACACTTCACTCTCCTTTAAATGTAATTGTCATTTGGTAGAGGTGAACACTATGCCATCTCCGTTACTTCTTCCAGATGTCTGATTTGACCAAAGAAGGAGACAGTGGAGTGGCCGCTGTTTAGTGATCGTAAACACACCAATATCACGTGAGACCCAGGGTCAACACCTTTGGAATGGCGTCAGTAAGGGAGGTGAGTATAAGTATTATTATTTTACAAGGGGGCTGGCTGAAAAGGGGTTGTTCAAGTAGTGGACAACCCCTTTAATAGTTCTAATAAAACCAAACTACTAACGTTAAAATCCATTAATTTGTTTAGATAAACACTCTCAGTAAATAGTGATTACAGTACCAGCTATATGCAAACACAGTCATGGACAAAACCAACTGTAACATAATGCAAAAATAACACTTGACTAGTGATAGGAATTGTCCACACTATAACCATGGCAGATGGAATTTCTTTTCATTCAAAATCGTATGGAAAGTTAACTTGTTCTTCTGGCTGCTTTCACATCAGCGGTTTTCGCTGATCGCGGCAGTTGCGGTGAAAAAAACGCAACTGCTGCGATTACCGCATAACGGCTGCACTTGCAGTTTACTTGCGGCAAGCCCCATACAATGTCTATGGTGCTTGCGGTAAGTGTGCGGCAAGTGCAGTTTCGGCACTTGCGGCAGCAAAAAAAAATGCGGCATACCACGGTTTTTTCGCGGCCGCACCTGCTGCAAGTGCCGATACCGCATTCTATGGTGCTTGCCGCAAATAAACCGCAAGTGCAGCATTTATGCGTTAATCGCGGCAGTTGCGTTTTTTTCACCGCAACTGCCACAATCAGCGAAAACCGCTGATGTGAAAGGACCCTTAGAAAGCTTAAAAAAGAATTAATGACTAGGTCTTTATTCAAATATATTCTGTGAAAAATATATATACAGTGTTGGCCAAAAGTATTGACACCCCTGCAATTCTGTCAGATAATACTCAGTTTCTTCCTGAAAATGATTGCAATCACAAATTCTTTGGTATTATTATCTTCATTTAATTTGTCTTCAATGAAAAAACACAAAAGAGAATGAAGCAGAAAGCAAACATTGATCATTTCACACAAAACTCCAAAAATGGGCCAGACAAAAGTATTGGCACCCTCAGCCTAATACTTGGTTGCACAACCTTTAGCCAAAATAACTGCGATCAACTGCTTCCGGTAACCATCAATGAGTTTCTTACAATGCTCTGCTGGAATTTTAGACCAATCTTCTTTGGCAAACTGCTCCAGGTCCCTGATATTTGAAGGGTGCCTTCTCCAAACTGCCATTTTTAGATCTCTGCACAGGTGTTCTATGGGATTCAGGTCTGGACTCATTGCTGGCCACCTTAGAAGTCTCCAGTGGTTTCTCTCAAACCATTTTCTAGTGCTTTATGAAGTGTGTTTTGGGTCATTGTCCTGCTGGAAGACCCATGACCTCTGAGGGAGACCCAGCTTTCTCACACTGGGCCCTACATTATGCTGCAAAATTTGTTGGTAGTCTTCAGACTTCATAATGCCATGCACACGGTCAAGCAGTCCAGTGCCAGAGGCAGCAAAGCAACCCCAAAACATCAGGGAACCTCCGCCATGTTTGACTGTAGGGACCGTGTTCTTTTCTTTCAATGCCTATTTTTTTCTCCTGTAAACTCTATGTTGATGTCTTTACCCAAAAAGGTCTACTTTTGTCTCATCTGACCAGAGAACATTCTTCCAAAACGCTTCAGGTAAGTTTTGGCAAACTCCAGCCTAGCTTTTTTATGTCTCCGGGTAAGAAGTGGGGTCTTCCTGGGTCTCCTACCATTCAGTCCCTTTACATTCATACGCCAACGGATAGTACGGATTGAAACTGTTGTACCCTCGGACTGCAGGGCAGCTTGAACTTGTTTGGATGTTAGTCGAGGTTCTTTATCCACCATCCACACAATCTTGCGTTGAAATCTCTTGTCAATTTTTCTTTTCGCCCACATCTAGGGAGGTTAGCCACAGTGCCATGGGCTTTAAACTTCTTGATGACACTGCGCACGGTAGACACTGGAACATTCAGGTCTTTGGAGATGGACTTGTAGCCTTGAGATTGCTCATGCTTCCTCACAATTTGGTTTCTCAAGTCCTCAGACAGTTCTTTGGTCTTCTTTCTTTTCTCCATGCTCAATGTGCTACACACAAGGACACAGGACAGAGGTTGAGTCAACTTTAATCCATGTCAACTGGCTGCAAGTGTGATTTAGTTATTGCCAACACCTGTTAGGTGCCACAGGTAAGTTACAGGTGCTGTTAATTACACAAATTAGAGAAGCATCACATGATTTTTCTAACAGTGCCAATACTTTTTTCCGCCCCCTTTTTTATGTTTGGTGTGGAACTATATCCAATTTGGCTTTAGGACAATTCTTTTTGTGTTTTTTTCATTGAAGACAAATTAAATGAAGATAATAATACCAAAGAATTTGTGATTGCAATCATTTTCAGGAAGAAACTGAGTATTATCTGACAGAATTGCAGGGGTATCAATAATTTTGGCCAACACTGTTTACACTACCATTCAAAACTTTGTGGTCATTTAGAAATGTCCTTATTTTGAAGCTAACATTAAACATTAAATGAATCAGAAATGAGGTAAAAGACTATTCTATGCTGCAAACGTATAGTTTTTAATGCAATATCTACATAGGTGTATAGAGGCCCATTTTCAACAACCACCACTCCAGTGTTTTAATGGTACATTGTGTTTACTAACTGTGTAAGAAGGGTAATGGATGTTTAGAAAACCCTAGAAAAACCCTTGAACAAGTATGTTAGCACAACCGAAAACGATCTGGCTGATTAGAGAAGCTATAAAATTGACCTTCCTTTGAGCTAGTTGAGAATCTGGAGCATTACATTTGTTTGTTCTATGAAACTCTCAAAATGGCCAGAAAAAGAGAACTTTCATGTGAAATTCAACAGTCTATTCTTGTACTTAGAAATGATGGCTATTCCATGCGAGAAATTTCCAAGAAACTGAAGATTTCCTACAACGGTGTGTACTGCTCCCTTCAGAGGAGACACAAACAGGCTATAACCAGAGTAGAAAGAGAAGTGGGAGGCCCCGCTGCACAACTGAGCAAGAAGACAAGTACATTAGAGTCTCTAGTTTGAGAAATCAATGTCTCAAAGCTCCTCAACTGGCAAGTTCATTAATTAGTACCCGCAAAACGCCATTGTCAATGTCTACAGTGAAGAGGCAACTCCAGGATGCTGGCCTTCAGGGCAGAGTGGCAAGTAAAAAGCCATATCTGAGACTGGCTAATAAAAGGAAAAGATTAATATGGGAAAAAGAACACAGATATTGGACAGAGGAAGATTGGAAAAAAGTTTTATGGACAGGCGAATCAAAGTTTGAAGCATTTGGATCACACAGAAGAACATTTGTGAGACGCAGAACAACTGAAAAGATGCTGGAAGAGTGCTTGACGCCATCTGTCAAGCGTGGTGGAAAGTAATGTGATGGTCTGAGGTTGCTTTGGTGTGGGAAAGTGAGAGATTTGTACAAGGTAAAAGGGATTTTGAATAAGGAAGGCTATCACTACATTTTGCAATGTCATGCCATACCCTGTGGACAGCGCTTGATTGGACCCAATTTCATCCTACAACAGGACAATGACCCACAGCACACCTCCAAATTATGCATGAACTATTTAGGGAAGAAGCAGGCAGCTGGTATTCTATCTGTAATGGACTGGCCACAAAATTGTCTGGGTGACCCCAAACTTTTGAACGGTAGTGTATATATATTTATAGAGAGAGAAATAGCTCCATATGGCAATCAAAATTAGAGAACACTTGATTTTTCAGAAAGAATGTAAGCTACAATGATCAACATTTGAAGGTTTTTGTGTAAGGGGTACACCTTGCCACTACAACAGTGTTTTCCAAAATAACCAAAGTTTATCAATTTAAATCCTTTATTTCACACAAAACGTGATGATCATAATTAGCGAATAGCAGTGACTGTAGTACAGAGAAATATTATTATTATTATTTATTTATATAGCGCCATTATATTCCATGGCACTTTACATGCTAAAAGATTAAAACTGAATGTTGTGAAGGTTACAACAGTGACCAATCAGTAGAAAGTGTACAGGCCTTTGCTTTGTGCAAGTCTTTGCTTTGAATGACTTCAGCACATCTGCGGCCACAGGACATCACTAGTCTCTCAAAAAGCTGTAGGGGGATTTTGCTCCACTCTTCTTCCAGTCTCTTCTACAGTTATGTGGCTGTTGTGGGTTTCTTGGCCATAACTTTGTCACCAAGGATTTTCAAGAGGTTCTCTAATGTGTTTAGATCAGGACTCTGGGCTGGCCATTTTATTGTTTAAATGTTTTCTGTTTCAAGGAACTGCTTTTGCTGTCTGACAGGGGGCATTGTCCTGCATGATAATTAGTGGCTGATTGAGTGCTGAATGCAAGTAAGAAACCACGTGTTGTTGAAGAAAGTTTTGATACACAATTGCATTCACTCTGCCATGTTGCTGTATGAGAGGTCCAACTCCTGCAGCAGAAAACATTCCCCAAACCATGACACTTCATCCACCACCTTTCACCAACTTCTTTACACACTTTGAGTTCAGTCTTTCCCCAGTTTGTTGACGAACATAATGTTTCCAATCAGACCCAAAAAAATTAAACTTGCTTTCATCACTAAAAGGAACTGTGGACCACTTGTCCTCTGTCTACAACATGCTCCTCACTAAGGGCAAGTCTAGCTTTTTGATTATTTCTGCTAATGAGAGGTTAGACCACTGCAGAGTGGGCTTTCAGTCACCCATCTCCTGTCAGCATGCGAGTCACCCTGAGGGTAGCAAAGCTTCTTCAGAGGCGTTTCCTAACCTCAGGGTGACTCGCATGCTGACAGGATATGGGTAAGCAGGACTTTTATTGACATGGGTACTAACTATGTAAGGGAATTGAGGAGTGGAGGTGGAACTTGGTGATATTGGAGGCCTAGATAGATCGTTATTTTGGCATACAGTAGTGCCTGCCTATAGTGCCATTTAAGTTTCACAGTGGCTAGTACATGGCTGATTAATTCATCAATAGTCTTTCTAACCCCCTACCAACCCTATACTATTTAAATATATTTATTACCGTATATACTCGTGTATAAGCCAACCCGTGTGTAAGCCGACCCCCTTACTTTTGCCCCCAAAACCTGGGAAAACCTATTGACTCGTGTATAAGCCGAGGGTGGACCCCAGCACAGGTATACAGTCCCCCCAGTGGTATACAGCAGCCTCCCCAGTGGTAGTATACAGCAGCCCCTCCCCTGTCGTAGTATACAGCAGCCCCCCCCTGTGGTAGTATACAGCAGCCCCCCCCCTGTGGGTATACAGCAGTGCCCCCCCCTGTGGTATATACAGCCCCCCCCCGTTGCTGCCGCACACCTGTAAAAAGAAGAGCTTTCATGACCGCGCACAAATAATGACGTCATTACTTGTGCGCGGTCACGTGGATGGACGCCGGGTACAAGCAGGAAGGAGAGCGGAGGATGCGCGCGCGGTGACAGCAGGAAGATGAGTATGAAAGCTCTTCTTTTTACAGGTGTGCGGCAGCAACGGGGGGGGGGGGGCTGTATGTACCACAGGTGGGTGGGCACTGCTGCATACCCACAGGGGGGGCGGAGGAGCGCTGACACAGTGCAATGTAATATGCACCGCTCCCCCTGCTGCTGATGGACAGGGGGATGCAGTGCATATTGCATTGCACTAATGAGCGGGGGCACGTGACTGCCCGCTGTACAGCCTCCCCCACCTCCTCCAGCCCCCAAACACTGGCCCCACACACTCTGAGCCGTCACTGACTCGTGTATAAGCCGAGGGGGGCACTTTTCAGCACAATTTTTGTGCTGAAAAACTCGGCTTATACTCGAGTATATACGGTATATCTAACCTGTTGTATGCATTGCTCAGGTTTTTTTTGGCCCATTCTTCCACATAAATGTCATGGTAAGCCTGGCCCGTGGCACTGTAGACCCACTGTGCCACGAGTAGGGTTTACCCTAGAGGGGTGTAAATTAGTGTCTACTGTGTCTTCACTAGTATCTCTGATGGTGAGGACAGGCTGGGCACCAGATACCCCTTCAGGGAAGTTCCTGGATCTACAGCAGCTGATTAGAAGGTCAGAGACACAGGAACGAGGTGCAGGAGTGTGAGATAGAGTTGAAGTCAGATGGTCTAAGGTTGGGTCAGGTGGCATATGTTCAGAGTACAAAACCAAGGTCAGGAGTGGAGAAGTTAGGCAATCAAGGTCAAAAACAGGTGAAACAACGCAGACAAGCTTAGGACAAGTGACTAGCAGACAAACTGATTAACAACCATGATTGGACACAGATTGGTGGGAGGAACTGCCTGAAATAAGCCCTGCTTGGATAGTGACAAAAATCTTTGCAGGACACAGAATGGTTAAATTCCTGCAGAGACCAACCACGCTACCCTTGCCTAAACATGCCTAATACTTTTGTACAAGTACAAGCTTTATGCAGCTAGCATTGTCTATTAAGAAGGTAAAAGGTCTGGAGCTGATTCCAGATGTGGATTTGCATTTGGAATCAGTTACTGTGAACCAACAACAAGTGGTCAAAGGAGCTCTCAATGGAAGAGAAAGAGACCACCATTGGACTGAAAAAGAAAGAAATTCATCAGAGAGATAGCAGAAATGTTAAAAGAGCCAAATGAACTTTTAGGTACTTTCCACAAAAAAATAGAGTGCACTGGTGAGCTTGGGAACTCAAAAAGACCTAGACTTCCATTGAACACAACAGTGGTGAATGATCACAGAATCATTTTCATGATGAAGAAAAAACCCTTCACAATATCCAGCCAAGTGAAAAACACCCTTCAGAAAGTTTCAGTATCTACGTATACAATAAAGAGATCCAAAGAGGGTTTTAGTGCTTGTATGACCACGCTGCTGTTGAGATGAAAGACATGGGAGACAAGGCTCCTTCAAAGATGCTCCTTTAATTTCCTACGTGTTTCGGTGCTGTCCCTGCACCTTCCTCAGCGGTATAAAAATCTTTGAAGGAGCCTTGTCTCCCGTGTCTTTCATCTCAACAGCAGCGCGGATCATACAAGCACTAAACCCTCTTTGGATCTCTGGATACGACACCACCTTCTAATCAAACGTGTAAGTGCAGATCCAGCGGCAGCTGTCCATGCGAGCATACAGGTTGTGGGTCATCACAACCAAGCCAGGTGAGTACATTTACTCACAGGAAGATTATCTTATCTAAACGATAAGACCCATTTGCGCCTTTTTGTGTCTCCTCTTTTAATCTAGATACAATAAAGAGAAGACTTTCTGAGGGAAAATACAGAGGGTTCACCACAAGGTGCAAACTTTTAATCAGCCATAAAAACAGAAAGGCCAGATTAGACTATAGAAAAAAAAAATCTAAAGAGTTCTAAAAAAAAAACATTTTTTTGCACAGATGAAACTAAGATCAACTTGAACTAGAATGATGGGAAGAAAAAAATATTAAGAAGGCTTGGAACAGCTCATGATCCAAAGAACTACACATCTAATATATAAAGCTGAATGTGTGTGTGTGTGTATGTGTGTGTGTATGTATGTATGTCCGGGATTGGCATCTACACCGTCGCAACTACAGCCACAAAATTTTGCACAGTCACACGTCTGGACCTCGAGAGCGTCATAGGCTATGTTGTGAGGCGAAATTTTAACCCTGCGCGTTCCAGTCCACCAAACAATTTTGCCCCTATTTACATAATGGGGAAAAAGTGAATGGAAAATCGACAGCTGTCAGCTATAGCCACAAAATTTTGCACAATCACACGTCTGGACCCCGGGAGTGTCATAGGCTATGTTGTGAGGTGAAATTTTAACCCCGCGCATTCCAATTCACCAAACAATTTTGCCCCTACCTACATAATGGGGAAAAAGTGACAGTTACCAGTTGACAGTTGTGAATGAGAGGGGCTTAATGATAGCGCCAAAGACTAACAGCACATACCAGCATATAGTCACTAAGGTGGGGCCCCAACATGAGATATTCACCATGCTTGGGGACATGTATACACACACCACACGCACACAAAGAGTAACAGCAAGTGTATAGTCGCTAAGGTGCAGCCCCAATATTGGATACTCACCACGCACAAACACACACCACAAAGAGACACACACAACACAGAGACACACACACACCCACGGGGACACACACCCTATAGCAACACATGCACTCACCCAACAGGGACACACACACACACCACAAAGAGACACACACAACACAGAGACACACATACCCCACACAGATACCCCCCCACAGGGACACACACACATGCCCACCCTATAGGGACACATGCATTCACCCCACAGGGACACACACACCACAAAGAGACACACACAACACAGATACACACACCCACACACCACACAGACCCCCCCCCCACAGGGACACACACACATACACACCCTATAGGGACACATGCACTCACCCCACAGGGACAAACACACACCACAAAGAGACACACACAACAGAAACACACACCACACAGACCCCCCCCCCCACATGCACTCACCCCACAGGGACACACACACACACACCCCAGGGACACACACACCACACAGACAGACACAGATGTGCACAAATCACCTCGCACAACTTGACTCATATGTGTGCTATCTTTAATTTCCAAACATAAACATCTGATTAAAAACAGCCAATGTGCAACACATGTGCCATATAGGGAATTAATTATATAAAAATACAAGGGGAGACAACAGAGGCGCAATAGTGCCCTATCATTTGGCATAGATTAGGGACTAAACGGTATAAACAGGTTTGCACTAACCTGGTCCAGTTGTGAATCCCACAACTGGAATAAGAGCGTTGGTTTTAGTAATGCAGGCTGCTGCTGGACCTCCACCTCCACGGGACCGTGGGTACTTCAAGAGTTCTGGGATCAAAGGTGTGTTGCAGTCCGCGCTGCCCGATCGTCCAAAGGATCACAAGGGAAACAATGTTCCAAACGAAATTCTCTTTATTCTTATAAACCAAAGAATAAAGAGAATTTCGTTTGGAACATTGTTTCCCTTGTGATCCTTTGGACGATCGGGCAGCTCAGACTGCAACACACCTTTGATCCCAGAACTCTATATAGGGAATTAAGGCAGATATCAGTTACATGAGCTGTCTATTATATGTATGTGTGAGGTAACATATACTGCCCGGCCAGGGGGAGGGTTTACTGTTGGCTGGAGATTTATTAGGCTGCCTATAGCAACCAATCACAACTCAGCTTCTATTTTCTTACAGGTCATTAATATGACATATTCAAATTCTAATTTGTTATAGCTAACATCAGTTATTTATTAACCCGGGCGTAGCCGGGTACTACAGTTAGTTCTTTATAAAACATGGTGGAGGAAGTGTGATGGCCAGGCATGTGTGGTTTCAAATAGCACTGGGTCACTAATGTTTATTGAGGATTTGACTGAAGACAGAAGTAGCCAGATGAATTCTGAAGTGTACAGGGCTTTCTGCTCACATTCAACTAAATGCAGCAAGACTGATTGGACATGCTTCACAATACAGATGGAAAATTAGCCACAACAAAATCAGAACGCAACCCAGGAGTTTTTTAAGGCAAAGTAGTGGAATATTCTGCAATGGTTGTGTTAATCGCAAGATCTCAACCCCATCGAGCTTGCAATTTACATGCTTAAAGGAAACCTGTCTCTAGGTTTTTCTTAGTTAAGTGCAGCCACCATCAATAAAACCTTATATAAAGCATTCTAGAATGTTGTATATATGTCCCATTGCTGATCTGCAAAACATAAAAAAGGACCTTTGATTATACTCACCTATAGGGTGGACCGGTCCTCTTTCCATGCTTTGTGTGATTGACACATTGTGATCCTGTGCAGGTGTACTTCTCTCTGCCCTGCTGAGGGCAGAGCAAAGTACTGTAATGCGCATGAATGGAAAAATTCCAATGAACGCCCATGCATTCGCACTACAACACTATGCTCTGCTCTCAACAAGTCAGAGAGAAGTGCGTGTGCCCAGGAGTATGATGGAGGTCACTGTGCAGATGCATAGGAAGTGTCGCATGAAGCGAGAGGAAGCGCCGGATCAAGACCAGTGACACCCATCGGATAAAACCGTCAAAACTATTGTTTACATTATGCAGATTGGCCTAGGGACGTATATGCAGCATTTTAGAATGCTGCATATAAGGGTTTACTGTTGGTGGCCACAGTTTATATGGAAAAAACCTGGTGAAAGGTTCCCTTCAAGACAAAACTTAAGGCAGAAAGACCCAGAAACAAGCAACAACTGAAGACATCCGCAGCCAAGGCCTGGAAAAGTATCACAAAAGATAAAAACCAGCGTTTGGTGACGTCAATGGCTTCAAGACTTCAGTAAGTCATTACCTGCAAAGAATTCACTACAAAGTATTAACATTTTATGTATACTAAAGTAAATTTGCCCAATTACTTTTGAGACCCTGAAATGAGGAGGTGTTGTAGAATAATGGCTGTAATTCCTCATCGTTTCACAGGATACTTTTGTTCAACCCCTTTAATTAAACCTGAAAGTCTACACTTAAATTGCATTTTTTAAATAAAAAGTAGTGGCATACAGGGCCCAAAACACAAAGATTTGGACATTAGCCAAATATTTCTGAATCTATCTGTAGGTCTCGCTCAGTGACATTGGATAGAGAGCATTTGTGAAAAACAATTTTTAAGCCTTGTCACAGGTCCTCAATGGGATTTAGGTGACTGGGTCATTCACACACATGAATGTACTTTGATCTAAACCATTCCACAGTTTACTCTTTCCCCCACAACTTTATCCCTGACTTGTCTGGTGTGTTCCTTGGTTTTCATACTGCTTTTTGATCCTTGTACTCAAACAAACCTCTGAGGCTTTCCCAGAACAGTTGTAGTTATACTGAGAATAAATTACACAAAAGTGGACTTAATTTACCGTAATAATTAGGTGACATCTGGAGGCAATTGGTCACTCAGGATTATATTTAGGGGTATTAAAGTACAGGTGGCTGAATGCAAAGGCACACTGATATTTTCAGATATTTTTAAAATATTTAGAAAGCTATATATCATCACTCATAGACTGTAAGCTTGCGAGCAGGGCCATCACTCCTCCTGGTATCTGTTGAATTCTGAATTGTAAAGCGCTGTGGGATATATTGGCGCTATATAAAGATTATTTATTTTTTCTTTATTTTTCAATATATCTTGGTGAGTAACAATTTTAGGACTTAAATCTTATCAGTAGAAATACGTTCTTGAACTGCAATAATGTGTATTTTTGGACTGGAAAATTTGGTTTACCGATTTCTTAGCTCTATATGAGACACACAATGGTGTCATTAAGTAAATCGTGGCATAAGGAATAGATTTTGCCACATTCACAAATTCAAACAAAGCAAAGGGCTCAGTTACCTATTCTTTATTGCAACCATCTGCCATCAGTCACTGCGTGAATGGATCATTGTGCTCGGAGGTAAAGTACTCAATCACAATAGAGCATCGCTCACTCCTACATTATCCTACATTAGGTTTCACCAAATACGATGACTTCACATCTACACTTCTATCACAGAGATGATGAAATCGCAGGTGCAAAGTATTTACCTTTCTACATTAACTCACAAGAAACACATTCCGTGTTTACCTAGGTGGACAATATCTGTTCCATTACCTCTGTTATGTTTAACAAGTGAACACAGTAGGGTGAAAGGGTGATTAATACAATTAGTCCTATTTGTAATTGCGTTCTAATGAAATAAGGTCACCCTGGCTTCTTAGTCATGCAAATGTTTATTCCGCCACCAGCTGTTATCTTTATTTGTAATATCAAGGCGTAACCCCTTAGTGACTGCTATTTTGTACCCGATTGACCAAGCCAAATTTAGAAATCTGACCAGTGTCGCTTCACGTAGTAACAACTTTGGATGCTTTAACGGATCCCAGTGTTTTTTCGTGACAGTACTTTATGTTAGCGGTAAATTTAGGTCAACTTTTTGTCTTTATTTTTAATAAATATGTAGACATGTGATTACTGCATACACCACCAATGAACTATGAGGCCACATTGGAGATAAGTATAATTCTTTATTAAGCACCCCATACTTAATGTCTATTTCTTGCCCTTACAGAGCGAAAGCTCCATAACCAAAGGCATTTGGACAATTTGGATGAATGACCACCACCTGGCATCTTCAGACTTCAGATCCCAAACATCTGTTCTACTTGGTAAATGGATTTACATATAACCTTGATCCAATTGCAGTTCACAATGCTTATTGTTACCCTCTTGATCACCAGAACACCCCTCCATTATTCCAGTGGGAAAGTCAGAACACAGGCTATTCCAATCAACAATAGTGGGGAATGTAGTGTTTCTGTTCACACATGGACCAAATATAGTATTTTCTATGCAGTTGTCTCATATCTCTACATAACCTTACAGAACCTACTCCTCCTACAAAGATAAAACGATCAGCACGAGCCTATCTTACACTTCCAACACTGGTAACTATCCATACAATCCCACATAACATGAATTGGTAACTAACATATATTAACTATAAAGGGGCCGTCACACACGTCAATATCGCTGTCAATGTCGCTGCTGCACATGATGTTGCAGCGATATTGATGCGTGTGACATGGTATATTAACCAGCGATAAATCGCTGGTTGATGGTCGCCCGGTGGACACGCAGCATCGCTGTGTCTGACACCGGGAGACGCGCGATCAGCCAGCTCCCAGTGCCTCTTAGCAAGTGCTAGCTGGTATCCATGGTAAACTGCGGGTATCTAGGCAGCGCGTGCTGGTATCCAAGGCTGGTATCCAAGGTACACAGAGGGTAACTAGGGACCTTGGATACCAGCAGGTGAGTGGAGAAGGCTGGTAACCAAGGTATACATCGGGTATGTAGGCAGCGCGCGCTGCCTAGATACCCACAGTTTACCATGGATACCAGCTTGCTCCCGCTAACCGCAGCCTGGCAGTGGGAGCAAGACATCGTGGAAACGATATTTAAATAATTTCCATGATGTCGCTGGTCCACTGATCGCTGGTGAGTCTGCCTGTGTGACAGCTCACCAGCGACCAGCCATCAATGTCGCCAGCGATCAGATCGCTGACAACATTGACGTGTGTGACGGGGCCTTAAGAAATACCCAGGAGTCAGACCAAATAAAGATTAAGTAATGCAATTTTATTCACACAACAAAAACTGGTTAAAAATGACAATGCACATCGGAAAACACAGCAGGTACACCCAAATGATGTCAAATTATACACAGGCTCCTTAATCAAAAGATACCAAACATAGCCTTAACTGGCCCCACAGTGTGAGTACATCAATAACAATCATTACCACTCCAGTACAGACAAAATAGATGCAAATGTATTAAAACTAGGGCAAGTGCCTCATCAATGGGTAGATAGTACCATATTACCTGCCTGTGACCGGCACCCATAACACACGTTTCGCGTTAGTTTTGTCCAGAGGGGAGGCCTGACCCCTGCTGGATTCTATATTGATACCTTTTCTTTTCCTGTTTGTCTTGATACTTGGAGCAAACTGCCAGATTGATAGTGATCAGCTGATCCTTGTCTAATAGATAATATACATGTTTTCCTAATTCACTTAGTAAATAATGTATATAATGTATATACTGTATATATATATATATGTACCGTATATACTCGCGTATAAGCCGTTTTTTCAGCCCAAAAATTGGGCTGAAAAGTTACCCCCTCGGCTTATACGCGAGTCACTACACGGGTGCCCCCCCCCCCAGAGGTATACAGGCCCCCCATCAGTATCCAGGGCCCCCCCATGCTCCGGAAACCTGTAAAGGAAGAAGATTATACTTATCACTGTCCCGCTGCCGTCCCCGCTCTGCATCGCGATCCTCCATCTTCATTCACCGGCTTCCGGCTTCCTGTGTTCTGCGCCGGCAATGACGTCATTGCCGGCGCAGAACACAGGAAGCCGGAAGCCGGTGAATGAAGATGGAGGATCGCGATGCAGAGCGGGGACGGCAGCGGGACAGTGATAAGTATAATCATCTTCCTTTACAGGTTTCCGGAGCATGGGGGGGCCCTGGATACTGATGGGGGGCCTGTATACCTCGGGCTGCTGCTGTATAACTGTGGGGCTGCTGCTGTATATAACCGTGGGGCTGCTGTATATAACCGTGGGGCTGCTGCTGTATATAACCATGGGGCTGCTGCTGTATACCTCTGGGGCTGCTGCTGTATAACCATGGGGCTCCTGCTGTATATAACCGTGGGGCTGCTGCTGTATATAACCGTGGGGCTGCTGCTGTATATAACCGTGGGGCTGCTGCTGTATATAACCATGGGGCTGCTGCTGTATACCTCTGGGGCTGCTGCTGTATAACCCTGGGGCTCCTGCTGTATATAACCGTGGGGCTGCTGCTGTATAACCCTGGGGCTGCTGCTGTATAACCCTAGGGCTGCTGCTGTATAACCCTGGGGCTGCTGCTGTATATACCCCTGGGGATGCTGCTGCTGTATATAACCCTGGGAAGGCTGCTGTAACACTGCTGGGGCCTGTATATACCACTGGGGAGGCTGCTGTATACCACACTGCTGGGGGCTGTATACTACCACTGGGGAGGGCTTTATACCATCGGGGGGCCTGTATACCACACTGCTGGGGGCTGTATACCTGTGCTGGGGTCCACCCTCGGCTTATACACGAGTCAATAGGTTTTCCCAGATTTTGGGGGCAAAAGTAGGGGGGTCGGCTTATACACGGGTCGGCTTATACACGAGTATATACGGTATATATATTTTTTTTTCTCTTTTTTTTTTCTCTTTTTTTTTTCTCTTTAATGTATATACTGTATATATGCAAGACACTTATTGTATATATTCTCCACATTTTCCAGCGACTATGTGATCAAGGCCATAACGTGGCCGAAAAGTCTTTTGCCAGTCACTCTAACTTCTTACATGTCTAAATAAAGATTCACCTAAAGGAGAACTTACGCTTACGTGTGCAATGATTACATGTCTACAGTTTACGGGATCATTCGATTCGTTCATTAGCACTGTTGAAACCCCTGATTGAAAGCTAGCCATTGACAGATCAGTTCTATTTTTAAAGATATGACAATTTGGTGAAAATTTTGAAAACAAACAAAAAAAAAAAAATCACAATTTCAAACTTTTACAATTTTTATATCCTTAAACCCAGGGCTGTGGAGTCAGAGTCATGGAGTCAGGGTCAGTGTCCATTTTGGTGGTGTCGGATTCAGGGAAATTGAAGAGTCGGATGTGTTGCATACTGACTTCACAGCCATAGTTGTGGAGTTGGGAGTCGTGGAGTCGGTGTCCATTTTGGTGGAGTCGAATTCAGGGAAATGGAGGAGTTTGAATCGGATGTGTGGCTTACTGACTTCTCAGCCATAGTTGTGGAGTCGTGTGTCCATTTTGGTGGAGTTGGATTCAGGGAAATTGAGGAGCCGGAGTCAAATATGTGGCCTATTGACTTCACAGCCATGGTTGTGGAGTTGGAGGAAAATTGTGGAGTCGGATATTTGGCTTACCACCTCCACAGTCCTGTTTATACAAGTTAGGCTAGGGTCACACTTAAAAGGCACAATCCGGTAACCACATCCATTACCGGATGCGGTTTAACTGTGTGCCTTCATACTATCTTTTGATAGTAAAATTACAACTCTCATTCCGGATCTGGATGCATTAACGCATCCGGTTCTGGAATGTGGGTTTTTGCAATTTTGAAAACTGCATCCGGATCCGGTACCGCAAGGTACATTTATGTACCTTGCTGTACCGGATCTGGTTCCCATAGGCGCCCATGTTAACAAAAGTAGATCCGGTTTTGCAACCGCTCCGAAAAATGCAGCCTGCATGATTTTCGCCGCAGGCTGCAAAACCGGATGCGGTAACCGGATTGCAAATAGTGCAATCCGGTTTTTCTATTGAGGTCTATGGCATTCTTAATGCTCAAAACCAGATCCGGATGTATACAAATACCGCAGGTGTGACCCTAGCCTTAGTCATGATTTACAAAATAATTGATAAATAATATTTCCCATATATGTCTACTTCACATCTGCATCATTTTTCAAACGTTAGAAAGGTTAACAGTTAAGCAGGGATGTTTTATATTTTTCAAGAACGTTACAAAACCCATTTCTTTAGAGATCTATTCAGATTTAAATGGACTTTGAGGGGCGTATATCATGAAAACTCACCAAAAGTGATAACTTTTCAAAATCTGCACCCCTCAAATATTTCAAAACCTGTGTCAGGAATGTTTTGAACCCTTCAGGTGTTACACAGGAATTAATACAAAGTAGAATGGGAAAAAAATGCAAATGTGACCTTTAAAATGCTGCTTTATCCCCAATTTATTCACTTTTAAAACAAAATGAACTCCAAAATTAGCTACAAAGTTTCTTCTGGGCGCTCTGATACCCCACATGTGGTCAGAAACCTCTGGACAAACGGGAGGGATCAGAAGGGAAGGAGCGCTATTTGAATTTTGTAAAACAAATTTGGCTGAAATAGATGTCACATTTGCAGGGCCCCAAACGTGCCTAAACAACAGAAATCCCCCACAAATGACCCCATATTGGTAAATAAACACCTCAAGAATTTCATCCAGGGGTATAGTGAGCATTTTGAATCCACAGGTACTTCATAGAATCTGATAACATTCAGTCGTCATATTGAACATTTTAATTTTTTTCACAAATATATTGCTTTACCCCAAATTTCTCACTCTTGCAAGAGGTAACACCAAAAAATTTGTTACCCACTTTTTTACGAGTATGGTGCTACCTTCCCTACATGTAGTCAAAAGTTCTGTTTGGACAAACGACAAGACTCAGAACGGACGGAGTAATATTTAAATTTTGGAGCACAAATTTTGATAAAATGATTTGCAGGCACCATGTCACATTAGCAGGACTCCTAAAGTACCTAAAAAGCAGAAAAACCCACAAGTGACCCCACTTTAAAAACTATGACCCTCAAGGATTTTATCCACGGGTATAGAGAGCGTTTTGAACCTACAGATCCATCACAGAATTGGATTAGGTCGTCATATTTAAAATTTACAATTTTTCACAAAAATTTTGCTTTAGCCCCAAATTTCTCACTTTTGCAATAGGTAATACCAAAAAGTGGACAGTGTATTACCCACTTTCTTATGAATGAGGCAATATCCCACATGCATTCGAAACGTTCTGTTTGATCAAAAGGCAGCGCTCAGAAGGGAAGGAGCAATACTTGAAATTTGGAACACAAATTACCGTATGTACTCGCGTATAAGCCGAGTTTTTCAGCCCAAAATTTGGGCTGAAAAGTCCCTCCTCGGCTTATACGCGAGTATAAGTATACAGCAGCAGCCCCCGGAGGTATACAGGCCCCCCATCATGATCCAGGACCCCCCCCTGTCGCGCCGTCCCGCCGCTTGCTGACATCACGATCCCGGCTTCATTCCGCGTCTTCCGGCTTCCTGTGGTCGCGGGCAATGACGTCATTGCCCGCGACCACAGGAAGCCGGAAGACGCGGAATGAAGCCCGGGATCGTGATGTCAGCAAGCGGCGGGACGGCGCGACAGGACACTGATAAGTATGATTTTACTTTACAGGTGTGCCGCGCAAGGGGGGGGGCCCTGGATCATGATGGGGGGGCCTGTATACCTCCGGGGGCTGCTGCTGTATACAGCCCTGGGGCTGCTGCTGTATACACCCCTGGGGCTGCTGCTGTATACAGCCCTGGGGCTGCTGCTGTATACACCCCTGGGGCTGCTGCTGTATACAGCCCTGGGGATGCTGCTGTATACTACCCCTGGGGCTGCTGCTGTATACTACCCCTGGGGCTGCTGCTGTATACTACCCTGGGAAGGCTGCTGCTGTATACTACCACTGGGAAGGCTGCTGTATATACCTCTGGGGCTGCTGTATACTACCACTGGGGCTGTATATACCTCTGGGGCTGCTGTATATACCACTGGGGCTGCTGTATACTACCTCTGGGGCTGCTGTATACTACCACTGGGGCTGCTGTATATACCTCTGGGGCTGTATATACCTCTGGGGCTGCTGTATACTACCACTGGGGCTGCTGTATACTACCACTGGGGCTGTATATACCTCTGGGGCTGCTGTATACTACCACTGGGGCTGCTGTATACACCTCTGGGGCTGCTGTATACTACCACTGGGGCTGTATATACCTCTGGGGCTGCTGTATATACCACTGGGGCTGCTGTATATACCTCTGGGGCTGCTGTATACCACACTGCTGGGGGCTGTATACCTGTGCTGGGGTCCACCCCGGCTTATACACGAGTCAATAGGTTTTCCCAGGTTTTGGGGCAAAAGTAGGGGGGTCGGCTTATACACGGGTCGGCTTATACACGAGTATATACGGTAGGCTCTGTTTGGAATAAATTGTATACACCCCTGGGGCTGCTGCTGTATACAGCCCTGGGGCTGCTGCTGTATACTACCCCTGGGGCTGCTGCTGTATACTACCCCTGGGGCTGCTGCTGTATACTACCCCTGGGAAGGCTGCTGCTGTATACTACCACTGAGAAGGCTGCTGTATATACCTCTGGGGCTGCTGTATACACCACTAGGGCTGCTGTATATACCTCTGGGGCTGTATATACCTCTGGGGCTGCTGTATACTACCTCTGGGGCTGCTGTATACTACCACTGGGGCTGCTGTATATACCTCTGGGGCTGTATATACCTCTGGGGCTGCTGTATACTACCACTGGGGCTGCTGTATACTACCACTGGGGCTGCTGTATACTACCACTGGGGCTGCTGTATACTACCACTGGGGCTGTATATACCTCTGGGCTGCTGTATACTACCACTGGGGCTGCTGTATACACCTCTGGGGCTGCTGTATACTACCACTGGGGCTGTATATACCTCTGGGGCTGCTGTATATACCACTGGGGCTGCTGTATATACCTCTGGGGCTGCTGTATACCACACTGCTGGGGGCTTAATACCTGTGCTGGGGTCCACACCCGGCTTATACACGAGCCAATAGGTTTTCCCAGGTTTTGGGGGCAAAAGTAGGGGGGTCGGCTTATACACGGGTCGGCTTATACACGAGTATATACGGTAGGCTCTGTTTGGAATAGATTGTTATATATACAGAGCCTGTGAACAAGAGAAAAGCACCATAAATGTATTTTTTGTACATTATACCCTGTGATGTATTTTTCTAGGGAGGTTGTGAGTCGTTTCATATCACCAGTTCTTTATGTTGTTGATGCAAGACAAGTTTGATAAATTACACTTTGCATTTTTTTATTCAGTTTTATGAATCCTTTTTGTATATTCTGTACAACACACCTCAAATTTTATTCAGAATTACATTAAAATTGATGGAATTCCAGGATCCTACAAACCTTACCTACCAAACATGAAAATCCTTCCAGGAATAATTACTCACAAAGTGAGACATGCCCCTAAAAACACATTTGCTGATGGACTTGGTTTGCTAAGGGCCGCTTCACACTGCGGCATGATATGATGAATAATGCCCTCATCATGGTGCAAAGAATAGAACGAACAAGGCGAAGCGCAAGACCAGCAACCCAATGTCTTGATAGTGTCAAGATAATGGCAGAGAAAACCCTGTTGGACCTATCTCGGCTCCCGCAAGATTGATCTTCCTACAGAGAGTTCATCCATCAAATCGCCATGGCTTGAGATTGAACTAAAGGCCGGTAAATAATTATACATTTTAGAGTATACAAAGGTGGGCATGTAGGCGAGAACTTATCTGAATAATAGTTTGGTATGTTAGTGATCAAGTCCTGGAATTGTGAAATGGGGTAAGGCTTCTTTCACATTAGCAGTTATGCTGATGTGCGGCAGATCCGGCAGCTGGTGCTGCATGTGCCGGATCTGACGTCTGACTGCTGACTTGCGGCCCAGATCTGGCAAGCCCCATGTATTGTCTATGAGAAAGGGCCCTAAAATGTGTTTTACTGATAAAAATATGCTTTTTATTACTTGTCCAATAAAATTTACTCTGTGCTGGGGCACACTAAACAGAAAATTGAAATTATTTGTGAAACGTAAAAAAATAAGACGCTACCACACAATTTGGTGTTATTCATGTCAATTTAATAATGAAACATACAAGCTACAAACAAGTGGAGATACGAAGGCCCAGTTGAGATAGGCACATGGACCAATAATATCGGGAATCCCTCCTTATACCGCACTTTCCACAAACCCGTCATCTTTTCTGGGGTTGGTTTTGAGTCACTGTGGCAGGGATGTGGCGAATAAAAAGTCACTCCGAATGTTTTTGGACATCCCCTGACTCAAAGATTGCCTCCCATGTTGTTGAGTCAAATAGGAGACTCTCCTACAATTTTTTCCTGGTTTTGTAGAAATGTGAGCAATCCTTAAATCTCTTTGTAAAAGATAAAGCTATTATAGGTAGCAATCAGTTTGAGGTAGATTGCAACCTTTTTATACCAGGCCCTGGTCTTTCGCTTCACCTAAATACTATTGAAGCACCTATGTAGGACAAGTCAGCGCCTTCCATAAATGTATTACTATCTGTTATAGACTGGGTTTTGCTTGTTCTTGGTGGCGCCCCTGTCTCTGACCATCACAGTGGTGTCTGCATGCTGTGTGGTGAGCATGTAAATATCTTTACAGTCATTCCAATTCACTGCAAGCAGTAAATTACTTGCAAGTGAGAATGACACTCCCTTTTCTAAACGTCTTGACATCAACTGCAATGGAAAACCTATTCTCTTTTTTCTGACTGTCCCAAAGGCATTTGTATTTGTAGCATGGAAGGATCTATACAGGGGGATACTTGTATAATAATTATCAGTGTACACACGATTACCTTGATGTAAAAATGGTGTCATTAGCTCACAGACAATTTTACCTGGGATACCAATTGTTTGGGGGCAGTTTGGTGAGTTTACATGGCAGTCCCTACCTTCGTATATTGCATGTGTACCTTACTGTGCTCTCACACATTTTGTACAATTTTATACCATATTTTTCTCGCTTGGAAGAGATGAATTGGCGGAATGACAGATGGCCCTTGAAACTCTTCAAGGACTCGCCAACTGCAACATTTTAATCTGGGGTATAAGAACTTCAAAATTAATCTTTTAGGAGGGAAATGAATGGCCTCAATTAGTTAAGGTGCTCATAGTTGGGGTCCTTTCTTGGGGGAATTAGGGATTCATCACTAAAGTAAAAAACATCTAATTAGGGCTTCTGCAATGCTCCTAGTGGGGACAGATTTTGATGCCCAGTTGGAACAGTTAGTGTTGTTGTTATTTTACTAATCCCATGTTAAGAGTAATACCTAAAATAATTTTTATTTCGGGACATTAGTGGGGATTTATACATGGGAATGAAAGGCTGTGAGATTTTGGGAAACGTATTGTGGGGCATATAAATTTGTTTGATGGGCAATTGATTACATTTAGAAAGGGGTAAAATTGTTGTATTTTTTTAGACCATATGACACACTCTCCCTCCCAAATTTTGAAGGAAAGTCGTGGATGTGTTTTATAGTCTGGATGTACCTGGCTGTGGCGGTGGTGGGGCAGCAGTGGCAGTGGCGCAGGGTCACAATATGAAGGAGCCGATGCTGAGGTTAACATGTGTACCTGCTGTTTCAGACAAAGTTATATTTGCTGCTTTTCACTCCCATAATCTCGCACTCCCCCTTTTCAACTGAAGCCGATGTTGCGAGGTAGACAGGATTATGGATGTGGAGAGCAGTGATAATGCGTTGTGCTTCTGCAGCCGATCTTCAATAAAATGGTGTAGGAGATTGCGGTCTGTGCATGCAGCACCCCGGTGTCATTTTATTGAAAACAGTCAGACCGCAGAAGCACAATTAATATTTACTACTCCACACATCCATAATCCTAGGTGGGGTCCAGTGAATATCCCTGTAGCTGACATTGGTGTAAGTTGGCACGCATGGCAGTGATGTCATGTGCTGCCAAGCTTCCACACTGAAGTCAGCTGTCGGCATCAGAGAACGCAATGCACCAAAGAAGAGAAGGGAAGGTGAGTAGAATCTTATCCTTTCTTCGTCTGTGCCATTATGGAGGTTTCCTATACCAAAATGGAGGCCATATATCCCCAGGATGGGGCCATATATACCAGAAAGGGACAAGGATGAGGGTCATACATACCAGTATGAGGGCCATTTATACATGGATGAAGCCATATATACCAAGATACGCCCAAACTGAGGGCAATATATAACAGGATATGACCATATACACCAGGATTGTCCCAGGAAGGAAGATATATACTGTATACCAGGATGGGGATTATATATACCAGGATCTGTCTAGGATTTAAGACATATATACCAAGATGGGACAAAGATGCAGGACATGTACACCAGAATAGGGGACATACCATCTATACCTGGAAGGGGCCCAGGATGGGGAACATCGGCACATAATATTAAATCCATAACAGTGTCAGCAGCAGCAGATTCCCCTAAAAAAAAGAGCGCCATGACCACGGTTTTTGCTTCAAATTTTTTACTATTTTCCGCCTTTAAAACGTAGGTGGGTCTTATGGTCTGATGCATTTTATAGTCCATAAAAATTACAGTAGTTACATCAACTTTTATGCCAGGGTTGCTAAAAAAAGAGGGAACGTGCAAGGAATTGGACTGGTCACTAGTAGCACAGTTGGGGGACTGCAGAACTTGGTCCATTTCAACAAAGACGACTGACTCCACTACTTTTGGTCTTTGGTATCCTGTGAAGGAAGTAATCACTGGCTGAAAACAGCTCTTCTTCATAAGCAGATTCTGCTTCACTACAGCAATTTCCAGAATGAAGCATCATGTACGCCTGCTCCGCGGTGAACATTCTGCGCTCCATTATTATATTTTATTCAAGCCTAACAAAAAAAATAAAAAAATCTAATCTAAAACTAATAAGCCTAAACCTATTATACCCCTAGTTTTTATTTTTTAGATTTTATTTTTAATTTTTGAAAAAATCCTAACCCTAGCCCTAAACCTAACAGCAAAGAATGAGAGAAAAAAAAATTATAAAGTAAAAAAATATATACAGTATATAATCTGACTAGGGGGATGACATGGGTGGGGTGTGGGAGGGTAACGATCATGGGGGTGAGTAGAAAGTTGGGGAAGGATTTACAGGAAACGAGCTAGAAAATAGACATTTTTTTCTTCATTGACAGCACATGTAGTGTATCTCTCGTCTCTCCCAGAACAACTATAAGGAAAGAAAAGGGAGGCACAGTCAAAGAGCTATCCTGTTTACAAAATATTGGGGTTTTGATCACCGTTATAGGGTCTGTCACGGTGATCAAATGTCAGAAACCAATTTATTCCCTGAGGAAGGCGCCGGGTGTGGCGTTGAAACGCGTAGGAGGAATAAATCAGGATGAAAAGTTGTCTGGCTCCTTGGTGAGTTTTTTTGAACCCAGAGCAGCGGGGACCGTGGCACACCATCACTCCCATCATCTCTAGTAGACAGATCCTGGCAGACGACAGCACACACGCCCGCCATTTTGGAACAGACGAGATGGGGGGTCGTGGGATGATTTTACCGGTACCATGAGACCCAGGGGGCCTAGGGATACCATTTCACTCTTCTCTGATATATTAGATCATGTCAGAGGTGAGAAAAATGTTTTTTTTCAAGTCAATATCACTTTTTTTAATCGCTGTTAATTATTGAATAACAGCTTTCAAGAGATTGGGAAACATAAAAACGTTAAAAAAAAATAGGCCCGATCATGATATCCACGGTCTTAGCTGAGATCCTGGAGGTTTACCAACACTGGAGGGCAGTGAATATACTGTATATACCTGATTATACCTGATTACAAGGTCACAAGATAATTTACACCTCTCTCTATTAGTTGATTTTGTATGATTGAAGGTGGAATTTTGGCGACTTGTAAAAAATGAATGACTTAATCTGATCGATATCTGTATTCAATAATGTATAAAATAGAATGAAGAGAACAAAACGATGAGTCAGCTGTTTGTGAAAGCAAAGACACATAACATCAACTAATAACATATGAAACCTTTTATACAGAAAATTTCCTAAGGCTATGTTCCACCACTAGTAGAATAGAGCAGCCTTCTGTCAATCTACCCATGAAAAACAAATTTATCCTATTGTCAATGGGATTACAGTCACTATTTTTCTGTTTCCACCATTTCCCTTACTGGAACAAAGGTGTTTTGCCCATAACATTGCCTTAAAGGAAAACTGTCAGGTCAAAAATCCATGTGTAACTGATATAATTTTCTAATTCCTCCCTCTAAACTCTCTCTATTGATGTCTTTTTTATTTATATTTCCCTCCCATCTTCTCTGAACTTCAAATAGATTTACTCCATCTGTCACTCACAGTGAATGATCAACTTAGTTCTCTGCTATCTACTCCCCATAACATGAATATGCATGTCATATCACAGCGCAGCACAGGAGATCGGGGGGGGGAGGTTGTATTCTCCTCTCTGCTCTGTATCTGCAGCCAGGAAAGAGGTCAAATACAACACAGAATCTGTCACAGCAGGGATGCCTGCTTAGAGAAAGAAATGGAGTCTAGATAAGATAAGGCAGACCTGCAATCCCTCTCTATGTGTGTCCTCAACAGAATAGATCTCCTAAAAGTGAAACCACAGTGCCCGGAGAGCAGAGGGAAGAGGGAGAAGGAAGGAGAGAGCTGCTGAGAGGGAGTGCATAATTACATGACAGTTTAACATATCCAGGACTAATTGTCTCCGCTTATAATGGAGAGGACTAATGCTGCAGCTCTCTGCAGGGTCTGACAATGCTGATAACATGGAAACTACAAAGGGTACAATGATTTTACATGTTTTTAAAAGGTCTGCCCAGGCACTATTCAATATTAATATTAGTAGCATACGGAAAAATTACCTGACTGTTTTCCTTTAAATACGCTATTACCTATTACCAGCAGTAATTTCTTATTTTTTGACTCATGTTTAATGGATGGATACAAACCTTAGACCCTACTAGTATTTCTGGTAATGTAAGTTTGGTTCCAGATATGCCTGAGAGATCAGGGTGTCACTTACGCAATGCTAACAGTTAAACTTGGGTACAATACGACTATCTGAATGAGGTGTAACTCAGATATATGACAAATGCTATTATGTTATACGTAGGTTGCTTATATCGTTTGCCATTTTATCCACATATCAATTATTTATTGGCGTAACTACCATTGTAGCAGCTATTGCAGCCTCTACAGGGCAGGTGGGCTCACAGCTTTAATGTACACTAGTGTTCAAAATAATAGCAGTCCAATCTAACAGGATTATTCACTGTTTTTGGTATAAATTATATTACCACATGTCAAACAATTTACCAGTTGGTGCAGTAGATTCTTAGGTTGGTTTCACACTGGCATTTTTTTGCATCCAAGGGATGCAGGTTTTACTTGCAACCCGCCGGATTCCCCGGGCCCCACCGGAATTGTATGAACTGATGCCCCCGCACGTCTCACAGATCAGTGATAATACTGGTGCAGGAGCATAGAGTTTCTTCCGGTTGTGTACCTGTTTCTGTAGCCTGTGGGGACAAATGATGAATAACATAATAAAATAAAACTCTCAGTCTTTTAGGGAAAGAGGTACACTTGGCAGGCTTAGGTTATGTTCAGACTGTGCGTCTATTAACCACTTTTTTCTGATCTACTTTTCTCTCTTTTTTTCAGCTGGGAATCTGGATCAGCTTTCCAAAAAATGCATCAGAAACGTATCATCCGTTTTTTGATGCAGTTTTTTTCTGGTGAATTTTTTAGCCCATAGACAATGATTTCAATGGGAAAAGCGGATCAGACAAACGCAGCAATAGTTGACATGCTCATTCTTTTTCAGGATCACTTTTCTACCCAAAAAACGGATCAAGTCAAAAAAGCACAGACTAAACAGCAAAACTGGAAAACCCATTGACTTTGCTGTGATTACAAATAAATGGTGCATTCACTGCAAAAACAGATAAAAAAACGGATCAAAAACGCACAGTCTGAACATAGCCTAACATGATTTGGCAAGCAATGTGTCCTCACCTGCATTTTCACATTGATCTGCAAATGTTTATGCTCTTGAGTGCAGGCTTAGACATGGGAACAAATGAACCCAACGGTGGGTCCCTGGGCACGATTTAGCCACATACCCTTCAAAAGGAGCAGTAGTTGGCACTATACACTTGATTCACTATTCAGACAAAAGCTGCATCTCATCATTCAACGAACTACCTAATGTACTATATAGAAGCATAAATGTAAATGTAATATTCACATGTAGCTGGACAGTGGGCCCCCAGAGTCAGTGATAGTGGTAGGCCCTTGCCACACCAGTTTAATACTGCGTTTGGGGTGCAAACATTTTCTCTGGGGCCTAGACTTTCCTATGTAGGCCCTTGCATTCATTTATTGTTGTGTAACCATTAGTACCTCTTACTGTTTATTTTAAACCTCTCCTAATCAATATCACATCTGATACGAAAGGCAAAGATAAGGTTATAGCTTGAGGCCTTCTGGAATACATAGCAATGGAAATAGTACGGTTACTAAAGTAGAATCTCATGTAACAGTGTAAGTTCAGAACAGATGATAGAGTTCATAGGACTGCTGAGTATTTCACATTTGCGTTTGTGTCAGCATGCGGAGGGCATGCAGACGCAAACGCATTGCAAAACGCTGCCATACTGATGTGAACGCAATGGATATTCTCCGCATGTGTTCACATTGGTATGGTGCCCGGCCAGCAAATCAGCAATCCCGGCGATGGCCAGGAGGTGGAGATCAGCGGCGGAGATCTCCTCCTCCCGGCCGTTGCTGATCTCCCGATGGTGTCGGTGCAGGAGATCTGAAGAAACAGCTGATCTGACAGCTGTTTAACTCTCCGGCACCGACACCGAAGAGGCGATGTCGGCATGGGAGATTTAAACAGCTGTCAGATCAGCTGTTTCTTCAAATTTCAATGAGATCCGCAGCGTTCTCCTGCGCTGTCATGCGGAGGACACGGCGGATCCATTGAGATCCATGCATTTTTTTGCGTTTGCGGTTGCTTGCTGATAAAACAAGCACCCCTGAACACACAAAAAAATGCAAATGACTATATTTTAATAGCAGAAATTGTATTCGCAGAGCTTCATATATGTTCAATATTTTCTCTAAATAAGGAAGAAAAACACTCAACCAATAAGGTCAAGTATACGGAAATCTAAACTACAATAAATTTTATTAGAGACCAGAAAGGCAGCAGTAAGATATACCCAAATTACAAGGGGCGTACACTGTGATTAATAGGAAATATAAGGGAGTCATGTTGAACAAATGAAGTATAGAACATTTGTATAGCAGCAAAATATATTGGTAAATATCTCTCAAGTGAGTATATACACACAGTATCACAGTACAGTCATACCATGAATGAACTAGTGCCAAGGACAAGTCAAACAAATATGCATGAAACAGTACTTACTGCAAAGTAATAGAAAAGGTAAAAGACTCCCACTCCTGGGGTGGCATCCACCCCCACACACGTTTCAACGTTGGCCTTCGTCATGGGCCTTTTATTCAGGGCATTGTTGTACTGTGATACTGTGTAGTACATACTCACTTGAAAGATATTTACCTATATATTTTGCAACTATACAAATGTACTACACTTCATTTATTCAAAAAGCCCCCTTCATATTTTATGTTAATCAAATTATCCTGAGTGCTTGCCCTCTGTAATTTGTGCATGCCTTACTGTCGGCTTTCTTGTCTGTAATAAAATTGTATAATAGTATTTTATATTTCCGTACACTTGACCATACACCACACCTATTGGTCTTTTTCTTCTTTATTTATGGATTATACCAGCTATCCGGCTGTGTGCCATTACAGTCTATTTATATACTGTGCTCATTATACTACATTTTATAGATCACATCCTATAATATAGATGCTATTGTTTAGCTTCGAAATATTTTCTTTGTAAGGTATAGCCTCTGCATATTCAATCACTCAATGGTCTGAAGATTTACCCTACAATATAGACTTTTTTACTCCAAAGTACAAATGGATTCAATATGTTTCGCAGCAAATTTACATAATTGAATCGTATGCATTATCGAAGTGTGTAAAGGAACCCTTAATACAAAAACTCTTCCAGTTTCTATGGAGTCAGGAACGTGAGACAATGTTCCATGTGGCTCATGCAATATCTCTCGGTTCCTATGGTTTCGACTACTTTTATCAGCAGGATTTGCAAAGCATAAAACAGTAGCTGTCAAAATGATGTAAACCTTGATGGACCCTGACAAGCCTGAATATACAGTAAGTCAATGGGATCTATCATACAACTGATTGGTCATGACACCAGTGCAAACAGAACCTTACATAAAAAGTTTGGCAACATATCCTTCTCTATTACACTTACAGACAGACTGTCATTATAATGCCCGTCCCTCTCCGAGAGGTGAGTCATGCTGCAGGCTTTCTCATTCATTCACAAATCTATTAAGTTATAAAATTAGAAACTTAAAAGAAAGACATATAGCTGCTGTGCTCAGAAAATGTAAATATTCCATAAATTTAGCCTATGTGATTACACAGGTGAATTAGGGAAACATAGAAGCACAGACTTAATTGAGTTGTATATTAATATATTTTATATTTTCATCTTACAATAGATATTAAAGATGAAAAAACTGGTTTGCAGGTCCCTGGTTTAGCAGTCAGGTTAGGAGTCTATGGCCACCGGATGGTAGTCCAGTGAACCACCTCCTACTTGCCAGGATTACCAACACTTCCTTTGATTTACTGGCACAATGTCATTTATGCTTCACGCCACAACCATGATGCTAGGCCTAAAATCAGAATAGGCATTATGGATGATGGCAGATAGCAGGAGGTTGGCAAAGCTCTTGTCCCGGCTTGGCAGCCTATTTCACATGACCCGCTGGACTAGTGCAATTTGTTTTATTAATTTTTTCCCAGACACTTTTAAATTCTCTTACTGTAGATTTTACAACATCTCATCTATTACTCTTTCAGTAAAATAACTTGTAGAGAATGGCTAGAATTGCACTTTAATAAGAATCCTGACATTATCATGATCTTCATTGATGTCACATATACATGTGAGATGGTTACATTGACTAAGTATTTTCAAAAAATACTACACCCTGTAATGTGGTTATAACCCCTTGGTATCACTCAGAGATTTCTACTACTTAAAACCTGCAAAACAAGCAGAAATCATCCCCTGTTTGTAGTGGTTACAGATCTAGATCATCGTCTATTGTTCGACTACCCCTTACAACAGAGGTCCGTAACTTTCCTGACCTTGGGAGCTACATTTATTTCTAAGAGAGGGCTGTGAGCCTCATCCAGCTCCTGGCCCCACACAGTAGTGACACCAAGAGCCGCCATTACCGATATAATAATAGCCAAAACCTTTCCTCAGAAGTCACACTGAGGGTACCTTTACACGCCGCTACTGGAGGATGGATACAACCCGCTACAGGCTACGATTGTAGCTTGCGTCGTCAATATAGCCCGTAGTAGCGGCGTGTGAAGACGGTAGGAGGCAGCCGGCAACAGATACATCTGTTTCGGAGCACTGCTCTGAAACAGGTGGCTACAAAGCCGATTGCAGCGAGCTGTATCGGCGTGTAAAGAAGGAACAGAAGGGTTGTTTCTACACCATGCTATGTAGCTGGGGCGTGACACAGGCTCCGGGTTACCTCGCCCCATCAGCGATCATTGGAGGAAGCTCCTGCATTACGATTGGTAGTCGCTGAATAGGGAGGCATATTTAAGGAGCTGACCAGTCACACTACACAATTGCTCGAGCGTCATGTATTAATTAGCCTCCTGCGATGCCTGCCCAATCGTGATGTTCTTGCTTTGTCCTATCAGCGTACGGACGTCTCGTACTCCACAATTGTGGCACGCCTATGTGCTGTCCCTGCTGCACCAGGTCCGCCCATATTAGCTGGTTGTAGCGGTGTGTAAATGAGGTAAGGTAAGCTACAGATGGCTACTTGAGACACCCGGCGATGTATCTAGCTGTAGATGTAACGTAGCGTAGCGCACCTTGTGGCGGCGTGTAAAGGTGGTGCGTTTCCCGTTTGTAACCGTTTGGGCATGCTCATGCACGTGAAGTAGCGGGTTGTATCCATCCTGTTGTAGCGGCATGTAAAGGTACCCTGAGTCTATAAGATCCAGGGGGTCCTACCTTAACCATATTCAGATCTGCTCTTCTATGTGGGTTTACTCTCAAAAGTCACCATCTGGAGACCCGCTCTTCATAGCTGATTGCTACATCTGGTGCTATTGCAACAAACTGGAAGACAGGCATGAGCTACACATCACCGGCCCACGTGCCACAAGTGGCTTCCGAGCTAATGGTTGGGTTCCCTGCCTTAAAGTAGCAAAACAGTCTAATTTTTTAATTGTATAATGTAGTGAAAATCAATTAGAACTATGGCTTGGTAACATATATTTGCCTACATTTCAACAAAAAAAAAAAAGCTATATTTAACACTACAGAATTTTTTTCCAGTGCTGGAGTGGTGCTTTAAAGAGGACCTGTCAACAAACCAGGCATGGTGATCTAATTACAGCACTGGATACAGCATGTCTGCAGCATGCAGACAAGGGGTCCCCCAGCACTTGAGCAGCCCTGTACCCCGAGATAATACACTTAGAAAACTTACATGCTACAGCCACTAAGGAGGTGGCTAGGGGCTGCAGCCAAGGGCAGATTCACACCCCCTGCATGTGTAATCAGCCCACCGCTGGCAATCATTCTCTCCCTGTCTGCAGCATTTAAACAGAGTTTTTTTTTCTCTCCCGTGTAGCCCCGCCCCTCAGGGGCGGGGCTAATGGACTTTCTGGGGGAGAGAAAAAAAAACTCTGTTTAAATGCTGCAGACAGGGAGAGAATGATTGCCAGCGGTGGGCAGATTACACATGCAGGGGGTGTGAATCTGCCCTTGGCTGCAGCCCCTAGCCACCTCCTTAGTGGCTGTAGCATGTAAGTTTTCTAAGTGTATTATCTTGGGGTACAGGGTTGCTCAAGTGCTGGGGGGCCCCTTGCCTGCATGCTGCAGACATGCTGTATCCAGTGCTGTAATTAGATCACCATGCCTGGTTTGGTGACAGGTCCTCTTTAAATGAAAGCCCCCTTCTCCTAGTCATATATTCACCTTTCTGCGGCTTCAACTCTTACAAAGACCACTCCGGTCCCGTGGTGCCATCCTGTGCCCATGACTCCTGACTAGCCAGAAGTCAGAAGTTATGTCACAAACTCACAATGCATGTCTGAGAGCATGAATGAGGCCAGAACGAGGCTCCCATAGAGATTGAGTTGTGACTTCCATGAATCACTGGAGCTGCCAGCAGGTCACTTTTCTCCAAACGGACTGGAGCATCGCTGGTAAAGGATAAAGGCGGCAGTGTTGCAATAAAACAAAACGCTCTAGTAGAGCTTTAATAGAGATTAATAAGGAGTGAGAAAATAAGCCCAGAAAAACATATACCAAAGCTTTGTAATTGAGTAAGGCCGGTTTCACACATCCGTGTTACCACGGACGTGTGGAACAAGGCTGTTTGGGGGCGGGGCGTGCACACATGTGTCACAGACGTGTGACACACATGTACAGTCCGTGTGCTATCTGTGGGGCCGTGGATAGCACACGGACAGCCTGTCACCCGCATACTTACCTCCTTCCAGCGCCGTTGCTCCTCTCTCTTCCAGTCCATTCTTGGGCTCAGTGAAGTGAATATTCATGAGCCCTAATGAGCGGCACCGGAAGTGAGAGGAGCAGACACTGCTGGAGGGAGGTGAGAATGAAATTCTTTATTTTCAGGTTTTTAACTTTTGTCCGTGGTCCTTGCACACGGATGTCACAGTGTGAACATCCGTGTGCAGGACGTTTGGACGTAAATGCGGTCCGTGGTTTCACATAAAAATGGACAAGTCGCCGTGTGGCGCACACGGACACGCATGTGCTCCACACAGAGACACGGTCCGTGCGGAAACACGGACGTCTGCATGGGTCCATAGGGGATCGTGTGTCCCGTATGTTCGTGCCTCCGGCATGTGCTGGCACGGATGTGTGAAACCGGCCTAACTGAAAGCCAAGGCTGGCTTGTTGCAGACATTACTGGCTTTTAATTATTACACAATGCTTTCCACTAGAAATAATACATGTCTGGGTTACCTGGGTATTTTCTCAGACTGATGAATGCATCCAAAAAGACGATAGCACAAAACACATCAATGGTAGGATATCCAAAATGACTTTGTGCTGCACAAAATTAATATCTGCTGATTACTACCCTACTAAGAATGATAAGGCATCGACCATATGAGCACCAATGTGAGTCACGCCAACTGATACGGCGCCGCTTCTGTAACAGATACACTTATCATGTCAATCTGAGATCATTGCTGTCACATGATAAAGCTGGATGCATTTTATTAAACGATAAGAAAGAAGAAAAGTAACAAGTAACACTAACGCTTTCTCATTTGTTAGAATGGGCAATCCTCCGGCTGCAGTCACAGACATACTGAACACATTAGGCTCCATAGGAAAATCAGGACCTTGGAGAGCTGCAGAAAATCCTATAAGTACAGGCTGGCCGATACATACCAAACCCCCTAGACATAAGTGTGTTCAGCAATCACAGTATCCTACAAAGCGGTCTAATGTCAGATGTAATGATCCCCCTCCGGCACTGAGCACTTTGTCATTTAGGGCATAATGACCACTTCTGAGCCACATGGGGAAAGGTCTATTCACTAAATACAAAAACTGAAAGTGATCACCTAATACGTGTTTGGATCCAGTGGCCTGGAGTGTGATTGCCCTGTCAATGTAGGGATGAAGTGGTACATTGTATCTAATGGTGCAGACTGCGGAGGACTCCTGGCACCTGTTGATGATGGCATGGCACAATCTGGACCCCATCCTGGTGGACAAACTACGGGCATCTACCAACGTTTACTTTAATATCTCATTTATATCAATAATCATTTTTATGACAGCGATGAATTATAAATGAACTGCACAATCCATTTTGACAAGACTCCAATTGAAGTATCACAGATGTGTCTGAAGGATGATCAACCTGTGGCTGCTGTGAAGCTACAACTCCCAGTATGCTGTAGGAGCTGACATGCTGGGAGTTGTAGTTCAATTCTAGATGGACTGAGTGATTTGTCTATGAATTAGGACAATATCACCTCTTAATGAATGATGACTACGCTCCATTTATAGAATATAGGTCAGTGTTATTAAAGTGTTTCCAAGCAGACCACTAATGATCATCTTGTCCCATTTCTCCCCCATATGATATCTATCCTTCTGCTGGTGACCTCTGACCCCAGGTAGGTTACACTTTCCTTTACATAGGGGACAGGTAATCCCCAGCAGTGGGGGAGGGGAGAGGGAGCTCAGGACTTGCAGAAGTGTAGGTAGACAGCACATACAGTAAGTGAACGCCCTACAGGGATCCTGGCTGCACACACAGGCTGCAGCATCCTGTACAGTACAGCAGCTGTTCCACTGCAGGCAGCATTGTCAGTGGAAGCACAGGCAGGAGAGGGGGGCACATGATGGCAGCACAGACAGTGAGGGCACTCACCGGAGCAGGGCATCAGCAGCAGGCAGCGCCGGGCTCCATCTCTCCTCACTCCAGTCTGAGGCAGCAGAGCAGCGGGCGGAGCCTGGCTGTACACTGGGCTCCTGAATCATTCACTCAACCTGCATCACGTGACCGGCCCCACATACATAATGCATCAGCAGCACAGTGCCACCGAGGGCTGCTGCTCCATGTGTCTGTCTGGCTGTCTGTCTGTCACACTACAGTCACTAATCTGGCCTTCTCCACACCCTCATCTGTAGATCCAGGCTAGAAAAATGAAGCCCCACACTTAAAGGGAACCTGTCAGGTCATTTATGCCCCCAAACCTGGCACTACCTGTCCCTGCAGCTCCCTACTACATCCCTAATCATCCCTGTCTGTCCTAAATATGAAGTATGAATGTGGAAAAAATGCTATTTATAACTTACATTTTCCCCATTCTGAGGGCGTTCCCAGACGTGGGTGATGGATGAGCTGTCCCTCTGGGTCCATTCTTCCCCCTCGCTCCGTGCTATAATACCCCGGTGGGTGTGATAATTAATCCATGGGCTGCTCCTTCTGGGTATAACGTCGCAGTCGTGTCATTTACGGTCCTGCGTAGTGTGGGGTGTATTTGTGGCACCCCTGCTGGGGATTGCCACAGGACCCACCGGTGCAAGGAGAGAAATACACCTTGGTACACACAGCACACAACACCTTCCACCCCAGACCTGGAGGGGGAGCTCTACTTGCTGCCTTAAAGAGGACCTGTCACCAAACCAGGCATGGTGATCTAATTACAGCACTGGATGCAGCATGTCTGCAGCATGCAGACAAGGGGTCCCCCAGCACTTGAGCAGCCCTGTACCCCGAGATAATACAGTTAGAAAACTTACATGCTACAGCCACTAAGGAGGTGGCTAGGGGCTGCAGCCAAGGGCAGATTCACACCCCCTGCATGTGTAATCTGCCCACCGCTGCCAATCATTCTCTCTCTGTCTGCAGCATTTAAACAGAGTTTTTTTTCCTCTCTCCCAGAAAGTCCGATAGCCCCGCCCCCTGAGGGGCGGGGCTAAACGGGAGAGAAAAAAACTCTGTTTAAATGCTGCAGACAGGGAGAGAATGATTGGCAGCGGTGGGCAGATTACACATGCAGGGGGTGTGAATCTGCCCTTGGCTGCAGCCCCTAGCCACCTTCTTAGTGGCTGGAGCATGTAAGTTTTCTAAGTGTATTATCTCGGGGTACAGGGCTGCTCTAGTGCTGGGGGACCCCTTGTCTGCATGCTGCAGACATGCTGCATCCAGTGCTGCAATTAGATCACCATGCCTGGTTTGGTGACAGGTCTTCTTTAAGCAAGTTCCCCTAGATCCAGGCCTGAGGGGAGGAGTCTGCTCTGAGCAGTGAAGAGAGCAGTTAGTTCCAGTCAGACAGCCAAAGAGGAAGGTACTGGAAGGAGCTGGCCGCTGGGATCAAGCCGGGCCCAGGACCAGGGAACACTGACCCAACTGTGCTGCACCCTAGGGAGAGGGACAGAGGCCAGTGGGAGAAGTAGGAAGAAGGGAACAGACCTGGTTTCCCTTTTAACCCACCCGGATACCGGAGTCCGATTCTGCTAATAATCTAAAGTGTAGCAGAGAAAGCCCGGACAGACCAGGAGGATCTAATCCCCGTGAGGGAAAGAATAAGACACTCAAACCTGACCAAGTATAGGACCAGGGACCTAAGCAGAGAATAGGGATCCCCACAGCAAGGTCCTCATTGTCGGTTATGGAGTAGTACCCTGGGAGGGAGAAGGAGCTGCAAGTTCAGTTTCAGGCAGGATTTACCCCGATCACTGCACACAATAACAGAGGAGGCCTTGCAACTTTCCAAGGTGAACGTCGCAATTTGCACCGAGAACCTGGTTACTATCCTGGACTGTACCTGTTACCGGACATTAGTAAAAAGGTACTGAAACAGAGACTATTGTGTGTGTGAGTGCTTGCTTCACCACCGATGCCCGCAGCGTTCACTGCAGAGACGCTACGACGACTCCCCTCATCCACCCCCGCTGCCCTGAGATAAAGCTCCACCTGTGGGGAGCTGTACTACTCTGAGCTGCACCTCCATCACCTCAGCGGCCGGCTGCAGCGCTGGTATCCACGTTACCAGGTACCACAGGTGGCATCACGTTACCATTCCCCCATCCATCATCATCATCCCCCACCATCCCCGCCATTGAGGGTCCAGGGCACGGAACCAGGAACCGACCAGCCGTGATCCCCCATCAAAGTGACCATCTGTCCCAGTATCCAAATACCCCCTACCCTGTCGACCGACTCATATTCGTAGACTGGCCGGCTCTGGAGCATGCTCAGTGAGCATTTCGAAGCTGACCTGGCTCCAGGTTTTTGTGGGCCCCGGGCTAAACAGTCTCAGTGGGCCCCTTTAACACATACCACCATTCATAAATATAATATAATAGCTGTGAGCTGTGTATATATAATATGGAGGATGCTGCTGGGCTGTATGTATAATATAGAGGCTGCTGGGATGTATATATAATATAGAGGCTGCTGGTGGGCTGCATATATATTAGAGGCTGTGGGCTGTGTATATTTGGAGGCTATGCTGGTCTGTGTATATGTAATAAAGAGGCTCTGGGCTGTGTATATTACTTGGAGGCTGCTGGGCTGTATATATTGTTTGGAGACTATATACTAGTGTATCTCAATGAATTAGAATATCACCAAAAATCAATGGCATATTGTCATGTTTCAGGGCATTTCTGGGAGCCCTGAAACACATTGACTAATAAATGAATATTATTGTTCAATCTTTGTTTATTAAGCATAACAGAGAAAAAAGGGAACATTCATGCAGTCATAAACTGTAGAAAACATTACAAGTTATAGGCATGTCAACATTGCAACTTTTTGGTTTCCTTAGCTCTGTCAACTTAAAGGTAGTGAACAGCTATAAAACTATAGTATAAATCCTGGTAGAGTATTTTCACGAGTTCACTCAATAGTCCACAAGGTTTTGTAGCAAAACCATCAGTAGCTGGATACAGGACTCCAGCGTTATTATTCCAATCGCACTTAAGGTATTTTGGAAGTCCTCTATAGCTGTTAAACATATTAAATAAAGGAACAAACTAGTAGTCGTAGTGGAGCTGTAAGTATCTTAACCAAGTCACTCAACCCTTATCAAGAGAAGAGGGTTCAAACCTTAATGTAAATCAGAAAAACAATTAAAACATCTTAGCAAACATATTCAGCTATGAAGAACCAGAGATCATGTACAGCATACCAGGAAACATGAGAGAATAGAACAAGAAGAGCAAGAAAGAGAGCGAAAGAAGAGAAAGAAAAAAAAGGGGGGTGAGAGACCTAGGGACTGAGATAGGAGTGGATAGGTGTAGCAATAGGATATAGAAGGGGTGCCACTCTGTAGCATACTGAGCAGTCTAATTTTTGTGAAGTAGATCTATATGAGATGAGCAAAATCAGAAGAGAGTGGATTTACGTCTAGCAAGGGCAAACTCACACTATCCAGATAAAAGTTTGTTCTAGGGGTGCCCCAAATACTTTGTTAAATCTGGGAGAATCAAGAAACATGACTCCAGGTACGAAGGAACCCATCCCTGGCACCAGTCATGTCAGTAGTAAGAGCCTCCATCTTGTAAATCCGACCCATTTCTTCAAACCATTCAGTCAGTAAAGAACAATGGGGTGTCTTCCAATGTCTTGGAATGACTGCTCTAGCCGGCGTGAGGCAGAAATGGAGTATGTCCTGTTTTTGTGATTTAATGGAGCCCGGTAGTATTGATAATAGTGCTATCGTTGGTTTCTTATCTATTGTCTGCTCACTAATTAACTGATAGGCCTGAAATACTTCCTCCCAAAATGGCTGAATCTTTCCACAGCTCCACCAAATATGTAGCATAGAACCTCTTTCACTGTTACGCCTCCAGCATTCATCAGGGACAGAGGGGAAAGCAGCATGTAGGATCACCGGGCAATGATACCAACGGGATAGAATTTTGTCATTTCTTTCCTGAGCTGCACAGGCCATCGATAATCTGTGAGACAGGATGCATGCCTTCCTCCATTCTATCTCCGATATCTGCATTTCAAGATCTTCCTCCCATCTCTCAAAAAATATCAGTTTAGTTGTCTCATTCCCCAAGTTTACGATGTTGCATATCTGGGAAATAGAGTGAGCAAGCGGGGACTCAAAAGGAACCAGTCAATGCAAGGTCCGGATTATGGAAAAATGGCGTAAGGAGGCCTCTGCCTGAGGGAATGTTGCCCGGCCTAACCTCTCTATCCCAGAGCCTCAAGGTTGTTGTCAACATACAGTACCTGTCTCAAGGCCAGTCATGTCCCTTCCACAAGTGGAGATACAGGGCAAGCACCACAAGGGGGTCGCCACATCTAACTGCTCCAATGCCATCCATTGTTTAGATTTCCGAAGGTGTTGCCAGTCCAACAACTGTAACATGATGGCCGCTTTATGGTATTTTTTAAAGTTAGGGCGGCCCGACCCTCCAAGGATTGACTGGAACAGGTACAAGAATCAAGGAAGTATGTCCATTTTTTTCGCATTAATGTGACTAAACCACGACAACTTTTGTTTATCATAGGTTTTGACCAAACAGTTGGGTGAGGTCCCTAGGAACTACAAATCCCAAATATTTCAAGGTCGTGTCCTGCCATTTAAATGCTTTATCTGCTAAGTGCAATTGTTCCTCAGAGGGAAGAGAGATATTCAATGCCTCAGACTTAGTAAAATTAACCTTAAAGTTACTTAAGCCCCCCTTCACACATAGCAAGATCGCTAGCGAGATCGCTGATACGTCACAGGTTTTGTGACGTAACAGCGACCTCCCCAGCGATGTCGCTATGTGTGACGTGTAGCAGCGATCAGGCCCCTGCTGTGAGGTCGCTGATCACTGCACATGGTTCAGGACCATTTTTTGGTTCTTGGTCTCCCACTGGTCAGCACGCATCGCTGCGTGTGACAGCGAGAGGCCAGCGATCAGGGACCTCCCAGACTGGTAACCATGGTGAACACCGGGTAACTAAGCAGTGTACACTGCCTAGATACCCGGTGTTTATCATGGTCACCAGCGCTAAACGGGAGGACGCTGGTATCCATGATAAACAGCGGGTATCTAGGCAGCGAGTGCTGCCTAGATACCCGCTGTTTATCATAGTTACCAGCGTCCTCCTGTTTCCAGCAATGTGAAGGTGGCTCCCTGGTTCCTGGTCGCTGAGAAGATCTGCCTGTTTGACAGCTCCCGAGCGACCACGTAGCGACACTCCAGCGATCCCGGCCAAGTCGTTATCGCTGTCGGGATTGCTGGAGCGGTGCTCAGTGTGATGGCGCCCTAAGCCTTCCAAACTCTTCAAATTTTGTAAACAAAGAGGGGAAGGTAGTACGGGTCTGAGACAAACAAAAGTAAATCATCAGCAAATAAGGCAGTTTTGTAATGTGTCCGACCCGCCACCACCTCCCTTATATTGGGATTTCGCCTTATGGCAACTGCAAGGTGTTTCATTATGATAACATATAGCAAAGGGGATAGAGGACACTCCTGGCGTGCACCATTACGTATAGAAAAAGCAGGAGAAAGGAAGCCATTTGCGCTAACCCTTTCCTAGGAGTAGGTGTATAGGGAGGCTATCCAATTTAGGAATCTAGTCCCCAGACCGATCTACTCCAACGAAAAAAGAGAGAGAGAAGGGCGCATGTGAAGTTCCTAATGTCAGTTTTATCAGTAATATGACAGGAGGCCGAGGCCACTCACCTATTGGGGTTGTGCACCTCTGCACAACCCCAGAAAAAGCCTCCTGATACGTGGGGCCTGCTCCGTAAAGGAGCTTCTCCTCTCGGCCCGCAGTGTTTTCTCCCGCGTCTCTTCCGGTTTAGTGTCACGTGACCAAGGTTTCCGGCGACGTCACTGAAGGTCCTCAAATGTGATGCTGGGGTTTTCCAGGCAACGCCAGGTCCTTCAAGTGAGTTTTCAAAGCCCGAAGCTGCTCCTGCCGCTATCCCTCAGCGAGGGAACATGAAGTGAAGAGAAAATTAAAGCGGTCTTATTAGGCGTGATAGGGCAATGGGAAAAAAGTTAGGACACTCCAGGAGTGTAATTAACAGACCCTTATTAGCCCTTTACTGGCCCACGTGTTTCGACAGTGTACTGTCTTTCTCAGGTGGGGTCTGAGGAAGACAGTACACTGTCAAAATGCGTTCTGGCCCAGTGAAGGGCTAATAAAGCTCTGTTAATTACACTCCTGGAGTGTCCTAACTTTTTTCCCATTGCCCTAGTGCTCCTAATAAGACCGCTTTGATCTGCTCCAACGAGGCCTTCATAAATTTCCAGCTGACCCGGTGAAAGGCCTTCTCCGCATCCACGGAAAGTAAACACATGGGAGTGGATTGGGCCCTCGACCGAGCCATGACTAGTAGTAGTTTATTAGTGTTGTCCGTAGCCTCTCTTCCTTTATCAAATCCCACCTAGTCATTATGGATAATTCCAGGAAGGAGGACTGCCAACCTAGTTGCTAGGATTTTAGAAAATAAATTGATATCGATGTTAAGATATAGGTCTGTAGTTAGCAGGATCTGTGTGATCTTTTCCTGGCTTAGGGACAACACTAATATGAGCCTCTAATGATTGGGGAGTCCAAAAGGATTCAAGCGAAATCGCATTGAAAACCCTCTTCAGAAAAAGCGCAATCTGGGGGCTAAATTGCTTAAAGAATTTAGAGGTAAAGCCGTCTGGTCCTGGTCATTTCCAGAGAACCCTTAATGGCGTCCAAGACCTCTGCCTCAGAAAACTCAGCTTCCAAGGAGTCAGCATCCAATGGGGCAAGGGCCAGCAATGCTGTATCATTTACATATGTCCTGATCTTGTTCTGAACCAGTTGTGGATCCATGTCATCATATCGGCCTTTGATGTTATAGAGGTTACTATAGAATTTTTTTTGGAAAACATTCAGAATCTCATCAGGGTTTTGAGTTAGTACCCCACCTGGCTTTTTGAGTTGAGGAATATGACCTGGATTTCCCCTGGGGTGGAGCATACTGGCTAAGGGCCACTTGTCCCCATATTCATATAGGAATCTATATGATCTTGCCTTAGCCTCTCATACAGCCAGATCAGAATATCCCACACACTACACTGATGGGGGCAGTTACCCCGAAATGCAGTATCTGTAGTTTGGGGTTCTGATCTGGCACAAATCCTTTGTCATATTAAAAGGCTTGTTAAAGAGTCGACTATGACTTTGAGTATTGCTACCTAAAGGTGGCGCTAGAGTTCATCTACTTCTTCATCGAAGTGACTATTTGCGTGTAGGAATGTATGAAGTCTCACTCTCTGACGTAGGCATTTCTGGTCTAGAATGGCTCTCAATTCCTCTCTGTTCTTTATAAGTTCAGCTAAGGTTTTTGAGAAAGAGAGCGTTTATGCAAGCACTCCAAATCAGAAATTGTCTTCAACAACGACACCACCTGCTCGGCTTTTTCTTTCTTCAAATGAGCTCCATGTTTCATGAATGGTAAATTTGTTAGAGGCCAAGCGCATACTCTAGAGATACTAGGCGCGGTTAATTAAGTAGTAGTGTTGTCCCAGAATGCATTTTGTATCTTATCGTATGGAGATATTTAGAAAATAACTTTGGAGGAATCTTAAATGGGTTTAACCTATTTGGGAAGTAATTACAATACATAGGTGCAGGGGCATAACTACAGCAGGTGCTGGGGTTGCGATCGCACCCGGGCCCTGCAGCCTATGGGGGCTCTAAAGTCACTTTGGCCCATAGAAAAAGACATAAGACTATTAAAGATTTGCAATAAATGGGGTTCCTGTTGGAGCTTTCACATCGGGGCCCCAGTATCTGAAGTTACGCCACTGCATAGGTGGACTACGGACGGCAACACCTAGGCCTCAAAACAGCGACTCTCCCATATTCACAAAGCTAGCTCCAATGTACAACTAAAACATTGTATATCGTTTTTTGTATATCTAAAGATACACACTTATTTTTTAGGCAAAAAATATCTATTCTGAACAGCTAAATCACAGGAATCTATAGCAATCAATCAGAGAAGAAGGAAATTGCTTTATAAGTGCCACTCTAACGTATTACAAAGATAAAGGGAACACTTCAACATTACATTGTGTTGTTAAATGTTCCCTTTATTATTTTGAGCAGTATATATCGTTTTCAAACATAAGTAAGCTATCAACAATATATTTACTCTGGCACCAGATGTAATTTTCTCAACCTTTATAGGTACACCTAAAACTAACAGTAGAGTTTGCTAAACCTTATATAGCATCAAGACGAATAATCTACAATTATATTTACAGAAGGTAAAACATTTATTCTAGATATACCAGCAGCATTTTCGGGACTGATACTTACGGTAATATTATCCTATCCATTATAGATAACAGATATCCAAATTTTACACCCGGAACGAGTAACCTCTGCGACACAATACAGCATCTAAAGCAATTAAGGTAAAATACCAATTGCATATAACACATGTGCACATAGATACACCTTCTACAATAGCCTGACAATTTACGTTATTTATCCCAGCAGTCAATGAGAGTACATAAGTAACTATGCAGGTAGAGCCAAATGAAGGAAATTCATGCAAATTGGCATCAACCACCAAGCATAGAATACTCCCAAATCCATTTACAAGGTAAATAGCATAGAATATTAGACGCTTGAAGATAATTGTAAAAATGAATGTACTCACACAGTAATTTTTTCTAGGTATCCTCGTGTAGAAAGTACTGACATTACAGCCATCAGAACATTATACACCATCTACAGTATACCAATTCCGGCAACCTCGTGAAATAAGGTAAAAGTTCTACCAAAGGTATCAACACCACAATTTAAAGGCAGGATTATCATTCACATATTAAAGATTTATATTCTATATTTTCAGGTCCACTAGACACCTATTCCAATAAGGCGGAATATCTCCAAAGATAAGCACCACCAGTATTGATATCAACGATGACCACACTTCCGAATTGTCCATAGAAATGACACCATCAATTTTGAATATATTTTTTATCTGGAGTCTTGTTCCATTCTTTATTAACTAGTATATATTTTATGTTTTAGTGAGTGATAAATAAGCATCCTTTTTAAGGGTTAAATGCATCAGTAATTGTTATAGTCAATTCTTTATTGAATTTGGGAGGTATAGTGCAGCACTGGGTCCCCATTCTCTTATACAGAAAATGTATCCCTAAATAACAGGAAGTCACACACGATCCCCCCCACCAAGACCTACTAGCAGCAGCAAACCATAATTACCTTACCCATCCAGCTGTGCTCCAGTGTCAACCCAATTTAGAAATAAGCTCTGTTTGTAATGACTTACACTTTGTTTGTAAAGACTTATATATGTGTTGTACTTAATATATTGAATGACTGAAAAAATTAGCTTTTTGATGATATTGAGATGCACTTGTATATAGTATATCCGTGATTCACATTATCTTAAAGGGATCCTGTCACCTCCAAAACGCCTCCTAAGCTATCAAAACATGTCCCTGCAGCATCCCATCACTAATCTCACACTTCTTTTGGCTCAGAAAAGCATCTTGTGAAAGTGCAGAAAAACATTTTCTAACTTACTCATTAGCGATGTTAATGAGCTGGGGCTATATTCTTTAGTCCCTAGGACGTGCCATCTTCGTCATAAAATCACGCCCTAATAGGCATGATCTTCTATTCATATTCTATTCAGCGCCTCCCTGTTCTCCTGTTCTCCTGATGAAGCTTCGTTTCATGGAGGGGACAGAGGCTGTGGCAGTGACCGAAGTCCCTGCCCTTTGATGACATTTTGTTTGAGTATCCCAGCATGCACTACAGTTGCAGTTTGGGTGGTTAGGGATGGAGATGGAGTTTTTAATGCAAGTATATTAGAAAATAGTTTAGTTTATGGCACTAAATAGATAGGAATTTGGATCACCCCTTTAAGTGATAAGTAGAAGAAAAAAAAGGAAATTTAGATTACATGGTATATTTATTATTTGATTGGCTACAGATAATTATTCATTAATTCTGAAACATTTTTATTCCGCAGTATAAATATAGAAAAAGTGTATTGGATGGGAAATAAACAATTTCCACAATGCAGACAGTATGTGTCCCACACACATTCTCTCTGTCTGACTTTGAGGAAACTGATTGGGGCTATTTAGTCTGTAGAAGGTAGACTATTTTATTATTTTATGATCAACTTAACTGCAAAGCGAAAAATAGTATCGACTGGATGAAATATCATTGCAATTCATTTTACCCCAAGGCAAGAGGAAGAAGCTATATCTGGCACTTTTCATCTAATTCTCTACAAATCGCTTTCATAACTTTCCATCACACTTCTGGAGAGGTTGAATGAGCCATATCAAAGGTCATTAATTCTACTCTTTAAAAGAATAAATAAATAATATTTTTACAGGATTTCTCATATTTGAAATACAGTATATATCAATCCTTCTATCAGTCCCTCTATCTATCTATCTATGTACAGTTCAAAAGAGGATCACAGCACTTCTTTCTCAAGCAAGGGTTGTTTAATCCAGCTCAGGCATATATGGCGAAGTTTCGAGCCATACCAGCTCTTTATCCAGCAACCACATAACAATTAAATCAATCTTTTATACACCTCTAGCCTCTTGCATCATTTCCTTACATATAATTTGCATAAATACATATCACTAATGATACCCACAACCTAATTAACCCATGTGTAAATGCACATAAAATATGTGTTTTATAATTATCATTCCGTAGGGGTCTAACAACTGCTTTCACTGATATATAACGATTCTTTTATAGTTCAGATCACATTTCAGATTATATCAAACATTATTAGACAGTATAGAACAGTATGGGAGCAGCTCACCGGGTTCCTGTATATCAGCATGTGCCTACAGCGTCCCGAAAGAAGTCTCTACAGTGTGGGGAATACTACGCCCCCACCCTCGTCGGCATGGGAACCGCGCCGACGTGCGTCATGACGTCACCGCGTCCGCGCATGCGCACTATTCCAATCTTGTCATTCTCCATCTTTGTTGGGGCGCCCCATAGCATATTAATGACTATGTTCCGCCCTTTGTGTCTTTACATTATATAAAGTGCCTAGTGTTTAGAAAGTGCTCCATTTGTGATAAATACTTAGGGCAGTGATGGCGAACCTATGACACGCGTGTCAGCACTGACACGCGTAGCCATTTTCAGTGACACGCGGCCGGCCGGAGAAACTAGACTCGCTATTTGGATAAAAACCACAGACACGGACACAGCAGCAAAAAACTGTTGCGAGTCGGGTTTCCAAAACGGCAATGCGAGCTATTACGCTTGACTCGTCTAGTCTACTCGTTGCGAGTCTAGCGAGTCCAATGTTAATGAATGGGGAATCGAGTCTAATTACTCGATTCCCCATTCATTAACATTGGACTCGCTAGACTCGCAACGAGTAGACTAGAGTCAAGCGATTCCGAGTTAGGACTCGCCCATCACTAACTACAGATGAGGAAAAAAAAATGTGCTGGAGGACTGTAGGCCAGGACAGCAGAGCTCCGGCACAGAGCGTCTAGTCCTGGGACTTCCGGTAAGCGGAACTTCTGGCTGGCGCAGCAGGGAGCAGCGGAGCGCTGTGGGGGACGCATATCTGAGGCCCTGTGATCGCTGTCTGGAGGTCCAGTGATTACTACAGCAACCATCCTCGAGTCCAGTGAAAGGTTCTGGGCAGAATCTGGGCTGGGTGTCATGAATGTGTGATTGGCCATTACTGAGATAAGTGAGGGGGAGGCTGGAAGAGGCCTGTGCTATGGGTGCCGTTTCCCGCCATTAATTTACATAAGGAACGCCATCTTGCAGCATACAGACTCCATTTCATCCTATTAATCTCTATTTCTGCTTATTAACTCTGCCCTTTCCTAAAAGACAGTTAACCCCTAATTGCCTGCAGGGCTGTCTATAAATCTTCTGTCACTGCCCCTCTGATGGAGAAGCCAAAAAAACCAAGGTTAAGTAAAGGAAGTGGTAGTAGCAGTAGCCGACCCTTTCAAGAGACATGGACTGAGATGTATGGCATTATAGAAAAAAATGGCAGATCATTTTGCGTTCTATGTAGTGAAACGGTAGTAAGCAGAACGTGGAATATAAATAGACATTTTGAAACTACTCATTCCCAGCTCTTGAAAAAAAGTGAGGATGAAAGGAAGGAATACATTTCCAGGCAGCTACAACTTCATAAGAGCCAATCTAATTCCATCCTTAAATTTGTAAAAAGCTCTACAAATTTAACATCTGCAAGTCTGAGCATTGCTCACTCCATAGCTCAGCATGGAAAAGCCCTCAGTGAGGGAGAATTTATTAAAGAAACTCTCTTAAGATGTGCACCAGTTCTATTTCACGATATGCAGAATAAAGATGCAATTAGTAAGAGAATATCTGAGTTACCACTCAGTAGAAATATCATAAAAGACCGAATAATGAGACTGAACACAAACGTACAACATCAATTAAAGGAAGACATAAGTAATTGTAAATATTTTTCGATCTCTCTTGATGAAACTACTGATGTCACATCACATGCACAGTTGGCCATTATTGGTCGATATTCTGATGGTCTCACAATGAGAGAAGAGTTGATAAAGTTAGTATCAGTGCCAACAAGTACATCAGGAAGCGAAATATGTAAGGTTGTTAAACAAACATTCTGTGACCTAAGCATTGATATCTCTAAAGTTGTGTCAGTGACGACAGACGGGGCACCAAACATGGTGGGGAAAAAAGTTGGATTTGTTACATTGGTTACAGAAGCTATTGGACACCCGATTGTGCCTTTTCATTGTATTATCCATCAGGAGGCTTTATGTGCCAAGGCAGGATTCACTGACTTAAACGACTTAATGTCAGTTGTTACAAAAATAGTTAATTTAATAGCTGCTCGCCCCCTTCACAAGAGAGAATTTTCTGCACTTTTACTGGAGGTTGATTCCACCTACAGTGGACTGCTGATGTACAATAATGTAAGATGGCTGAGCCGAGGCAAAGTTCTTGAGCGCTTTGTGGAGTGCTTTGAAGAAATTAAGGTATTTCTTGAGGATAAGGATCTGGGAAACTTTCCTCAGCTCTATGATTATCAGTGGGTCAACACCCTGATGTTTTTTACAGATCTCTCTGTTCATATTAATGAACTGAACTTAAAGCTACAAGGTTTTGGCAAAAGTATTGACGTTATGTTTGGATACATAAAAGCTTTTGAAAGTAAACTTAAAATTTTCAAGCGAGATGTAGAAACTAAAACTTATAAGTATTTTCCTCGAGTAACAAAGTATTTTGAGAAGGCCAGTGCAGCTGTACAAAATGAAATGGAGCCCTTGCATCTAAAGTACCAGCATGTTTTAGACTCCTTACTTGACCAGTTCAGTGATAGATTTAATCAATTTAGAAGCCTAGAACAGACCATGAAAATAATTAAGTATCCTGATGTAGTAGTCTACAGTAGTTTGGAATTAAATGGTTTCCAATGGATACAAATTGATGATTTGGAGATGCAACTTGCAGAATTTCAGGACAGCATCTGGGGTCAGGTGTTTGTTGATTTGAGGTCAAAGCTTGAGAATCTAGAAAGGTGCCGCTTGGAGAATCAAGAGGAGTGCCACTATGAACAGGAAATTTGGAGTGCCTGGAATCGGTTACCAGACACTTTTAGCACCCTGAAAAATATAGCAATGGCTTTACTTACTATTTTTCCCTCTACGTACTTCTGTGAGACCTTATTCTCAGCATTAAATAATATCAAAACCAACAAAAGAAACAGATTGACAGATAACCTTAGTAGCGCTTGCTTGGCCTTGAAGTGTACAAAATACCAACCTTCAATTGAAGATTTAGCCAATGAAATTCAGCAACAAAAAAGTCACTAAATCAGTGATGGCGAACCTGTGGCAGTCCAGCTGTTGCTGTTGCTGTTGCTGGACTGCCACAGGTTCGCCATCACCGGAAGAATTCCCCCTCCCCCTCACTTATCTGACTTAGTTCATGACACCCCACACAAGTGAAATAACAGCAAGACCAACAAAAGAAACCAACTGACAGATTAACAAAGAAGTCACTAAGCAGGTAAGTTAAAGAATTATACATATTTGTTATTTACACTATAAATATCGTAAAATTAGGGTTTTTTTTTCTCAAGGTGACACACCTGCCGAGTTATGCTCGGTTTTTTGGCGAATTTTGACACACCAAGCTCAAAAGGTTGCCCATCACTGACTTAGGGTATGTGCCCACAGGAAGGTTTAACGTCGGTTTAGCAGCGAAAACCGCCGGCGGTTTAGCATACGTTTTATTTAAATTTATGTAAATCCTAAGCAGGACTTACATGTAACCCTATGTAATTTAGAAACCGCTGTGCACACATAGTCGGTTTATGTGAGCGGATCTGCCCGCGGTTGAGCGGTTTCCCAGCGGTTTAGCAGCATACAGCATGTCAATTCTTCTCAGCGGTTTTTGATCGGTTCCATGAACAAAATCCTCCATAGAAAACCGCCGGAAAAAACGCTGGAAAAACCGACTGAAAAACGCTGTGCACACGCTGAAAAAAACCGCCGGAAAACCGCCGGAAAACAGCTGTAGACTTCAGAGCTCAGAACTGATAATTTCCAGCGGTTTACTGACGGTTTGAACGCCACTAAACCTTCCTGTGGGCACATACCCTAAGTCTTAAAGTGCTTATATCTTATCTATTAGGTACTTAATCACTTATGAGGACAAAAGTCCCAGGTTTTGTGCAAAAATGCTAACTTTACATGACCTTCTTCTATAGGGTACATGTTCAGTTACCTTTTAACCCTTCACTATCACCTCCAAACTTGGATTTCAAGTATTTCTTCAACTGGATCAAACCTTTCTGTTTTCTAGCATATACTCTTTACTAGTTAAGGGTATTTTTGGGGTTATCCTGCTATCATGTACTTCCCTCACCGGTCCCTGTGTGTCTAAGTGCTTACCTACATTTTGTGATATATCTCATGTTCCCATTTAAAAAACCTATCTTTTTTAAAAAAATCTCTTATAAATTTTTTTTTTTTAATAAAAAACAAGACTAGTTAATGCGCAATGTGGTGCGTGATTACCATACAGTGCTCCCTATATCGCCGCTCCCATTCCTTCAGTACTGAGTGGAATCTATTATCCTTAATTAGACCTCCTTCTGATTTCTGTGTCTTCCCATGGTTCTATAAAACAATTAAAAAAAGACACAGAAATCAGAAGGAGGTCTAATTAACGATAAGACACAGAAATCAGATCATTTTTCGATCGGTGATCTCCCGCTGGCCAGGCTGCATTGCTGTGTGTGACAGGCAGACTTACCAGCGAACCCCAATCTGCACCCGAGACCCCGAACGATTCCAACGACCGTAGGGTGTCGGCACATCGCTTGGTGATCGCTGGTAAGTCTGCCTGTGTGGCATCTCACCAGCGATCACATAGCGATGTTCCAGCGATTCCGGCCAGGTCGGATCATTGATGGGATCGCTGGAAAATCGCTACGTGTAACGGAGCCCTTAAAAGTGCTGGAAAACCATTTGGGGTTGTAGGATACGGAAGATAAAAGAGTTGTTTGCATTGAATAGAAAAAAAGGATGCACTCCCTGGAGGTGAACTTTATTCACAGTTGTGCACATGTGACATGTGGGCAGGCCACATGGTGCGGGCTGAATCCGTAGAAGTTCAATTGAGCAAAACATGCCCGCACCCTGCAGCCTGCCCGCATGTCACCTGTGGACAACTGTGAATAAAGATTTCAAGTCCACCCGCTGTGAGTGCATCTTTTCTTTTCTATTCAATGCAACTAACATACTGTGGCACACGGGATTGTACCTCCACAGGGTGGTGAAGAAGCCAACACTCCCTCCCCTTATGGGAATAAGGTACATACTCTGTGGTCTGGAAGAGTAATGCGGGTCTCTTTCTATTATTGCTGCGATACAAGAGTTGTGAAGTAGGTCTGTTTAGCAGAGGTGAGAGCTGATTTGAAAGTGAGTGTTGCTTGTTTAAATGCAGTGAAGTCATCTTGCAAGTGTCTTATCTTCTAATGCTGCTCCGCAACTCTAGACAATTGCCAAAACTCTTTGGTGAGGTTATTGTACCAGAATTGTCTATTAATTTGTCACACTTTGCCATTGTGACGACCATCCGCTGTGAGGCTGAGCTGCTGGTAGGCAGCACCCCAAGAAACCCCGAGACCCTTAACCCCTATATAGGGATCTGGAATTACAGCGAAGCCCAGGGGGTAGCTCCTATAGCAACAGAGCAGGGAAGGTCACCAGGGAAAAAATCAAGACCCGAAAAACAAAGTCAGAAGTCCGAGTCAAAACCGAGAGGGCAGCGAAGGTACAAAATCATCAGGCAGTAGCAGAGTCAAAAATCCAGGCAAGGGTCAAGGGCAAAAACCAAGAGGGCAGCTGAGGTACAAAATCGATAGGCAGAGGCAGAGTCAGAAATCCAGGCAAGGGTCAAACACACAACTACACACACTATATCACTTAGGGAACCAAAACTATATCTGGCGGCCTGCAAGACATTCTCCAATGTATTTGAAGGGCGCGGATACATCCCATAGGCTGGAGCTCACAGCCTGATGACCTCATCCGGACCACCCCTAGAACCAGGCCAGATGGAGATGCACGACTGGCTCCACCCACCCCACCTCTGACAGGAGAACACAGGCTGCGCCTAACGGACACCTCTGCAGGGCCCGCTCCTCTGCGACCAACACCACCCAGAGGGGAAACACAGCGGCGCTCAGCAACAGAGGTAGACGTCGTGGAAGCAGTTCCATATGAGGACAAGGCCCTCCCAGCGGCCGAGGCGGGAACACCAGCCACCGAGTCCAATGGCGATGTGACAGTACCCCCCCCTCTATGAGGGGCCTCCGGACCCACAAAACCTGGTTTATTGGGATGAAGAAGATGAAACCTCCTGATCAAACCCTTGGCATGGATATTACTGGCAGGCACCCAGGACCTCTCCTCCGGACCATAGCCCTTCCAATGTACCAGATACTGCACGGATCCTCTCACTAAACGGGAATCAAGGATCCGTTGAACTTCGTATTCCACGGCACCCCCGACCAAGACTGGAGGAGGAGGGGACCGGACAGGACGAATCGGAGATCGGTACAATTTGAGAAGGAATTTATGGAATACATTGGGCAGTTTGAATGATTGAGGGAGCTTCAGACGAAAGGCTACAGGGTTAATCACGTCAATTATTTCATACGGACCAATAAACCTGGGACCTAGTTTGGCAGACGGCACTTTGAGCTTGATATTTTTCGTAGACAACCAAACTTTGTCCCCAACTCCCAGGTCTGGACCCTTGGAGCGCCGTTTATTAGCAGAAGATGCCTGCCTAGTCTGAGCCCCCTTTAAGTTTTTGTTCACTTCAGACCAGATAGTCTTTAACTGATCTACGGACCTTTCTACCCCAGGGACGTCAGAAAGCCTAGAAGAAAATGAACAAAAGCGCGGGTGTAGCCCATGATTACAGTAGAAAGGGGTGGTCTTGATGGACTCCTGGTACTGGTTATTCATGGCAAATTCCGCTAGTGGCAGATGTTCCACCCAATCAGATTGATGCTCAGAGACATAACAACGTAGATATTGTTCGAGAGCTTGATTAGCGCGCTCGGTTTGACCATTGGTTTTAGGGTGATAGGCAGAAGAAAAGGAATAGTCAATTCCAATCCGTTTACAGAATGCCCTCCAAAACTTAGAAACGAACTGGGTGCCCCTGTCAGAAACAATATTCACAGGAACACCATGCAATCGCACAACATGATTAATAAATACTTTGCTCAGGGTCTCGGAATTAGGTAACCCGGACAGTGGAACAAAATGACACTGCTTGCTGAATCTGTCTACCACTACCCAGATACAAGTCTTCCCTTCTGAGAGTGGCAGGTCAGTAATAAAGTCCATGGAGATATGAGTCCAAGGACCCTCAAGGGTAGGCAAGGACTGGAGCAACCCGGCAGGGCGGTTGCCGGGAGACTTAGCGCGAGCACAGGTTTCACAAGCCAGTACATATTCCTTACAGTCCTTTACTATGGTTGGCCACCACAAACTCCTGGTTACCAGTCTGATGGTGTTATTGATACCAGGATGCCCTGCGAGGACGGAATCATGAGATTCCTTAAGGACTTGGAGGCGGAATTTGGCAGGGACGAATAGTTTCTGGGCAGGAGTAGTGTCAGGGGCCTGTTCTGGAGATCTACGAATCTCTTCCAGAAGGTCCAAAGACACAGCCGAGACAACAATCCCCTTGGCTAAAATGGGAGTCGGTTCCACGTCCTCGACCTGTAATAGGCAAAAACTTCGAGACAGGCATCAGCCCTCACATTTTTAGTACCCGGTCTGAAAGTGATAACAAAATTGAATCTGGAGAAGAACAAAGCCCACCTAGCCTGTCTAGGATTCAGTCTTTTCGCCGACTCCAAATAGGTTAGATTTTTGTGATTAGTAATAACGGTAATCCTATGTTTGGCGCCTTCGAGGAAGTGGCGCCATTCCTCGAAGACCCATTTGATTGCCAACAATTCCCGATTACCTACATCATAATTCATCTCTGTAGAGGAAAATTTTCGGGAAAAGAAGGCACACGGACGAAGCTGAGTGAGAGATGCGGTGCCTTGTGATAGCACTGCTCCCACTCCAACTTCAGAGGCATCTACCTCTACAATGAAAGGGCGGTCGAAGTCAGGCTGCACCAATATTGGGTCCGCGGAGAAACACTCTTTTAACTTAGAAAATGCATGAACGGCTTCAGGCTTCCAATTAACCACATCCGCCCCTTTCCGTGTCAAATCAGTGAGTGGTTTGGCTATCTCTGAAAACCCTTTAATAAATTTACGATAATAGTTAGCGAAACCCAAAAATCGCTGCAGTGCCTTTAGAGACTTGGGTTGTACCCATTCCTTAATGGGTTTAATTTTGGAAGGATCCATGCGAAAACCTTTCGCCGATATAATATACCCCAAAACATTTATCTCCTCCTCCATGAAGACACATTTCTCTAATTTGGCGAATAGAGAATGCTCTCTGAGTCTCTGAAACACAGTACGAACATGTCGGACGTGCGACCAAAGACCAGGAGAAAAAAACAGAATGTCGTCCAAATAAACGACCACATATACACCACTGATATCTCTGAAAATATCATTGACAAAATTCTGAAACACTGCAGGTGCATTACCTAACCCGAACGGCATTACAGATACTCAAAATGGCCGAGAGGCGTGTTGAACGCGGTCTTCCACTCATCTCCTTCTTTTATACGGACCAGGTTATATGCTCCCCTGAGGTCCAGTTTGGTGAAATACTTGGCTCCCAACAGCTGATTATAAAGATCAGGGATGAGTGGAAGAGGATACTGGTTTTTCACAGTGATCGCGTTTAATTCGCGGTAATCAATGCAAGGTCTGAGGCTGCCATCTTTCTTTCCCACAAAAAAGAAATCAGCCCCTACTGGTGGGGTGGACGGTCTAATATACCCCTTTCTCAGACTGTCTGCTATGTATTCATTCATACCCTGACGTTCAGGACCAGAGAGGTTAAATATTCTCCCCTTTGGGAGACGAGAAGCAGGTATCAAATCTATGGAGCAATCATACTTTCTGTGAGGGGGTAATTTCTCTGATTCCTGAATAGAAAACACATCCTCAAAATCTCTAAAGGCATATGGTACAAATGGAGGAGTCTTGACCTTCACCTGGTTCCTGACACTTTGGGCTCCAGCGCACGATGTCACCCAAGTGCCAGTCTATGACAGGGTTATGTTTGCGTAACCATGGCATGCCCAGGATTACGGCAGATGATAAATTATTGATAGCAAAAAATGACACATTTTCAGCATGTAACGACCCCACCAGCATTGACACTTCCTCAGTGACCAATTCCACTCCACCTTGGATGATCGGAGTGCCATTAACTGCAGTGGTTCTAATGGGGGCATTAAGCTTTAGTAGTGGTACACCTAGATTTCTTGCTACCTGGAGATCTATGAAATTCCCCTCTGAGCCACTGTCTACATAAGCCTCTAAACACACAGATTTCTTAAGGTAAGTCAAAACAATAGGTAACAAGACTTTGGCCACATCTGCGGGCCATACTACCTTGGCACCTGGGCAGGCAGAGCCAGAACCACCCAGGTGCTGACATCCAGGGAACGAGGCCTCCTGATTTCCAGTGTTCCTGCAGAGGACTCCAGATTGTGGCTTGGACAGCATGTTGGTCTAAGACGATGGGAGTGTTCCTCCACAGGACTGAGAAGCTGGACACAGGTGCTTTGAGGGAGCAATCAGCAGACACAGCTCAGAGTAAAGAAAAAAAAAACCATTGGGAAAAGGAGAGGAAAAGAAAAAAAAAAGGTAAAAGGAATGCTTTATATATAGTCTATCTATATATATAAAGAATGGTATGGCCAGATATAATGTGACAACCATCCGCTGTGAGGCCGAGCTGCTGGTAGGCAGCACCCCGAGAAACCCCGAGACCCTTGACCCCTATACAGGGATCTGGAATTACAGCGAAGCCCAGGGGGTAGCTGCCTATAGCAACAGAGCAGGGAAGGTCGCCAGGGAAAAAATCAAGACCCGAAAAACAAAGTCAGAAGTCCGAGTCAAAACCGAGAGGGCAGCGAAGGTACAAAATCATCAGGCAGTAGCAGAGTCAAAAATCCAGGCAAGGGTCAAGGGCAAAAACCAAGAGGGCAGCTGAGGTACAAAATCGATAGGCAGACGCAGAGTCAGAAATCCAGGCAAGGGTCAAACACACAACTACACACACTATATCACTTAGGGAACCAAAACTATATCTGGCGGCCTGCAAGACATTCTCCAATGTATTTGAAGGGCGCGGTTACCTCCCATAGGCTGGAGCTCACAGCCTGATGACCTCATCCGGACCGCCCCTAGAACCAGGCCAGATGGAGATGCACGAAGGCTCCACCCACCCCACCTCTGACAGAAGAACACAGGCTGCGCCTAACGGACACCTCTGCAGGGCCCGCTCCTCTGCGACCAACACCACCCAGAGGGGAAACACAGCGGCGCTCAGCAACAGAGGCAGACGTCGTGGAAGCAGTTCCATATGAGGACAAGGCCCTCCTATCACCGGCGCCACCAGCCGAAGAAATCCGGCTCTTCCCAGCGGCCGAGGCAGGAACACCAACCACCGAGTCCAATGGCGATGTGACAGTCATGCACGAGATTGGCGACCGTATCAATAGCTGATGTGAGGGTGGCATTGTAGAAAGCGGTGGCCCAGACTGTGCCATGGAGTGAAAATATGGAGGACAGAGGTAGAAGAGAGTCAGAGAGTGTGTGAAACTCTAGATGTGCAAGGTTTCTGCGAGGGTATGCTAGTTGTTGGCATGGGTGGCAGATGTTGAGGACAAGGATGAGAAAGTGAGTAGATGGAGGAGAGGGGAGGTTGTGAGCTTAGACAGAGGTGGGGGAAGATAAGGTCTAATGTTTGTCCCTCCGTGTGGGTGACTGTGGATGACCACTGAGTAAGTCCAAAGGATGACGTAAGCAATAGGAGTTTGAAGGCTGCCAGCTGGCATGTGTCAGTAGGGATATTGAAGTCACGCATGATGATGGTGAGAATGTCAGCAGAGAGGAAGTGAACAAGCAAGGTGGAAAATTGGTCAATAAAGGTGGTGGTCGGTATTTGTCTGCAATTGGAGACTAGATGGAGAGTAGATACGGACAGAGTGCACTTTGAAAGAAGGGAGGATAAGGGAGGGTGGAGGTTGGATTGGGTTGAAGGTACTGTTGGTGGAAAGGAGAAAACCCACTCCTTCACCATGTCTGTCACTAGGTCAAGGAGTGTGGATAATGTGGAGGCCGACTTAACAGCGCAGCAGGGGAGGCAGTGTCGGAGGGTGTCAGCTATGTCTCAGTGAGGTCTACAAGGGAATGGTTGCAAGAGCTAAAGAAAGAGGTCTTGGATCACATGGAGCTTTTTGCAGATGGAGCAGGTGTTCCAGAGTGCACCAGAGAGAAGGAGCAGGGTGGGCTTCAAGGGCATGTGGTTTACATTAGAGAGATTGTGGTAGTTTTTATTAGTATGAGGGCAATAGGACGGGGAAGTAGTGGGAAGTATCAGGTGGGGGAGGGGCAAAATTGGGATATATATCACCAGCAGTGAGAAGAAGCAAAGAAAGGGAGAACAGTTGGAAGAAGTAGAGTGGCTGGCTTGTTTTATGTTTTAGTAGACGAGGTCTGCAGATGAGGTGAGGTGGTGGGTAGGAGGGAATGGGAGACAATTATTATGTGGTTAGAGTGTGCTGGGGTTTGGAGATAGTGAAGGAGAGTGAGGATTAGCGGAGAAAAACTGTGAGGGCATGTGAAAGCATGGGGAAAGGGCAAGTGTGAGAAAAGAAAGGCAAGTGTAATTAGTAAACAGTGGTAACTTTTACCTTCTGGTAATTACGGTACTTGGCTATTTTTGATGTATTTCTACTGCACGAGTGTAAATATAATTTCATTGAAAAAAAAACAAACAAAAAACCAATACTGCACTGGTTGTTAATGATGGGTCACAAAACAGCTAATATAATATTTTTTTGTGCCATATGAATTTTCTCAACTTTTTTGTGCTTTTTTAAAAAGTGGCTCAGTGGATGTGTCCAGAGTCTTCCAGCACTTTGTGGGTGTGGCCAGCATCTGTCAGCACTGTTTGGGCATTGCCAGCTTCTGGCAGCACTGTGTGGGCGTGGATAGAGTTTGCCAACACTGTGAGTGACACGCCCACTCCAGGGTCGGGGAAGACTCAGGAATCGGGCAGTTACTAACTGTTCTCTCTTCTTCACTTCTCGGTTCCTTTCACGGGGACAAATGGGAAGGCCGAGACCCAGTACCGTGACCCTGGCTGTGTCATTTAAAATAAAAGGGAAATGATGACAGGGAAAGTCTGAGGGGATAAGGAGTATCCATGACACCACCTGCGGTATGCAGACAGGGTGGCCGTCACTGCTTCAGAACCTCTTGGGACGATGGCCGGGTGCCAGGATGGTGTCACTCCTCGCAAGTGGAGCGTAGTCCCCAGGGCAGTGGAGTGGTGTCCCCCCGGCTCATGCCTTGGCAAATGTTTACTCCGTCAACAGTACCCTCGGTGTCTCGGGTGGCCCCTGCGGCCAATGGACGCCGCAAATAAAAGTCTCACACACCACAGCTGCAGTTCCGTTACTTTTACTCAGGTGTTAAAACATGGCTGCCGGGTACGTTCCTTGCCACTCTCCGGTACAGCTCTTTCTCCAGAGCCAGGTTAGCACAGTCAAGCCACGGTTGGTGCCCTTTCCTTCCTCTCTAGGTGTCTCAGTCTCTGGTGGTTTTCCTCTGTCTCAGCGCTATAAGGGGTAGTTCTCCTCTGAAGCAAGTGGGTCGTCGATATGCTCCCCAGGCTCTCAACGCTCTCCCGCAGCACAGAGCTCAAGTACTGATGGCAACGGGTGCTGTTGTGTCCCGGGGGCCATTAGGTTCCTCTCCCAGCCACTGCTCCCTAGTTCAGCCACCTTCCCCAAGATGTGTCGGGTGTTCGGCTACAGCTCCTGTTAGAAGTCAGGGGCCTCCGAATTTACGGCTCGGGCATGAAGTATCTGCACCGTGGTCAGGGCCGGATCTCTGTGTCATCCACCAAGCCCTCTGTCTCATCAGATTCGGGCGTATGGGGAATTGGTGTCTCGTCCACACCCCAAGGGTCCTTCTCTTTCTCCTCTGCCGGTCAGTTATCTCCCTCCCGGGGCGAGCGTGGTCGTGCTCCAAGCCTTGGGAGCCAGCACCACAGTGCCTCAACGCTCCTGACTATCACTCCTCGTCAGCTGGAGTTACTCCTCCAGTCTCCTTCTACTAACTCTCTCTAACACTTCCTGTTTTCCCTTTTTGTGACCTAGGACCTCCCTCCGGGTCCTACCATTGTTCCAGGGCCTAGGGAGTCGTGTTTGTGTGCTGTTTGCGTACGTTCTTTGGGCTCAACTGCACCATCCCAGCACCTGGACAACAGAGACACTACACTACCTAACTTTAGGAGTGCAGTACCTCTGGTGGTGGCCTAAATATCCGTGGGGCACCACATGAGTGTATTTCCATAAAGTCCCTCACCTCCCTTAGTGCATTGCTCTCACTCAGGAGCCCGCATCTGCTCTGTTCAATAACAGTTCCTAAGTGCAGGCTGAGGTTTAGAGCCATTCCCATGGTAATGCAGCTACATAGAGAGGGGGTCTTTCTAATAATACACAATATTAATCTGATGTGGCACCAGATAAGGGTCCCGAGCTGTGTGGAGCAAACAGCTGAAAGGGTCAGCAGTGTGATGTGGAGCAGAGAAGGGTTAACAGAGATTGTCACTGAGCACAGAAGGAGCTAGATGACAAACCTTGTGCAGACAAGTTTACACTGAAAAGACGGAGCTTAGGCTGGCTTCAGACTTGCAGATGCATCTGCAGCGTTTTGCAGATGCATCTGCAAGCATCTGCATGCAGACCGCGGCCCTTATGTTTATAATGGAGCGCACGGCGGTCTGCAGATGCTTGCAGACTGCCGTGCGCTCTCATTGCCCGCCATTAGTGATCTGTGCGCACGCGGATGCCTGCGCACAAATCACACACTCCTGCCCGCACCATGGACGCGAGATGTTGCGTCCCTGGTGCGGGCGGGAGTGTGTGATTTGTGCGCAGGCATCCGCGTGCGCACAGATCACTAATGGCGGGCAATGAGAGCGCACGGCGGTCTGCAAGCATCTGCAGACCGCCGTGCGCTCCATTATAAACATAGGGGCCGCGGTCTGCATGCAGATGCTTGCAGATGCATCTGCAAAACGCTGCAGATGCATCTGCAAGTCTGAAGGCAGCCTTAGCCCTCTGCTGTAGGCTGAGGTGATCTGATACATTGTTTTCCTCACCAGCTGTAGCCAGGAGCTCACACTGTGTAAGCCCAGCCCCCTCTCTTATGTTACTGTATTCACTGTAAAGATGGATCTCACAGAGAATGAGCTTCACACATAGTTTAATGAGAACAACTTGTGGAAGTTTATGAATGGTTTCCTTCCAGATTTCATTAATAAAGTTTTTTGAAAGTTCATTAAAATCACTTGCTCTACATTATTGTTGAATAAAAATTTAAATGGTGGTTACACTTTAAAGAATCACATTTATTTGAAATGACATACAAACCTTGGATTATAGACCTGGGTGTTCAAATTTATACATCTTTAAGTGCATATAGAATGAACCAGGTGTGAGCGGAGGGAGGAGTCACAGTGATACAGGTCAGAGAATCACAACAGAGGTGAATAAAGAGATTGGAGCTAATATGAACATTTGAACTGCTACCCAGCAGGAGAAGCCGACACAGAACAAAATGCATAGATATAGATAAGTGTGAACTAGGATCAAACGGATGGATATTGGACTCAGGAATCAGACATACCATTAGAGACAGATATGCAGGCATGAATTGGGTTCTGTGAATATGAAGGCTATTACAGGGTATATATAGCCAGGAAACATACCAGTAAAGACAGATATGCAGGTGTGAATTGGGTTCTGTGAATATGAAGGGTATTACAGGGTATTAAAGCCAGGAAACATACCTAAAACAGATGGATTGTCAGATCAAGACATGACAGCATTGAGGAATATTAATCCACAAGATATCAATCATCCAGACACCAGTAAAAATCTCCAGCTTTATTTAGAATTTAAAAGGTCATAGGGCAAAAATTCTATAGCTAATACATAAAATCCTATTAAGATTCTAATAAACAGCAGATGACATGTTTCGGACCAAGAGGTCTTTACTCATTGCATAGCATAACCATGTGGAGTGAGCATTTTAGCTCATATCCTGTCCCTCCCCTCACAACATTTTTCCAATGAAAATATCTCAATCACAAAATACATATGGCATACAGAATGCCAACATTATTTGCAGTAGTTAAATTAAATCATGCCTAAGATCCGTACCTGATGGAAACTTGTGGATAAAACATACATCCACCAATATTCCCTATTTAATAGAACCCTCTTGTGATCGCCACCCCTTAAGAATAGATTAACTTGTTCAATATCTTGAACTCTCCAGGATTTGAGTTTGCCATTATGCACCACAGTAAAGTGTTTGTTCGCTGCAGAGCATTTCACAGACAACTTATTAACAGCATCAGAAAGATGTCTTCGGATGCAGTTTTTAAGAGACCGGTTGTGCACCCCACATATTGGATATTACAATCTACACATGCGATTAAATAAACTAAAAACATAGTATTAATATTAATGGGTTAATATATCCCTTTTCAGTATGGTACTAATAGTACCCTTGAATAGTGCCTGAGCAGATCTTTTAAAACATGTAAAAATCATTATTGTACCCTTTGTAGTTTTCTTACTATAAGCACCTTCACACCCTGCAGCCAGCTGGCTGCACTAGTCTGGCTTATTACTTTCACTCCAGAATAGTCTACAATTTGTAAATGTTATTTAAACAATCACGGCTATCCAAGCTGATATTCTGTCCCTCCTCCCTGTGCTGAAGTTACACTGAATCTCAGGCTTTAGCAGGCAGGTTTGCAGGGGGAAGGGGTGAGAGAGGAGAGGTGTTTTGTGCTACAATTGCTGTAGTAAGATTACTACAGTTTGTGCTGTCTGTGAGACATTTATGTGAGAGTTGGAAGTATTGCAGCGGTGTGTGGAGGATGCCATTGATACTTTTGAGTTCCGGCAGGCAAATGGCTGATAGCTCAATCTGTGCCTGCGCTGCCTCTACCATGATGGATCAGGTTTTAAATTATTTAGATAGGACTGTTCTTATACAGGGGCGCCTTGTAAGTGGCGAACGGCTTACGTACGTTTTTTGTAAAAACGTATAAACTAAGTACCCTGTTTTTTGTATTCTTTCACTTGCTTACTATTATTTTTCTTACAGCAGTGTACATCCATACGTTTGTTTTACAGTTTTTCTGTGGCATAGATATATGGTGGTGTGAGCAGTCTTATAGATCTGTTCACATTGAGTCTTGGCTCAGATGCAGTTTTTTCATGTTTATTCTTGTGTTAGCAAGATTGAGAGTGCCCCACTCCTCTCTTTCTGAGTCAGGCTCATAAGCCTTTTGCTCACAATGTGTCCATATCAGACCTGTGCCTGTCTTCACCCTGCATCTAGAGGTATACTTATACAAAGATCAGGTTTTAAATTATTTAGATAGGACCGTTCTGATACAGGGGCGCCTTATAAGTGGCGAACGGCTTACGTACGTTTTTTGAAAAAAAGTATAAATTAAGTACCCTGTTTTTAGTATTCTTTCACTTGCACTTGCTTATTATTATTTTTCTTACAGCAGTGTACATCCATACGTTTGTTTTACAGTTTTTCTGTGGCATAGTTTGTGCTGTCTGTGAGACATTTATGTGAGAGTTGGAAGTATTGCAGCGGTGTGTGGAGGATGCCATTGATACTTTTGAGTTCCGGCAGGCAAATGGCTGATAGCTCAATCTGTGCCTGCGCTGCCTCTACCATGATGGACTTCAAGAAAATGGCTGCAGATATGGCGCATGCGTAGATAGAGACTTTGGCTGAGGTCTACATCTGCACCTGCATTGCCTCTGCAGCCATTTGCCTTTTGGCCATCGCACCGCAACACCACCTCTTTCAATCCTCGGGGTCCCCCCGCAGCATTGCCCTATCATGCTACCGACGATGATGCTTACCTCTGTGACCCTACCTACTGTGATCCTGCTTGCTGTGACTCTGTCTGCTGTGACCCTGCTCCACAACCTTGCCTTTCCCCCCACCCGGGTATGCTACACTGCATGTGATGCACACCTAAATTTAGGATGGACCCCATATTTTAAATGAATTCTTTTTCCTAATGTCTTCCTCTAAATATGGGGTGCATTTTATAAAGCGAAAAATACGTTATGTTGGCTGAGCACTTCTCTCATCAGCCTAAGACTGTTTTTAACCCCATCACCGCCCCAGTGATTTTCCTTTTTACACTTCTGTTTTTTCCTCCCATTCTTCCAAAAGCCATAACTTTTTTATTTGTCTATCAATATAACCATATGAGAGTTTTTTTTTTGTGGGATGAGTTGTTCTTTTGAATGACATCATTCAATTTGCCATATACTGGAAAATGCGAAAAACATTCCAAGTGCGGTGAAATTGCAAAAAAAGTGAAATTGCACAATTTTTTTTTTTATTCATCATGTTTATTAAATGATAAAACTGATGTGTTGATATGATGCACCGGGTCGGTACGAGTTTGTAGATACCAAACATGTATACCGTACTTTTACTTTTATCTAAGTATCGAAAAAAAATTACTAAGGCTGGGGTCACATTTGGATGGCACATTCCGATAATCCATTACCGGATGTGGTATTACTGTGTGCTTTCACATTTGCCATACAAATAAGAAGGAAAAGAAGCGCACATAGAGTAGTACCTTCGTGTTTGATGGTGACACGGACCATCACATTTGCCATTACATTGCAGATCTGGATACCGTAATGGATCCAGATCTGCAATGAGTAAAATTTGTAGCACCAAAAACCGGATCCGGTACCGCAATAAGTGCAATCCGGTTTTCCTATTGCAGCCTATGGCTGCGGAACTGGATCCGGTTTTGAAAACAAAACAGCAAATGTGACCCTAGCCTAAGTTCTTAAAATAAAATAATTGCTCTTTTGGCGCCATTTTACGTGACCCTTGGCATTCTCATTTTTCAGGCTCTGGGGGCTGTGTGATAACTTATCTTTTGCACCTTGAGCTGACATTTCTAATTATACCATTTTTGGGTAGATGCCATGTTTTGATTGCCCATTATTTCATTTTATTGCAATGTTGCAGTAACTAAAAAAATGTAACTTTGATGTTTTGCCTTTTTTTTTCCATTATGCAGTTTACAGATCTGATTAATTGATTTTATAGTTTGATAGATTTAAAAAAGAGCAGTGATATGAATTTTTATGTTGGTTTACTTTTCTCGCATTTTTAAAAACTTTTTTTTTCAATTTTACTTTAATTTATTTGCCCCCCTTACGGGCACTTTACCACTGTACAGTCCAACTGCTTCTGCTGTTAACAGCTGTCATGATCCACAGCTCTGAACAGCCGAAACTATCACTTTTTGTGGATGCAGGCGCTCGCCGGGCATTCACAGAAAGTGAGACATGACAGTGTCGAGACCTAGGCCCTGGAGTACTTGGGTACCAGGCTCAGTGGTTGTATTAGGGGTGTCACGGGTGGCAGCGCCTGATCCCGTGGCCTGGGCGACACTTCAAAAAGGGTGTATTTACAGGGGATAAGAGTTTGTCATGTGACGCCACCTGTAGTACCTGGTGACGGCCACAGTCCGCCGGAGGTAAATGGTAGTGCGGCTGAGATGACAAAGCTCCCTACAGGCAGAGCTGGTCCTCCGGGAAGGGAATAGGTAGATGTAGAAACTCACACACAGGCAAAGTCACTTTCTCCCAGGTACTTTATTGTCAACTTGTAGCAGCATCATACAAAGTTCACAGTCCAGCATCAGATGTTAAAATAACAGGTAGCTCTACGGGTGGCTGCAAGTGGATCCCAGGTGGTATGGTGGAACCCGTGGTGTACCTTAGTTGACGAACCTGTGTCCTTTCTTCTCCACTTAGGATGGGCCTATACCCAATGGCTCCGTGTAGGTAATATTGGGGGTCCCCTCCCTCGTGGTGAGGAAGCAGGCAGACCGCTCTGTCTGGCAGGGTGCTGTGGCGATATACAGACCACAGCAGCCAGTTGCCGACTGCAAACATGGACTTTGGACAGATCCTCGGGCCCGGCGTTCCCGTGGTGGATTGGAGATTCCCTAGGAGTAAGGTCGCTTCACTCTGGGGATCTCCCTTTCTCTCTAGGGCCTCGACACCGCTCGTCGGGCGCCCTCTTTCAGGATCTCCTCAAGACCCCTTCTCCTTCCCTCCGGATCAGCTTGAAACCGTTCGGGTAAACCTTCCGCCTCGTTCCACACTCTTTCCAACTTTCCTCCTTCTCCGACTGTTCCAACCGACTAGAGAGGGACTACTCTTTCTCCTAGCTCTCCATTCTGCTTAAGACCTCCTTTATCACCCTAGAGGTCAATATATCCCCTCCCGGGTAACCTCCCACCACTCAGCTAATGTGGGAGTGCTGGGAATGGATCCCACCCACCATCCTAGGGTCCACTTGCAGCTGGGGCAACTACACCTCTTTTACGGGTGCAATACCCCTCTGTGAAACCTGACTACGTGGGGCGCCACAACAGCATCTGGGGTCCTCACATAACCCTTGGCTATTATGGCAACACAATGATGCCGCTGATGCTGGTGAGAATAGCACTAACAATCCCGCTGCGCCGCTTTAGATCGCTATGTCAGCTGATATGTACAGAAAATGATGGGAGCTCCGCACGTGAGGCGGAAGGGAGGCGGCCTTGCATGCACTAATACGTCCAAAGTTGTGAATGGTAATTATACCATTTTTGGGTACATGCGCTGTTTTGATCATCTGTGATAGCATTTTATTGCAGTGTTCCAGTGAACAGAAAAGCCTAATTTGGGCGTTTTTACTTTGCTTTTCAGCAACAGTTTACTGATCAGATTAATTGATGTTATATTTTGATAGATCAGGCATCTGTGTTGGGGCATTACCAAATATGTGTATTTTTTTATAGTTTTATTTTCAATGGGGCAAAAGGAGGGTGATTTGAACTGTTATTTATTTTTTATTTTTTGTAATATTGTTAAAAACTTTTTTTGGTTTTTTTGGACTTTTTATTTACCGTATATACTCGTGTATAAGCCGACCCGTGTATAAGCCGACCCCCTACTTTTGCCCCAAAAATCTGGAAAAACCTATTGACTCGTGTATAAGCCGAGGGTGGACCCCAGCACAGGTATACAGCCCCCAGCAGTGTGGTATACAGGCCCCCCCCAGTGGTATACAGGCCTCCCCAGTGGTAGTATACAGCAGCCCCAGTGGTAGTATACAGCAGCCCCAGTGGTAGTATAAAGCATCCCCAGCAGCCCCAGTGGTAGTATACAGCAGCCCCAGTGGTAGTATATAGCAGCCCCAGTGGTAGTATATAGAAGCCCCAGCAGCCCCAGTGGTAGTATATAGAAGCCCCAGTGGTAGTATATAGAAGCCCCAGCAGCCCCAGTGGTAGTATATAGGAGCCCCAGCAGCCCCAGTGGTAGTATACAGCAGCCCCGGCAGCCCCAGTGGTAGTATACAGCAGCCCCAGCAGCCCCAGTGGTAGTATATAGGAGCCCCAGCAGCCCCAGTGGTAGTATACAGCAGCCCCGGCAGCCCCAGCGGTAGTATACAGCAGCCCCAGCAGCCCCAGTGGTAGTATATAGGAGCCCCAGCAGCCCCAGTGGTAGTATACAGCAGCCCCAGCAGCCCCAGTGGTAGTATACAGCAGCCCCGGCAGCCCCAGCGGTAGTATACAGTATACAGCCCCGGCAGCCCCAGTAATCCAGGGCCCCCCCAGCCTTGCTCCGGTAACCTGTAAAGGAAAATATACTTATCACTGTCCCGCTGCCGTCCCCGCTCGCTGCTGCCGTCCGCGATCCTCCATCTTCATGCGTCTTCTTCCGGTTTCCTGTGTTCGTCGCCGGCAATGACGTCATTGCCGGCGACGAACACAGGAAGCCGGAAGAAGACGCATGAAGATGGAGGATCGCGGATGGCAGCGGCGAGCGGGGACGGCAGCGGGACAGTGATAAGTATATTTTCTTTTACAGGTTACCGGAGCAAGGCTGGGGGGCCCTGGATTACTAAGGCTACTGTATACTACCGCTGGGGCTGCTATATACACTGGGGCCGTATTGACTCGCGTATAAGCCGAGGGGCCTACTTTTCAGCCCAAATTTTGGGCTGAAAAACTCGGCTTATACGCGAGTATATACGGTATTTAACTTGTCCCATTAGGGCACCTCAACACTACACAGTCGGATCGCTCTGTACAGCAGAAGTGATCTGCCAACATTCACAGGAACTACATCATTGCAGTGATAGGGGTCATCATTTGATCCTCATTGTCATGGTAATGTGGCACCCAACAGTCCTAGTGCCACAGTGTCATCATTACCCCGGGTGGTGGTGTCATGCTGGAGAGCAACAGAAGGGTCTTCTCACTAGGCAGGTGCACGCAAACAACACCTTTTGCCTCCAGGCCAGAAGGGGGAGACCAAACCCGGGTTCAGGGTGAGCTCCCCTATAAATTCTGGTCTGGCGCTGAGCCAGTGAGTTCAGTTTCTAGGAGGACTGAGGAAGACATCCTGGTGGACTGGAGGCTGCTTAAGCTCATCCCAAGATCGCTGACTCAGTGCCAGGCCTAAGGCTAGGGTCGGAGGAAAGAGTCAAAGGAACACCTGGGAAGTCGAGCTGCACCATGCTCACCCCAGAGGAAAAGCGCAAAGAACGGACACCGGAGTCTAAGACTGTGCAAGGCCTAATGTCCTGACTGTCAACACCGGAAGGAGGGGAATTCCAAGTTACCCAGTCACACTGTGCCTGGAGACAAAGCAGCGCTAATGCAGTGGCAGGAGCCCAAACACAGAGCACAGTAAGAAGGCCAACAACCTGGTTGGGTGAAGAGAACCCTGAGTTGCTCTCAAGCAGGGACTCCGCTGACAACTGCCCGAATGCAGACGGTCCAGTAAAAGACTGAATAACCATCAAAACAGTGAGTCTGCCTATTGCTTTATGCCCGTCAACCTGCACCTCAACCCATTACTACACCCACTGCCCCGGGGATCTGCTCCACCCATGAGGAGCCGCTCCATCTCAGCTGCCTGTCCACCAACCTGCAGCAGCCGTGACCACCTATACCCACATACCACGGGTGGTGTCACAAATAACTTTCATTTAAGCTACCCCATTCCCAAAAACTTTCCCCCTTTTCAACTGAACCCAGGGTCACGGAAGCTGGGTCTCAACCCCCGTGACTCCCCAGACACTGTAAAGCCTGGTTCCGAGTACCCCATGGCTCTGGGGCATGTTAGTAACACATTGGCGCCCAGTGATCGGAAAGAGCGATCTTTCGCCCTTTGGTGTGAAGGGGTTAATTAGTGCTGAATCCTACCGGACCTTTAAATGTATAGGCTTTTAGCTCAGGAGAAATATGTTTGATGAATATTAGGTTAGATTCCTGGTGTAGTGACCCACAGTACGCAATACCAAAATGTTCCCTGATCTGTCATCTATTGTGTTATATGTTGTGCATTGTAAGGGTGCTTTCACATCTGCGGTAAAGTGTAATTACAGCTCTCAGAGCTGTGTAGGAGCTAGGCCCCTTTCACATCAGCAGTAAAGTGTAATTGTGGCGCCCAGCAACGAGTGCGTCACAAGAGGGTATTGCAGCCATAAAAGCAGCCGCAATATTCATTGACACAGCAGTGACCTGGTTAATTTAGAAATCCAACCCTGCATGCATCACCTAGAACAGAGGGCCAATCCTAGGTCCTGGTGGACGGAGTGCTAGGGTAGTGTGTAGGAGAACACACAATAGTCAAGAGACTAGAGCCTAGAACTTGACCTGAGCAGTCTAAAACTTGGAGAGGAGCGGGGGCTCCGCACCCCGTGCAGCCCCCGGGCCGTCACCGGTCGGGTGTCAGCACCTGAGGCCTTACCAACCGGGATTGGGCATTATTCACACGGGTTCCCAAAAGACTCCCGTGCCCACAACTCACAGCCAGTTCACTGGTACCGAAGCTGGCAGCAGTTCACCTCTGCTACGCGAACCAGAAGAGTGGAGGAGCAGCTTCACAGGAGCACCCCACCATCAGCCAACTTCCAGTCGTCTAACCAGCGGTGTACCCACCGAGGGATCCAAGGCTCCCCAAAACATCCAGAACGTACATCATGGATAGGGCATTGAAGCAGCCTCCCCGTACCCGACCTGGTATTCCTGGGCGACACTGGCAACCAATTAGTTAGAATGGAGGAACACTGCGGATTTCTAAGGGACACCATCACTGCTGAGTCCACCCGGTCCACTACCCTTAAACTGTATACCATGTACTGCCTGCTGGTTACAGTAAAGACCCGTTGCAGAGACTTTCTGTGTCCGTGCTTCCTTATGAACTGTCCGTCCGCACTACAAGGTAACCGCAGCTGCCGCACAACATCTTAAGCAGCTCCAGCCTCCGGGGATCACCGCTCAGCCTGTGGGGAGCGTTCCATCTTGCTGCTATCCATCCCCCGGAGGTTCCGCAGCGTCGGTAACGATTACCGAACTACTCATAGGTGGCATCACGAATAAATTAAACCCCTTTAATCTGTTCCACCAAGACGTCTTCAACACTTTTGATCTGCACTACACCGGGCCCCACTACCGGCAGGCGCGGTCCACCCGTGACAAGGAGGAAGGAAGCATCGCCTGTCTAAACCGGAGTCCCGGCCACGGTGAGTCAGAAAATGGCGTCACGAACAGGATACGAGCAGGCCCGTTACCCAACGGGTATAATGTGCTTAAAATGACTTTATTGTCTACAATTTGGACTTTGTTCGTCCCTAAAAGAACTTTCCCGCCTTTTCACCATTGGGCCAAGATGGCGTCCAAGATGGCGTTCCCGCCACAAGAATCCGCCACGTGCAAGCCCAGGAGTGAGTCAACTTCCCCCTCATCGTGGGAGGGCTAAAGACAAAAGGCGCCAAACTCTTTGTCCGCCCTGATTGCTCGAATCAACCATGGGGGCGGACCCCAAAGACTTTTCCCACGATTGGACTACAAAAGCCCAGAGGAAATGGGAATGTCACAGACCTTCTTCACCAGCTCTACCAGAACGCTTACCGGTTGAACGGGTGTGGTTTCCCTCCGAAGAAGAGAATGGCCAGCACGAGACTCCAAGACCTAATGCGGGAGGTCGAGGCGGAGGCCAGAGCAGCCATCGGCCAACCGGGTCCGGGTCCTGCCCTTACCATAGATGGCAGCCCCGACTTATGGCTAGAGGCTCTACAAGACCTCCGGGTGTGATTAATAGAGACTGTGGAGTGGACGATTCGCAGCTGGAGTGCGACCCTAGGCAGAAGACTCCATCATGCGATGCAGCAGAGCCGACCGGGTACAGCTTCTCCAGGCCCAGGCGACATCGCCAGCTTCTCAACTGCCTCACCGTCGCCCACCACCTGTCCTGCTTCGTCACCGGAGCCTATAGACGGCATCATTCCTGTGGAGGCCACAGCTCGACCCGTTCCAGCGGTTGAAACTGCAGCCGACCTCGTTCCAGAGCCGGAGCTTTCAATACGCTCCCACGAAGAAGCTGACACATACCTGGTTCCACCTGCGGAACCCGCGACTAGTTTCACCACTACTGAGACTGTCGCCTGTTTCTCCCCTGAACCGGAGGCCTCCTCTGCAAATACCGAGGCCTACCTGGTGACCGGGATCGAAACACCACTTCCCGCTGCTACAGAAGAAGAGGCAGGCAGCCTGGAAGTCCTGCACAACGACCCCGAGGAGAACTTCGCAGCACAGCCACCCATCGACCCAGAGGATTCCGTTCCATCGTCTTCGTCAGCCGAGCAGCCCGACGTAGTCATCGAAGGAGAGGTCGAGGAGGATGACGACGAGATCTACAGCCCAGCTGAGGACCTCTACACCGGGTTCGCCTGGGGAGACACCAAGAATCCTTCTGCCGGGCGATCAGCTCGGGTGCATTGGTCGGGTGCCGCCGCAGCCACATCTTCTCCGGTTCCGTTGAACCGGGCTTTTCTACAGACTGCCCACCAAACTCAAGCGGTTCAACAACCAGCACGCCGTAGTGACTGTATCCACACGCCGCACCACTCCGACGAAGAGGTACGTCGTATCCGAAGGGAGGAGTGGCACACTCGACTGCAAACCAACATGCAGGCTCGCGCCGAGGCCCGCCGCCAATCTCCATTGCCTGAACAATTCCGTAAAACCGGGCGGGTAAGCACCTTCAACTTATCCACCTGGTGGGGATTCGTAAGGGAGGAGGGTGTGAGTACTGAAGTATTTGTGGGGCGTCGTGATGTGGAATCGCACCTACCGCGAGGGCATCCAAACCGAGACTTGTATAGAGGGGACATAGTAACCTATGAGCGACATGTATGCTGTGACGGGTGGTTCGCTATACGAGTCCGGAACACTGCCCTCCATAAGTGACTTTGTTGTTTGAACTTTTCTGCTAAAGAGACTTCTTCCTGTTTGCAAAATAAGACCGCGACTTGGCGGCTACAGCCTGAACTTTTACCTAAGGACAGCCGACCGCCCGCCGGGTCCGCGCAATGTGTTAACCTGTTATTTACTTCACTTTTATGCATACAATGACCTGTCATTAATAAAAGTGTATTACCTGTTATAAAATACAAAAACCTCTGTAATGTGGGTAGTGTGACGCTTGGGGACAAGCATATTCAACCAAGGGGGAGTGTGGCGCCCCGCAACGAGTGCGTCACAAGAGGGTATTGCAGCCATAAAAGCAGCCGCAATATTCTCTGACACAGCAGTGACCTGGTTAATTTAGAAATCCAACCCTGCATGCATCACCTAGAACAGAGGGCCAATCCTAGGTCCTGGTGGGCGGAGTGCTAGGGTAGTGTGTAGGAGAACACACAATAGTCAAGAGACTAGAGCCTAGAACTTGACCTGAGCAGTCTAGAACTTGGAGAGGAGCGGGGCTCCGCACCCCGTGCAGCCCCCGGGCCGTCACCGGTCGGGTGTCAGCACCTGAGGCCTTACCAACCGGGATTGGGCATTATTCACACGGGTTCCCAAAAGACTCCCGTGCCCACAACTCACAGCCGGTTCACTGGTACCGAAGCTGGCAGCAGTTCACCTCTGCTACGCGAACCAGAAGAGTGGAGGAGCAGCTTCACAGGAGCACCCCACCATCAGCCAACTTCCAGTCGTCTAACCAGCGGTGTACCCACCGAGGGATCCAAGGCTCCCCAAAACATCCAGAACGTACATCATGGATAGGGCATTGAAGCAGCCTCCCCGTACCCGACCTGGTATTCCTGGGCGACACTGGCAACCAATTAGTTAGAATGGAGGAACACTGCGGATTTCTAAGGGACACCATCACTGCTGAGTCCACCCGGTCCACTACCCTTAAACTGTATACCATGTACTGCCTGCTGGTTACAGTAAAGACCCGTTGCAGAGACTTTCTGTGTCCGTGCTTCCTTATGAACTGTCCGTCCGCACTACAAGGTAACCGCAGCTGCCGCACAACATCTTAAGCAGCTCCAGCCTCCGGGGATCACCGCTCAGCCTGTGGGGAGCGTTCCATCTTGCTGCTATCCATCCCCCGGAGGTTCCGCAGCGTCGGTAACGATTACCGAACTACTCATAGGTGGCGTCATGAATAAATTAAACCCCTTTAATCTGTTCCACCAAGACGTCTTCAACACTTTTGATCTGCACTACACCGGGCCCCACTACCGGCAGGCGCGGTCCACCCGTGACAAGGAGGAAGGAAGCATCGCCTGTCTAAACCGGAGTCCCGGCCACGGTGAGTCATAATTCCCGGCAGATGTCGCCGCATCTGACGGATCTGCCGTGTAATGGCCGACTTGCGGCACCGATCCGACAAGCCCCATTCATTCTATATGAGGCTTGTGGTCGAATTTTTCAACAGTTGACATTTTGCTGCTGCAGACGCAGGAGTGAAGATAAAATAGTGACAATGTGAGCACTGTATTTTTAGAAGAAGTGTATAAATGCTGGAGTCAGTGGGTCTACTCTGGATCACTCCTGTCCTCTAGTGATTGCATGCAGTAAAGAATAGTAAGGCTGCACTTTATCCAGAAAACTTTCTTTAGAGGCAGAGTCTATGCTATAGTGTGCTTCCCAAATCAAGGTAGGCGTGAACATAGGAAGACTTGAAAACCAACCAAAGCAAAGCTAGTGAGAGATCCCCACCGCTAAGATTGTCTCAGGCCTATTTCACATCTAAGCCTAGTCTGTGTTATGCTTCATTTGCGTTTGTATGGCCCTTTTCACATCTAAGCCTGGTACTACACTACTATTCCCTGAGGAAGGAGTTGGGACTAACTCCGAAACGCTTCAGAAATAAAAATTATAATGATGAACACCATCTGATCCTTTGGTCCTTGCAGCGCAGGTCCGTATACACCGTCCACCCTTTTGCTTTCCTGACTATGTTGATCGTTGTGGGGTGGATCCTTGCAGCAGCTAGTACCTTTTGTCCTGACACTGGTTGTGTGCTACACAACCCCCCCAGGTGAGTGACTAATTAAATTTACTCCACCTTTTTATCAATGATAAGACCCTATTGCGCTTTTCTCTCCCTTTTTCCAGTTTTAGACGTTTTGTACTGTTATTCGTGTTTCACTATGATACAGTACACAATTCAGCAACTTTACCGCATGATTTCTGCATTGATAACGATCTGACAGATGTTGATCTCCATAGAGAATAGAACGCCACATGGATAGCAGCAGAGAATTGGCTCTTCCAAGTGATAAATATTGACAGTTAAATAAAAGGTGGTTGATTCAGTGTTTACCAAAAATGCATCATGAAGAAATCAAACATTTCCAAACAGTTGAATTGTATATAAATGGAAACATCAATTACCCGAGACAAATTATTCATGGATGACAAATCTTCATCTAAAGAAAATTGGGATTTTTTTTTGCAAATCTTTGCATAACTGTTTTTTTTTTTAATCTGGCACAAGAGACTGTAAAATGAGAACATGTACTATATATAGCAGGCTATTACAGTCTGATGGCAACAAACAGCAGAGCAGGGAAGTGTAACATATACAGTGATTAAAGGACACTCAGACTGTCAACTCCACATTATAGAGGTTTCATTATTTATTTAAACACATCTAGACACTTGACATATGTAATGTCCTTCTATATGTATTGTTGTATTTTATATGTGTTCTTAAATACATTAGTCATATGTGACAACAGATTTTATTTTGCAGAGACAACTTCCAAAACATTTTATGTACAAAACATATTTCTTTTTTTTTCCATTTAAAATATTAACAAATATGCAAGCCTTAGGCAATCTGCATGGAATGAGGTAAGCAGCACTATTGTCCATCTAATCCAGTATTTTCAGACACTTTGCAGATTTGACTCGGGGGTTATTAAAAATTGAAAATGAATGCTATTGAAGGAAGAAAGCACTCTGATATGTTTTAGAAGCCAAGTTCATAAAACTACTTATAAGTTTACTGCTTTAGACTAAAAGTATCATGATCATGATTCCAGGGTCTTTAAAGGGTTACTCAAATATCCTTGTCTCTGGGTTTCCCTACTTGTCACTAGTGATAATAATATTTATTCATTTATATAGCGCTATTAATTCCATAGCACTTTACATACATGAGTGATGGGTAAATAGTGAAATATTCGGGTTTGGATTATTTGTGCCGAATAAATCATACTATTTGTGTATTCGTACGGAATAATGAACTCAATGCAAGTCAGTGGGAAACTCAAATATTTTTCTGGCCTTCCCAGGTGATCTGGGGGGCTGTCAAAATGCTGAAATGAATGGAAAAGTGCTGAAACTGAATAGGAACAACATGGAGAAGATGCCTGGAAACAGCTGGTTTCTGGGAATAATGTTGTCAGAGTATTAAGCTAGAGCCACAATAGTGCTGTGGCTTCCATCATGGGGGGTCCACCAAAGACTCGAATTCCCACAGCATTAACGCAGCATAACTGTAGTGTAACGCTGACTTAACGCTGCCAATAGAGTCCTATAGGTGACGGACTCCATAGCGCATGCAAACTCCGGCATGTAAGCGCCGGAGTTTGAAATCTCACGCTATTTTGTACCGCACAGGAAAATGGTCCTTGTCACGTTTTCCTGTGCACTACAAAATAGAGAGTGATTTCGTGCCGTCCTTTGCATGCACTATGAAGTCCGTCATCCATAGGACTCTATTGGCAACATTAAGACAGCGTTACACTACAGTAAAGCTGCATTAAGACTGAGGGAATTCGGGTCTTTGGCGGACCCCCCATGACGGAGGCCACAACGCTAGTGTGGCCCTAGTTTTACGCCACTTTTATGGAGTGACAAGGAAACCTCCAAAACCAAACTTACATTGGATTCTACAGGAAAAAGTGTAAAGAAACAAAGAAACATTCTTTCCTGTGTAATGACTTGTATAAAAAGCAAAAGAAAAAAAGCCTCCACCACTTTAGCCTATAGAGTTTTTGCTTTCGTTTTCTTCATTGCTACTTTTTTAGCAGTTATTGCTTCTTACTGTTTTCTTATTACAACGTGTATTTTTACACGTTTGTTTGACTCATTTTTGTGATTCAGTCTTTTGGTGGTGTGAACATTGTCTCACAGACATGTTCACTGTGTGCAGACAATGTTCACTGTGTGCATGGCTCATTAGTTTGTGTCTAATTTGTTTCTTGTTTCTGCAAGATAAGGGAGCCTCCCACCCCTCCCTTTGAGCCCTGCACATAAAAAGCCTTCTTCTGCAGCATGTCCATATCAGACATTGGACCTGTCTAAATCCTGCTCATATAGGTACCAATATACATGGTCAGGTTTTTAAATACATCAGTTAGGGGCTGCTCTGATACAGGTTACATTGGCATTGGTGGAGCGGTTGTCACGCTTCCGGAGGGAGGTGCCCTAGAGTGGACCCGCTGGGCTGTGGTACCGAACTCCCCTGGGTGAGCTGGTCCTAGTTGGTCCAACCCCTATACAGTGATTGTCAGGGGCAAGCCCAGGGGGTCTAAATACCTAAATACCACAGCTGCCGGTACCAGGGGTGCGGCTCGTAGTTATGGCGAGTTATGGCGAAGGTGGGTCTGAGGCACCAGAGACCGGAGTTTGGAGGACAGGAAAAAGTACACACGAGAGAGAGCACAAGGAGAACCTGACTAGCAGCCAGAAGCACAAGGCATTTAACACAATAATCAGGCACCTCCGAGCAGTGGAGGCGGCCTGATATACCGGAGGACGGACAGCTATTGGCCAAGAAGAGTATCAGGCTGAGCCATGCTGGCCCCTACATTAACAGGGGAGGAGCGCGGCCGTGCCCAGTGCACCGCTCATTACACCGTCCATTGTAGTGTGTTGGTGTGTGAACCCGGTGACCGGCAGACAGGAAGGGGACGCGCCGATGGCTCCGAGACACAACACGCCTGGACGCCGGACGCCTGACTGGCAGAGCAGCAGAGGATGCAGAGCCAGGGAAGATGAGATGGGGAGCGGTGGCAGGGGGCCCAACAGTACCCTCTTCCTCATGCCCCCTCTGTCAAAGGTGCGCAAAGAGCCTCTCCAGAACATGGGGTGCATCAATGTTCTCCTGTGGCTCCCAGGATCTCTCCTCGTGACCAAATCCAACCTAGTCAATTAAGAAGAGGGTTTTGCCTCTACTCTTCTTCATGGCAAGGATGTCCTTTACTTCATAGACTATCTCGGAGCTGAGAGGCCATGGTACAGTGCCGGAGGAAGGATGAAAACACCACTGAAAGGAGTTAGGGATGCGAAGCGAGGCAGGCAGTCTCAGCTTGTAGGCAACGTCGTTGATGCGTCCCAAGACTTCGAAGGGACCGACATAATGCAGCCCTAACTTGTAGGATAGCCCCTTTAGCCTAATGTACTTGGAAGAAAGCCATACTTTATTGCCTGGGAGGAAAGACGGAGAGTCCAAGCGTCTCTTATCGGCATGTCTCTTGACCCTGCCGGTGGCTTGTGTAAAAGCGTCTCTGGTCTCCCTCCAAATCTTGGAGAAGTCCATGGATAATGTGTCAGCTGCCGCGTTGCCAGATGCTGAGGAAATCAGAAGAGGCATACCAGGATGTTGGCCAAATACAACGAAAAAAGGAGATTTAGTGGATGACTCACTGGAGTGATTGTTGTAAGCGAATTCCGCCCAAAGAAGGAGACTGGTCCAGTTATCGTGATGAGCATTGGTGAAGTGTCGAAGGTAGGTAGTGAGCACTTGGTTAATACACTCTACCTGCCCATTGGACTGAGGATAATAAGCAGAGGAGAATTCCAACGTGATGTCCATATGCTTGCACAGCGCCCTCCAGAACCGGGAGGTGAATTGTACTCCCCTATCAGACATGATATGAAGAGGAAATCCGTGGAGCAGGAAGATGTGTACGATGAATATCTTGGTCAACTCAGGAGCGGATGGTAGACTAGGCAAAGGAATGAAGTGGGCCATTTTAGAGAAGCGATCCACAATGACCCATATGACCGTACAGCCGAAGGAACAAGGAAAATCCGTAATGAAATCCATCGCAATGTGTTGCCAAGGTGCCGATGGGACTGGGAGAGGAAGTAGACGTCTAGCCGGCAACTGTCTAGACACTTCTAGCACAAGATGGACATGAAGCAACAAAATCGGGGATGTCTTGACGGATAGTAGACCACCAATAGTGATGAGAGATCAAAGAAAGAGTCTTTTTAACTCCAACTTGGCCCCATGACAGAGCCCTCTTCCTCTTATCCTGTGCTACGAAGGTTTTACCAGGCAGGAGTCCAGCAAAACGTAAGGGAGCCACAGTGATTATCTTGGTAGGGTCTATTACATCGAGAGACTCCACCTTCACATCTGATGGCTGGAAAGACCTTGACAGGGCATCTGCCTTGATATTTTTACTGCCAGGCCGAAAGTGCACTTCAAAATTGAAACGGGCAAAGAACATTGACCATCGGAACTGCCAGGGGTTGAGTCTCTGAGCGGACTGGAGATAAGCCAGGTTCTTATGGTCGGAGAAGATTATGAACAGATGAACGAGGAGGTGTCGCCATTCTTCCAATGCTAGTTTTATGGCCAGCAATTCACGGTCTCTGATGGAATAGTTGTGCTCCAATGCAGTAAATGCTTTAGAGAAAAAACCTGTGAGAGGACAGCCCTTGCTCTGATGGAGCAGGCGTCTACCTCAAGAATGAACTGTCTGTTTACCTCTGGTTGGTGCAAGGAGCCTTGGAGTGCTTTAAAGTGGAGAAGGCGTTTTCGGCCTCTGGGGTCCAGATGCAGGAATTTGCTCCCTTACAGATGAGAGCCGTGATGGGCTTGATTAAGAAAGAAAAATGGGGGATGAACTGCCTGTAATAATTTGCAAAGCCAAGGAACTGTTGAATGCCTTTAGTCCCCAAAGGACGGGGCTACTTCAGAACGGCGGAGAGCTTCTCTGGGTCCATCCGTAATCTAGAATCCGAGATGATGTGCCCTAGAAAGGGTAAAGAGGTCTGTTCAAAGACACATTTCTCCATCTTAAGGATTGAGAATGCGCACATAGGGTCTTATCCTTTTTAGACAGGTTTAAGATGACAATATTAGAATTGCTCACCTGGTATGGTTGTGTAGCACACAACCAGCGTAATCGCTCAGAAATTGCAGCTGCTGCAGGGACTGTACTTCCACAGGTTACTGCGGTTCTTCAAGACAAATCTTCCGGACAAAGTACCTCCAAGTCCGCGCTGCTGCCACTCCTGTATTATACCCCAAAGCTGCACTCACTATTATGCTCAGCTGCTCCCCTCAACCAGCAGCTGAGCATAATAGTGAGTGCAGCTCTGGGGTATAATACAATACAGGAGTGGCAGCAGTGCGGACTTGGAAGTACTTTGTCCAGAAGATTTCTACATCTTGACGTACAACCGATGCCTCCTCAGTCACTGTAGGACTTGCTGAATGTCCCATTTATGGGAGGATAAATCCGGGGAGAAGATGAGGATGTCATCCAAGTATACCACAACGCATGTGTACAATAAATCGCGGAAGATGTCATTGACAAATTCTTGGAACACTGCAGAGGCATTACACAGACCGTAGGGCATGACCAGATACTCATAATGGCCATCCCGGGAGTTAAAAGTGGTCTTCCATTCATCCCTGGAACGTATGCGAACCAGGTTGTAGGCCAAGCGCAGATCCAGTTTCGTGAAGATGCGAGCCACTTTGAGCCGGTCAAAGAGCTCGGGGATCAGCGGCAGTGGGTATTTATTCTTGACTAGCTGGGAGCCCGATGCACATGCATCGGGATTCTAGAAGGGCGAGTCTCTGACTCGCAATGGCCGCTTCGCGGCCAATGCTTCGCGCTGCAGAGGCGACTCGCCATGCCCGCTGCGCGGGCATAGCGAGTCGCCTTAGACCTGCTCGCAATGGCCGCTGCGCGGCCAATGCTTCGGGCGTATCCACATGACCACGCTGACTCGCATTGCGAGTGGACTCAGAAGGGGCAAAAAACCCATTCGCAATTATATAATAGATGGTGATCAGATTCAGACCCCTGTAGTCAATACAGGGCCAAAGGGAGCCTTCCTTCTTCTTAACAAAGAAGACGTGGATTTCCGAACGAACCCCCTGGCCAAATTGTCCTCAATGTACTGTGACATGGCTTGTGACTCGGCCGGGGACAACGGGTAGATTTTACCCCGGGATGGGGTAGAACTAGGTCAATAGGACAATCATACACCCGATGAGGTGAGAGGACCTCCACCACTGTCTTGTTGAAGACTTCCACGTACTACCAATAGGCAGCCGGTAAACCAGGAAGAACAGAAGCCGGTTGCGGTGAACAAGGTGGCAGAACGGACTGTAGACATCTCTCTTGGCAGAGAGGGCCCCATCGCAGCATGTCCCCAGTGCGCCAGTCCAGGACGGCTTTGTGAGTCCGGAGCCAGGGAAGCCCGAGGAGAAGGGCGTTGGAGAGGCCGGACAACACGTAGAAGTCAGTCTTTTCAGGGTGTATTGCCCTGATCTGCACCTCTACCTCCTCCGTCACCTCGGTGACGATCTCCTGCAGTGGTCTGCCATCCAGCTACGTTATTAAGCAAGGGGTCAGCAGAGGTATCACGGGAATCCCAAGTCAAATCACCGCTTCTTGCCTAATGAAGTTTCCAGCAGCTCCTGAATCCATGTAGGCTAGCTCTGAGAAGCGTCTCTGTGGACAAATCACCTGCACAGGCAGGGTGAGGGGATGAGCGCATCGCTCTCGCCTAGGGTGGCCTCTCCCACTTGACCTAGGTGGAGGAGTTTCAGTTTCTTTCAGGAAAATACCGGTGCTGATCGGATGCGCTTCTGCGGTACAGGCATAGACCGTGAGCAAGCCTCTCTTCTCGTGTTGTTCCACCATCATGATCTGGTCCACCTGCATCAGTTCTGAAAAGGAGGCGGTGGCAGACGTCATAGGCCGCGGACTAAGCGGCCTGTGGACAGAGGATGGCGGCCGTACGGGTCTTCTTTCCCGGGCAGACTCATGGGAGCGTTCCTGGAAACACAAATCAATGCGAGTGGCCAGTGAGATTTAGTCCTCCAGTTCAGCAGGGGTGTCACGACCCACGAGTTCATCCTTAATCCTGCCAGATAGGCCACGCCAGAATGCTCCATTATTCCACCCCAACTCAGAGGAGAGGGTGCAGAAGCGAATGGCATATAGCCCAACGGTGAGGGACCCTTGACGGAGGTTTCGACAGAAAGGTCGGTAAATAAGACCCAGTAGGGCTGTCTCGCTCCCATAAAGGGTTACCCCAAAACAGAGCCTCGTTCTCTAGATGGGAGACCACGAAAGCTACCTTAGACCGATCAGTGGGGTACTGCTGTGGTATCAGTTCAAAGTGGAGACGGCACTGATTGAGAAAGCCCCAACACAGCTTGGGGTCACCAATGTACCTAGGCGGTTGTCCAAGGCGAGGCGGAGGATTCGAAACGCTACCCGGAGCCCGATCATGGGACACGGCCTGAGCCGAGGCCGTGGCTGCAGATTGCAGGGTGAACAGACTGTCATCTACCGAGGACATATAGGACAACATAGGAGACTGCGTGTCTCGTTGCATGGAGAGTTCCTGCTGTAGGCTCGCACACTGAGTGGCAGACACCGGGTCGGAGGTCTGGAGAGAGGCTAATTGGGAATCCATGGACTGCATGAAAGCCATAATATGGTTCTGATTCTCCCATAGATAAGCCAGTTCCTTTTGGGCCGAGAATAGGGCACCGGCGGGGTCCATGGCCTGATTATTCTGTCACACTTCCTGAGGGAGGCGCCCTAGAGTGGACCCACTGGGCTGTGGTACTGTGGCGCCCCGCAACGAGTGCGTCACAAGAGGGTATTGCAGCCATAAATGCAGCCGCAATATTCTCTGACTCAGCGATGATCCGGTTAACATAGAAATCCAACCCTGCATGCATCACCTAGAACAGAGGGCCAATCCTAGGTCCTGGTGGGCGGAGTGCTAGGGTAGTGTGTAGGAGAACACAACACAATAGTCTAGAGAGAACAGACAGAACAGTAGTGAGAGTCTGGAATCTAGAGCAGAGCCTAGAACACAGAACTTGGAGAGGAGCGGGGGCTCCGCACCCCGTGCGGGCCCCTGGGCCGTCACCGGTCGGGTGTCAGCACCTGAGGCCTTAACTACCGGGATTGGGCATTATCCACACGGGTTCCCAAAAGACTCCCGTGCCCACAACTCACAGCCGGTTCACTGGTACCGAAGCTGGCAGCAGTTCACCTCTGCTACGCGAACCAGAAGCGTGGAGGAGCAGCTTCACAGGAGCACCCCACCACGAGCCAACTTCCAGTCGTCTAACCAGCGGTGTACCCACCGAGGGATCCAAGGCTCCCCCAAAACATCCAGGACGTATATCATGGATAGAGCATTGAAGCAGCCTCCCCGTACCCGATCTGGTATTCCCGGGCGACACTGGCAATCAATTAGTTAGAAAGGAGGAAGGAAGCATCGCCTGTCTAAACCGGAGTCCCGGCCACGGTGAGTCAGAAAATGGCGTCACGAACAGGATACGAGCAGGCCCGTTACCCAACGGGTATAATGTGCTTAAAAAGACTTTATTGTCTACAATTTGGACTTTGTTCGTCCCTAAAAGAACTTTCCAGCCTTTTTACCATTGGGTCAAGATGGCGCCCAAGATGGCGTTCCCGCCACAAGAATCCGCCACGTGCAAGCCCAGGAGTGAGTCAACCCCCCCTCATCGTGGGAGGGCTAAAGACAAAAGGCGCCAAACTCTTTGTCCGCCCTGATTGCTCGAATCAACCATGGGGGCGGACCCCAAAGACTTTTCCCATGATTGGACTACAAAAGCCCACAGGAAATGGGAGTGACACAGAAGTTCTTCACCAGCTCTATCAGAACGTTTTACCGGTTGAACGGGTGTAGTTTCCCTCCGAAGAAGAGAATCGCCAGCATGAGACTCCAAGACCTAATGTGGGAGGTCGAGGCGGAGGCCAGAGCAGCCATAGGCCAAACGGGTCCGGGTCCTGCCCTTACCATAGACGGCAGCCCCGACTTCTGGCTAGAGGCTCTACAAGACCTCCGGGTGCGACTAATCGAGACAGTAGAATGGACGATTCGCAGCTGGAGTGCGACCCTAGGCAGACGACTACACCATGCGATGCAGCAGAGCCGACTGGGTACCGCTACTCCAAGCCCAGACGACGTCACCAGCTTCTCAACTGCCTCACCGTCGCCCACCACCTGTCCTGCTTCGTCACCGGAGCCCATAGACTGTATCATTCCTGCGAGGACCACAGCTCGACCCGTACCAGCGGTCGAACCCGCAGCCGACCCCGTTCCTGAGCCGGAGCTTCCAATGCGCTCCACAGAAGAACTTGATCTCTACCAGGTTCCCAAAGAGGAACCCGCGACATGTTTCACCACTACAGAGACAGTCGCTTGTTTCGTCCCCGTACCGGAGGCTTCCCTTGCAATTGCGAGGCCTACCTGGTGGACCGGGATTGAAACCCCTCTACTAACAGAAACAGATGAAGAGGCAGGCAGCCTGGAAGCCCTGCAGGACGTCTCTGTGGAAGGATCCGCAGCACCACCGCCCCGTTGTACAACAGAACTAGCTTCAACATCTCCAGCCAACAAGCAGCCTGATGTGGTCATCGAGGAAGAGGTCGGAGAGGATGACGACGAGACCCGCAGCACCGCTGAGGATTTCGACACCGGGTTCGCTTGGGGAGATACCGAGGAACTTCCTACCGGGCATACAGCTCGGGTACACTGGTCGGGTGCAACGCTGACACCTTCCCCTGTGCCGTTCCACCGGGTGCCGGTCCAGACAGCCCGCCAAGTTCAAGCTTCCCGCCAAACCACCAGCTCCATTACTCATCTCTACACCCCGAGCCGTAACGACGGAGATGTACGCCAGAGACGACGAGAGGAGTGGCAAGCCCGTGAACGCGCCAACATGTAGGCCCGTGCCGAGGCTCGCCGCCAGCCGCCCCTGTCTGCTGAACTCCGCCGTGAAGGTAGAATTTCCACCTTTAATTTACATACCGGGTGGGGGTTCGCTTGGGAGGTGGGTTTGAATGAGGAGGTGTTTGTGGGACGCCGGGACGTTGAGTCAAACTTGCCGAGAGGACACCCGATCGCGACCTATACCGGGGCGATGTAATCACCTATGAACGCTATGCTTGTCCAGATGGGTGGTTCGCTATCCGGGTGCGCCATCGTTCTCCGTGCCAGTGACTTTAAAACTTGAGCTCACTCAATGACTCTGTTCCCGTTAATCACTGACTGTGTGATCTCGCGGCCACAGCCTGAACTTTTACAAAAGGACAGTCGATCGCCCGTCGGATCCGCACCAAGTGTTTTACCTGTTTATTTGTCTACCTCACTTTTATGCTATATAATGACCTGTCATTAATAAAAGTGTATATAACCTGTTATAAACTGTAAAAACCTCTGTAACGTGGGTAGTGTGACGCTTGGGGACAAGCGTACTCAACCAAGGGGGAGTGTGGCGCCCCGCAACGAGTGCGTCACAAGAGGGTATTGCAGCCATAAATGCAGCCGCAATATTCTCTGACTCAGCAATGATCCGGTTAACATAGAAATCCAACCCTGCATGCATTACCTAGAACAGAGGGCCAATCCTAGGTCCTGGTGGGCGGAGTGCTAGGGTAGTGTGTAGGAGAACACAACACAATAGTCTAGAGAGAACAGACAGAACAGTAGTGAGAGTCTGGAATCTAGAGCAGAGCCTGGAACACAGAATCTGGAGAGGAGCGGGGGCTCCGCACCCCGTGCGGGCCCCTGGGCCGTCACCGGTCAGGTGTCAGCACCTGAGGCCTTAACTACCGGGATTGGGCATTATCCACACGGGTTCCCAAAAGACTCCCGTGCCCACAACTCACAGCCGGTTCACTGGTACCGAAGCTGGCAGCAGTTCACCTCTGCTACGCGAACCAGAAGCGTGGAGGAGCAGCTTCACAGGAGCACCCCACCACCAGCCAACTTCCAGTCGTCTAACCAGCGGTGTACCCACCGAGGGATCCAAGGCTCCCCCAAAACATCCAGGACGTATATAATGGATAGGGCATTGAAGCAGCCTCCCCGTACCCGATCTGGTATTCCCGGGCGACACTGGCAATCAATTAGTTAGAAAGGAGGAAGGAAGCATCGCCTGTCTAAACCGGAGTCCCGGCCACGGTGAGTCAGTACCAAACTCCCCTGGGTGAGCTGGTCCTAGTTGGTCCAACCCCTATACAGGGATTGTCAGGGGCAAGCCCAGGGGCTCTAAATACCACAGCTGCCGGTACCAGGGGGGCAGCTCGTAGGGTTAGCCTAACCGAGTTATGGCGGAGGAGGGTCTTTGGCACCAGAGACCAGAGTACAGAGGACAGGAAGAAGTACCCATGAGAGAGAGCACAAGGAGAACCTGACTAGCAGTCAGAAGCACAAGGCATATAACACAATAATCAGGCACCTCCCAGCAGTGGAGGCAGCCTGATATATCGGAGGACAGACAGCTATTGGCCAAGGGGAGTGTCAGGCTGAGCCGTGCTGGCCCCTAGATTCACAGGGGAGGAACGCGGCCGCGCCCAGTGCACCGCTCATTACACCATCCATTGTAGTGTGCTGGTGAGTGAACTCGGTGACCGGCAGACAGGAAGGGGACCCGGCGATGGCTCCGAGACACAACATGCCTGGACGCCGGATGGCCGACCAGCAGAGCAGCAGAGGATGCAGAGCCAAGGAAGGTGAGCTGGGGAGCGATGCCAGGGGACCTAAGAGTGGCTTAGTATACATTTTTTGCAAAAAATGTATCAGCTAAATTTTCTGCTTTTTACTACTATTTTTAGCAGCACTTACTTTTTACTGTTTTTTTTATTACAACAGAGTATTTTTTTCACGTTTGTTTGACTGTTTTTTGAGATTCAGTTATACATCTTACAAAACTAAACATTTTCGTTAACTTTAGTTTTGGTAGGTGTTATCCGGTGGGATGGAAAAGTCTGGTAAAATCCAGCCCTTGTTTAATTTTGTAAGAGTCAGCTTGTCTGCATTTTCCAGTGACAGACAGATGCACCTATCTGTTATGATGGCCCCGGCGGCACTAAAAACTCACTCACACTACACACTAGAGGTAAAATAGGCCAGCACCTCCAAGGCATAAAAGGAGAGTTTGTGCCACAAGTCTAGTTTGGACACCCAAAAGGTATATGGCACTGAGGAATCACAAAGGACACTGGTACGGTAACTTTGGTACTCCTTGATCATCTTCATCAACTTCTCCATCCTTGTGAGAGTACCGTACCCCACACAGCCAGGTTTTGTTGCTGGGATGGTTTCACGAAAATGGCTTAAGTCTTGAACATTTAACACCTGTCTGTTTTGCACCTGTATGCTTCTCCCGCCTCTCTAATCCTTGTTTGTCCAAAGAAGCAGTAGCTCTGCTGCCAGTCTGAGGGGAAATATTTTAACAACTGTTCAACAATGGCCTTCTGGTATTGTTGCATTTTATTAGCTCTTTATGACACCGCAAGGAGAGATGAAAAATTCTCCTTCTACCATGGGTTGAGAAAGGTGTACCACCAGTATTTGGTAATGGCCAAAATGCAGGGTCTTGGGAAAGCCAGTAGAACACAAACTCTGCCATGTAAGCCAGACTACCTTGAGACAATCTTTTAGTGTCTCCACCAGGACATAGGCCATCCATCATCTCCTCCTCCTGATGCCTGTCTTATACCTGCTCCTCTTTTTCAGGCCATCCATGCTGAACAGAGAAGAAGCTGGTGTTGGTAGTCTCCTCTGTAATGCAGACAAGCAACCCCTGTTCCTCCTACTCCTCAACATCCTCCTCCTGATTATTACCCAATCTAGGCTGAGAAGATGGGATGAGGCTGGGCTGGATAGTATCACCCACTAAGTTCTTGCTCCATAGCCACCTGCTCGGCATGCAAAGCTTCTTCTTTCAAAGTGAGCAACAAGTTTTCAATAGACACAGCAGCATTATGGTTACACTGATTATGGCATCATGCCCACTCACCATTTTGGTGGAGTCTTCAAAGTTTTGGAGAACCTCACAGATGTCAGACATCCATACCCAATTGGCAGCTGCTATGTGTGGAGGCTGAGTGGATAACAAATGGATATATTGGAACTGGTAATCAACTACTGCCCTCTGCTGCTCACAAAGCCTTGTCACAGATCGGTTTGGTCTGTTAGACCTTTCAAGAGTTCTGTCGTGGAGTGTTTATCACCTAAATAGATAAGATCAGATCGCGTTGCCACTTCACTGATGCAGTGCTGCAGTGCTCCCAGCTTGGTACTGATGGGGAGGGTAATTCAGCCAAGCATGAGGAACAAGATAAGGATGTGCAGGAACTGGCATATGAGGAGAGGGAAACCCTGATGAAACTTGGGCCAGCTTTTCTAGGCATCAGTAGGACGTGTGGTGTCCCAGGATGTGAGTCTGTCCCAGCCTCAACCAAGTTGATCCAGTGTGCCGTCTGGGAAATGTAGCGTTCCTGTTCACAAGCACTTGTCCACATGTCTGTGGTTACGTGGACCCTCCCAGTAGCTGCATTGGTAACAGGTGAAATTGTTGGACACGTGCTTGTGTAAGATGAAGACAACACCCTGGGAGAAATAGTGGCATCTGTAGACTGAGTAACAAGCAACAGCCACTGCCAAGAGGTTGTGGAAAGACTCAGTTTCCACAAGCCAAAACAACATTTTCAGGGCGAGCAGTCTGGGATTGTGGCCATGCAGTGTTTGGGCCTGTGGGTGGGTGGCTTAGTATTTCCTTTTCTTATTCAAAGTCTTGAGTCTTGTCTGCACTGGGACAGTGAAGTGGTTGCTGATGGTTGTGTATATGCAACCGCAGGTTCCAGATAGGAGGCTTCCTTGTCGGCTTCCGTGACAGCAGATTAGGAGGCACATAACAAAGGGAATGTAGCAGTGGTTTTAACCTTACACACTGGATTTCTACCCAGGCATTCTGACCACCTAGTGGGGTGCTTTGCTGACCAGTACTTGAGCATGCTGGTGGTGCTCAGGTTGGTAGTGCTCTTGCCTGCTCTTGTGTACTCAGCTTGGTATGGAAAATGCTGTAAATAACTCTCCTTTTGTCTTCAGGATCTTTAGTAAAAAACTGACAGGGTAACACCAATGAGTGTGATCTGTGATCTGGTCTTATGAGGGTGCTCTAGGCAGTTGACCACCTTCTTCCTCTGGTCAGCTCACTGCCTCTTCCTGCCTGTTGCGGTGCTATAGACCATGGTCCTCTGTGCTTCTGTGCTTGCTATGCATGCCACTTTGCCAGGTTGTATCAGTGGCTTCATCATCCACCATCTCATCTTCCAAATCCTCAATCTGATCCTCCTCTTGAGTAAAAATCTTAAACTGACCTGATGGCAACTGTGTGTCATCATCATCATTCACCTTTTGAGACAGTCATAACCATTCCCCACTGTGGCTTCTTCTGACTGTGGCTGCTCAAAAATTTGTGCATCACTGCACACGACCTCCTCATGTTCTTCTTCACACGTGTATGGTAAGAGGCCAGAAGAAGGCATAAAAGGGAAAGTAAACAGGTCCTCGGAGTGTTCAAGGGTAGTAACACTTGACTGCTGGGACTTGTCATGGTGGGAAGAAGGAGGATCAGGTTGAGGATTATGTGGTCCAGCCTCTTAGCTCGTGAAACTGGACCATGTAGAAGACAAGGTGGTGCTGACAAACAGACTGGAGGCATTATCTGCCATCCAACTCACCCTCACTGTTCAGACTTCAACAGTGGTGTCCCGCGCCTCCCTGAATACTGAGACTCGAAGCTAGACCGAGATGCAGGGCCATCTTACCCTGTCACATGGTCTCAGCCATGGGGTGCACCACTGTCAGCACCACGTTCACTTCCCCATCCCTTAACACCAGACTTCTGCATTTTGAATTAGGTACACTAAGCAAAATATTATAACAGAATAGAATGTATTAGAATTATCTCTTTAACGGATTGTCTGATCTTGCAGCAGGTAATATACTTCAATGAGCCCTTCCTTAATACCTGCCTTTACCCCTTTTGCTAGCAGAGGTATTGTGATTTAGGCCTCAAAAGGGCTGTTTGTTTAATCTTGCAGCAGGTACTGGATCGCTATCAAACCCAACTAAATGCCTCTCTGTAGCCCTACTCCACAAACCTTCCCTCCAATATGCACAGCTAGCAGATGTTTTGCAATTTAGCTGTTTGTTTAATTTTGCTGCAGATACTGGATCTTACCTACACACTTTTCCTTCTCCAAAAGCAGCTCTCCTTGCGCTATCTCCAGATACAATGCACCTAAGATGGCATAGGCATTACCGTGATTGCCAAGCAATCCCTACATGTTTAGTGGCTGAAAATCATGGCGGGGGGGACTCAAATCTCACCATCACCATGTGAGTACCAAAACACTTGTCGAGTAACAAATATCTCGAATACCGTATTATTCTTGCGAGTAACGAATAGTGCAGAGTATTTTCATCCACCTCTAGTTATCATTGATCTCTAAAGGCCCGTCTAAAGGCCTGCTCTGAACCAGACGACCTCCCGCCGGTGCCGACATCGCCCCTTTACATGAGGCAACGTAGGGGCGATGTCGCCATCAATAGGCAACGCCCCTACATAGCCGATGTAATGGGCGGCGATGTCGCCCCGTGTGATGGGGCCTTAAGGGTCTAAGCAGTGGAATCATCTTGTGATCAGCCTATTTTTCATGTAACCTTCAAACAAAAAGGGAATGTTCAAAATGAAACCGCATTTGGACCTAGGACCAATCTGGGGTTGAAACCTATTCATTCTTGCAATTAATGGGGACTCCAGCTGTTTGACACTTTATATCTTTTGTGAAATTACTGGCCTTTAAGAGTTTTTTACTTGAGATGTCTTATAACACATACTATATGCTGCTATAAAGTAACATTATTATATAGAAGCATCTTATAAGAGGAGTGTAGGCATTTGTATTTTCCCATGAAATTGCATGTTGTATCATGAGTCATTTATTGTTGTCATATAATAAAGAAACCTGAAAAGTGACCCAAGGCACCAAATATCCTTCTTCATAGAAAAATGTAATTGGCCATGCAGGGCTTTTATCAAGCCATTAAGTACACTACTTTAATGGCTTGATTATGCACACTTTTATAATTGGTTTGGCCATTTTATGATTGGCTTGCTCAAATCGTTCCACTTTTTTGCATGTCTCTGATGTATTCAATAAAACCTTTTCTATGAAGGAGGATCTTCAACGCCTAGGGTTTCTTGGAACTCATTGCAAATTTGCAGTCTATGTGGACTGCCGTACTAAGTAAGCGCAAACTATTTGACTGGCACATGGAATATACCTTCATATATGAACCTGACAACTGATTCATGCTGTCCAAATAACGAGAAGCATTACTCAGACATCATCTCCATTATTGCAGACATGTATGTGTTGCTCTGAAACAATGCACAAGTTCACAAAAACCAAACAATTAAAAGCCGGCCAAATATGATGCGACAAGGATGACTACTCCAAGAGGCATGTACTGTCAGCTTATCATCTTGCTCCCCTTCACTGACAGTTCTCTTATGATGTGTATGTATGGGGAGAGACCTCTCAGTAAGAGCATGGTGGGGAGAGGCCATTGAGGACATGACTTTTGATCCAGGCATCCTACTCACTTGGCCCTCAGTTGTCATTTGTAAGTATGTTTTCTCTGAAGCTCTACAGCGTTTCAGATTAAAACATACATGGTTTTAGTAATGGAGCTAATCTGTGATTCATGCTACTGTGGTTTGCAACATGAAACATGATTTCCTGTCTGCCAGTTTGCAAGGTGAAGGACAGAAGGAAGTATAGTTGGATGACCTTATTGGAGTATTTAAATTGATAGTGTGATTGTGTGGTGTGACTGCATAGAGGACACCAGGAGCTTGTCTTTGGAGTAGGCTTGGATCCAGCCAGTAAAACGCATACTAGTGACCTAAAAGAAGACTTGTATGACTGAAGGCATTGGATGAACTAGAAGGAAGATAATCCAGCTCCACGTGTTTGCAGTATTCTTTATAGAATTAAAATTTACTGAGATACATAGCCAATGCCTGCAGTATATAGCATTATATGTGTTTCAGATGTCACACCATCCTTAGTCATGAAATTTAAATTCCTAAATCAGTAACTTCCACAAAGTCACCTTCAGGGGAATAATCCGGACATGGCAAAAAGACTTTATCTCTAGAAGGACATTCTAGGGGAAAACCTCTCTTCTTGTTCACACGAGTCTTCATCCGAGACATGGCCTTAAGGAATGAAGCCAGTGTCTGCTGCCAGATCTGTAGAAAGTCGCCATACGAGGCATCAGATGCTGGTACTGCGGAAGAAGCAGACATAAGAGAGGACACTTGAGGATGCTGGGAGCATACGACGAAGAATCCAGATGCTCCAGAGGACTCCCCAATGTGATTATTGTAAAAAATCTCTGCTCAGGGGTGTAGTTGTATCCAGTCATCCTGATGGACAGAAATATAATGGCAAAAGTAGTTCTCAAGAATATGATTAGTCTGTTCTACTTTCCCATTGGTCTGCTGATGGTACGTGGAGGAAAACTTCAGCTGGTGATTCAGCAGCTTGCACACCAAAACTTTGAAGTCAAGTGGACTCCACAATCAAAGACTATGTGGTGAGGAAAACTGTGGAGACAAAAGATATGCTGGGAGAACTGCGTGGCAAACTTAGGAGTGAACGGAAGACCAGCAGGTGGAATGAAGTGAGCCATCTTAGAACCCTCAAAGAGAGGCATTTCCATGATGAAGTCCATAGCTATTTGTTGCCAGAGAGCAAAAGGAACTGGCAGAGGCTGCAGGAGGGCCAGCAGGCTTGTTCTTTAAGGCTTTTTTCTGGTGTACAATAAACAGGTGCTTATGAAGTCACAGACATCCTTGACATTAGAGGACCACCAGAAATGATGAGCAATCGGCTCAGTGGACTTTCATATGCCCATATAAACAGCCAATCTGAATTTGTGTCCTCAGGACAGAACTCTGCTCCTTCTAGCAGTTGGGTCAAAGGACAGCTGGCACGTTCCAGTAGATGTTACCGTTCCTCGAGCATCATCTTGGTAGCCAGAAACCCACTCCCAAATGGTGCAACCGCAGAAATGGCAGTGATAATACAGAATTTGTACTATTACTTCAGTTTGCGCTTGAGATGTTGGTGGCCCCTCAAAGGGTGGGGGCCCTTATTGGGCAGTTGCCCAGTTTGCCTGCTTATAAGGCCAGCCCTGTCCCAGTGGCAAGTGGGCCATCCTGTTTGTCCAGGGCCCCAGAACTTTCCTGAGTGCGCCGAGTGGTGTCGCCGGCCCTTATCAACTACCTTGCCTTTAAGTTTGATTACCAGCTCATTACATAAATCCTGGCTATAGTTTAAAAAGCATTATCTGTAAAGGCCTCCTTACTGGTTTAGTATCTCTGTACTGTGAGACAGGTTACATATTCTGTCTCATAAGTGTGAATAAAGCATTAGATATTATGCTCCAATTCACATGAGTTGGTTACTGTAAATGTCTCAGTAGACTGTTATAAATCTCCTGGCAGCCACTTAGCTTTTATATCTAGAAGTGCTGCAGGCATATAGAACAACCTGCAGAACATTCCGCAGCTTTCTGACTGTATAAAGCATTTGGTACCAAGGATATTTTTAGCTTTGGACTTTTGGATTTCTGCCACTGAGGAATAACACCTCTGCAGTCCTCAGTGTGAGGTCAAGAGACATCCGCAGACCTTACCGCTTTCTATAAGTAACTCTGAGCTATGTGGAAATGGTCAGCGAGCCAGTGATTGCAAACACGGGAGGGTAATAAGCATCGTCTGACTTTCACTTATATTTATATTCATTTCACCTACTACTGCTGGTGGTTATTATTTCCTGTCAACTGGAAATGGAAAACTACACGTTATAATCCCTCTGTAATTATGAGCGGCAGTAAGTGTCATTATATGTTAACACACCTTTCATGTTTTTCTTTCCAACCCTCACTTAAATCATTCAGAATTCTACAAATAAGTGTGAGAAACATATCTGAAATTTCATGGTGCTGATTTCATGTTAGGAGATGAATTAGTCAAGAGAAAAACAATTACACACTCACAGCGGGCTGCTGCTAGAGTTTACAAGGACACTACATTATTACTGCTTCCATGATTTTACTTATAAATGTACAGTATCCATGGAGACAAAAAAACCTTATATAGAATTTATGACATTGGTGCTTTTATCAACTTTGATATATATAATTATTGATATTATGCATTTTATACTGTATATACAATATGTAAATATTCTTATAGGTATACACACTGGCGATCAAAATTAGAGAACAATCTATGACCACTTGATTTTTCCAGACAGAATGTAATCTACATTGAACAACATATGGCGGTTTTTGTGTAAGGGGTACACCATGCCACTAGAACAGGGTTTTCCAACATAACCAAAGTTTCTCAACTTAAAACCTTTATCTTGCACAAAACGTGATCATCATAATTAGAGAACAGCAATGACTGCAGCACAGAGAAAGATTAAAACTAAATGTTGTGAAGGTTACAACAGTCACCAATCAGTAGGACGTGTACAGTATTAACATAAAGTCCAACCACAACATCTCATTATTTATCAGTCCTATAGAATGCACCTCCAATTATTAGACATTTAATTAGCAGGAGAACACTTTGGCGTTTTAGTGCAAAAGTATCAAAAATCTTTATTCTTCTCAAAATACAGTCATTCAAGCCATCTTAAAAAGAACTCATAACAAAATCACAAAGAATTACATTACATATCAGAGACAATGGGGACCATAAATCATCAATCATAACAAAACAGACAAAAACAGAGTCCAGCTATAATGAAATAGTGAGAAGATCTTTCCATATATCTACACAGTAAAAGAGAATAACCATTGTGCCAATACTGAGGCCCATAAGTAAGCTATATATCTTGCATAGACTAGTGTCAATACAATGTCACTTCACCAAGGGCTACATATTATATCTGGGCACTGGCTATTTGGGATAAAGGTTACATATACACTTACGGTATATGTCACTGATACAATTAAGAAGCAAACTAGTACAAGGAAAAAAGCATAAAAGTGAACATTAGGCACATGTCAAAAAGGTAAGGAATAAACATGCTAGAAATAGGAGGAAACCACTATGGCTAAATAAGGCTGTAAGGGGCGCAATAAGTGACAAAAAGAAAGCATTTAGGGAATTAAAGCAGGTAGGTAGTGATGAGGCATTAAATAAATACAGAAAATTAAATAACATGTGTAAAAAGCAAATCAAGGCAGCAAAGATTGAGACAGAGAGACTCATTGCCAGAGAAAGTAAAAAAAAATCCCAAAATATTCTTTAACTACATAAATAGTAAGAAACTAAAAAATGATTGTGTTGGCCGCCTTAAAAATAGTCTGGGTGAAATGGTGAGAGAAGATGAGGAAAAAGCCAATATGCTAAATGACTTTTTTTAACAGTATTTACACAAGAAAATCCCATGACAGACACATGATCAGTGATAACAAAAACTCTCCATTAAATGTCACCTGCTTAACCCAACAGGAAGTACAGCACCGTCTAAAAATCACTAAAGTTGACAAATCCCCAGGCCCGGATGGGATACACCCCAGAGTACTGCAGGAATGAAGTACCGTCATAGATAAACCATTATTTTTAATCTTTAAAGGTTCCATAATAATAGGGTCTGTACCACAGGACTGGCGTATAGCAAATGTGGTGCAATATTCAAAAAGGGAACAAAAACTGAACTTGGAAATTATAGGCCAGTAAGCTTAAACTCTACTGTGGGTAAAATCCTAGAGGGTTTTCTAAGAGATGCTATACTGCAGTATCTGAAGAAAAATAACCTCATTACCCAATATCAACATGGGTTTACGGGGGACCGTTCCTGTCAAACTAAGCTTCCATGAAGAAGTAAGTTCTGGACTGGACCAAAGAAATGCAGTGGACATGGTGTATATGGACTTTTCAAAAGCTTTTGATACGGTGCCACACAAAAGGTTGATAAACAAAATGAGAGCAATGGGGATAGAGGAAAATATTTGTAAGTAGGTTAAGAAATGGCTCAGTGATAGGAAACAAAGAGTGGTTATTAATGGAACACACTCAGAATGAGTCACAGTGGGGTACCATAGGGGTCGGTATTGGGCCCGCTTCTTTTTAACATATTTATTAATTGCCTTGTTGGGGGCATACAGAGTAGAATCTCAATATTTGCAGATTACGCTAAACTCTGCAGGGTAATCAATACAGAGGAGGACAATTTTATATTACAGGAGGATTCATGTAAACTAGAAGCTTGGGCTGATAAATGGCAAATGAGCTTTAATGGGGATTCATGCACTTGGGCAGAGGAAATAAAATGTATAATTATGTGCTTAATTGTAAAACACTGGGCAAAACTACCACTGAAAAAGACCTGTGTGTATGGGTAGATGATAAATTCACGTTTAGTGCCCAGTGTCAGGCAGCTGCTGCAAAGGCAAATAAAATAATGGGATGCATTAAAAGAGGCATAGATGCTCAGGAGGAGAATATAATTTTACCTCTATACAAGTCACTAGTGCAACCACACTTAGAATACTGTGTACAATTCTGGTCTCCGGTGTATAAGAAAGACATAGCTGAACTAGAGTGGGTGCAGAGAAGAGCGACTAAGGTTATTAGAGGACTGAGGGGTTTGCAATACCAAGACAGGTTATTAAACTTGGGGTTATTTAGCTTGGAAAATGAAGGCTTAGGGATGATCTTAAAATAATGTATAAATATATGAAGGGACAGTACAGAGACCTTTTTTAATGATCTTTTTACTCTTAGGCCTGAGACGGGGACAAGGGGGCATCCTCTACGTCTGGAGGAAAGAAGGTTTAATCATAATCACAGATGTGGATTCTTTACTATAAGAGCAGTGAGACTATGGAACTCTCTGCCACATGATGTTGTAATGAGTGAGTGACTCACCGTAGCCGGGTAGTGCACGTCTCGGGCTGTCGCTGCTCCCTGTCATGGTTCTGCGCCCGAGGCTGTGTAGGCCCGGTGGTCCAGATCAATAAGGTTGGCTGAACAGATAAGAGGTTACTTCTTGTCGTGACGCCACCTGCGGGATTTCCGGTGATTTCACCGGCACTGCTTGGGCCTCCGGGGGATGTAATGCAGCAAGATGGAACGCTCCCCACAGGACGAGCGGGAGTCCCCAGAGCCAGGAGCTGTACCTGATGTTGTGAGGCAGCTTAGTTACTCGTAGCACGCGGAGTTAACAGTTCTGAAAAAGGCACGGACACCAATAGTCTCTGTAATGGGTCTTTTACTGCAACCAGTAGATGATACAGGTGATTCAGGTAATGGGCAATGGACTGGTTGGACTCAGCAATGACTGGTGTTGTTTCAGAGCTCCGCGGTGTTCCTCCGTTCTAAACTTATTCTAGGTGGTTTGCCGATGTCGCGTTAGTGTGCCAAGTTCGGGTACAAGGGGCTACTTAAATTTCCCTGCCGGTGTATACGTTCCGGTGTGAGGGGAGCCTGAGTCCTTTTGGTGGGTACTCCGCTGGCAAGACGGCTCTGTTCGCGGCGGCGGTGGGGTACTCCTGTAGAGCGATCCCTCCACTCCTGGTTTGCTTAGCAGTGATGAACAACTTGCTAGCTTCGAAACCAGTGATCCGGTTGTGGATGGGCGCGGGCATAGTTTGACCCATAGATGTTCGCCCAGGGTCCGGTTGTTGAGACACCTGGTAATGGCGCCAACCGGTAGGTGGTCTTCGGGGCTGCACTGGACTGTGCAGAGACCCCTTCTCCCACGTTCCTCTCCTTCCTCCTTCTTCTACATTCTCCTCTCACACACTACTCCTACACTCCGCCCACCAGGACCTTATTGGCCCTCTATGCTAGTGATGCATATAGGGTATGAAGCTCTGAGGTTAACCATGTCATTGCTTAGTCAGAGAATATTGCATCTTCAGTCAGGGATGCAATACCCTCCTGTGATGCACTCGTTGCGGGGCGCCACATGAGTCACTACTAAAATTTAAGATGGGCCTGGATGCCTTTCTTGAAAACTATAATATTACCGGTTATATGTACTAGATTCTTTGATAGGGCGTTGATCCAGGGAACTAGTCTAATTGCCGTATGTGGGGTCAGGAAGGAATTTTTTCCCCCAATGTGGAGCTTAGTGTTGCCACATAGGTTTTTTTTTCCCTTCCTCTGGATCAATATGTTTTAGGCTATGGGTTGAACTAGATGGACTTAAAGTCTTCCTTCAACCTTAAATACTATGTTACTATGTTACTATGGGGGCGTTTAACAGTGAGTACACTAACCTGACAGGGTTGTGCCTGCCCTGCACAACCCTGGTAAGGCGCCTGGGAGGATTAGATCCTCAGTTGTAGCCAGCGGCTCCTTGCGGTGCTCCCAGCTCCGGGTCCTGCGTCCTCCTATCAGCCCACGTGACCGGCGGTCACCTGACCGTGACGTCACCGCAGGTCCTGCAGTTGGTAAGTGCAGATCCTTTGGGATGGATTAGATCCAGGCTTTTGCGGTTTGGATTAAAGATGATTTGGCTTTGCGGTTTCCTTATTCGTGGTGTCCAGGCAGCTCCTGCTTCTACTCCCTCTGGGGGAGGGAAAATTATGTGGAAAAAAGGTTCCCATACCATCGAAACGCGTTGTGGAGTGTGCATGAGGCTCAAATATAGGTTTGTTAAACTCTACCCCTCCTGTGGTGTTCCTTGGCGCTCCAGCAGAATTCTACAGCATCTCTTTTTTCCACATGTGTATGTTACTATGTAAGTTGTACAGACTCAGGAAAAATTCCTGAATTAGATTTAAAGTCAGAGATTTTACCCATAGCACAGCTATCCGCGATTGTCAAGATGGTGACGGACTCAGGAGACAAAGGGACAGCCAGGGGACCTCCTATGTACTTTTCGCTTTTAGGGGGTATTAAAATGCTTTATGAGGGTGGGAGCCTCTCCATTGCTTTGTGTAAGCCTTTTCTTTAAATGACTTCAGCACATCTGTGGCCACAGGACATCACTAGTCTCTCACATTGCTCTGGTGTGATTTTGGACCACTTTTCTTCCAGTCTCTTTCACAGTTCTGTGGCTGTTGTGGGTTTCTTGGCTATAACTTTGTCACCAAGGATTTTCCAGAGGTTTTTTATTGGGTTTAGATCAGGACTCTGGGCAGCCATTTCATTATTTCAATGTTTTCTGTCTCAAGGAACTGCTTTATTTGTATTGCTGTGTGACAGGGGGCATTGTCCTGCATGAAAATTGCTGACTGATTGAGCGCTGAATGCAAGTAAGGAACCAAGAAGAAGGTTCTGATACACACTTGCATTCACTCTGCCATGTAGCTGTATGAGAGGTCCAACTCCTGCATCAGAAAACATTCCCCAAACCATGACACTTCCTCCACCACATTTCACTGACTTCTTTACCTACTTTGAGTTCAGTCTTTCCCCAGTTTGTCAACGAAGATAATGTTTTCTATTAGACCCAAATAAATTAAACTTGCTTTCATCACTAAAATGAACTGTGAACCACTTCTCCTCTGTTCACACAACATGCTCCTCACCAAAAGTGAGTCTAGCATTTTATTTCTTTCTGCTAATGAAAAGTTTGGTCACTGCAAAGAGGGCTTTCAGTCCAAATGCTCTTAAACATTATGACATTGTATGATGAGACAGTTCCTTACCCTGTTCAGTGCTGAACTGGCAAGCTATTCCAGCTGCAGTATTGAATCAATTACCCATGGAGATTCTCCGCATTATCCTGTCCTCTCTTGCATTTACCTTTTGAGGGAGATCAGCCTTCTTGAGAGACTTGAAAGAGTTTGTGATGTCATAAAAATGTAATATTCTAGAAATCATAGACTTAGAATGACCAACGTTTGTTGCTATAGCTGATGGGGTGACAAACTTTGGCCTTCATCTGGACAACCTGCTGCCATAGGGTTTCAGTTAATTTGGAATGGCACTCCATTTTTGTAACATGAGTGCAAACTGGAAAGTTAGGCTGCCAGTTAAATAGCGTTTGTCAGATAATATATTCAATTTTTGAAATAGAATTAAAATACTGCTAATTTACTCATGTTAGGATATTTTCACGTAGGACAACACAATGACCTTAATGACTCACCGTAGCCGGGTTCTGCACGTCGCAGGCGTTGCCTCTCCTTGTCACGGAACCGCGCCTGCGGCTGTGGGGCCCGGTGGTCCAAATCAATAGGGGGGATGGCTGAACAGTAGGGGTTAATTGTTTTCGTGACGCCACCTGCGGGTGTTCCGGTGATGTCCACCGGCGCTACTTGGGCCTCCGGGGGATGTTATGCAGCAAGATGGGACGCTCCCCACAGGATGAGCGGGAGTCCCTGGAGCCAGGAGCTGCACATGATGTTGTGAGGCAGCTTAGTCAGGCTGCTGTTAGACCCAGGAATCAAACGCTGACACATCAAAGTCTTTTAGGTACCTTTACTGGTGGAAAGCAGGTACACTCGGACCGGGATAGTGAAGTTAACACTCCTGGAGGTTCACACCAAGCAGTGGTGTAGGCTTCCTTTCTCTTTACTTCTAGTTGAGGTCGGGTGGATGTGGAATCCAGCCGGACCGGGTAGTCTGTTCGATAGAACGTATTTCACCTGGGTAGCTGCACTGAGGGCACTGTAAAAGGGTGATGATAATTCTATCTTCTTCCCTGGGCTCTCGTTGGTAGGTGCGGCAGGTGAACAGGGGGCTAAACTCCCTTTGCAGGATGCTGGTTCTCTGTGGTGGCTGGGTAGCTCTCACAGCTCGGTTCCAGTAACCGGATGATGAGGGAGAGAGTTAGTGTCACTCTAGTGTCCCTGAGAGGTGCTCTCCTTTCCTATTACCCCAATTGCAACGGTCTCCTCACTTGCTGGATGGCTGATTGGGCCTAGTGTGTGTCTCATAAGGTAGAGATTACACACAACCTGCAGCTCTCCTAGCGTCTGCACACTCTGGTGTTTCTCCCTCCAATACCCTATATATAGGGGGAACTGGCTCAAAGTGACCAGTGGAGCTCCCCCTAGAGGCTCGGGGTGAAACAAGGTGTTCAAGGTGTATTAAGGTGTTGTGTGAGTATTGCTTTGCTGTTACTTGCTCCATTCATGCCCCAAGGGTTCTGTGGTGCCCAGCAGGTACCAGGGTGCCACATTCCCCCTTAGTTAACCTCAGTTCTCCCGACTGAGCAAAAAGTTCTTTTTACAACTTAACTTCTAAGCATTTTATAACATTCAATAACAGAGTCTGAAAGAAAAATACAAAAATCACTAAAAAGGAAGGGAAAAATATGAAAAAGGTGAAAAGCAGTCCATACGGCACTAGTCCATCTGCCGCAGGCTGGAAAAGGTAAACTTTTGGTCACACAAGTCCTGTGACAATTGTCCAAAGTTTATAGAAAGGGAAAAAGGGTAAAGTCCAGAAATATACGGTACACATGGTAAACTTTGTACATTCCCTACAGGTGTCTCTGCTTGGGAGGCCGGTACTAACCTTTTTTACCTTACCAGGCGCTTTCTGTCCCCAACTTGATATACTTGGGACAGGGCCCAGTTCCTCCACCCTTCTGTACACTACTTTTTACAGGTTTTGAAAACAGGTACTATTTACATTCACTTACAGGCAATATGGTTCCACTACATTTTAAACCCATTCTCCAAGTCTGTTTGGGGGTTGTCCTAATGTACTACGTGTGGATCTGCGTAGTGTGGGTGTTTCCAAAGCTGTTGGTGTAGTGTACGAAGTGGTTTGTTCTCTACTTCTGCTGCGTGTAAGGCCATAGTAAGTGCGTAATCTATCTACTGGACTATCCTCTGTAGGTAGTTGTGTAGAATTTTGTTCTCTTACTGTGGGACTAGCAGGTTCACCGATTACAGGAATCTCAGGTTCCAATATAACAGGCTGCATATCTTGCACTTGAACTTGTTGTTGTTGAATTTGTTGATTTGGAATTGGTTGCTGATCCTCTACAGGCTGGTAGAAATGCATAACTGGTATGATGTATGCACCATTGCATTGTGGCCAATCAGATGGTAAGTATCCAATGTCTGTATAGACTAGATTTTCTTTTTGTTCTTCATCTGTAGTTACTGCAGGGTAACTGGTTACTTGAGGGATTAACTGTGTTGGACATTTCTTCAAATAGTCCCTAGAGACAGTTGCAAAAGTGATTCCTTGATCTTTGCTGATAACGCAAGTTTTGGAATTGTCATATTGTGATGGCATAATTGTGTAGGGTTCAGATTCCCAATTGTCATCCAATTTGTTGGTTTTTCTTTTTCTTTTTAGCACTAAGTCACCTGTTGCAAAGGGTTCTGCTGAGGTGTGCTTGTTAAAGTCTTTTTCTTGTCTGGTTCTGCTGATTTCTAGGTTTCTTTCAACACTCAAGAAGAATCTTGTGTTGGTTCGATGGTTCCCATCTGTAAATCAATAGGTACTTTACCTGGTCTTGCTCGCATCAAGTAAGCAGGTGTGTAGCTAGTTGAACTGACAGGTATGTGGTTGTAGATGTCCACAAGGTCTGGAAGTTTTTCCGGCCATTGATTTCTCTCTTCAACTGGTAAGATTTTGAGTATGTCAATGACAATGTGGTTCATCTTCTCACATAAACCGTTCATCTGGGGATGATAAGGTGTGGTGTGGATCTTTTTACACCCATATAGCCCTAAGAATTCTTGAAACAGAGCTGATTCGAAGGCTGGCCCTTGGTCAGTCAAGACTTGGTCTGGATACCCATGGGGGCGAGAGAAGTAACTCTGGAATGCTTTGGCTGCGACCTCTGCAGTTAAGTTCTTAACTGGAACTACTACCAAGAATCTTGAATAGTGGTCAACAATGGTGAGAGCGTAAGTATACCCAGTACGACTTGGGGTTAGCTTCACGTGGTCGAGAGAAAGTATTTCAAGGGGTTTCGTGGTAACAATTGGCTGCAACGGAGCTTTCTGAGTTAGATGGTCTTTCCTTCGAGAATGACATGGTCCACAGTTTTTACACCACTTGTCAATTGAGCCTCGCATACCGACCCAGTAGAACCGATCCTTCAGGAGTCTCTCCAGCTTCTTCCATCCAAAGTGCTCGGCATCATCATGGTATGCTTCAAGGATCATTTGGACTTCAGTCTTGGGGACTACAATCTGCCAGATTAGTTCATGTGTTCTGGGGTTTAGGTATCTTCTACAGAGTTTACCTTGGTAGACGAACAACCTTCCTTTCTCTTTCCATAGGCGCTTAGCATTTTGTGAGGCATCAGGGTCCATGCTGGCGTGTTCTTGAGTTATCAGCTCTCTTACCAAGATGACATCTGGATCGTTAGCTTGAACCTCCTTCCAGTCATGGTGAGGTAGAGGGTTCACGGTCCTCTCTACACGTCTCTGGTTCGCCTGATGACACGTTGCTGTACCCATACGGTGGAAAGCAGGTAGTTCAATCTCTTCCAGGTCATCTATGTCTTCTCCCTCTTCAGGAAGGTTAGGCATTCTAGACAGGGCATCAGCATTGCCGTTCTTGTGACCTGCCCGTTACTTTACAATGAAGTAATAGTTTGAGAGTCTTGCTACCCAACGCTGTTCTAGGGCTCCCAGCTTTGCAGTGTCTAAATGGGTTAGAGGGTTGTTAGCAGTGAAAGCTGTGAAGGGGGCGGATGCCAGGTAATGCTTGAAACGCTCTGTGATTGCCCAGACCAGGGCCAGGAACTCTAGCTTGAAGGAGCTGTAGTCCTCCGGGTTCCTTTCTGTGGGACAGAGCTTTCTGCTGGCGTAGGCTATCACCTTTTCTTTTCCTTACTGGCGTTGAGCTAGGACGGCTCCTAAACCTTCATTACTTGCAGCAGTATACAATAAAAACGGGAGATTGTAATCAGGATAGGTCAGGATTTCTTCTCCTGTTAAAGCATCTTTTAACTTCTGGAAGGATTTTTCCTGTTCTGGTCCCTAGTGGAACCGGGGTCCCCTGATCTTGCCGTTTTTGGATTGACCTACTAAAAGATCTTGCATAGGTGCTGCTATCTTGGTATAGCCTTTGATGAATCGTCCTAGAAATTGACGTACCTCTTTGTGAGTAGTTGGTGCTGGCCAGTCCTTGATGACGATTACTTTATCCGGATCCGGTGCTACGCCTTCGGCACTGACCACGTGTCCTAGGTATTGGACCTTGGGTTTCAGCAGGTGGCACTTGGACGGTTTCAGTTTCATCCCGTACTTGGATAGTGACTCAAACACTTCACTCAGGTGCTGCAGGTGGTCTTCATAGGTCTGAGAGTATACAATCAGGTATTTTGGACGAAGTACCTTAATGTCCGCGCTGCTGCCAGAGAGGAAAATACACCAACGACACTGGGACGTCTGAGTACTGGTAGTAGAGGTTTATTTCCAACGCGTTTCGGAGCCACGTACCGAGCTCCTTCCTCAGGGAAGGAGCTCGGTACGTGGCTCCGAAACGCGTTGGAAATAAACCTCTACTACCAGTACTCAGACGTCCCAGTGTCGTTGGTGTATTTTCCTCTCTGGCAGCAGCGCGGACATTAAGGTACTTCGTCCAAAATACCTGATCCCAGCACCGCACCTCGTGGAAGTACAGTCCCTGCAGCAGCTGCATTGTTCGAGCGATTACGCTGGTTGTGTGCTACACAACCTGACCAGGTGAGCAAATCTGATTTTTCACATTTACCTGCCTATAAAGGATAAGACCCTATGTGCGCATTCTCAACCCTCTAGATGAGAGTATACAATGACATCTTCAAGGTATAACAACACAGTCTCAAAGTTCTTGTGGCCCAAACAACACTCCATCAGTCTCTGAAATGTTCCTGGGGCATTGCACAACCCGAATGACATACTGTTGAACTTGCATAGTCCCATAGGTGTCATGAAGGCTGTCTTCTCACGATCTTCCTCTGCAATGGAGACCTGCCAGTACCCACTAGTAAGATCTAATGTGGAGAAGTAGTTGGCAGATTTGAGTGCAGCTAGTGACTCTTCTATGCGGGGTAATGGGTATGCATCCTTGTGTGTGACTTTGTTGATTTGTCTGTAGTCTACACACATCCTCATACTACCATCTTTCTTTTTAACCAGGACTAGTGGTGCTGCCCAGGGACTACAGCTATCCCTAATGACTCCTGCATTTTTCAAGTCCTGAAGCATCTCTTTTGCTTTTTGGTAGTGTGTGGGTGGTATAGGCCTGTACCTTTCTTTAATAGGTGCATGGTTGCCTGTGGGGATGTGGTGTTGTACCCCTTTAATCCTCCCGAAGTCAAGTGGGTGTTTGCTGAGCACTTGCTCATACTCCCGAACTACCCGGTATACTCCATTTTTCTGGTGAGAGGGTATGCTGTCAGTTCCTACACTGAGCTCCTGACACCATTGCTCTAACTGATCTTTGGAGTGAGGGGGTTCATCAGTGACTGTTTGGGAAGAGGATTTTACATTAATTACAGCATCATCTTTAACCTGGTACAATTTTGCAACAGTTGCATATCTAGGCAGTTTGACTTCGTCATCACCATAATTTAATATGCGTACGGGGACTCTCCCTTTTCTCACGTCGACCAACCCTCTAGCTGTCAAGAGCGTAGGACTACTATCAGACATTACAGGTTCTACTACAGCTTGGTAGTCCTGCCCTCTGAGGCCTATGGCTGCTCGACACCAGATCATCATTTCACTTCTGGGTGGTACCACAATTGGAATGGGATCTGTGACCCGTACTCTGCCAATTTCACCATTGGGCAATGTTACCTGTTGTTGATAAACCAGAGCTCGGATCTGCTTTTGGATAGCTCTCTTCTCTCTGGGTCTACCAGCTTCAACACTCTGTTGGAGTAAAAATCTGCAGGTTTTCCTCGCGGGGGCTGTGTCTTTCTCCTCACGTTTCGGAGCCTCCTACCGAGCTCCTTCCTCAGGGAACATCCTGTTGTTCCCTGAGGAAGGAGCTCGGTAGGAGGCTCCGAAATGCGTTGGAGAATAAAGGCCTTTGCTGATCCAGACATTCTCTTGTCTCGGTTCCTTTGATCCTGTAGCAGCAGCGCGGACGTTAAGGCACTTCGTCCAAAGATTTTTTTTACAATGGTAGAATGACAGTCTTAATTCAGCTTCAGTATGACGTTCAAACACCCGGGTTAACTTAGCGAATATCTGCTCCACAGATTCCTGAGTTTCTAAAGAACAGTTGTGGCTCTGCAGCTTGGCTGCGCCTGTTAACTGTCCCATAACAACTGAAGCTCTCTGCTTACCGGTCATAGCGTACATGTCCAGCACTTGGCATATCTTCCTCTGGAATGTCTCCAAGGTACTGGGTGTACCGCTGTACTTGGGTAACCAGGTCGCATTCGGAACGTAAAGCAGGGATATCGGCATAATCGGAGCGGGTTGCTGTGGCATACCGCCGGCTTGTTGCTGTCCATCAAGAGGTATGTTTAGCGATTGCTGTTGCGGGGGTACCGCGTTGTTAGGAGCCGGGATACTCATCGTTGCTCCCCCTTAGTTAAGCGCGGCCAGTCCTTTCAGTTTTAAACGGAAGTATCGGCCCCGCGGTGAGGAGTGAGGCACCTCGGGAGTTTCCGGTTCCTGCTGCGTACAGGGGAAGTCGTCAGAGCGTGGGGGCGGGGCCAATCTTCGCGCCCTTTGCACAGTCACGCCCCTTCTTTTCCCGCCTTTCGCGCAGGAATGGCGGTTCAAATATACAGTTTGGTATATACAGTCATTAAATAGCACACAATACCCGTTAAGGAACGGGCTTGCTTGTATCCTGTTCGCGACGCCAAATTCTGACTCACCGTAGCCAGGTTCTGCACGTCGCAGGCGTTGCCTCTCCTTGTCACGGAACCGCGCCTGTGGCTGTGGGACCCGGTGGTCCAGATCAATAGGGGGGATGGCTGAACAGTAGGGGTTAATTGTCTTCGTGACGCCACCTGCGGGTGTTCCGGTGATGTCGACCGGCGCTGCTTGGGCCTCCGGGGGATGTTATGCAGCAAGATGGGACGCTCCCCACAGGATGAGCGGGAGTCCCCGGAGCCAGGAGCTGCACAAGATGTTGTGAGTCAGCTTAGTCAGGCTGCTGTTAGACCCAGGAATCAAACGCTGAAACACCAAAGTCTTTTAGGCACCTTTACGGGTGGAAAGCAGGTACACTCGGACCGGGATAGTGAAGTTAACACTCCTGGAGGTTCACAGCAAGCAGTGGTGTAGGCTTCCTTTCTCTTTACTTCTAGTTGAGGTCGGGTGGATGTGGAATCCAGCCGGACCGGGTAGTCTGTTCAATAGAACGTATTTCACCTGGGTAGCTGCACTGAGGGCACTGTAAAAGGGTGATGATAATTCTATCTTCTTCCCTGGGCTCTCGTTGGTAGGTGCGGCAGGTGAACAGGGGGATAAACTCCCTGTGCAGGATGCTGGTTCTCTGTGGTGGCTGGGTAGCTCTCACAGCTCGGTTCCAGTAACCGGATGATGAGGGAGAGAGTTAGTGTCACTCTAGTGTCCCTGAGAGGTGCTCTCCTTTCCTATTACCCCAATTGCAACGGTCTCCTCCCTTGCTGGATGGCTGATTGGGCCTAGTGTGTGTCTCATAAGGTAGAGATTACACACAACCTGCAGCTCTCCTAGCGTCTGCACACTCTGGTGTTTCTCCCTCCAAGACCCTATTTATAGGGGGAACTGGCTCAAAGTGACCAGTGGAGCTCCCCCTAGAGGCTCGGGGTGAAACCAAGTGTTCAAGGTGTATTAAGGTGTTGTGTGAGTATTGCTTTGCTGTTACTTGCTCCATTCATGCCCCAAGGGTTCTGTGGTGCCCAGCAGGTACCAGGGTGCCACATTAACATTAAGGAAATTGTGTGTTGTTCTCTAATTTTGATTCCCAGTGTGTAAAACCAATGGTGATGAAAACTGCTACATCCAGACCATCAGTTACAAACTGACAGGAACAGAGTTCAACAACTTCCTTCTCAGATATAAAATAGTGTAGTTCTCTAGTTTTGATCACCAGTGTATATGTACATGTAGTATAGTGTGCGTATATTAATATACTCACTAATCACTGCCTTCTCTGGGATCTATTGCCACTATGCTTTGCTTCTCAGTGGTGTCGCTGCATTTACAACAAGCCAGCTCACTCTCTATATAATATGCCTGAGCCAGAGGTGTCTTTTATAATGCCTCAATATTCAGTCAGTGTTCACGTCAATATTTGTAAGCCAAACCAGAATTGAGTAAAAAAAATGCTGAAGTGGTGACGTGTTTCTATTATATTTTTTGTCTTATTGTTCCATTCCTGGTTTTGATGAACAAATTCTAAGTTAAATATTCTACAAATACTCAATGTGTGAACGTGGCCTAAAAGTCTACTCCAGGTCATGCAGAGCACAATGTGACTTGGAAAGTCTGGAATGATATCGCTGAGAAGAGCAAAACGTCACTGGATCCTGAAGAAGGTGGCAGCTGGCAACTAAATCAACACAAGTAAATCTACTTGTCAAGCTGTCAAGTAAATCAACACTCTATATACACATATGTATTTATTTAATAGATGGGTGCCCGATGTCAGAATGGGGGCAGGCTCTGGGGTAGCGGCCATCTCCCCCCATGAGCTCTCCCCTTGTCTGCTCTCTCTGTCCCCCATGTGTGTAGTCTCTGTATCCCTGTGCTGTCCTCCCCCTCTGTGCTTTGTTCTTTGACCTGTCTCCTTCCTGTATACTGTCTTCTTCCCCTGTGTGCTGTCGATCTTCTCTCCTGTGCTCTCACCTTTGAGCTGTTTCCCCCCTGTGCGCTCTCCCCCTTGTGTGTAGTCTCTCTCCCCCTCTGTGAACTCTACCTCCTGTCCGCTTTTTCCCCTATGCTGTCTTCTCCTCTCTTTGCTCTCTCCTTTGATCTGTGTCCCACTATCCGCTGTCTCTCTTTTCCTGGACATTCTCCCCTGTGTGCTGTCTTCTCACCTCGTGTGTTTCTCCTCTGAGCTGTCTCTCTCTGTGCACTCTCTCCCCCTTGTGCACTCTCCCCGATGCTCTCTCTCCTCCCCCTGTTTGTTTACTCTTCTAGCTGAGTGCTCTCTCCCCTTGTGCTGTCTCTCCCCCTGTGTGCTCTCCTCCAATTTACTCTCTCTCCTCTTGTGCTGTCTCTTCCCCCTGTGAGCTATTTCTCCACTGTGTGCTATCTCTCTTCCACCAATGTAGGCTGTCTCTCCCCTTTGTGCACTCCCTCCTGTGCACTCTCTCTCCGACCTGTGGGCTGACTGTCCCCTGTGCATGCTGTCTTCCCCCTGTGTGCTCTCTCCCCTTGTGCTGTCTCTCCCCTATATGCTCTCTTTCCCCACTGTGTGCTATCCTGCCTCCTGTGCACTTGCCTCTCTATGAGTTCTCTCCTCCTGTGGGCTGTCTTTCCCCTGTGCACTCTCTCTTCCCCCTGTGTGCACTCTCTTTTCCTCTGTGTTCTCTCTCTACCCTCCGAGTGTCTCTTTCCCTTTGTGCTCTCCCTCCACCCTGTGGGCTTTCTCTCTCCCTGTGCTTTTCATCTCCTTTGGTGCTTTCGCTTCCCCCTGTGGTTTGTCTTTCCCCCCTTTGGGCTGTCTCTTTCCCCTGTGTGCTCTTTCTCCCCCTTTTGTGTTTCTCTGCCCCTGTGGACTGTCATTCCCCCTGTGAGCTGTCTCTCTTCTGTGTGCTCTCTCTTCCCCCTGTGTGCCCTCTCTCCACTTTTGCTGTCTTTCCTCCCATACGCTTTATCTCCCTACTGTGCGCTGTCTCTGCCCATTGTATGCTCGCCTCCCCTGTGTGCTTTCTCATCCCCCCTGTGGGCTGCCTCTCTCCTCTGTGCTCTCTCTACCTCTGTGTGCTCTCTATCCTGTTGAGCTGTCTCTCCCCCATGCGCTCTCTCTCCACTGTGCGCTTTCCCTGCTCCCCTTGTTCTCACCTTCCCCTGTACGCTCTCTCTCCCTTCTGTGGGATGCCCCTCCCCCATGCTCTCTTTAGGGTGGTTTCGGGTGGCAGCTGCGGCACCGTTGGCATTACTGCTCAATGTGCCAGTACCGCCAGTGGGCACCATATTTGCACATCCATCACTTGGTTGGGTGTGCAAATATAGCTGAGGCCGCAGGTGCGTGGTAGGAAGACTTTGGGACACTAGAAGTAACAGATGGGACAGCGGGATTGTGTAAAAAAAAAAAAAAAAAAAAATATAATATATATATATATATATATATTACTATATATATACATTTAATTAGGAGCATTTAGATGAGAGTGCTTCTTTAATCAGCATGATGGTATTATAACTACTGTATATATTGGTGTTACCGTATATGTCTGTTATATTGCAATACTAGTATTATTAAATCTTACATAGCTATATATTCATATTTATAGCTATATATTTATATACTCCACAAAAGACTGCAGCACTCCAAAATAGGGTATCATTTGCCTTTATTAGGCCTTCAGGGCGACACTGAAGGCCTAATAAAAGGCATATGATACCCCTATTTTGGAGTGCTGCAGTCTTTTGTGGAGTATATGAAGACTAAAGGAAGGTTGGTCTGACTGATTTGCACCCATCCACCAGTTGTGCTGCTCTTTTTTGCTACATTATATATTTATATAACTATATATTTATAATTTTTAGTCCCAGTCCGTTCCTGGCCCCAGCCTACCTATATTTATACCGTATAGCTTAGAGAGTAATGAGAATGAGACCCGAATTGTCGAAATTTAATTATAATATTAATAAAGGTTACATTTTGAGAACAAAGTCGTATACCTTGGAGAGTAAACATACTAAATTACATAATGTGAATGAGAACCTAATTGCCTACATTTTATTATATTATTCATAAAGGGTACATTTTGAGAACAAAGTCACGTACATCCAAACACTGGAACAACCTCCTGCTTGTGAGCTACATGAACGATATAACATTAAATGGTCAGAATTCTCTTCCGCCATTAGTAAACTAAAATTCATCAATCCTATGAACACAAGTGTTTGTTTGTCTGCATTTATTCATATTCCTGTCCCCTACAATTGCTGATTTTGACATTTCACAATTGTGGACTCTTCTAGGAGCTTGTGTGATTACTAAATATTGAGGGCGGTGAGCAGATGAAATTACAAGAGATAAAAGCAGCATGAGGTTTACAATCACTTTATTTTTACATTTCTTAATGATATTGATGTTTTTTACGAACAGGAAATTGCTCTTCATAATTATGATAATTGGTCTACTAATTGACTATAACTGCATTTGAAATGTGCTGCTGCCAGCTGCAGGTTTTCTTCATCAGTGCTGATGTCATCCACAGCAGGTGCAGGGATCTGGACCTATAAACAGTAAGAACCCTGACATAGTCTCTTTTTACACAGCGTGACACGCACATACAGTTGTGTTCAAAATAAGAGCAATGCGTTCTAAAATGAGTTAAACTAAACATCTTTATAATAGTTTTTATTTCTGTGCATTGGGAACATTGTACACTGTTTTCTAAATCAAAACATGAAGAGAAATGTATATAATTTTTCTCCTTCGCCTCATTGGGGGACACAGGACGATGGGTTATAGCATTCTGCCACTAGGAGGCGACACTAAGCAATCAAAAAGAAGAAGCACAGTGGCTCCTCCCAGCAGTATATAACCCCCTGACTGGCACAGTCTAGCCAGTTTTTTGCTTAGTGTCTTAGGAGGCAAGACACTGTTTGTTTTAGTTTGTTATTTTCTCTGATATTTTTATACCGCTCCCCAGACACCTCAGTTGGGGAATCTGGGTTGTAGCTGATATTATTTCGGACCGTCCCTTCATGGACCCCAGAGTTGGGGCTCCGTGTTAAAGTGATGGCAGGCTCCTGCATCATCCCTCCCCAGACCCCACAGTTGGGACTCTGGGCTCTGGGTTGCAGCAGGTATCCCCTGGGCTCCTTTTTTTGGCCACAGCAGTTGTGAAGACGAATCCAGCTGCATTGGGAGTGCTTTCATGCCCCATTAAGTCCGCTTTCCTGCCCCTTGGAGGGTTCAGGGATGAGAGCCTTTAAGGTATGAGGCTGCTCTGCGGTCGGGTGTCCCCTTGGGTGTCCTGTGCCATTCTGGCAGTTTTTTCCAGGTGCTTCCGCGCCGTCCCCTTCATGACAGGCGGCCGGCGGTATTAATTTAGCCTCCGACTTTGGCCTGCACTGGAGGGTCTCCGCATCCAGTGATGACGCGTTCTTTCGGGACCACCCCCGGCCACTCGTTTTCGGCCAATTACGTTAGCCTTCGACAGGCATCATGGGAGGGGGTGTGGCTTCACTTTCCCGCTCTCGCACCACTTTTTGGCGCTTTTCCTTCACTTCAGACACCATCTGCAGCAGCACAGGATGCCAGGGGGACGCAGGACTCAGGGCGCTTCGCTTCTAGCCTCTCTCAGGAGACAGGGCTCAGCGGTGGTTTTGTCCCACAATAGCCCTAGGCTGCGGTGTGTTCAGCAGTACATACAGCTCCTTGCTGCAGTATTAGTTGCCTGTTTGTGCCTCTTGCGCTGCAGTGTATACTTCTGTGTACAGCAGGGGAGAAAAATTGCATGATGCCTGGTAATAAGGGCAAGAAGGCACCTAAGGCCTTTAATCTTTATTATGCTTTTTGCACAGCATGTAAGGCTGCGCTGCCTTGCGGATGCTCGACCCCGCTCTGCCAGGCCTGTGCCTCTGACTCCCCTCAGCCTGGTGCCTCTGCCTCTGGTCAGGCACCCACTGGGGAAGAGGTGTCTGTTAGCAGACCTGCTACCCTGGAATGGGCAGTTACGCTGTCACAATATTAATAATAATTTATTCATTTATATAGCGCTATTAATTCCATAGCACTTTACATACATGAGTAATGCTGTCTCTCTTGGAGCTCACAATCTAAACATTCTATCAGTATGTCTTTACAATCCATGAGTCAGGCCATACAGCAGCTCTCCGAGACACTGCCTCGGGTTGTACAACCACATCCATCACCTGACACCTCGGAACAGCTGGTCCACTTGGAGGATGGTTCCGACCATGAGGAGTCTCATTCTCGTACTCCTGCCCTCCTTGGTCATTCAGGTAGAAAGAGACCCTGTATGGGCTCTTCATCAGCCCCATCTCAGGGCTCCCTGACAGGCGCAGGCTGGTGCTTACAACGTCGGGTGGCAGATGTATCCTGCCAGCCCTTGATGAGGAGCAGGGGGGTGGTGTGCTATCAGAGATTTTGAGTTGAGGAGGAAGGGGGAGGGGGTGCTGTCGGACCTCACTCACATAGTTATCCGCTGCCTCTGCCGTGTCTCCTGTGCCCCTGTTCGACAGCAGCTCCGGCCGCAAAGTGCCGCCGACCGACCCATTTATGAGGGGGCCGGCCCTAAATGATGGGTTACACCAGCAGCCCGGCGGGCACTTGCCCCCCTGCCACCTGGGCCAGTCCGCCCCTGATCCCTGACCTCTCCTGCGCAGAGCAGGTCCCGTGAATCACACTTGTCTGGTGAGCTCCGTAATTCCGATGAGGATCTGGATCAGGGTGAATCCTTTGAATCCACCTCCTCTGATACCCTTGCCATGGTGGACGACCTGGTGTCGGCCATTAATCAGGCACTGTCGGTGGCTGATCCCGCTCCGGTCACCACATCGGACCATGTGGTCTCCTTCAAAAGATCAAAGAGACCTCAGAAAGTCTTTTCTGATCACTCGGAGATCCAGGAGGTCTTACAGAAGCACTGGGCCCATCCAGATAAGAGGTTCGGTAACCATAAGGCGATTGCAGCCCGTTACCCTTTTTTGCCAGCAGTGGCAACAGCCTGGTCGGAATCTCCGACCATGGACCCTCCGGTATTCCGCTTGGCTTCTAAGACTCTTCTTTCTCTCCCTGAGGGGGCATCCATAAAGGATACTACTGATCGTCAGCTGGAACAACTGTCTAAGTTGGTGTTCGAAGCTTCAGGCTCATCCTTGTCTCCCTCCTTCGTATCTATGTGGGTGGCTAAGGCTATTTTGACCTGGGCTGGTGATTTGCACTCTGCCTTGTGTCATCAGGATGCAGATCCAGAGTTGTTAGATTTAGCAGCTCAGATTTCTGTAGCTGGGGAGTTTCTGGTTCATTCTTCTATTGATACAGCTAATTGTGCTGCAGTGGCAGCATCTAATTCCATTGCGATATGCTGGGCCCACTGGCTTCGGGAGTGGAAGGCGGATTCGGCGTCCAAAAAGTCTCTCACTGGCAAGCCCTATGCAGGTGAATGTTTATTTGGGGAAAGGCTTGATAAGATGATCTCAGACGCCACGGGAGGTAAAAGTACCTCACTTCCCCAACAGAAACCAAAACGTAGATTCAGCAAGGGTCAACAGACGAGATTCCGGTCCTTTCGGAACTCGTCTGGGTGGTCGGTTTCCCGTCCGCCACACCGTACTCGGACACCGCGCACTGATAGGAGTTTCCAGACCCCCAATAAATTGAGCTCGAGCTGGCAGCCCCAGAGTAAACAGTCCAAATCAATGGAGTCTGGGTCTCAGAGGTTTTCGTTGGTGTCCACCCACTTAGAAGTGGGATAGGGAGGACAAGGAGGACAGGGATGTCAGCGTAGGACTTATCAGATCTGGGGTCACCGTGGAGTGGTTGATGAGCAAGCAGATATTGGCCAATATATGTACCAAGAACCCCAGCAAATAAAAGATAAGAATATTGAGGGTTTTTTTTTAAAAAAAAGAACGTTTTTATATTTTTCCCTCATATATAAACCTCTTATTAGCATGTGTACATTTTTGGTAGTAACTGAGTGCTGCAGTGAATTTTTTCTGATAGATAGATAGATAGATAGATAGATAGATAGATAGATAGATAGACAGATAGATAGATAGAAGAATAGTAGATCGAGCTTACCAGACTCCCGCTGCTGCTTCCAGGTCATCTCAGTCTCACATGCTCTCGCTCAATAACTTAGAGGGTCACCCATTAAGCTACTTGCATATTCACTTCACTGACTGGCAAATAGCCAATCACAGATGCTCACGCTCTGTGAGCTCCTCTGTGATTGGCTGTTGCAGTCAGAGTTCATTTCCACAATCTGGACAGTGATTGTGCTTGGTTTCCATACAGATTAGTATAAGGCAAGCAACATGCCGTCATGTGATGTTAAATAAATAAATAAACAATTAAAAAAAAACATGTGGGACTTTGCAGTATTTTTCAGTCTAGCCCAGTGAAAGTGGACAGCTGCGAGCTGCCACCCTCAGCTGCGTAATTTTACCTTGAGTGGCAAAAAAAGTGTGGGCTCCGCCCTATTTTTAATTGACAGCCAAGGTAAAACTAGGCAGCTTAGGGCTGGTATTCACAGCAGGGTGAGGACCCATTGTTTTAGTCCCCCCCACGCTAAACAATATCAGCCCGCAGCTGCCTTTGAAAATGTCACAATCATCGTGGCACTATTTCCAGGCAACTTACTAAGCTCTTCCAACAGCCCTGGTGGCAGTGGCATGTAGGGTAATAAGGGGTTAACACCAGATTTGTATTGCCAGCTGGTATTAAGCCCTGAGATTCTTAATGTTAGGTCAAGTTAGACCGGGCAATTAAGAATCTCAAATAAATAGTAAAAAAGACACAACGCAGAGAAAAGTTATTTTATTAAAAAAGACACAGAGACACTTAGTGACTCTATCTTTATTACCCCCTCCCAACCATCATACCCTCCATGATCCTTGTTTTCTCTCTGGACAGACTCAGCTCTGCTACATCAGAGACCACGGGGAGGAAAAACATATCCACTCCTCATGGTCTTTGATCACCGAATTACATCACTAAGACCTGCGGTATAGTAAGTGGTGAGGTCACCGTTGCCATAGCAACAGCAGTTACTATGGCAACGGTGACCTCACCACTTACTATATAACAGCACTGAGACCTGCGCTATAGTAAAGCGGTAAAGTGGAGGTCTCAGCGCTGTCATATAGTAAGCAGTGAGGTCACTATTGCCATAGTCACCGCTGCTGCTATGGCAACGGTGACCTCACCACTTACTATATGACAGTGCTTAGACCTGCGATTTAGAGCTTTACTATAGCGCAGGTCTCAGGGCTGTCATATTGTAAGTGGTGAGTTAACCATTGCCATAGTAACTGCTGTTGCAATGGCAACGGTGACCTCACTGCTTACTATACCGCAGGTCTCAGCACTGTCATTCAGTGATCAGAGACCACGGGGAGCCGATGTGTTTTTCTTCCCCATGGTGACTGATGTAGCAGAGCTGAGTCTGTCTAGGAAGAGAGAAGATGAGGATTGTGTACGGGTACGAACGGGGGGAGGGGGTAATAAAGATGGAGTCACTAAGTGTCTCTGTGGTTTTTTTTTTAATAAATAATTTTTCTCTGCATTGTGTCTTTTTTACTATTTATTTGAGATTCTTAATGGCCAGGTCCAAGTTGGCCTGACATTAAGAATCTCAGGGCTTAACACCAGCAGGCAATACAACCCCTTATTACTGAGCGTGCCACTGCCACCAGGGCTGCTGGAAGAACCTGGCAAAGCGCTTGGAAATGGCATTACGATAAATGCACCATTTTCAGGGGAGGCTGTGGGTTGCTATTCTTTAGTGTGAGGAGGCCCTAAAACAATGGGCCATCACCCTGCTGAGACTGCCAGACCTGAGCTGAATAGTTTTACCTTTGCTGGCAATTAAAAATAGGGTGGAGCCCACGCTTTTTTTGCCAGCCAAGATAAAATTATGCAGCCGAGGTTTGCAACTCGCAACTGTCCGCTTTCACTGGGCTAGACTGAAAAATACTGTGAAGCCCCACGCAGTTGCACCAAACCAGGATGAGGAAGCAAGAAGCAGCAGCCTGAAAGGTGCCACTAGACACCTCACCCATTGTGGGTCCCTTAAACCTCCGAGACCGCCAAACACAGAGGGATCCCTTATCCAACACAACCCGTCACAAGTTAGATACTTGTGTCAGTAGCTATCTTGCATGGTTAATGTTGATGGTGCGGATGCATTTTGTTGAAATATGTTTTTGTTTCCCCGAAAGGTTCCCGACCACCTACAGCTGTGCACCCAAGCTGCCATGTTGCTCCTCCTGTACTCAGGAATTTCACCAAGACTCTCAGGATGTTTTCCATCTGCTGGAGCTTAAGCTGCTAAAAAGAGCCTCAGCCCCAGCATCCCTCACAGTGTATTCACAGGAAGCACTACTTCCACCTCTCCCACCATCTGCACCAGCAGCATCAACAACATTCCCTGGATATGATGGTGACTCATACCAACAATGCACAATCACTGGGCCAGGGAAAGGAAGGCACCATGGGGCCCAGCAAACCAAATGTGGGGTACCCATCACAAAGATGGTCTGTGGAGAACCAACATGACTACCACCTACTCTGACTTGGCCTGGGACCTACATGATTCCACATCCACAACCACGCCAACCTTCCTTTAGCCCAAGACCGACATCCTTATGCTCATTCTCCCTTTCATGATAATAGCCAAAATCCTTCTGCCAGCCCCAACTCACTTCCACTTCTCCACAGAGCTTTTATAATTTACAAGCCGTTGTGGACATTTTTGATGAATTAGTGTAATTCATCTTTGTTTTCTTAAGCTCCACAAAAATGTGTCCGGATATGGATGATTTTTGTGTTTGTGAAAAGAAAACAATCTAAGGGTCCTTTCACATCAGCATTTTACGCTGATCGCGGCAGTTGCAGTGAAAAAAACGCAACTGCTGCGATTACCGCATAACGGCCGCGATCGCGGCACACTTGCGGCAAGCCCCATACAATGTTTATAGGGCTTGCGGCACTTACGGCAGGTATGGCCGCGAAAAAAAACGCGGTATGCCGCGGTTTTTTCGCGGCCGCACCTGCCGCAAGCCCCGTAGACATTGTATGGGGCTTGCCGCAAGTGAACTGCAAGTGCGGCCGTTATGCGGTAATCGCGGCAGTTGCGTTTTTTTCACCGCAACTGCCGTGATCAGCATAAAGCGCTGATGTGAAAGCAGCCTAAGTTAGTTATGTTCTTTCTTTGGACTGTTTTGTTTTTTATGATCAATCTCTTTTTATTGAAAATCAAATCAACAGATCAAAAGTGTTCAAACACAAAAGAAAAGTCATACATATAGTAAATATATCATCTCGATGATATAACTCAAGCTACCATAGTAATGAAAGGACCACGGTAGATCTAACATCACAAATAACAGTTTCATATCGCGATAACAAATCGCCGAGCCATTGCATCATTTTTTTTTAATTGACCTAATATGCATTGTCCAAAGGTCTACCATATTTCTTGGGTGGCTAACAAAATAGCACCAAAAAAATACAAGAAAAGAGAGACAAATATAACAAAACACAATTATCCTGCCAGGGTATACAACCCTCTGTCATAACAAAATAGTCGATACAGATTTGGCACACTCTCAGGCCACATAGGTCACGACGTCTAGAGGAAGAAGCCTTTGTGTCAGCTGGAATATTGGTTACCAATTCATGCACAGCAACCCCTCGCAAGTTGTGGATGTGGCTGAAATTATGAAGAACAATACAAGCTTTAATGACACAATTTACATTTTGTTTGCGTAATTGGAGGGGACACTCATCAGAACCCTCAATTTAGCACACAAAATGCAAAAGTGCATTATTCAGCCATAAGACATCTGTGGTCCAGGCCATGTTGAGGATAAAGTCTCATCAAATGGTGAGTGAGCTGATAGGCCTCATCCCCAACCATAACAAATGGCACTGGTTCAGTTCTTGAACCAGATAAATTCCAGGGCAGGGGTAGACCAAGAACATTGTTCTGAAGCTTCCGACCCATTAAAGAAGAATTGAAGCCAAGACAAAAAGCACTACTGAACAATATTTCTTGTAGTTGAAGTATTGGGACTCTGAGTTTGGCAGCTTCTTCACCCAGAAATCCGTCTCGTCTACTGCTCCCATGCAGTTTAAAACATTGCATTTCAAAGCGATTACTGGGCAATTAGGAGCCAGTCCTCAGTATTTGGTTCTGGCATGATTTGTGGCTGAAGTCTGAGCCAGATTTGTTGGCAGGTAGCACTGACGATGCCTGATATTGTTGAGTTTCCAAGTAGAAATTCAAGATGTAGACTGGAAAAAGATAGGCAAGACAGCTAAAGGGGAAAAAAAACATTGTGGGTGTAGCTAAACCAGCAAATGTATTATGTTCTATGAGAACTTAGCTCCGCCTTGTAGTCACATGGTTGTGACATCACATCAGGTCTCCCATTACATAAGGAAATGTAAGAGTATAAATGCTTTTCTTTCACCTTTCACATTACACTATGAGCTCAGACAGGGATGATTAGACTGGTATTATGAAGCTACAGGTACAGACAGTGATAGCTGGGGGGGGCATAAACCACCTGACAGGTTCCCTTTAAATCTGATGGGTCCTTAACTATACTAAAAACCTCTCTGGGACCCCTTGAGGTCTCTGTTACAGGGCAGTAGTAGGATACATAGCACATCAGATGGCCACCGTGGCTTAATTCCCATTAAAAATCTTTTAATACCATCTAAAACACCTTTATCTGCATATAGTTGGCACTAACAGCATGCTGCTGTAGTTTTTCTTTCTATATAGTACAGCAGGGTGATGGTGACGGAACATGGCCAGGGCATCAGAGTCCCAATACAATTCCATCATTTCGTTGGCCTGAGACTTTGCTGTGTGTGTGATGACAGTGCAATGATGCACATGCGCTGAACTCATCAGAATCCTGTATTAAGTGAGTATATGATGTTTTCTTTTTTCATTGATTTTTGGAAATGCAACAATATATATCATAATGGTGAACATATATCCCTTGAAGGGACACAGGATAAGCGACATTAGTACAGGCTGTGGGACATTACTACATAATTAAGGGGTAAGGGGAGCACCACACATGTCTTTCTAAGATTTATAGCATTTCAAGGGACCATACACATGACCAACATGCAGGGGGGTGATTGGGGTGCCAAATGCAAATTTTGCATTGGGGCCCAAAGGACGTTAGTTACATGCCTGTTGTGGGGGTCAATATACAGTGTGAGGGTCATTATACAGTGTGTGGACATTTGTTTTGGATGACCTGTGAGAGCACCATTCTATGTATAGGGGAGGTATAGGGGCATCATACTGTGTGTAGGGGAGCAGAATATGGGAGGACTCAGGAACCAGTATTAAATGTTAGACAAGGCACTTAACTTATTGTTATAAGGGTGCTTTGGGTATTGTGAGTTGCAAAGGTGCAAATGGGGCATTATTACTTTTTAGCAGCAAAACAGAGACACTTTTCTAGTACACTTGCAATAATTTTCTCTAGGGGATAAGTTTACCATGCAGAGGGCACAAAGGAGGCATTATTAATATGTAAGAGAAGGGGCACAGTGGAAGCACTAATAGTTAGGTATTAAGAGAAGCAGTGTTTGGGTACCATATAGTAGGTTCAGTAATATGAACACATACAGCAGGAGCGGCTCAACATTGAGATATCAGCAAGATGAGAAGTTTGTGTCGGTTGGAATTAGATGAGGACGGTGCTGGCCAAAGACACAGCATGGATTGGTGCATTACCTCAAGCTCAGCAACAGTCGCTCTTTGGCCGAAATAGAACGCTTCAAATGGGTGTTTTGGTAAGTGATGCTGACTCGCCCTGGCGGGGACTGTGGGGTACTTGGGACCGGGCCTTCTCGACGTCGTTGGGGTTGCGGGATGTCACAGTAGCGTAACCCGGTCCGTGGTCCCCTCCTTGGGTGATCAGTATAAAGGGGTAGTTGAAAATGGGATGAAAAGAGAAAAGTAAATTAAAAGAGTTTGTGTCGTGATGCCACCCGTGGAAGGTGGCCAGTAAGGCCGCTGCTGCAGTCGGGACCTCTGGGAATGATGGGAGTAGCAGCGGTGATGGTTTGGCTTTCCACAGGAAGAGCGGGTCCCCAGGGCAACCGTAAAGTCTATGGAGATGATTTGGGGAAATGGAAGGCCAGCAGGGATGTGCTGGCTGCTGACAGGGATCAAGGACACTCTCAGGCAGGCTCCTGCTGACTGCTCGGCGTTTCAGTCTACTTCTCCACAGGTGCAGAATAAACAGTCGGACACAATGCTGAGCTTCAACCTGGTTTACTTGGATTTTCTCGTCAGGTGGTTCAAGTACAGTGGCGGCACCAGTAGTCTTTAGCAGCCAGGATGGCTCGTCCAGATCACCCCATTTTGTGTTCCTTTCCATGGGCCTCTCTTCCTCACACTTCCGCATGCAAAGCTCTGATCCAGTGGCCACGGGCGTTCGTTGGGCGACCTGTCTTGTCCTCTAGACCTAGTTCGGTGGCCTTCTCTTCTTTGCGCCTGGGGTTGAGTCAAGGGACATAAAGACCCCGTGACTGACCGGTTTCGTGGTTGAAGCGTGGAGCATCCTTGCCACTTCAGGGTCAGTACCCTGGTTCCTGCCCTGCCCTTTAGCTTCCAGCTAATTCAGGTGCACGGGTGAATTGTTCACTACCTGCGTCCCTAGGACTCCTTCTGCCTCTCTAGGGTCTGCAGCCCGGGACGAGCCTCATGAAGGTACAGGCCACCGGGTCCGTGTCCTCACAGTCTCATATCCTGATGGTTCTCTCTTCTCCGTCTGACTCCTGGACTACCTGATCGACTGACTGACTCCGACTAACTTCCTGTGGTGTTTTCTGTTGTTGTTCCCTCTTTTCTGACCATTTACTGTGCTAACTTCCCCACCCACCACCTGTCTCCTCCCACCATCCCACAGCTGGGACTAGAGTCCCTGCCCCGGGACCGAGATGTGTTGGGTGTGTGTGTGGGTGACTGGACTTGAAGTACTGCAACTTCTAGTGGCGACTGGACTGCAGGGGCACCACAATGCTTGGACACAGCTCCTCCAGTAGCCAGTCAAAGGTCAGGAGTGTCACCCTGCAGTAGGTTTAGAATTTTGCCAGGTTTATAACCGGGCAAAATGGCCTCTTGTACAAGGTTAGCACAAGAGAGGATGGACTTGCAAGCGGTGATGCATCCTACAAACTGCCATGGATGAATACCTTGCACCAAATTCACAGCACAGGACCCAGCTATGCAGTGCACGTTCAGTGATATTGAATTAAAGATTATTTTACTCTATATCCAATACCAGTGTCACCACAAGCTTTAGGATTTTCTTTTTTTTCCCTCCCAATGTTTTTTCTTTTAAATTGTTGTTTATCATTGGCTCTTTTGTATTTAACACGAGTCTCTATACAAAAAAAGTTGTTTGACTTGATTCATTTTCTTCAAGGGTGCCAATAATAATGGGCAGAACTGTAGTTGCTCTACGCACTAGCTCATATAGTAAGTTCCAGAATGGGAAATCATCTTCTATGACACATGCCCGAGAAGGAAATATCATTTTATTGCTTTATTTCTCCAATATACTGTGATCATTGGTAATGAACAAATTTCATCCTTTCTTAACCACAAAGGAAAACATAAAGTCAGCAGAAATAAAATTGGGTGAGGAAACGCAGCTCCAGACACATGTTACTCATTTTTTAAAGGACACGATTTCTAACATAACAAATAATCTTCTACATAATGTTGATCTCAGCAAATTCTACCTCCTGTGACACTGAACTCACTAATGAACATCTCACTTTACGAATCCTGCATAGTGTTCATCTTTCCTTCTTGTGATATATTAACATTTTCCTTTATTACTTTGCAATTCACAGAATTCTGATATGTAGCTTAGGCTAGAAGTCTTAATAAAGTGTAAGTCAGTGTTCTCAGATAGTTTTTCAGTTTTTCTGCCTCAGGCTATTGTCATTTGCATTTCTCTTTTTATAGTTATTTTTGAATGCCTTTCAATTATGGATATAAATTAATACAGGGGCGGACACAGACTGTAGTGGGCCCCTGTGCAAGAAATATTTTTGAGCGCCCCCCCTTCATAGTACAAAAAGGTTATGTATATATAGATTTATAAATATTACAATGCTGTGTATTTTAGTGCGAGATAATCTGCAGCATATCAATTCTAGCTATGGGTTTTCCCACACTAAATTGGCTGTATATATAATATTGAGGCTATGCAGGGCTGTATTTATTATCTGGAGGCTACTGCTTGGCCAGTTGCAGCATCAAAATAATATATACAACCCAGTACAGCCTCCAAATAAAATACATAGCCCAGCAAAGCCTTCAATTAACACATATAGCCCAGCACAGCCTCCATATAACACATACGGTCCAACACAGCATTCAAATGACATATATAGCCCAGCACAGCCTCCAGGTAATATATACAGCCAAACACAGCCTCCAGGTAATATATACAGCCTAGCACATCCTCCAGGTAATATATACAGCCCAGTACAGCCTCCAGATAATATATACCACCCAGCACAGCCTCCAGGTAATATATACAGCCCACTATAGCTTCCAGGTAATATTTTAAGTAGGAAAACAAGTGGAATCAGAAGAGGTTGTTAATTGAAGCTACAAATCCCAGTACATTCTTACTAATGGTAGGGAAATGCTGGGAGTCATTGTTATCAGTCATTATTAGACAGCAGATCATACAGGAACCTCAGACTGATGAGAACTAGTCAATATCACAAATAAAGATTTACATCCAGGTACCTCATAGATGACATCTTTTTGGATTGAAGTTATTGCCGTCCCTTTTGTATCCATGTAGCACAAACTCCATGATTAGATTTCTCTCTTTTCGTCTTCAGCATTTCCCGACAGAGTGCCCTTAAAAATAAAAAGTATCATTACACTGCCCCAGGAATATAAATATATCACATGCTGCACCCCTGAATAAATAATTACCCCTCACAGTTTTTCCTGTACAGAATATCCCCCATACACTGCTCTTCTCTAAAATAGCCCCTCAAACAGCCCCTTTTCATACTGTCTCCCCAAACCTCCCCTGTCTGTAATATCTCCCCCATTCTACATCTCTGCATAAAGTCCCCCATTTCATTATACTATCCCCCCTATCACAATCCCCTCACTGCCCCAGCATGTCCACAATGTCCCAATTTATCCCATAATGTTCTCATTGTCCCATATTGTCCCCCATTGCCCAACAAGGTACCAATTTGCCCCATAATATCCCCAAACATGCCACAATGTCCCGCATTGCCTCATAATGTCCTTCATTGCCCCACAATATCCTTTTTTGCCTCATAATGTCCCCAAACACGCCACAATGTCCCTCATTACCCCACAATATCCTTCATTGCCCCATAATGTCCCCCATTGCCCGATGTCCAAATCTGCTCCATAATGTCCCCCATTGCCCCACACAATGTCCCACATTGCCCCACAATATCCCTTAATGCCCCATAATGTCCCCCATTAACCTTCAATGTCCCATAATGTCCCCCGTTACCCCTCAATGTCTTTGATTGCCCCATAATATCCCATACTGTACCATAAGATCCTTCATTGCCTTATAATGCCCCCAGTGCCCTATAATGCCCCTCTTTGCCCCATAAAGTTGCCAATCCTCCCCCACCACAGCCCCCTCATCTAAAATCATTCTCCATGTCATCTTCGGCTCCTAGGAGTGCTTACCTGTCCCGTCTGCAGCATCCTGTCAGCAGCCCCAGTGCAGGAGCGAGTGAGGACTGCTCCTGTGCCTCAGTCCTTTTCGCCTATACATTTGAATATACAGGAGGCAGAGTCTTCAGGTCCTGCCACCGCACACTATGCAGACCTCTGACTTCCGCAATGCAGTGGAGGACCTTTGTAAGTCACATGACTATGATGTCACCAAAGGTCCTGCCACCATGGACATTACAGTGAATCACTGCACATAGTGAGTACTCCTTCCTTGCGCCTCGGATCCACTACACATGGCTAATTTGCATAGTTAAATTAGCCATGCGGTGCTGGAGCCTGGAGGGGCCCCCTCTCCCTCGGGAACCCCATTCAATGAACAGGCTGCACGGGCGGTAGGTCCGCCCCTGAATTAATATGTAAAATGCAGCTAGTTGAATATACTGTAACATACTTAGCCCACTGTGCCCCAGTGAACTATTTCTCCAGGAATGTCCTGTGTGTTAGACTCAGTCAGTCTCAGGTTACATTCCCACAATGAGATTTTGGTGAGTTTTTGATATTGCAAAATTTCTGCACCCATTATTTAAATTAGATTCTGCCGTGGAAACACCGTAAAAATTCACATGCATTTCTTTACTGGGCATTTCCGCATCTAATACAAGTTTATGAAGAAAATCTGCTTAGAAAATGCAGCATACTCACAGGAGAAATTGACATGCTGCAGATGTGAAACATGCACCACAGGTCAGTTTACGCTAAGTAAAGAATAAGCAGAGTGTTAGTATTACCCGATACTTTAGGGGCAACGCTTCTTCCCTCTCTGCACTGGTGTGTCCCAAAATGGCATCTGCTTACACTGCTCAGTGCTCTTTCTCCCGGGTGACTGATCAGGGTAACTCTAGTGGAATCCACTCGGCTGGTGGAGGAGGATCACAAGGAACTCGGAGCTTTAGGTGTCTCAGATGCCTCCCAGGCCATACAAGACAGGCTTCCTCTCCCTAAGTTGGTGGACACAGCGCCCACACCTCTGACATTTGGATGCATCCCTAGTGATCAGGCCAGGACACGGTCTCCTGTTCCACCAGCTCTGATGTCAATCAGCTCTCCTCAAGGCCCATGTACCTGGCAATCTGCTGACACTCTCAGCAACCTTAAAAAGGTCCCTTTACTGTGCCCTATTTAAGGGGAGCCTGAAAGAGGATCCCTCACAGGTTGAATTAGTCTGAGGAGACCTCAGAAGCAGCGTACGGTGCTATCCTGACCAAGAAAGATATGGGGAACTATATCTCCAGATTAGAATCTTCATATAAGGATGAAGTTGGATCTATAACAGGGGAGATGCAACAATTAACAGGGAGGGGTATCTAATCACACACAATGTCTATTGCACAACAAGCGAATATTCATGAACAGGCTATTTCTTCTCACTTGTACCTGTTGGAGTACCAGACAGGTCTTGTGGATGACATTGAAAATAGGGAAAGATGTAATAACATCAGAATCAGGGGACTTCCTGAAATGTTTCAGCAGCATAGGTTGGATAAGATTTTTCCTCATCTCTTCAACTTAATCTTAAATGTACCCCAGAATACAGGGCTGGAATTGGACAGACCTCACTGGTCCCTAGTTCCTAGATCTACTGACATGATATTATATGCCGGATTCACAGATATAAACCATGTTCCAAATTATTAAGCAAATTGGTTTTAAGTGTCACAGGGTTTTTTTTTTTCAATGAAAGACATTGATGGTATAGTGTCTCAGGGTACGAACACACGAGGCCATATCGGCGGCTATATTTATGCGATGCAAGGGCGTGGCCTATCGCCGCTGACATGGCCTGTGCGTCGCCTAATGTAAATAGGCGATGGCGATGCTTTTGAGAGGTCGCCTGTTTTCTCAGCAGTGCTCTGATACCAGGCGAGCACTCTGGGGCGATGTGTACACATCGCCCCATGTAACAGGGGGACGGCGATCTTACAGGCGATGGGAGCCATAGGCTCCCATGTTACAGAATCGCCGCTGGGGTTTTTGTACATCCCAGCGGCGATGGTGCCTGTATGATCGCCGGTGCGTCGCCGGAGGTATCGCCGCATGTAAACATGCGAAGGCGACACTGGCGGGGCGCCAAAAACGTGCGCACTCCTGCCTGTCGCCGGAGATATCTCCGGCGACGTCACCTCGTGTGACGGTACCCATGAGGTACCTTTACACGCCGCCACGATCACTAGCAATCAGTAGCAACCAACCGTACGTGCACGTGCACATTTTTAACGGTTGCTAACGATCGCCGATGCCGCATGTACACGCCGCAATTGCGTTGTCAACTCAAGGAATCGTGGTTCCCCGGACGTTCCTACAGATCCTGCGGATAACTTCCTGTTGAATACCGTCGCTGCTTCACACGCCACAAAGGAATATGGGCATACATCTTTAGCGCTGCAAGAACATAGGCGTGACAGAGTTGTGTATTCCGTGATGCTAACACGCTGATTGGACAACGCAATAGCGTCATGATTGGCCAGCCTGCGCAGGAAGGCTGGCTGATACATGACGCCATTGCAATTGTGTAGTGTGAATGGATAGCTATTTAAATATGGCGCCCTGTGAAGTGACAGGCAATGGTAACACAGTAGTCACCACCAATCATCGCTGATGGGGCGCGGTATCCAGCACGCTGTGGCACGCCTCTGGGAAATCACTAGGTGACGCAAATTCCATCCCTATGGCCCGTTTACACGCCACTACCAGGGCAATTCTCCTTTGTGTTGCCTTGGATTTTAGAACACGTCTCAGAAACAGCTACCGGGAGCAACTGTGAGAAACCCGATCACTTTCCCAAATTACATGCCGCAACTTTGTAGCAATTTCATGGCAACCGTGACAAAAAATCCCGATTGCCAGGCAGTTGCTACCGCGCAGTGGCGGCGTGTAAAGGTACCTTTAGGGTTCTTTGGATCACAGAAATCAAGCTCAGATACCTGTGATAATTAGTTTGGCAGGTGAGCCCAATAAAGGAAAACTGGATGTTCCACAATATTGAGCAGGCCACAGTTTTCAAGTAACATGGGAAAGAAAAAGGATCTCTCTGCTGCTGAAAAGCAAAAAATAGTACAATGCCTTGGACAAGGGATGAAAACATTAGATATTGCATGAAAACTTAAGTGTGTTCATCGTACTGTGAAGAGATTTATGGCTGATTCTGAGCACAGACGTGTTCGTGCAGATAAAGGCAGAATGAGGAATGTTTCTGCCAAGCAAGTTTATCGGATTAAGAGAGCAGCTGCTAAAAAGGCTTTACAAACCAACAAACAGATATTTGAAGCTGCTGGTGCCTCTGGAGTCTCTTGAACCTTATGGTGTAGGATCCTTCATAGGCTTGCTTTGGTGCATAAACCTACTATTCGGCCACCCCTACACAGAGCTCTCAAGCAGAAACAGTTGCAGTGGGTCCAGTAGTGGATGGTTGGTGGATGGCCACCATGTCCCAACAAGGCTGCGATGTCAGCAAGGAGGTGGAGGAGTCATGTTTTGGGCTGGAATCATTGGGAAACAGCTGGCAGGCCCCTTTAAGGTTCCTGAAGGTGTGAAAATGGCCTCTGCAAAGTATATAGAGTTTCTGACTGAGAACTTTCTTCTATGATACAAAAAGCAAAAACGTGCCTTCAGGAGCAAAATCATCTTCATGCCTGACAATGCACCATCTCAAGCTACAAAGAATACCTCTGTGTCATTGGCTGCTATGGGCATAAAAGGAGATAAACTCATGGTGTGGCCTCCATCTTCCCCTGACCTCAACCCTATAGAGACCCTTTGGAGTATAATTAAGCAAAAGATCTAGAGGGTGGGAGGCAGTTCACGTCAAAACAGCAGCTCTGGGAGGCTATTCTGACATCATGCAAAGAAATATAAGCAGAAACTCTCCAGAAACTCACAAGTTCAATGGATTCAATAATTGTGAAGGTGATATCAAATAAGGGTTCCTATGTTAATGTAGCGCCTCGCTGGTCAGCGCGCTACAAAAGGGTACTGCAGCCCAAACAGAAGGTGCAGTATTCTTGTCCTGGAAGGGGGTAATGGAAATCTGAAGCTCCCCACCACATACATACACCTAGAGACAGGGGGCCAATTGGACAGCCTGTTACCAGGGTAACAGGTCCCGGTGGGAGGAGAACTAGGGTATATAGTGAGTGGTAAAAGAGCGGGAAAGGAGAGGAGAACCTGAGAGAACCTAGGAGAACGTAGGAGAGTGAGAGACACAAGAGAGAGAAGTAATGGGGAGGGCACTTCAACCTGCTGACCCAGACACAGAGGGGCAAACAGAGGGTGACTGAACGACCCTGGCCCAGTCCAAAGCGGGGTACCAGCTCCAAAGCAGTGCAGAAGTCCATCCCTGAGCCGCAAACACCGGTATGATCAACAGCTTCTTAGGAGCACGATCCGCCCGACATACGTACGGTTCCCACCAGAAGCACCAAACCGGGTTTAGCCCCTTAGAGAGAAGAAGGGTCTCTCATATCACCCAACGGGCCTGGTAGTAAGCAGGATTCGTGCAGGGCAGTGTGAGGAAGAAGGAGTGCGCAGAGGTAGGACAGTGGAAGAGAAAAGGAAGGGACATAGCTGGAGCTTCGGACAGACATTGCCTTCTGCCAGGAGCACCCTATCCACTATCCTGGCTGTAACCACCGTATACCCTGTAAACTGCAGATTACTGGAGTAAAGACCTGTGCAGAGCAAGCAAGCGTCTTTGTGTCTTCCTGGTTGACTGTGACATTCCAGCTTCACAGTGGAGACTGCGCTGCCCTATTCCTATCACCATTCTATCTTCACAGCCCCAGGGACCCGCTCCACCTGTAGGGAGCCATAACACCTTGCTGACGCCTATCACCCCGTAGGCCCCAGCAGCGCCGGTGCCATCACTGGATCTACAGGTGGCGTCACAACATTCATCTATAAACTTTTACCCCTGTAAATACCCCTTTTTATTGTCACCCAAGGGCACGCACTCGGGCACCGACCACCCGTGACATCCCTTGTGGGTCCGACAACTTTGGCGCTCACGAACAGGACGAACCAACCCGTGAACCGGGTTTGTGTGCCTTACAGAACTTTATTGTCCACTTTAAAAGGGACTTAAATTGTCTATGCATGGCACCCAAGAACCCTTCCCGCCATTTTCCACTGGGCCCAAAATGGCGGAACCAAAAATTTGTGGGAGTGGCCATGCGCAGAGGCGCCAAACTACTTGCCCCGATTGCTGAAGGAAAACCAAGAGGCAGGCCGGATGCTTTAATTAATCTGCCCATGGACTTTAAAAGGAAAGAAACAGGGCGTGGCAGGACCCCAGCAGACTTACTCGGGTACGGGTCTTGGAGACATGGTGAAAACCTGACTGAGAAACCTTATGCGGGAGGTAGAGGAAGAGGCCTGCACTGCAGTTGGAGACCCAGAGGTGGTCTCCCTCCGCACCAACGAGGGGGATCCAGCCTTTTGGGGGACCGCTCTTCAGGGCTTAAGAGTGCAGCTCTCCGAGGCAGTGGAGTGAACAATTTGGCGCTGGAGCGCCGGCGTGGCCTGCCAACTACACCATGAAGCCACGCAGAGGCAGTCCGGCCATCCAGAACTGGAACCGGGGCTGAGAAACCAGCTACCAGATACTCACCTGGTTACCGGAGAGGACAAGCCATCAATACAGAAGAAGCAGGCAGCCCTGAAGCCCCGCTGGAAAACAACAGCGAGACTGCAGCCGAACCAGATGACCCTACTGACGTAGAAGTGCAAGAAGAGCCTGCCAAAGAACCGGAGGATGTACAGCCACCTACCGAGGAGCCTGACTTGGTAGTAGAGGCAGTCAAGGAGGAGGATTCTGACTAGCTTCATGATGAAAAAGAGGAACCAGAGCAATCGAGGTCTGGAGGAGGAGGATGATCCGGAGGAGAACCGTGAGGAGGCTACGTTACCTGAGCCCATAGAATCTCGTGGGGCACTACCCAATTCATCAGTCGCGGAGAAGCTACCGTTGCCGTCGGGAGCAGCAAGCAAGACACAGTCCCTGTATAAAACCAACCGGACTATGCCCACGCCATTTATTTATCTGACCAAGCAGTGCGGCAGCGTCGCCGTGAGGAGTGGTGGGCCAGAGAAATAGAGAATTTGCAGATTCAAGCACAGGCCCGTTGCCAACCACCAGTACCACCTGAGCACCATAAACAAGATAAAGTCAATACCTTTAACTTGGAGAACGGGTGGGATTTTATCCTCGAAGAGGGACTTTATGAAGAAGTATTTGTTGCCCGGAGAGACATTGAATCTCATTTGCCTAAAGGTCACCCTGATTGAGATTTATACTGACTTGACTCAGTAAGCTATGAGAGACACGCAGGACCCCATGGTTGGTACGCATTACACGTGCACAAGTGTGAGGATCAAAAGTAAATTAATAGATGTAATTTTGTTAATGTATATAGTGTACCTTGCCGTTAATCCATTAATTGCTCATAGACTTTCATGAGGACTTTTTTTTTCCTTTCCTTATTTGTGTGATATTATGTGTGTGCAGCAGCCCAGTGGTAACCAGGACACTGGTAAAGACAGTGATAGTGACCACTGGGAATGCAAGAGTTAACCCGGTTCCGTTGAACTGGTAAAAGGTTTTGCAAAGTTACAATATTAATTTATTATTAATAAAAGTGTTTTATTGTTGCATGCATGCATATATAAACAGCCCTGTATTGGGTAGGGTTGTAACACTTGGGGACAAGTGTAATTCACCAAGGGGGAGTGTAGCGCCCCGCTGGTCAGCGCGCTACAAAAGGGTACTACATCCCGAACAGAAGGTGCAATATTCTTGTCTTGGAAGGGGGTATTGAAAGTCTCAAGCTCCCCATCACATACATACACCTAGAGACAGGGGGCCAATTGGACAGCCCGTTACCAGGGTAACCGGTTCCGTTGGGAGGAGAGCTAGGATATATAGTGAGTGGGAAAAGTGCGGGAAGGAGAGGAGAACCTGAGACAACCTAGGAGAACGTAGGAGAGTTAGTGACACAAGAGAAGAAGAAGTAACGGGGATGGCACTTCAACCTGGTGACCCAGACAGAGGGGTGCAGACAGAGGGTGACTGAACGACCTTGGCCCAGTCCAAACCAGGGTACTGGCTCCGAAGCGGTGCAGGGGTCCATCTCTGAGCCACAAACACTGGTATGATCGACAGTTCTTAGGAGCACGATCCGCCCAACATAAACTCGGTCTCCACCAGAAGCACCAAACCGGGTTGAGCCATTAGAGAGAAGATGGGTATCTCATATCACCCCACAGGCCTGGTAGTAAGCGGGATTCATTCAGGCAGAGGTAGGACAGTGGAAGAGAAAAGGAAGGGACATAGCTGGAGCTTTGGACAGACATTGCCTTCTGCCAGGACCACCCGGTCCACTACCCTGGCTGTAACCACCATATACCCTGTAAACTGCAGATTACTGGAGTAAAGACCCGTGCAGAGCAAGCTGTTGGTATATGTGCAACAGCAATGGACTTAAAGAGGACCTGTCACCAAACCAGGCATGGTGATCTAATTACATTGGTCCGATGGTTAACATAGAGCAAGGCGGGGAAAGGTGGTGATGTCAGAGCAGGAGGCCGGCCGCCCCGCCTCCTGCAGTGACATAACCGCTTATACCCGCCCTGCTCTATGTTAACCATACCATTCTGTATTTTCATTGAAGACAAATTAAATGAAGATAATAATACCAAAGAATTCGTGATTGCAATCATTTTCAGGAAGAAACTGAGTATTATCTGACAGAATTGCAGGGGTTTCAAATACTTTTGGCCACAACTGTACATTTTGCAAGTCTGTACCTGTCTGGGTTTACTGTTTCATAGTTATTTCTCCCCTCAGCCGAAGGAAGAACAGAGACCCTGGCAGCTCCTTCAAAGTGTGCGGCTCTGCAATTGGTGATTGCAAGATCACTGCAGCTCCAGGCTACCTCACAGCAAAGGCAAGCTGACAGGCTCATGCATCCAGGAAAGCACCAACCTGCAAATGCATGCTCCTGGTTTTCTCAAACTGGAATCGGTATAGCTAGATTAGTTTTAAGAGGTTAAAACTTAACATTTAATAAGATTCACTAAAAGGACTAGAATGTCCACATATACTATACACGTGACAACCCGCCGTGCCCCAAAGTGTCACAACTTAAAAAACTCTATTAGAATACTAAGAGTTAAGATTCGTTTGAGGGTGTTATCTCTGGAGCTTCTCCTGCTCCTTGATACCGTCCACCTTCAAACCTTATGGCAGTTTTTAGATATGCTGGTGTGGTTTTTTCACCACCTTATATCCTACTGGCACATATATCTGCACATGGAAAAGTATAAAAGCCCCCTTTCCCTATATATAGGAAAGGTCTCACCAGCTTCCTTCCATCCAAGCAAGAGACAGATTGAGTTCCTTCATTCCAGGAGGTCCTTCTACTAATGACAGCCTGGTGTTGAACTCTCAATATTATTCATCTGTTACCACCATACTCCACTCCCTACGCGTTTCGGATATATTATCCTCATCAGGGGATGTGTGGCTCAGTTCTTGGTGGGGTCCTAATCCTAGGTGCCCCCTGTGATGGTATATGTCTCTACAAATAAGACATCAAATGTTACTATCTTTGTATATGTCATATGGTGCAAAGCACCGATACTCACATGCATAGTACCAGTCCCCCCTGGATGCTACAGCCCCCTGGGTACTCACCCAGCATAGCTCAGTGGTCTGTATGTTGAAGAACACCGCCGCGGCCGCGTCTGCAGCCTTTTATGACCGTATTTCCCGGTCATGTGGTGTTCTCCGCCCCCGGAAATGACACGCGCGTCGTTCCGCGACGTCACTTCCGGTCCGGCGTCTATGTGGAACGCAAGCATGCGTTCCACACCTCTTTCCTAGTTCACTAACAGTGATGGGAGGATTCCGGAGCTCATTAGTCCTCCTCTAGGTGTGAGGTCATCAAGGAGGGCAGGTTCTTTGTTAGAACCATATCTCTCCATAGTGTAGGAGGTTCCATTATTGCACAGATTCCTCCTATTATCCAAAACAGATTATAAATGGTTGCTATCTATCTTTTACAGTACTTTTTACTTATTTAAACAGAATGATGTTTGTTATGGCATTTTTTATTTCGTTCCCTCTCTGAAAAGTGCTTGTCCTGATGTTATATATAGTAAGCCTCTCAATTTAGGGGAGGACTAATGAGCTCCGGAATCCTCCCATCACTGTTAGTGAACTAGGAAAGAGGTGTGGAACGCATGCTTGCGTTCCACATAGACGCCGGACCGGAAGTGACGTCGCGGAATGACGCGCGTGTCATTTCCGGGGGCGGAGAACACCACATGACCGGGAAATACGGTCATAAAAGGCTGCAGACGCGGCCGCGGCGGTGTTCTTCAACATACAGACCACTGAGCTATGCTGGGTGAGTACCCAGGGGGCTGTAGCATCCAGGGGGGACTGGTACTATGCATGTGAGTATCGGTGCTTTGCACCATATGACATATACAAAGATAGTAACATTTGATGTCTTATTTGTAGAGACATATACCATCACAGGGGGCACCTAGGATTAGGACCCCACCAAGAACTGAGCCACACATCCCCTGATGAGGATAATATATCCGAAACGCGTAGGAGTGGAGTATGGTGGTAACAGATGAATAATATTGAGAGTTCAACACCAGGCTGTCATTAGTAGAAGGACCTCCTGGAATGAAGGAACTCAATCTGTCTCTTGCTTGGATGGAAGGAAGCTGGTGAGACCTTTCCTATATATAGGGAAAGGGGGCTTTTATACTTTTCCATGTGCAGATATATGTGCCAGTAGGATATAAGGTGGTGAAAAAACCACACCAGCATATCTAAAAACTGCCATAAGGTTTGAAGGTGGACGGTATCAAGGAGCAGGAGAAGCTCCAGAGATAACACCCTCAAACGAATCTTAACTCTTAGTATTCTAATAGAGTTTTTTAAGTTGTGACACTTTGGGGCACGGCGGGTTGTCACGTGTATAGTATATGTGGACATTCTAGTCCTTTTAGTGAATCTTATTAAATGTTAAGTTTTAACCTCTTAAAACTAATCTAGCTATACTGATTGAATTTAATCTCTCTGGAAAGTGGGGTAGAACTATACCACTAAAGAGAATACCTATCCTGCTATAACTGGTCAAACTGGAATCGACCAGGGCCGGCAGGCTGAGGTAAGTGGGATGGATCGCTCAGCACACACGGCTCTGTGCAAATACGTGGAACCTCGCGCTATTTCTGTGTCCAGCCAGGTACAACTTGGCAGCTGGGGGCTGGAAAACGCAGCGCAGGGAGGCCCAAGCTTTTTCTGGGCCCCCCGACCCGCTGCGAATTGCAGTCCACAGCCACCCCAGAAAATGGCGCCATATAGAAGCGCCATCTTCTGGCACTGTACACAACTCATCCAGGATTCTGGTGCATTGGCTCACTGGGTAATAAAGGGGTTAGGGCCAGGTTTGTATCATCAGCTGGCGAGCGCTGCTAATCTTCAGCACCACCTGTCCCCTGCACAGATTTCAGGACCATGGCTAGCTCCCCACTAGCTGCGATCTTGCAGCAGCTGCGGCTTCTATCCGATTCTGTTAGCAAATCGGGTCCGGGGCTGTCCGAATCACATCGGACAGCCCCGGACCTGATTCTACCGTGGTGTGAAGCTGGCCTTAATATTGCATAACATAATGCCATATAATAGCACCTGTCTACAGAAATATCTGCAGATAGCGACACCATTGAACCAGAACATTCTTTGCGGGCAGGACTATAACTAGAAGCAGTGATTTCTGTAAACTGGTAGCACAGAATATGCCAAGATAGTGTTTTATTAAACTAACTTTTTTGATAACAGAATCAAAATATTAACTAAGATGATCTGTAATAATGTAAACTAATTGCATTACTGATGTAATTGCACAGAAATAACTAATTAATTCAGAGCACATGTGATAAACATATTCTTAAAATTTCACATTTAAAATGAAATGTGTTTCCAGTGCAATGAATGTACGATAAAAACCAGGATTCTGTGATATGACAGACACATATCCCAGTACTAGATAAACCCAGAAATAGCATTGATTTCCTGTTTGTTCATGAACCTCTGATACACTCTCACTATAGGTTATTGCTTCCATAGCAACGCTCCTCCGTGCCGTGGTGCGGAGATCCATCAGATCACAGATAGGGATGCCGCTGCACTCCTCATCATTAAATAAACAGCTCACAGATCACTTGTGTTTTTTACACTTTAACTGTAATGTTACAATACAGCTTCTAATTTGACAATGTATATTGATGCATGGTTCTTGTAGCCTGACAGCAGGTAGTTTCAGTAATTTTTATTAGGACTAGTATGTTAACTCTTTAACAACTGCATTTCACTTCAAGCACAAGTCATCAGCACTTGGGATTAAGAGAGGAAATGTATGCTTATAGGGCAGATTAGTTAATTCATTGTGATTGTACCTACAACCCCTTCCCTTTATTCACATATTCTTTATCCATCAATGTAACTTTATGTACATGTTATTTTAAATCCATGCTATATAAACTATGTGACAAGGGCTTTGTTCTAAAGCAACATCGCTTTACTTTGCATCAGAACTCCAACTGTCAGCAACATTTAAACTCTGCAGGGAGACTAAGGGTATGTGCACACTGGCCGGTTAGGGTCGGATTGGGTGTGTAAACCGCCGTCGGTTACATAAATTTCATGTAAATTTATGTTAATCCAAACCGGCGTTTGGATTAACATTGAAACCTATGTAAACCGCACACCCGTGTCCACACACCGGCGTTTACACATGCTCATCCGTTGCTAACCCGCTGGGTTCCCAGCGGTTAGCAAAGAATGAGCATGTTCTATAACCCGCCGGTTCTGCAGTGGCTGCAAGCAGAATCATGTACTGCTTCCAGCCGCCGCAACACCGCCGGCGCTAACCCGCTGGCCACCCGCCCGCACCCGCCCGTCACCCGCCGCACATACCCGCCAGGATGCCGGTGGACGGCTCCGAGCTTCCTGGCGGGTCCGCCCAGCCGCCGCCGACCAACCTGCCGGCCAGTCTGCACATACCCTAAGAAGAAGGTGTTTGTTGCCTTTTGCACTAATGAACTGAATTACGTTGGACCCACCAAAAATATTTTCATTGTCAGACTTTACAGGACCTTCTCCCTGCAAGTGGCTGTCGTGTATCACCCTCCAGCCACCCCCCCACCCCGTCAGTTCCTCGATCACTTTGCCACTTGACTTCCACACTTTCTAGCCTGTATCTTTCTCACTTTGATCATGGGGGAATTTAACATCCTTAACAATGATCCCCTCTCCCCATCGGCCACTCATCTTTTATTTCTAACCTCCTCTCTAGGCTTTTACAACTTACTAACTCTTCTGCACATAAAGGAAAAAATTACCATATTCAACAGAGCATTTTCTCTCAGTCTCCTAATATCATGCATTCTCTTCCCTCCTGCACTTCGTCTAGCTCAGAGGTCCCCAACTCCAGACCTCAAGGGCTGCCAACAGTGCAGGTTTTCAGGATTTCCTTAGTATTTCACAGGTGGTAATGTAGTCATCTGCACAGGTGATGATTCCCACCACTTTGCAATACTAAGGAAATTCTGAAAACTTACATTGTTGGCGAGCCTTGAGGCCTGGAGTTGGGGACCCCTCATCTGGCTCATTATCTGTTTTCGATCTGGTCACAAAAGAAGTTACCAGTTGCATCTTCTCGGCCAACTACCTGCACCAGTGACTCTATTCCCTCACATCTCCTTCCATGGCTGATATCACTCACCAAACTAAAATATTTAGCCACTCTCATGTGGTACATTTCCCATCTCCAACAAACATGCCAGCATACACCCATTACTAAATTAAAGCATCTCTCAACCAAAACTATACCTCTAACTACAGACCTGTCTCTAATTTCACCTTCATCTCCAAACTTCTGGAATGCTTGGTCCAGTCCTGACTAATCAACTGTCTCTCAGATAAATCTGTTTTTGACCCTTTACAATCAGGTTTCCTCTCCTTACACTCTACTGAAACTGCTCTTACTAAAGTCTCTAATGATCTACTAACAGCTAAATCTAATGGTCACTACTCCCTGCTGATTCTCAGGGCCACTTTACACACACCAACTTATCTGTCCAACTTCTGAACAACTTACTGGTTGCAGTGAAATCATGGACACATTGCTCTATTTTGTGGCTGTGTACAAATGGAACAATGTGTCCATGATTTCACTGCAACCAGCAAGTTGGTCAGAAGTTGGACAGATAAGTTGGTGTGTGTAAAGTGGCCATCACTGTTGCAGAGTCAAAAAAGGCACATGTTAGTACATGATGTATTTTTTCAGATTTCCGTTATATAAACACTGATTGTTTTCACATAGACACTTAGCATAGACTATTCATACTAAGTCTAAAAGACACAGATATATACAGTGTATATAAAGTATTGACACCCCTGCAATCCTGTCAGATAATACTCAGTTTATTCCTGAAAATGATTGCAATCACAAATTATTTGGTATTATTATCTTCATTTAATTTGTCTTCAATGAAAAAAAACACAAAAAGAATTGCCCTAAAGCCAAATTGGATATATTTCCACACCAAACATAAAAAAGGGGGTGGACAAAAGTATTGGCACTGTTAGAAAAATCATGTGATGCTTCTCTAATTTGTGTTATTAGCAGCACCTGTAACTTACCTGTGGCAGCTAACAGGTGTTGGCAATAACTAAATCACACTTGCAGCCAGTTGACATGAAATAAAGTTGACTCAACCTCTGTCCTGTGTCCTTGTGTGTACCACATTGAGCATAGAGAAAAGAAAGCAGACCAAAGAACTGTCTGAGGACTTGAGAAACCAAATTGTGAGGAAGCATGAGCAATCTCAAGGCTACAAGTCCATCTCCAAAGACCTGAATGTTTCCTGTGTCTACCGTGCGGATGGTGGATAAAGAACCTTGTCTAACATCCAAACAAGTTCAAGCTGCCCTGCAGTCCGAGGGTACAACAGTTTCAACCCGTACTATCCATCGGCGTCTGAATGAAAAGGGACTGTATGGTAGGAGACCCAAGAAGACCCCACTTCTTACCCCGAGACATAAAAAAGCCAGGCTGGAGTTTGCCAAAACCTACCTGAGAAAGCCTAAAACGTTTTGGAAGAATGTTCTCTCTTTTTGGGCAAAGGCATCAACATAGAGTTTACAGGAGAAAAAAGAGGCATTCAAAGAAAAGAACACGGTCCCTACAGTCAAACATGGCGGAGGTTCCCTAATGTTTTGGGGTTGTTTGCTGCCTCTGGCTCTGGACTGGTTGACCGTGTGCATGGCATTATGAAGTCTGAAGACTACCAACAAATTTTGCAGCATAATGTAGGGCCCAGTGTGAGAAAGATGGGTCTCCCTCAGAGGTCAAGAGTCTTCCAGCAGGACAATGACCCAAAACACACTTCAAAAAGCACTAGAAAATAGTTTGAGAGAAAGCACTGGAGACTTCTAAGGTGGCCAGCAATGAGTCTAGACATGAATCCCATAGAACACCTGTGGAAAGATCTAAAAATGGCAGTTTGGAGAAGGCACCCTTCAAATATCAGGGACCTGGAGTAGTTTGCCAAAGAAGAATGGTTTAAAATTCCAGCAGAGCATTGTAAGAAACTCATTGATGGTTACCAGAAGCGGTAGATCACAGTTATTTTGGCTAAAGGTTGTTCAACCAAGTATTAGGCTGAGGGTGCCAATACTTTTGTCCGGCCCATTTTTGGAGTTTTGTGTGAAATGATCAATGTTTTGCTTCATTCTCTTTTGTGTTTTTTCATTGAAGACAAATTAATTGAAGATAATAATACCAAAGAATTTGTGATTGCAATCATTTTCAGGAAGAAACTGAGTATTATCTAACAGAATTTCAGGGGTGTCAATAATTTTGGCCAAGACTGTAAATATACACAGTAACAGTGAAGTCCTCAGGGGCAAATGATGCGCCCCCAGTCTATGGGGTATTCGGGAGCTGGGCCAGCGCTGTCTCTCTGGGGTATCATGGTAGTTGTGACCCGATCCCATGGCCTTGGATCAATCCAAAAAGGGGTTATTTACAAGGGATTTGTCTTGACGCCACCCGGGTATGTGGTTAGTAGAACCACCGCTGCCTTATTCCTGCTGGGGATGGTGACTTGGAGCACCGTGGATGGTAAGCCCTCCTCGGGTAGGGCTGAGGGTCCCCAGAGCAGGAGTAGTAGTGATGGATGGGCCTGATGAGGGATTGTGTGCAGTGCAATTCACTTCAAAGCTGCAGCTCTCCACAGTGCTGGTTGTCCTGGTGCTGGTCGCAGTGCTGGAAAGGAACAGTCTCAAGCAGGGATGAGCTTACTGGGTACTTTACTAGGTCTTTCACAGCAGGTTACAACAGTTCACAGCTCTTTCCGTACAGTTCACACAATTTACACTGCTCAGGGCAACTCAAACTGTGCAGCTCAGGTGACGTTTCTGGGTTGTTCCCTCAAAGTCTTTTCAGGCCTCTCAGTCTCAACATAGTACCTCACCCACGGGTTCAGTCTGGTCATCGCGGACTCACGGGTGAATGTTGCCCTCACAGTCCAGGGTCACCAGTCCTAGTATGACGACTGTGTTCTTAGACAATGGTGGACAGTTAGGCTGCAGGTAATAAAGCACCTGCCGCACACCGGTATGTCTTGTGATTAGGGTCTGGATTATCCCCGGTCACCTCTTCAGAGCCGGTTCTCTGGTCGTGGCCTGAGCCTTCAGTTGTCCCTGGTCAGATATTTGGACACACCAGCTTTCTTCTGTCAGTCACTGTTTCAGCTCAGGGTTCCTTCAGTCAGCTAAGAGTGTGTGCGCTGCAGGGCCCTTGTCCTCCCACCTTCTCAGCTGTGGGGATCTCATTTCAGTCTCTTTCTCCTTCCCATCACTTCCAGACTAAGGAGTGGCTTTCCTTCTAGGGTCTGTGCCTCTCAGGATTCTGCGCCTGCAGGAACCCAAAACCTCTTGGAAGGACTTCTATCACTGATCTGACTTCTCACTCATCACTTCTCTCTTCTCTTTTCTCCTGTGTGTTCCGGGTTTTTATTGTGTTGGTCTATCCACCCACTTGTCAGTGCTTACCTACACTCCACCCACTTCTCTTAACACCTGCCACCCCTTGCCCAACCTAGAGTCCTAAGCGTAGGGTTGGTGTGTGCATCTGTGAGGGTGTTAGCAACCGTTGCCTTACCATGGCTTCAATCTCTTTGGCCACCTGGTCGCAGGGGTGCCACACAAAGACTTCATAGGGGTAGTGACACACCCCTACATGGCCTCCACTCTTTAACCATGCCATCCTTAATAATAGGGACACCTGGAAGACATGATGCATAAAATCGCACATAAAACCATGTAAAATATTATAGATAGTCTTTCCTTCCTTCTTTGGGTCATCTCGACCCCAGTCTCACCGGGTGAGACCCTGGAAACTATGGAGTTCAGTCTTAACAGTCCATTTTTCATAAAACAACAGGAACACAAAGTCCAACAGAGCTCGCATAGGCATTGGAGGCCATTCTCTGATTGGGCAGTAGCACTATACAGGGATCATCAACATAAAATAAGAGTCCTTCCCCCTGGCACAGTTATTGAACATGCGAACAAATAACTCAGCTGGCATATATGAGTCCTTAGATTTTTCCCTTTTCACACAACAATCATAACACCAAGAAAGTCCACAAGTTCTTCAGACTCAATTAAAATGAGACCACAGGCCATCAAGATAATTGGGCAAAAGACCATTAAGGGCACAGTCATTTTGGGCACAATGTATGTGAACACAATCATTTAAGGGCACAATACATGTGGGCACAGTACTATTTAGGGCACAATCCATGTAGGTCACAGTCCATTTAGGCACAACAACTCATAGGGCACAACCCACATAGGGCACAATCCATTTAGGGCACAGTCCATGCCAGGTTTTGAGGTGTAGACCAAAAGCTGGAGTCCTCTAATCCAGCAGGAAAACTGCAACAGGCAGGAAAACTGGATAGGGAAAAATATAATTAGACCTACCTGGTCACAAGAGAAGTATAACAGGCCTCGCTTCTTCTCTGAACTCCAAACAGTCTTTTTCGGCCAAGAGGCAACTCCAGGACTAACGGCGAGGCTATTCAGCATGCAACATTTACATCCTGCACGATGAAGGTCCCAGTAGGAACTTTCTTCCAATGGATCAGCAACCAAAACAGGCCTTTTTTTTAGGGAAGTCTTCTTTATTGGAGCCTCCCACTTAGCATCTCTCTCAACGCTCCTAGGGATTGATGTACAAATTTCACACTGTAGGCTGCTCCTGATGACTCGGGGGTCGCAGGAGCATTCTCCATCAACACCTTGCCCCCAGCACACACCCTGTCAGGAAGACATTGAAGAAGAGGATGGAGAAGTTGGCCACCCAATCTAGCACACACAGGAGGCACTCGGGCCATCCCGACAGGCTCTTCAGGCTCTCTGGCCCCTGTGGATTTCACTCCAGCTGGTTAGGCTTGGCCAACCAACAATGCTCCATCCTATCCATGTCATCCTCCTGCTGCCAGACTTTGACATACTCTGTGGTAGTGACCTGATTTACCCCCACAGTGTACTACCCCTTGCAGCCCTTTAATTTCATGAAGGTGACCTCATCACCAACATAGGTTGCAGAGTCGGGAAGGCAGATGGTCACACTGCAGAGTGGACCAGTTGAAATAAGTCATCAGTCCGTTTTTGGCTAGGAACCTAAACATCCTCTTCTGGAACAAGGTTGTGTGGCACCCCAGAGTCCGATTGCCACAATGGCATTGCCTCCCTCGGGGGGTGATGTCATGCTTGGAAGCAACAAGATGTCTTCACACCAGGTAAACCCACAGCATGCAACACTTTTCCTGACTCCAGGCCTGAAGGGGGATCTCAAGACCCTGGTTCAGGTGAGCTCCCCTATAAATTCCAGTCTGGGGGAGGGGTCAGTCAGTCAGTGAGTAGGGAGTCAGCAAGTCAGTCTGAGAAGAAGAAGAGTACAGACATCTTGGGGACTGGAGCCTGAGGAGCTTGTCCCAGGATAGAGATCCCTAACTTGCTTCCAGGCTACCCGGATTCGCAGCATCATCTGTAGTCAGTGTCCTACGGAGACTACGTACTGTATGTCTGTCGGTTATTCTGTGCCCTCAGTCCTGCACCCCAACGGTCTACCACTGCCATAGACTATACCGGTTGCCCTGCGGAACCGCTCCACCCACAGGGATTCCATTGTCCCCAGAGGTCCCGCACAGTAGTGTCAGTCATCAATAGCCGAACATCACGGGTAGCGTCACGACTTCAACCCCCAAAACCTTAATTCCCGAACTTTTATTGTCACTGCCAAGGTCACGGAGCGGGGTTTCTACACCCATGACTCACCAGCAGTGATGTAGCCCGGTTCCGAGTTTCCCACGGCCTTGGGGGAAGAGTTAACTTGGCGTCACAAACCAGATTTCGTGGCCCGGAGGATTTCCCACTGCATCCAAGGAATCACTGGAAGAAAAATGTTTCCTCACTTGTATGTACTGGAGGAATGCTCCACAGATCCTCGGGGATTTATGAGAGATAAACTCAAAGGAGGACAAGGCCCCCCCCAGAGAGAATCTCCCCCAGCAAGCATACACCCGCCTCACCCCACATCCTCAGATGTAGAGACGAGATATGCAGTTTCAAAGCACTAAGCGGGATCTGAGAGGGGGGGAGGCACGTCCACCCTCTTGGCACCTTCCTTCAGTGAGCCAGTAAGGTTCGCATAGTTTCCAGTGGGGGACTCAACTTCCCCGGGTACAGCATCTCCGCTGCCAAGGCCACTCGGAGGGATCCCTCCTAAGCAAATTGCGACTCTATCTGGACCCAACGTTTATGGGTATGGGGAATCCACCAATATTTAGCCTCCTCCAAAACCACTGCTCTGTAGAGTTCCATCAAATTAGGGACTCCCATACCATCTTCTTTCAAAGGAGGAACATAACAGATTTGGCTATTCTCTGTCTTTTTTTAGCCCAAATATATCTGTTCACCAGACCCTGGACCCTCCTCATCCAGCACCTGGAAATGGATATCTGGAGACTTCTGAAGACGTAGGTAATTTTAGGGAAGAGCATTATATTAAGAGCCTGAACTCTGGTGATCCATGGTAGACTTTGAATGGGATGAGAGGCTATGTCTTTGGAAAGCGTATCCATTAGGGTTTCTATATTACGCTGTAGTAAATCTTTTGAAAGGCATAACCTAAATCCAAGATAGGGTATCCCTTCTGATTTTATTTTGAAAGGGTACCCCACTTTAAGGGATGCGATTAAAATCAGGGGGACTCTAATTGGAACAATTACAGATTTAGAGGCATTCATCTTGTAAAATGAGGCTCGCGAGTATAGATTTAAGGTGTCCACTATTGCCAGGAGGCAATGACATGTTGCGAGGAGCCCACAGCGATCCCCCGAATAAGTGGTTTTTTGTGGATTGAGGCAGCCAATAGCTCAACCGCCAGGGCATAAATTACCGGCAATAGCGGGCCGCCCTGGCTGGTGCCATTGGTTGTTTGGTAGGCAGGCGAGTGAAAACCTGAGGCTAGGACTCTGGCATTAGGGTTGGTGTACAGCGATAACACTGCCCTGAAAGGCAAAATTTCCTTAGGACCCTGTGTAAGTATCCCCAGTGCATCCTGTCAAACGCTTTCTCTGCATCAAGCGACAGGAATACACTGGAGACCCCTTTTATTTCTGCCATTTTAATAAGATTGATCATATGCCTGGTGCCGTCTCTTGCCTGTCTGCCCGACACAAAACCCACGTGATCCGGGTCCACCAAATCTGGGACTACCTCCAGCAGTCTATTTGCTAACAATTTTGAATATACTTTGAGGTCGTAGTTCAAAAGAGAAATTGGCCTGTAATTGCCTGGGTGTCCAGGGGTTTCCCGACTTGGGGATCATCACAATTGTGGCTTCCAAATTTGGGTCTGGAATTGAACCTACTAACTACTAGTGGTGAAATGTTCTAGCAAGAAATGGGGCCAGAAGTTGTGGGAATGTCCTTAATAGTCTTTGGCAGCCTCACCCTAGCAATGGATTATGGCATGACTCACCCTGTGTTTCGCTTTGAGCATGATCATTCGGCGGACTCAGGTTTAAAGTTTCCAAAGGTGTCTATATGACGGACGGGGTTATCTCTTTAAATATACAGTTCTCATATATGAAAAGGCATACCGTGGCCGAGCTTCAGACGTGTCATCATTTCGATGAATTTCGCTCCCTCTTTTATCCGCCGCGATCGAACCTTCTTCAAGGAGTTTTAGGTCTCATGTTTTCATATCCAATAAATAAAGTAGTGGTTTCTATCCTAGTGTTCCCGAGGACTGAAGGATTGTTTCTAGTTAAGTGTCGCACAGTACTCTCCTAAGTTTCGTATTAGGCCTTCTCAGGACTCTACAAAATGTCAGAAATTATATACGTAGTGAAAAAATTCATAACAGTGATTGAGTATATCACACGGTAACCGGCTGAGGTCCGACAATCAGTTTTCAGGAATCATTTGCAGTGTATCATTACCATTAATTCAGGATAGATCACTGAAATCCTTGTGCCCTCACTGAGTTTGATCCGTCTACAACATGTAGCAGCGGCTTACATATCCTCTCTAGCTGAAGGGAGACTGACGTCTCCAAGGTGTCAATTGTATGCATCGAGGATTGGTCAGGATATAACCAAATTCCAGTGGAAGGGTAAAATTCTTACGGAAATCACATATTAGGATCCTGGTCCCTGTGGGGATAGACGGAACAAGTCATTGTTTTGACTTACAGGTATAACAAAGCTCTGGAAGGCATGTCCTGGAATTGATAGTTACAGCCATGCAGCATTCATATTGATTTGAAAATGGACCTGTTGGAATCAGTGTAAAAACTACCTACTAAATGTCAAACTGGTGAACTCTTATTACAAGGATTCTATGAAGTGCTTGGCGTACTTGGCAACCATTGCATGCTGTATCAGTAGAGAGTATACAAACATAACAATAGTGTCCCTAGTAAATCCATGTGGAGAGTTCCTTTAAGACCACACAGCCTCATCTGCAAATTATAGTTCCAGAGTTCCCTGTCATGACTTATCATTAGTTCAAATTTAGATTCTGGCAACTCTTGCCAACTAGTCCCCAAAACAGATTCCTTAAGGAATCCCTCCGAAAATTTCTCTACTACTTTGTCCTTGGATTCCTCCAGCCTAGCATTGAACACAACACAACTGCTCCACATACTCAACAGTTGCAATGCTAATCTAGCCAAGACTACACTTACCTCCCATCTAAGGTTAGTTGCACGGCCTTGCGTGCAGACAATCTGCCATAACCATCCGTAAATGCGTTCAAGTGCGACTCGCCAGGCTCGTGACCACTATTGCCCCTCTCCTCATCAGAATCGTTCTATGAGCTGTTCATGCCCCAACGATTGAAGTACATCAATGTCCAATCCCATGAGTTATTATGCCCTATGTTGCTGTTGACTAGAGTCCCTTAGTAATGAACCTCTGTTTGGACGTTCCGTGGAATAACTAACTCTGGAAGTCATTGCACGCAAAACAGGTTATGAGGCTTGCACATAGCACTACGGCATTCCAAGACCATCCTGGAGCCCAACTAAATGTCCTATGTTCTACACCCAGCTTACTACGTTCTTGCATCAAGCTTCTCATCTGTCGTTAAATCTTGGGCGGCGTCTTACAATACCACAGTTCTCCTGTCAATCCGTATCTTAATCCCAATATAGATTTTCTAATTATTTCAGATATTATCACATGGCGTCAGTATTTCGAGAATTTCTATTTCCTCTTAGGAACGCTGATCATCTGCCATTAACTCAACAAATGAGTACCAGAAACACTTGGTCAGTTAGCAATGATTCGGCATAGCAACCAGGTAGATTTGCACCATACTTATATGAGAGATGTCACTACTGTATTCATGTAAGCGTTTCTGTCTAGACCTGGAGAGTGTCCGATTCCAACGTTGGTCGATGTACTCTGTGGACATTTAAATAACACGTTTGGCTCTGTCACTGAACCACGAATCTATAAATTGCAAGCATCACTGGATTCAGAAATTCTATAATGCACTTCACAATCGACTTGATTCAATTCTTCTGCATAAGTATATTCCCTTTCAACCTTGGTAACATCTGCGTTCAAGACAAAGTTACAAGCCTTGGGTAATCATATAGCAGATACGAGTCAGAAAACTAATTCAATCTACTTCTGCCCTACCCACTACGAGGTGCACCCTCCCTCCAACATATCATAAAAACTCACCAAAATAGACAGAAGTCTGTGCTCAGCAGGATATGTGGACTCATCCCTAACTACAGCAACTTTGATCCCACGTAACAACTTGCATAACACATGCAAACTCCAGCGCCCATGATACGGTCAGGGAGACGTCATTAGGCACCGGGTCTCACGGCACCGCAAATTCTAGTCTCACCAGGCACAATCTCAAGCTTTAGCTCTGGCGTCTATACGAACCATCTACTGCTCAGAGAGTGCATAAATCCTCAAGATTGGTAAGACAAGTTTTGTCTTCTACATTACGTTACTCCTTGCAAGAATCACCTACTTGGAATTTAATCCATTTATCAAAATTACATATCGATGCAGTTGTCCAAGTAGAGTCTACTATTTCAGTTAGTATAGTCTTAAGGGTAGCGCTGAATTGCCATGATTTTCCATTATCCAACATAAGAACGCTGGCAAGTTTTTTTCTGTCCCAATAGTGCTTGTCATCCATTCCAAATGGGGTTGACAATATTAAGTCAGTCCATCGCAGAGCAAGCATCAGAGAAGCTCACCATTTTCCCATTTTTGGACGACATGCCATGCAGAAAATCCCCAGTCCTTTTGTATTCTGGGCACTTCGTGGTAGGCCGCACTGCTAACGGCAACCATTTGCAGGTAGCGTGGTCAAGCTCATAGTTTATTAAAAGTGCTCCTCAACACCGCACGGCACCTCCCACACAAGGGTTAAATAATTTCCCTCTGATCCATTGTTTCATCTGCTTCCTTGCACTGTCAACATTTGGGGTCTGAGAATGATTTTTCAATTCTGGCTTTAATCACATTTGTGCAGATTGCTTGCTCTTGGGTACTAGAATTAAGCCCTATGTTTCCTTTTTTAATGTTCCATTAGTAAGCCCCAACCAGGTCTTTCCCTTGCCAACTTTACCCTCGATTTTCTCTAGGAATTGTCCATGCAGAGCTTTTTTTGCAAGTTTCCTTTTGCTTTGTCTGCTTTTGTACTCGTTTTTTACGGTATTCCTTTTTTGTCTGTTGTACCTTAAGCAGTTTTCTGTTGTTAACTTCCATCATGCTGTTCTCCATTAATCATTCACTATTATTTCCAGTGCATGTTTCTTCTTCTATAGTTTGCTTCCCCTTGCAATATCCTCTGCCTCTTGATATTCTTGCAGGTAAAGTCTATTCGAACATTCATATGGATCAATGATAGTGGATTGTCATCAGTTTATTTAAGATTTAAGATTATTTAAGATTTTTTATTATTATTATTATTATTATTATCGTTACCGATGAAAGTGTAACCAATGATTACTATAGAATCTCAAGTAATTAAGAATTGTTTAGGAGCAAATTATTGCTTTGGTTACAACAGGTAGCCAAAACGTGCCAGGCATTGGGCAGCAGAGAGGTCCCGCAGAAAGATGATAAAGGCCTTGATGCAGAGGCAGCAGGTAATAGCATGTCGGCACGTGAGAGTAAGGGACCCGTTCACCATTGCAATACCCCCAATAATGTGAATCTTCTGGTTCGGGCATGCAATAGGCCTTCAGGGGTCCAAACTATCAGGCCTTATGTTACTCATTGTCTCAGATAGTAGGACCCACTGTCCTAACAGGCACGTGGGTAGTTCGATGTCTGCAAGGGAGGTACCTGTGCGTATCTTAAACTGTGGAGAAGAGAGGTCAAACTACCCAGTATGACGTCATGATCCATTAGAAGAGCTGTTACTGCACTAACAAACACAATAAAGAAAGTGGACCTGATCGCGTCCGAGCAGCTGTTCCGAGGGGCAGTGGAGGACTGGTGTCAGAAACTCACGTATGGGACTGACTCCACCCTTCTGCGGACAAAACCATGGAGTTTACCAGGTTGTTCAAGAATATGAATGGGTCTTTAGTAAACATCCTTTAGACTTTGGGCAGGTAAAATAGGTACAACATCACATCCCCACTGGAGACCATCCACCCATTAAAAAGAGGTACCGGTCTGCACCACCAGCTCGCTATCAATGTGTCAAAGAGATGTTATAAAAATGAAGGAGGCTGGGGTGATCAGACAGAGTTGTAGCCCTGGGCAGCTCCTTTAGTCCTGCTAAAGAAAAAAGATGGTACAATGAGAATGTGTGTTGACTACAGGCAGATTAATCACATTACACATAAGGATGCTTACCCGTTACCCAGAATTGAAGAGTTATTAGCTGCACTGAGAACTGCTAACTATTTTTCCACCTTAAATCTCACCAGTGGGTATTGTCAGTTTCCCGTGGCAGAGGTGGACAGAGAAAAGACCATGTTCATGACACTGATGGGCCTCTGTGAGTTTAATTGCATGCTGTTTGGTCTCTGCAATGCACCGGGAACATTCCAGAGGTTGATGGAGTGTTGCCTCGGGCATAGAACCTTTGAAACCATGTTACTGTACCTGGATGACGTAATTGTCTACTGAAAGATGTATGAAGTCCATCTGAAGCACCTGGCTGAAGTGTTCGAGTCATTATCCAATGTTGGCCTGACAGTGAAGCCGTCCAAGTGCCACTTATTGAAGCCCAGGATACAGTATTCCATTATTTTATTGGTCTTTGTCATTTTTCATTTTTCAGACTTTGTAAATTTTTCTTTAAAAAAAAATTGTTTCCTCGGTCCGGAGTACTGAGATTAACTAGGGGGAATGTGGCACCCTAGAGTCCGGTTACCACACTGGCATTGCCTCCCTTGGGAGGTGATGTCATGCTTGGAAGCAAGAAGGGGTATCCACACCAGCTAAAACCACAGCATGCAACACTTTTCCTGACTCCAGGCCTGAAGGGGGTGCTTGAGACCTGGGTTCAGGGGAGTTCCGCTATAAATTCTGGCCTGGGGGAGGGTTAGTCAGTCAGTAAGTAGGGAGTCAGTGAGTCAGTCTGAGAAGAAGAACAGTACAGACGTTCTGGGGACTGGAGCTGGAGGAGCTTGTCCCAGAATAGAGAGTCGCAAGCATGAGGGACCCGTTGGAGAGTGTCTAAAGAAGGAGAGAAGAGGACCTGGGGAGTGGAGCCAGTTGCCAGCTCAGCCCAGAGCAGAATGCCAGAAACGGACACTGGAGTCCAAGGTTGTGCAGGTACTCAAGACCCAGCAGCCAGAACCAGAGGATGGGAGATTCCACGTCTCCCAGCCACATCAAAGCACCTGGAGGCACAGCAGCAACCAAGCGCTCAGGGACAGTCACCAGAGGAGTGGTACCAGAGAAGGGCTCAGGCTGCCTGCCATATGGGAGAAAGACTTACTAGCAGGAAGAGAAGGTTGTAGCTTAGCTACAGGCAGCCAGGACCAGCAAAGAGGAGTGCAACAGGGAGGCCTCAGAACTCATCAGGTGAGGAGATCCCTAACTTGCTTCCAGGTCGTCCGGACTTACAACATCATCTGTGGTCAGTGTCCTGGTCTGAACCTTCAATTACCAGAAAAGGTAAAGGAGGCTACGTACTGTTTGTCTGTTGGTTATTCAGCACCCTCAGTCCTGCTCCCCAATGGCCTACCACCACCATAGACTATACCAGTTACCCTGAGGTAACTCCCCGTGGGAGCGATACCACCTTAGCTGCGATTCCATTGTTCCTAGAGGTCTCGCACTGCAGCGTTGGCCATCAATAGCCGAACATCACAGGTGGCATCATGACTTCAACCCCCAAAACCTTAATTCCCAAACTTTTATTGACACCGCCATGGTCACGTAGCCGGGTCTCCACCCCCGTTACTCCCCAGCAGTACAGTAGCCCAGTTCCGAGTATTCCTCGGCCCTGGGGGGCCGTGTCAGTTGCTGCCCAGCATCAGGTACATTGTTCCTCAACGTGGTTACACTTAGACCCCTCCAACCACTCTTGGGCGAGGGCATCTGAGAGCCTCATCTCTTTCAGCATTGAAAAGGAAAGGGGTGGTTCATGCCTACAAGAATACTTGCTAGGAGGGGGTAGGGGACCCGCATGGCCTTCTCCTAGTTGACGGCCTTTGGTGGGGTTGTAATAGAAGGCAATCCACAGACTGCAACTTTGTTAAGGCCAGGCATGTTGCAGGATCCTGCGTTTGACCACTGGAGGTCCTAGCTGGTATACAGAACGGTTCACCTCTTCTTGATTCTGAGTTCTTTTCCAGTGGGACCTTGAAGCATGCGGGACTAGCAATGGATTTTGACCTCACTGCAAATCAGTCCCAATGCAGGGTGCACGGTGGAGCTCCAGCTCACATATATGAGTATCTCCTCTCTGGGCTGCTCCACTTGTGATGAAGCACAAACGACCCTTAGGTTGGTGAGGAAATCTCCAAAATGCGGACTACAGGCACATGGTACACAGTATTGCTGCATTGTACGACAATCCCAAGATAGCCTCCACAGTAATGCTTCTTTCCTTTGCCTAGAGCCCCACCTTTTCCAGCACCAGGACCCAATCGCTTACAGATATTATTGTTTGTTCCATCTTCTTGGCTAGCTCCTCATTAATCCCTCCATGGGGTGGGCTGCAGAAGGCACCTGACAGGGAAGAATTGGGCTTGTGGTTGGTGGTATTAAAACCTAACATATTTGGAGGAGAAATAAGAAAAATAAAATAGTTTTTTTCAGCTCACCACCAATTTATCTGAAATGTTGGATAAGGCGATTGGGCAATGCATGGAAAGGTCAAAAGATACACATTTGCGTACATGCCAAAAATCTGTATTCTAAACGTATGGAAGGAAAGGAAAAAAAAAGGGATTGCACATTTTCAAGAAGCAATATTCATATTATAGTGTTTTATGATGGTGAACAGTCCTGTAAGACCACGTATGTTAAGCATATATTGGACATATGCTATTTTTATCTGAATTGCTAGCAGATAAATGTAGAAGTAGTGGCCTCACACACTGCTGACCCTCTAAAATAATAAAGCCTTTCTCTCTAAAAAAAATGATAAAAAAATTAAAAGATTTCTTAAAGAGATGTGATTAAAAAGAAAAGATGAGGCACTCACAATTAAGCTGATCTTCAGAGTTTCTTTATTATCAACAGTGTCATGGAGACATCATGAAACATCAGCAATAGGGAGGGGGATTAGGAAGCACAGGATGGCAGCGCCGTTTCACACCTGACTGGTGCTTCAATGAGCCCCGTGTTGAAGTTCTAGTCGGGTGCCTCCTGATCCTACTCCCCACTGCCTACACCTTATGTGTTTTGTACAGGTGTCCTTACTCATATGCATTCTATGTGACTGCAGACTAGTGAATCCACACATTGCACGCATTGTGCACTGTTATGATTCTCCAGTCAGAGTCGGGAAAGGTGGTCACGTGACATGCACTAAAATGTAGTGGACTTATTTCTTCTGATGTTGATTATTCCTACTTTTTAAACTCTTTTTTCATGTTTTCTTGTTTCTTTTTTTTTTTCTACTTGTTGAAAACTACATGAACATACCTGTAATAGAAAATTGTATTTCTCCATACATGGTATAACACTATTTTGTGAATTTTTATGGTGATAAAAATGCAAAACTTGTCATCCAGTATTTTTATAGCCTCGTTATTGCTGTTGTTTCTTTACAATTTAAAAGATGTTATTTATTTTGTCTTACATGTTAGCTTGTCTAAGAAATATATACAGTGATTGTGATTTGACAAGTGACAAATACCTGTATAACTCTATTATATGGATTGTTAATGATAAAATATATTTGTAATTGGAAAAACAGTAATGTGGATGAGAATTTTGACTCACGCATCAATGTGTCGGCGAGCCGACCAACGATCCGACTTGACCTACATTGCTGGAACGACGTTCAACGATTCCGCAACAAGCGAACGATACTTGCGGTCGTATATTCGCCTATGTCCTTCAGTTCTGAATAGGCAAAGTCGTTAACAACATCATTATCAAGTTGTCACACTTACCGATGCTGCAGGTTTTATGGACGATCATCGTTTGGTTTAAGATCCGGTTCACCAACCTCCCATCAACGATCTGCCCGATTATCGTTGATCGTTTGTACATGTCACACTGAACGACTGCAAACCCGTAAAGTTTCAATGATATCGTTAACAATATCGTTGTGTGAGACGGGGCCTTAACTGAAATCAATATGGAGTCATCTTCACCTAGTGGTTGCTGCCTGTAGCTATGTTCATTATCTGACTCTAGCTATGTGAAGGGAAATGAGAGAGACAAAAGTACCGGTATAAGTAGAAACCATTCCTTAAAAATACAGAGTTATGGTAGGCATTAATGTTAATAAAAAATAATGGTTAATTTAGTTCATATGTATGGATTGAATGTTCAGGGTCATTTTCAGTTTTGCTATGTAACTTTTATTTCTGGGTACACTCTTGATTTCCACTGAGATATCCCAAAAAATAGTAGCTGTAAGGAACCAATTCATGACATTCCATATCACCACTTCTGCTTTAATTCTTAAAATGTTCAGATATGATTATAGATTATAATGCCACTAAATTCAAATAGTAGAAAACAAAAATGAATAAATAAAAAGAATGGCTTAAATTAATGATTTAAAGGTTGATGTTCAACTACTAGAACAACCCCTTTTGATTTCACATATATACCCTACATAAAATAAAAGAGCCTGTACTCATCTCCCGTGCCAGTGCTATTCCTTCCAGTTGTGTTGGAAATCGCGCATTAGGGGCTTATGTGACATTGTGGCTGTAAGTATGTATGTCTACTTTATAAAAGCGCTATACAGTCTGTGTGTCTGTAAGTTTGTCCTGAGCACAGCGTCACATATAGGAGAGCATGTAAAAAAACAGTTAAACTGTAAATTCAGTTAAACTGGAATGTGAAGAAGCTCCATAGTTTGGTTGATAAGTCAAAAGAAATAATGCCACCTATAGGACATCTGTAACGAGGGTGTGGGCCACAAATCATTCGGGACACTGGCTGCAGCACAGGCATTCATTATCACCTGTGCCTGGGTCCACTCTGTCATACCCTTCGAGCAGACCCATCCTGCTGCTGCACTTTCTCCCATTTGTGTTCTGCTCTGCAATGCAGGCTGACGCCTCCGCTCCTCAGCATACAGGGGGAAAAGACGTCACACAGGGGTCAATGAGACAGCACATGGGGGAAAAAGAGCACACAAGGGGGAGAGACAGCACAAGAGGAGAGAGACAGCACATGGGGAAGACAACATAAGGGAGAGAGTGTGCATATGGGAAAGAGACAGCACAAGGGAAGAGAGCACAAAGGAGGAAAAGACAGCACAAGAGGAGAGAGAGCGCACAGGGTTGAGGAGAAAAAGCACATGAGGATGGAGAGTACACAGGAAAAGAGACAGCACAAGAAAAGAGAGAGCACACAGAGTGAAGAGAAAGCACAGAGGGAGATATAGCACAAGAGGAGAGAGAGCGCACAGGGGGAGAGACTGCACAAGGAGAGAGAGAGAGCACCCTAGGGGGAGAGATAGCACAAGGGGAGAGAGAGCACACGGGGAAGAGAGAGTGCACAAAGGGAGAAGAGCGCACACAGGGGGAAGAGAAAGCGCACAGGGGGAGAGACAGCACAAGGGAAAAAGCACAAGGGGAATGAGACTGCACAGGGGTAAGACAGAATGAAGGCCAAGAGAGAGCACACGGGGGGATGGAAAGCAGCAACAGCGCCTGCCAAGACACGGCCACCCAGTGCAGCAGTGGGCTCCCACTGCTGTCCTCGGTGGTGCTGTGATTAGTAGCGGGAGTAGTTGGACCAATATATAACCACACAAACACTCTTGAATCGCCCAATGTGAATGAATCGGGTCCCCATCTACTATATAATATAGAGGCTGCTGGCTGTATATATATAAACATATATATATATATATATATATATATATATATATATATTATACATACATTCCTGCCTATTATGATTGGACATAACAAGTTCTTGACTATGCCAACCTTATGGGATTCTGTTCCCTGGTTTGTTTGACCTCTCTAGTCACGGGGTAGTCTTTAGCATCTCCGTGGATGTAGCAAATGCCTATCTTCTTTCTGGGAATCAGTCAGAGAGGGAGTGTGGCCCTCACTGTGGTCACCAAACTTCCTGAGTCTAACAGTTAAGTCATTGGTATGCCATTTCTTGGGACATAAATACAAAAAGGGGGGTTGGGGGAACAAGAGGCGCAATAGTGCCCTTATCACTAGACACTAAATAGGAAGCTCGGTGAGCAACAGGGGTTCACTCACCTAGTCCAGTTGTGTCACCCACAACTGGTTTGAAGACGTGTTAGGAATTTTATCCTGATGGCTGCTGCTGGACCTTCACCGACCACTCAGACGTGGAGAAGCATCAGATTACTTGGGAAAAGGTGTTTTGCGATCCGCGCTGCCAGACTGACTCGCATCAAAGAAGACACTTGAAGATGAAGTGTTGATCAAATCCTTCTTTTATTCACCAACGCTTTTCGGTGCCCACCTGGCACCTTCATCAGGGTTACCCTGATGAAGGTGCCAGGTGGGCACCGAAACGCGTCGGTGAATAAAAGAAGGATTTGATCAACACTTCATCTTCAAGTGTCTTCTTTGATGCGAGTCAGTCTGGCAGCGCGGATCGCAAAACACCTTTTCCCAAGTAATCTGATTTCTTGGGACATGACATGCCTGTAGCCCTTTGCGTGGCTGACAATCTACACTGTTGGCTGGATTGTCATAATAGGAACAGTCTTGAACTATGTTGAATTCCATCTGTTTTGTAGTCAGGGGACAATGGAAGAATGTATGACCTGGGCTGTGGCACCTCTAACACATGATGTCCTTAGCTCAGACCTTTGGCAATACCTCAGCGGCCCCTTAAGACCTTGGATGCCCCCATTTTTGGCTCTAGCCCCCTTCTTTTAAGTGTCAGCTCCATGTTGGAAACCCCATTATGGAGACGGTAAATCACATTGCTTTAGCAAGGAACTCCACCAATTTCACCAGGTCATCATCGGCGTTCCGGGGATCTCTCTGGGCAACCCAAGTCTGCACCGGCCTTGGAAGGGTGTGAATGAACTGATCCATTACAACCCATTCCAACATTTGTGCTGGGGAGGAGGACTCTGGCTCCAATTATTTTTGGACCAAAGGAAGCAAATCAAACATCTCGGAGAGAGGGGATATATTACCATGATACATCCAATGATGAACCTATTGTGCCCTGACATTCATAGTTACACCCAGGTGCATCAATATTTAAATTTTTCATATTTTTAGCATCCTTTAAGGCCAGGTTCTAATAGGCATTTTTTGGTTCCCTGGTTAAATATGATGCCAGTACCTCCGCCTACTACTCTGGCGGAAGTTTGTCCCATTCTGTGGACCCTTTAAATATAGTCAGATACACCTCAACATCATCACCCAGGGTCATCTACTGCATGGTCCATCTTACTGGCGGATGTAGGAGTAATTATGTGGACTTGTAGGTTAAATGATCGCCCTGGCATGGACTGCTTCAGCTAGGAACCCAATCTGCCACTCAAGAGCCTCCTGCTGCTGCCTCTGGTGCTGTTGTCTAGCTGCTGGTGAATGTGTTGCATTAACAGCTTATTCGTTTCTTGCTGGCCTTGTTGTTGTAGCTGAGCCTGCACCAAATGTTTGATGAGGTTCTCCATGCTGACCGACTGTGATTCCCTGTTTATGGACGCCATCACCCAGGACACGCAGTTCATCTGTAGCAGTCACTTGTGTTCCCTGGGAATGATACCCGAATTTCTAGCACCAAATGTAATGTTGCAACTCACTTGGGTGCTGGTTGAAGTAATCACAGAGGCCATTTTCATTAAATGTCCAGTAGGATTAATTCACTCATCATAAACAGCTCCACAGGAAACAACTTAAACCAAGCCTATTTCTGGCACAAAATACAAACATAAAAATATCAAGTCCATATAGCTTTGGGGTTCCCCGCTCAGGATAACTCCTGTCTTTTTACTTAGAGATATACCACCGGAGGCTTCTCATACCTCCACATGCTGACAACATGTAAGACTAATTACATCCACATCCAGGGATATGTGGGATGCCAAAACCACCCATCTCTCTGACCTCCCTTAAAACCCAGCCCTGATAGTCCCTATTAACTCTCACAGTACTAATGTACAGGAGTTTGCTCTAGAGCTTACATCACAGAGGATAACCAACTCTGTGATAAATCAACCATCTGTCTGTCAGCCATCTAAGGGCCCTTTCACATCAGCGGTATTTTCAAATCGCGGCAGATGCGGTGAAAAAAACGCATCTGCCGCGATTACCGCATAACCGCGACATTTGCGGCACACTTGCGGCAAACCCCATGCAATGTCTATGGGGCTTGCGGTAAGGGTGCGTCAGGTGCGTCAAGTGCGGTTTCGACACTTGCGACAGGTGCGGCAGGCAGCGTTTTTTTCGCGGCCGCACCTGCTGCAAGTGCCGAAACCGCACTTGCCGCACCTGCCGCGCCCTTACCGCAAGCCCCATAGACATTGCATGGGGCTTGCCGCAAGTGTGCCGCAAGTGTCGCGGTTATGCGGTAATCGCGGCAGATGCTTTTTTTTCACCGCATCTGCCGCGATTTGAAAATACCGCTGATGTGAAAGGGCCCTTACATAACCCTCTCTACAACATATATGTATATATTATAAAATTAATTGATGCATTATATGTTGAATTATATTTAATGTGGTTATTGTAAAGGTAACTGGGCAGAAATTTGAATGTAATCGGTTATCCTACTGTGGAGGATGAATTATATCTTATCTATTAATCTTAGTTTTTATACTCATATAGCATTAAATGAAACAATAAGTTTTTTTCTGTATTCAGGTACGTATCCAATATCTTCTCTTTATCTTTGAGTCACCCCCCCTTCTCCATCTCTCTCTTTCTCTCTCTCTCTCTCTCTTCTTCATCCTTCTCTTCTCTCTATCTTTCTCTCTTCCTCTCTCTTCTTTCTCTCTCTCTCTCTCTTTCTCTCTCTTCTCTCTTCCCCTCTTTTCTCTTCATCTCTCTCTCTTTCCTTCATGTCACTCTCTCCCTCTTTTCCCTTTTTCCCTCTCTATCTATCTCTCTCTCCTCTCTTTCTCTTCTTTTTCTCTTCTCTCTTTGTCTCTCTCCCCCCTCCATCTATTTCTTTCTCTCTTTCTTTCCCACTATGAATCTGTGAACAAGGAGCTGTTTTGTAAACAAAGTGTCTCCTCAGATGTGTATGCTGGAAAGAAGATAAGGTTGTGCAGAGTTGCCTTGAAAATGGACAAGCTGATTGGTCCTCGCTGTGCCTGCACCAGACTGTGCTATGGGAAACCCAAGATAACCTGAATCCCAGCAGCCAAGGGATGATACCATGACGTGATGAAGAACGGACTCTCAGAATACAAAGAACTATTATTATTAACAAACATAGATATTAAAAAAAAGAGAAAAAAAAGAGAAAAAAAGGGAAAAAAAACTGCACAGCACTCACAGACTAAATGTGAACTGGTGCCAGCAGGGACGCTGGGTCAAATAACTAGAAAAAGTTCTCTGCAGCACTCAGTTACTACCAATGGCGTACAAATGCTAACAAGCTATATGTATATGAGAAAAAAGTTTAAAAACTTACGTTTTTTCAAAAAACTCAAAATCTTATCTTTTTATTTCTGAAGTTCTTGGTACATACATTGGCCAATGTCTGCTTGCTCATCAACTGCGACAAAGTGACTTCAGGTCTGATGAGTCCTATCGCTGACATCCCTGTCCTCCTTGTCCACCCCCCACCTCTCAGTGGACTCAGAGCAGTCTTTGTTCTTTGCTGTGTGAGAATATTTCTTGTAGTCCGTTATCTTTCCCCATATGGGAGGGGTGAGGAGGCTTTCTGGAGAGGATGCTGGTAGACGAGATTTTGAATTAAAGGTGATGTTACACATGTCTGCTCTGATGTACAGCACCCATATGGTGTTTTCTACCATTTATTGTCCAGTAATAGAAATATATTCAAAATAACTAGCAGAAAATTACAATTATAATGTTGAATAAGAATTTTCTGATCTTTGACATTAATAGATTTTTGAGTTGTTTTTCAGGTATAGGAGATATGATTTCTTACATTGGACGCAGGTAGAATCCTCACATGAGGTAATCAGAATGTTTGGTTCTGACTTGCACTTTCTGAGTGAATGGAGCGATTTCCGGTTGAAGAATTCCTTAACAATACGGTAAGCCTACTAAATGCAGAATTGGTATATTACGGTGAGGTAGACACCATGTTATCAGTCTAGGATGGTATAATCATACTGACAATCACCACAGGTGTCCTGTCCTCTCGGAGGTAGAAGGCAAGCTACAACAAAAGGTAGGAAAGGTAGTGGCGGGTGGTTGCCCCATCCCAGCCGGATTGCGTCTGGCGGCCTGAGCCCTCTCTATAGTCGACTGCCTTATAGGGACTGACCGAACCACTAACAGTGTTAAACTAGGAGTCGTGAGAGTGGACAGGGCAGGCCATGATGTCTCTCATCAGCAAAGGTTACACTGGTTTCTGCTTGGCCTCACTTTACGCCTCAAACTAGGTCACGGGTGAGATCAGGTGAGTACCTCCTAGTTCGCTCCTGGTACAGGTAAGCTGTGTATACTATCCTGCATTATTCTTGCGCACAACACAACTCAGAAAGGTACGGGCTTCAAGCGGTGATCGCTCCATGGGTTTTGGAAATTGCAAGTAGTGAGCGGACAAGGAAACCAAGAAAACTGTATAAAATTGTTCCAATATGTGTAAATCTCTTTCTCCTATCCAAGGTATTATAGAATGTCAAACATACCCTGGTTAAACTAGCTATGCAGTTCAAAATCTTACCATGGGACCCAGAGCCTTCCAGTGAGACCATCAAGAGAAGGAGAAGCATTGATCAACTCCACATGGGCTATGAGGAAGACCCTCAGGTATACATTGATGCTATTGGTGTGCCAAGGGGGGTGCCTGACCAGTTTAAGGCCCAAAATCAGGTATATGCTGGATTTGCTTCCTTGATTCCACAGGTACAGATCAATAAGAACGTTGATTGGATTAATTACATATATTACAGTGAGCAAAGGTTTGTCAACTATAGCCGAGATGCTTTCCAGGGTATAGTTGAGGAACTAGGTCCCAATACTAGAATGACGCTACAAAACAGATTGGCCCTTGATATGCTCCTAGCTGAAAAGGGGGGGTCTGTGGAATGGTGGGGAAGGAGGAATGCTGTACAAATATCCCGCAAAATTCAGGGGAAAACGGGAAAACCATGATAGCCCTTAAGAAAATTACTAAGTTGGCAGCCGAATTAAAAGCTAATGCTGGGGTAGATACATCCTTCCTTTCTAGCTGGTTGGGTGGGCTCAAAGGGTTCCTTCAACAGGTTTGCCTGATATTAATTGCCATAATCCTAGTTGGGTTAATATTCCTTTGTTGCGTTATTCCTTTATATAAAAAGGTTACCACCAAGGCAAATATCACCGGTACTTATCTCTATCAGGAGGTTGACCCGTTAGCCAATGGGAGTGTCACTTTGGAAGATATGCCCAAGGGTGTGTCCCTCAAACAGCCAAAGAATTCCCCCTACTTAAGTATAAAGTTAAGGGAACTGGTTTAGGGACAACGGGAGGGCTCCATGTGAAGATAGAGTAGAGTAGTGTCCTGGGTGCCTGGGGCCCTTCATAAGGGAGGAGTTACTGAGGCGCCCGGACGAACAAGCCCACAATCCTTCTCGTTTCCCATCACATGGACAACCTCAAAGGTTCCCCTAGGGACAGACTAGGGATAGACTTCGAGAAAAAACTTAGTTGTTAGGATGAATTATATCTTATCTATTAATCTTAGTTTTTATACTCATATAGCATTAAATGAAACAATAAGTTTTTTCTGTATTCAGGTACGTATCCAATATCTTCTCTTTATCTTTGAGTCACCCCCCCCTTCTCCATCTCTCTCTTTCTCTCTCTCTCTCTCCCTTTTCCTCTCTCTCTCTCTTCTTCATCCTTCTCTTCTCTCTATCTTTCTGTCTTCCTCTCTCTTCTTTCTCTCTCTCTCTCTCTCTTTCTCTCTCTTCTCTCTTCCCCTCTTTCTTTTCTCTTCATCTCTCTCTCTTTCCTTCATGTCACTCTCTCCCTCTTTTCCCTTTTTCCCTCTCTGTCTATCTCTCTCTCTTCCTCTCTTTCTCTTCTTTTTCTCTTCTCTCTTTGTCTCTCTCCCCCCTCCATCTATTTCTTTCTCTCTTTCTTTCCCACTATGAATCTGTGAACAAGGAGCTGTTTTGTAAACAAAGTGTCTCCTCAGATGTGTATGCTGGAAAGAAGATAAGGTTGTGCAGAGTTGCCTTGAAAATGGACAAGCTGAGTGGTCCTTGCTGTGCCTGCACCAGACTGTGCTATGGGAAACCCAAGATAACCTGAATCCCAGCAGCCAAGGGATGATACCATGACGTGATGAAGAACGGACTCTCAGAATACAAAGAACTATTATTATTAACAAACATAGATATTAGCTTAATCCCACCTAACTCCCACCCTGCCATGGACATTTACATGCTTATCTTTTAGACTATAAAATGCCCTGTACCCGGATATCGAGTTCAGTTGCTGTGACCATTGCCATTGCTTAATAAAGCAACGAACATACTATAAGTTTGAACCAGATTCTCCGTCTGATTTACTCTTATGTGGTACCATATGTTCATAGTCTAATTTGGAATGACTGGTGAAGGAGTGTATTGTCGCTACGACCCGACACTACGTTGTGGATTTATTAATAGAAACCAAGCAACCGCAGGAGTTCAGTATTGCCCTTGTTAGACAATGCACAGAAAATGTTTAAAACATGTAAGAAATATAAAGCAAGTAATAAACTCACATGGGCTGATTCATTAAAAAGTTTGAAAAATGAAATTTTTTGCACGACAGAGAGTCATACAAAAAAATGTGCAACTTTTGTCATTTTCACATCAGTTTAAAGTCTATGAACCTGGAAATGACCTAGGGAAGAGGAGTAGCCACAAAAGCTCAACAAATTCAAAGATGACAGCATTTTATACAGTCGAAATGATACTTGAGTCTCTGACTGGAGTAACATTTTGGTGCATTGCATGGAGGGGCACTTGTCAGGTTGGATTTCCCAAAATATTTCACTAAGGGCCATGTGGAAATACATATTGCAAAAACATTTCCATACAGAGTATCACAAAATCATGTTTTTTTTTTTTACAAAACTGTTATCCTATGCCACACATGTCAGCAATGCATACAGAGAAGAGATTAAGAAGGTCATCTTTATTGTACAGTAGTTTAAATTATCACACACTAGTGGTGCTGAATCCACACTTTAACTCTTCAAGAAGTCCTCAAAGTCTGACAATACCCTATACAGCATTTTAAGATTTCCACACATTATAATTGTTCCCTGAAATAATATATTGAGTAGACTGAGGGTATCTCCATCAGTAAAACAAAAAAGGTATTGTTTACTGGTGATGTGCATGTTCTGAATTATGATGTTATATTTCAGACTACTAACAAAGGAGCAGGGCACGGTCTAGTACTGAACAGATTAAAAACAATTGGAGTATCAAATGAAGAATGCCAGGAACAATTGATGTATAAGAGACACTGCTGTAATTGTCCTTGACAAAACAGAGAAAATTTGTGTAATTTGTCTTGGTCTCTCACATCACCCCAGTATCTAACAATTGACATTACATAAGCTACATCTCAAGTAAACAAGAATGTGAGGACATAGCAAAATGTTAAAAATTGTAATTGTATACTGTACATTTGTTATTTTTTGGAAGTAAATATAGCTAGGTGAAATTAAATGGTGCTAATTCCTTCCTGCATGATCATGTCTAAGGGCTAATATCTTTACTCAGTGTGTGGATCGTCTTTAGGCTATGTGCCAACGCTAAAAATGTAGGTGCAGATTTTCTGCGTGTATCAGATTTCAGGTAAGCTGCGAGTGACACCCGCCTCACAAGAAGGGCTTGTGCCCTATGTAAGGGTCCCATCACACTTGGCGACGTTCCAGCGATCTCGACAACGATACGACCTGTTAAGGATCACTGGAACGTCACTACGTGGTCGCTGGTGAGATGTCAAACAGTCAGATCTACTGAACGATGCAGCAATGATACAGCGACCCGTATAACGACCTCGGTGGTTGTTGGGACCCTGTCACACAACAGCTAGTCTCACGACTCAGACCTACGTGACTGAGTTCTGAGTCGCCAATGAGGTCATTGTTAAAGTGTCAAACACAGCGAAGCATGCTGCCCAGCGGAAACCCGACAATCAAAAAATGGTCTGGGCCATTCTGACACGATCGACGATGTCACAGCGGGGGCCCGGTCGTGCTACGTGTCAAACATAGCGAGATCGCTGGCGAAGTCGCTGTTCCACAAAACCTGTGATGCAACAGTGATCTCGCTAGCGATCTCGCTATGTGTGACAGGAGCTTAACTCTGTGAAAAGGATAATAAAATGTATGTGCACATGCTTTTACTGTGGGGGGATCTGGTGAAGGCAGCACGAGTGGTTTCAAACCACAACTTTATTAGAACTAACGTAATAGCCTCATTCAAAGGCTACAAGAGATATGCACTCTTCCCCTCCTGACGGGACATACGCCAGTTCTGACACTTCCATACATCAGGAGCAAGAGGTTGTTTATCTCCTGTAGCCGCTGAAAACTGAATTAGTCCTTACCGGTAATTCCTTTTCTTGGAGCCTTCCACGACAGCATTGGAGGATGTCGTCCACGCCCTATTGGGGGACAGGAACACAGAGAGGTTAAAAGCCCCTCCCCTTCCTCAGTACTCCAGTGTTTACCAAGATCACCCTTAGCCATGGATTACCTGATACAAACCGGAATCAAACACCAACAAGGGGGGGAACTGATGCTGTCGTGGAAGGCTCCAAGAAAAGGAATTACCGGTAAGGACTAATTCAGTTTTCTCCATTCGCCTTCCACGACAGCATTGGAGGAATACCACCGATACTCCTCAGGGTGGGACTATTGCCTGTAGGACTCTCCTACCAAAGGACAGATCCCGACTGAAGGACAGATCTAATCTATAGAGGCGAGAAAAAGAGAGGAGAGACTACCATGTAGCCGCTCTGCAAATCAGCTCCGATGAAGCTCCAGCCTGCTCCGTCCAGGACGTAGCAGAAGTCCGAGTTGAAGGAGCCTTCAACCCTACCGGAGGAGCAAGGACCGGAGCGACGTAGACCTCACAGATCACCTTCGTGATCCAGGAAGTGATGGTAGCCTGGGAAGTCTTCTTCCCTGTATTATTCCCAAAAGCCGAACAAACAGGTTCTGATCTAACCTCCAGGAAGCGGTCTCTCGGATAGAGGAGGACAGTCCGACGAACATCCAAGGATTGAAACACGGCCTCAGCCGCATTAGCAGGAGATTGACAAAACGAAGGCAGAACCACTTCCTTGGGACCGATGGAAATCCGACAACTTTCGAACGAAAAGATGAATGCAACCGAAGCGTAATGCGAACAACGGACACCACGAGGCACGGAGCCCGGACAGAGAGTGCGGACACCATGAGGCACGGAGCCCGGACAGAGAGTGCGGACACCACGAGGCACGGAGCCCGGACAGAGAGCGCCTGCAGTTCTCCAACTCTGGGAGCAGAAGTGATGGCCACCAAAAACGCCACCTTGTGAGAGAGAGACGTAAGGGATGCAGCAGACAAGGGTGCAAAGGGACTTCGAGCAAGCCCTTGGAGAACAAGCATCAAGTCCCAGGGAGGGACAGAAGGCCGAATCCGGGGACGCCACCCCCAAGCAGAAGTAAAAAACTGCTTGAGCCATGGATGGGAAGCAAGATCCTGGGCAAAAACCGCCCCAAGTGCCGAAGCCCCAAATCCAAGCTACGCTGCAAAAATCCAAGAGTTGGGCCACATTAGGATGATGCATGGTCGGGATGGAAGGAGCACACCAGGACAGGAAACGATGCCAGCCCTCCCGTAAATAGCATTTGTCACAAGCTTCCTGCTCTGCTGAAGCGTGTGGATCACTGCCTGGGAGAGACCCTTGATCCTCAGGATCCTGGCCGCAACAGCCAGGCCGCCCGAATGAGCCACTGAGGGCCTGGGTGAAACAGAGGACCCTGGGACAGTAGGTTGAGACTGTGGGCTAACATAATCGGTCCCTCCAGGCCCAGGTCTCGGATGGCGTCGTACCACGCCAGTTTGGGCCCCAGGGGAGCCACCAGGATAGTGTCACCCCCTCCGCCCGAATCCGTTGCAACGTTTTTGGGAAGTAGTGGGATTGGAGGAAATGCATACACCAACCGGAAGTCCCAGGGATGGGCAAAAGCGTCCAGCCCCCGAGGATGGTCCGACCACGTCAGGGAGAAAAAGGTTGGCACCTTTGTATTCGAGCCCGAAGCGAACAGGTCGATCGAAAGGACACCCCACCTGTCCGTAAGAGAGCGAAATACTTCCGGATGGAGGCACCATTCTCCTGGGTGGACCTCCGTGCAGCTCAAGAATCTGCCTGTACATTGACCATTCCCTTCAGATGTACTGCCGAGGAGGAGAGAAGATGGCGTACTGCCCACAAAAAGAACAGTCTTGCCAGCCCCTGCAAGTGTAAGCCACGAGTACCGCCTTGGTACCGCAAGAAAGCAACCGTAGTCACGTTGTCTTGACAGGACCTTGACATGATGACCCCGGAGAACGTGAGCTGCAGCAAGAAGCGCTTCCTCCACTGCCAGAAGTTTGAAGACTGGCGACTGACCGAGCGACTCCAAATCCCCTGGAAGGGTGTGCGAACTACCATCGTACCCCAACCGGAACCGCTGGCATCAGTGGGAACGGAGGTCACAGGAAGGCATCTGGGATTCATCCCCAGGAAAGCGAGGTTACCACCCGCCCCGGGGTCCGGACCCGCGAGTTTAAGGAATCCTGACGTCTGTCCCAAGAACTCAGTATGTGTTCCTGGAGCAGTCGGGAAGGAGCCTGAGCCCATGTTACTGACTGAATGCAGGCCGACATGGCCCCTAACAGGGACATTGCTTCCCGCAAGGAGGTCGACCCCCTTGCCCGGAAGCGGGTCAGATTCACGCGGCGCAAAAGCGGATATGCCGCAGGAAGAAACGAGGTCTGTCTGGAGGAGGCCAGCAAGACCCCCAAAATTTGACGTCGGGTTGCAGGCACCCGTTCCGATTTTTGAAGATTGGGTACCCATCCCAGGGACTGAAGAATCTCCAATGTGTTGGAGACCTTTGTGCGCAGAAGCACTGCCGAAGGAGCTACCACCAACATGTCGTCTAAATAGGGAAGCACACATATCCCCTGGGTCTGGATGAATGTGATCGCTTCCCCCCATGAGTTTGGTAACCTCTGGGGCCGACGAAATCCCAAAGGGCAGCACATTAAGCCAAGAATGGACCGTCCCGCCTGCCCCGGAGATCGTGAATCGCAGAAAGCGCTTGTGGGACGGGTGAATGGGGACATGAGAATACGCGTTCTGGAGGTCCACAATAACCTGGAGTAGCGCCCCTGGCCCTCCTCTCCAGGAGGAACTGGGGACCCCACACCCGAATCCAACAGGTGTCGCAGACCCGACAAGAAATACTGTGCGAGAGTCTCCCTGAGGAAGGGAGAGGACTTGAAGACATGGAGGAGCTGGCTCTCGAATTCCAAGCGTAGACCCTCCCAAATGGTCGAGAGGATCCAAGGGCACAAGGAGATTGCTTGCCACTGTGGCAGAAACCGCAGGAGCCGCCCCGCAATGGGGAAGGCGGCCTTGTTTAGGGGCGGCTGGTGATGCCGCTGCTGGGGGAGCAAGATATTACGGGTCTTGTCCCCGTACTGGAATGCCCAGCGACCAGACTTACCCTTCCCTTTAGACTGGGAGGGTTGGCTGCGCTCAGGCCAAAAGGACTGCCTCCGAAAGGGCTCCTGTTCCGGGAGACACATTTTCCGGTCTGACACCTTTTCCAGGATGTCATCCAATGCCCTTTGCAAGGGGAGGCCACACAGCTGGAGCTTTGACGTGACCTCCCCATTCCACATCGTAAGCCACACTGCCCTGCGAGCTGTGTTAGCCAACACTGCGCACCTGGCGCCAACGCGGAACGACTCAGCAGAGGCATCAGCCCGTAGCACGTCTCAGAAGTGGAATGGAGTCCAAAGCTCCTCCCTGGGAGTACCCTGCAGGAGGAATTCTCCCAGCTCGGTGAGCCACTTAAAGACAGACCTGCTCACATGTAGAGGAAATGTTCACATTTAAAGACATAGCTGCCGCCTCCCAGGATTTATTGAGGACACTCTCCATTTTACAAACGAGGGGTCCTTTAACCGGGAGGAATCTTCAAAAGGCAACGCGGTCTTATATGCTAAGCTTCCCAAATGGAATACTGCCATAGACCTTCATGTTAGAAGTCCCATTGACTTTATAGAGACTTCCATAGAGATTTCCATTGGGTCTCTCATTTAACAGAGTGTCAAGGGCATGCACAATGGGTTTACAATGCAGCTGATTGCTACCCTGGCCACCTGGATGTCCACCTTCGGGACCTCCCAGACAAAGTCATCACCCTCCAATCCACTCGGATGGGGTGAGCCGCTTAGCCTTCAGGCCTCTGAACATTCAGTCCTGCACAGAAGAAGGGGTTTCCACCACCTCTACTCCCATGGTACAATGGACAGTGTCCACCAATGCACCCATGGACTCCGTGGAAAAATAGTAGTGTCCAGATTCTCGTGTCTGGACAGAGGCAACAGCGGCAATATCCTCGCCGTCCTCTAAAGCTGAGCTCTGGCCAGCCTCCATGAGATCCACAGAGTCACAATCCTGGAGCTTCCTCTCTTACGGAGGGGAAGGCCCGGAAGCTGCAGAAAAACCCCGCAGTGCCGAGATACAAGCCTGCACCTCTTCCCTAATGGATTGGAGCTCCTCCAGCAGGGATGGGGAGTCCATCCTGACAACCCTGTCAGTCATGGCCGACACCTTGTTGTAGGAAGAGGGAATTTTTTGCCGCAGCCCCATTATTGCTCCTTTCCACAGACGGCCCTCGTCTCCCTATAGACAAAAAGGGAAGAGAAGGGGTCCCAGTGTGAGTGCAGGGCCTAAATAACTCGACCCCTTGTGACCACCCCCAGAAACACTTACATGAGCTGGGGGAACGCTGGGCTCTGCAGAAGCAGAGGTGGAAGCCTATCACCCTCCATGTTTCAGGGATCAGCCTTACCTGGGTGTAGCTTCCGGCGGGTACTTATCCAGAAGTGCCGTGCCCCCAACGAGGAACTCCTGTTCCCTCCCTCCTCCTGGTCACCGGCCGCGGGCAGTAGCGCGCGAAAGTCCTGCTGGGTTCCCTGGAGCCGCGCCCAGCCTGCCACAGCCCTTACAGGAGCCGTCGCCCGAAACCGGAAATGCCATCCCGGAACCGGAAGTGCCACACCCGAAACCGGAAGTGCCTCCGCGGCACCTCTGATGCATGCCCCAGGGACCGCAGCTGGAGGAGGGAGACGCCGGAGAGCTGAACAGGCCTCCGGCGTTGCAATACACGGCCTGCTTTGCCCCGTAGGACGCAGGAAGGCCGGATGGTCCCACCACGGGAGCCCCGAGAAGGAGGAGGAGGCCGCCCCCGACGTCCATCTCTGGCCCGGCTGTAAGTACACCCCAATGCTGCCTCTGCCGGCCTGACAGCACTGGAACCTCTCCATGCCCCAAGGGGGACAGGAAGACACTGGAGTACTGAGGAAGGGGAGGGGCTTTTAACCTCTCTGTGTTCCTGTCCCCCAATAGGGCGTGGACGACATCCTCCAATGCTGTCGTGGAAGGCGAATGGAGAAAGAGGCTTTTACGCCAGTTCTCACAGTTCTTTACGTCAAGAGAGTAAGAACCGCGCCAGCAAGAGCTGAGGGGAACGTTAATCATCAATTATAATAAAGTTGTGGTTTGAAACCACTCGTGTTGCCCCTCACCAGGTTCCCCCACAGTATAAGCATGTCCACATACATTTATATTATCCTTTTCACATAATAAGATAGGGTACAAACACTTCTTGTGAGGCGGGTGTCACTTTCCCACAACTGCGGCTGACCTGGATTCCGACACTACAATTTAACTCTGCCTAATGAGAGATGGAAATACACAGAAATGCCTGCAGGAATAATTGCCATGCCTCAGATTTTCCTGCAGGAAAGTTTACTGTGCTGCGAATTTGACACAAATCCGCTCAAAACGTGCAGCAAATACGCTGCAAATACGCAGCATGGCCATAAGGCCTTACTTCCCTTTAGACATCGCCATTAACTACTTTTCTTGACGCTTTTTAAGATTTAGTTTGAAACTTGAGCAAACCAACTATTGTAATTTAGTGTACACAAAACTAGCAACGTCATCAACCTGAAAAAACATTACCGTGATTGCAAAAATACAAGTGTCTAAGTCAACCTCCACATTTTTCTGCCTGGGACAGCCTCCACTGAACCGGAATTTAATGGCGGTCAACTGTCATGGTGGTCTCTCCGGCTGGCAGACAAACCTCAGCAGAAAAAGAAAAGGTTAATGTTGTAGATGAGGGTGAAGGATCAGCTGCTCTGAATAAGTAATATCCAGACCTCAGGAGCAATACAATAAAGCTCACTTTTACCGGAGCAGTTTATGATAAACTAGCTGGGTGCCCGATGCACATGCATCGGGATTCTAGCAGAGCGAGTCTCTGACTCGCAATGGCCGCTTCGCGGCCAATGCTTCGCGATGCTAAGGCGGCTCGCCATGCCCGCTGCGCGGCCAATGCTTCGGGCGTATCCACATGACGACACTGACTCGCAGCGTGAGCGGACTCAAAAGGGGCAAAAAACCCATTCGTGATTATATAATAGATGTGATATTACAGCTCTCCACAGTTATTCAAGATGCACAGTACAGTTGCAGCCTCAGATGTTGTTATAAACTAAGCTATCTGGCAACGTCTGACAGCTCTCCTCACTCCTGCTGGTTATGACACTATACTATGCCCTTACACTTTTCCTCTAAGCCTGTACCTTGGCATCCACAGCATTTTAGGCTTACATGAAATTATTTCAGCTTTCTTCCCACTGCTGACAACTCAGGATCCCATCAAGGCAGCTCTATACACACATCCTCACCAATCCCTAACTGTTGTTGTATGGCAGTTGGGCACTACTGTTTCCATAAAAACTCACCAAGATTTCGCCACTTTTCATACCCATTGCACCTAGCAGGAGGCTGCTGGCTCCTCTGAGAGGTAATACATGTGTCTGGACCCGGTGTTCAGTCTCCTGCATCCCAGGCATGGAGGCGATTGTAGCATCTGCGACCAGCCATGCTGTCAGCCCAGACCTATGTGGCTGACGCCCTACAGCAGCCTTGTGTCTTTAAACACCACCAGTCTCCTCCCTGACAGCATGGCTGGTCGCAGATGCTACAATCGCCTCCATGCCTGGGTTGCAGGAGACTGGGCACCGGTGTCCAGACACATGTGTAACCTCTCAGAGGAGCCAGAAGCCTCCTGCTAGGTGCAATGGGTATGAAAAGTGGCGAAATCTTGGTGAGTTTTTGGAAATTTTATGTCCTATTTTCGGTGAAACTACTGCTTCCATGAAGCACACTATGAGCCCTTTCACATCAGCCCTCCTGTGGTTTGGCAGCACTGTGCTAGCGCATGTGGTAGCGCAGTGCAAATGCAGCCAAGCACATCAGAGCGCAGATGCAGTGCATTGCGCTAACGCCGCCATTACCTGCTATGGGCAAGCGCAGGCAGACAGATCCCTGAAGAGCAAGTGTGATAGCGGCTGTGTCATAGCGCATGCGCTAGTCTGGATGCACCGGAAATGCATCATGCGACAATTCCGGTGCATCCAGAGTAGTGAATGCGCTGTGACACAAGACCCCTCAAATTTGCGTCTCCTGCGCTCGCCCATAGCAGATAATGGCGTGCGAGCGCAATGCGCTTCATCTGTTTGCCGAGTGTGGAATGTGATAGCACCTGCGCAAGCGCAATGCTGCTAAACGCATTGGCGCATAGATGTGAATTGGGCCTATGTCCTATGCGGCTGCACAGATTTGCTGTGTCCCAACAGTGACTACAGCTATCCTGAAAAATTAAAAAGTCAGGTTGGCAACCTTGCTGCTTACAGATTCCTTTTTGATGTGTGAATGAAACTGAAAAGTCAAAAAAAAAAATTTAATTATTTATTCTATACATTACACCTTAAAAAAAAGGTGTTATAAAAAGTATTCAAAAAAGCATAAGTACCAGAAAATGGTATAATGAAAATGTTATCTTTTCACGTAAAAAATAAGCCCTCATTCTGCTCCATTAATGCAATAGTTTTGCGCTGTTATGTAAAAACATGGCTAATTTTTAAGGCACTTATGCCATATTTCTTTTGTAAGTACTTTAATAAATCACCCAGCTTTAAATATATACTGGGATTGGGGAGGAGAGTCTTGGCGCAGGGAGAGGAGTCCGCTGTGCAGCTTTTCTAGTTTGGGACAGCTGCTTTGACAGATGTCTCCAATTTGCATTCAGGTATAGACCTATCAGTCAAGCTATGAAAAAGAGTAGTGCAAATTTTTCCTTGTGCTTTGCTCCTTTTAAAACTGTAATGACAGAACCTGTCAGAATTTCATGTTGCTTGTGGTTCAGATGCATGAAACTGATGGCAGGTTCCCTGATGACTTCGTGTATGTATATAGAATCTTGAGAAAAGCATTTTACTATGTTTGTAGGAAAACAAGTATTTTGTATATGTAAGCAAATACACTGTACAAGCAATTATTTAATATCTATTGTTCTTGGAGTCCAACATTGTTTCATATCTTTGTGACATTTGAAGCTGGCATGGGCACACTGCCATCTGGTGGCATCACTACCCAGAAGGATTTTAGAAGAAAACATTTTGTCTACGAACGTATTCACTTGTTTTTTATGCATCTTGCCTTTTTTGAGTTAACAGTGATGCTATAGTAATTGGGGAGGATAGACGGCATGTTCTGCTTAAAGAACCACTCCAGCGTATTTTTTATCTTATTGCACTGCTGGATTGCAGCTTTAAATATTAGGATACATTCATACTGTGCGATTTTCCTGCATTTTTTTTTTGCGGATCCATTTTTTGCCTGAAATGCAGTGACTCTGGTCATCCCAGCAAAGTCAATGAATTTCAAGATTTGACATTTAGACACAACCTTTTTATGAGCCCAAAAACAGATCCTAACAAAGAATGAGCATGTCAATTTGTACAGTGTTTTTCTGCTGCACTAATTACCCACCCTCCCTGCGATCCCACGGTGACCTCCGGTGATATTCTCATCTAGGAGAAGGACATCATCAGAGGTCACCGTGGGATCACAGTGTTGGTATATGCAACAGTTTGGACTTCATTTGTGTAAAGGAGGACTTTATGCTGATCTGACAATAGATGGAGATGTTATGTAAAGTTTTCCTTGCTTACTGAATTGTAAAAGAAAAAGTCTCTCTTGTACTTTCAGTTTCTTTACTTCTTCCTGGTGCAGTACTGAGTGACTGTGCATTTTTCCTTTACCTCATATTGTGAGAAGTAAAAGCTTGTTATCCCATATAATCTACTCCATAAAGTTTCTACTGCAGTGGTGTATATCCAGAAGCTGTGCAACAGGCTATGGGCCCAGGCACCAAAGAACCCAGGCACTGAATATCCCAGGCACCAAGGATCTTAAGCACTGAGAACCTCAGACATCCTGGACACCGGAAATCTCAGCAAGACCCTGGCAAATACAGTAGAATTCTTCAGTACAATTCTCTACAAACAATTAAGACAAGGTAAAGAAGAAGAGTAGCACAGAGCTAAAAATCACAGTACCTAAGCTGAATAATAACAACTGTCAGTTATGGAAGTTCAAAGTAGAAATGTTATTGTCTAAAGATGATTTATGGGAAGTAATCACTACAGATAGATCTGATGAAGATAATCAGACATGGGATAACAAAAATAGACAAGCAAGAGCTACCATTTGCTTATTAATAGATGGTGCTCAATTAATTAACGTAAGGAATGAGGATACAGCAAAGGGAATGTGGGAAGCACTAAAAAAGCTACATGAAAGACCCAGCTTAAATCACAAGTTATTTCTGCTAAGAAAGCTTTACAGTATGAGACTAAGTGCAGAAAATGACATGCAAAAGCATATATTCTCTATGATGGACGTGATATCACAGCTGAGGTCAATGGTGAAGATATTAAGGTAAAGCCATGTAGCAGCAATATTATTGTGCAGTTTAGCAGATTCATGTACTGCTTTGATAAATGCACTAGAGACAAAACCTGAAACAGCTATCACATTAGAGTTTGTGAAGACCAGACTATAAGATAATGAATATCAAAGAAGGAAAGAACAAACAAATGATCAATCTACTGAAAAAGTAATGGAAATGCTCTTAAAGCTACAGAATCAAAAAGACCCTATAATAAAGAGACAAGAGAATGTTTCAGATGTAAAAAAAGGACATTAAAGAAAGACTGTACTATATGGAAAGCAAAACAACAGAAATTACACCATAAAGAGAATACACAAAAGGTGAAAAACCAATTTTCTGATTCATGTGAAAATAATTGGAATGGCACATTTAAAGTAACTGATAAGAAATCATCGTTGGGTTGGTTATGACTCAGCAGCAGCTTGTCACATGACAAGTACTAAAAATTCTTTACTGAACTTGATTTAAATAAGAAGGAAGCCATATATCTTGCCAGATGGAAGCAAAATAACTGCAGAAGGTGTTGGACAAGGAATGCTAAACTGTTCTAACAAGTTTGCGCATGATTCAAGATGTGTTATATGTTCCAGGATTAGAAGGCGGATTGTTATCTGTAAAACATCTAACAGCTAAAGGACTTACTGTACAATTCAAAGATGATGAATGTACAATCTTAACAATAAGGTAATAACCAATGTCAAGGCAGATGAACAATTATATCATCTAGACACATTAAAGGAACAGATGAAGTTGTGTACACGTGATCACAAGAATTGTATTCACATGTAGCATAGACGTCTAGGACACAGAAATCCTGAAAGTATAATGGAGCTAAAAAGGAAAGAATTGACAAAGGATCTATTGATATCTGATTGCTCAATTACTGTAAGATGTGAATGTTGTATAAAATCTAAAGCCACAAGGATATCTGTTCCTAAAGAAAGTGAAATGAAAAGCATAAGACAACTTGATTTGGTGCATACTGACGTATGTGGACCCATGAAAGTGACTACATCAGGAGGCAATAGATATATGGTGACTTTTATAGATGACTACTCAAGATACACAGTCACATACTTGATCAAGAACAAAAGCGAAGTTTTCAATAAACTAGTAGACTACGTGACAAGGTCGAATAACAAGTTTCAGAGGAAGTCAATTGTCATTAAAAGTGATAATGGAGGTGAATTTACAGGACACAAAATTGAAAACTACTTAAGACAAAATGGTATAGAGCATCAAAAGACTGTTCCATACACACCTGAACAAAATGGAGTAGCAGAAAGGAAAAACAGAATTCTGACTGAAATGATAAGGTGTATGCTAACAGATTCCAAACTAACAGAGAAATATTGGGGTGAAGCAGCAATGACAGCTACATATCTACAAAACTGACTTTTTTTCCAGAAAACTGAAAAAAACCCATATGAACTGTGGAAAGGTATGAAACTAAGTGTGAATCATTTAAGAGTTTTTGGTTGTAAAGTTTTTGTATTTATTATTTTTGTAAAATAGGTCCATAGAAGGAATATTTGTTGGATATAGTGAAAATTGCAAAGGATATAGAATCCTAGATCCCAAAACAGACAAAGTCACAGTGAGTAACAGTGTAACATTCTTTGAGGATCTAAATGAAGACACTATGATTTCACTGGAAACAAAAAATTAGAAAAACAGCAGTGATATAGCTGAAGGAATATCTGATGAAAAAGAAGTTGAAATTGATAAAGAACAGAATACTGAAAGTGAAGAAATACAACTACAAACGGACACAGAAAGAACCAAGACGTTCAATAAGAGAAAACAAAGGAAAACCACCAATACGTCTCTCATACAAGGCAAGCACAAGTAAAATTTATGAGCCACCTCTTGGGAAGACATATCTTGACTTCCTGAAGAAGAAGTTAATAAATGGATAGAGGCAACAGAAATAGAAATAAAATCCATGCATGACTCAAAGGACATGGACACTAACAGAATTACCAGAAGGAAGAAAAGCTAAGGATGTAAATGGGTTTTTAAGTACCAAACAGATGGCACAGCTGAACGATACTGAGCAAGACTCGTAGCTATAGGTTATTCTCAAAAATATGGAGAAGACTATGATGAGACATTTGTACCAGTTGTCAAACATACTACAAATAGAACTTTGTTTGCAGTTGCAGCAATGAAAGAAATGGAACTAAAACATCTGGATGTAAAGACAGCATTTTTGGATGGAAGTTTAACTGAAGATATTTACATGAAACAACCTCCAGGATTCAAAAATGAAAGTAACCCAAACATGGTTTGCAAATTACAGAAAAGTATATATCATTTAATACAAGCTGTTAAAGCGTTGAATGATAAAATCACGGAAGTGCTCACAAATGAAAAATTTCAAAGAAGCAAAGCTGATCCTTGCCTGTACACAAAAAGACTAATGGACAGATGGATCTATGTACTCATATATGTTGATGACATTTTAGTTTGTTTTGAAAAAGAAAGGGATAAAGAGAACATACTAAAAATCCTGAATCAACATTTCGAAATCAAAGACTTGGGAAATGTGAAACAGTACTTAGGAATACAGATAGAAAGAGAAGAAAATGGAAGTTTCCTACTTAATAATCACATGATTCAAGACATAACCAAAACATTTGGATTGAAGGATGCAAAACTAGCAAAATCTCCAATGGAAACTAATATCTTAAAGAGATACATAGTGAGAAAAACGTGTTACCAAATAATGAAGAGTACAGAATGGCAATAGGAAAATTACTGTATCTAGCGACTGTTACAAGGCCAGACATGCAGCAGTAGGAATTCTGAGTAGAAAAGTGTCTAAGCCAAATAAAGCGCATTGGAATGCCATGAAGAGAGTAATATGCTATTTGAAAGGAACTAGCAATGTTAAACTGAACATATGACAGCAGACATTTTCACAAAGCATTGAATGCTGGAAAACATCAGAGACTAATGAAGAAATTGGGTTTGACTAAATACGTCCTTACTGTTGAGAAAGGGTGTTGGTATATGCTAGAGCTGTGGACTTCGTTTGTGTGAAGGAGGACTTTATGCAGATCTGACAATAGATGGCGATGTTATGTAAATGTTTACCTTGCTTAATATATTGTAAAAGAAAAAGTCTCTCTTGTACTTTCAGTTTCTTTACTTCTTCGTGGTGCAGTACTGAGTGACTGTGCATTTTTCCTTTACCTCATGTTCTGAGAAGTAAAAGTCTGTTATCCCATATAATCTGCTCTGTGAAATTTGTACTGCAACAATGTATATCCAGAAGCTGTGCAACACACAGGGAGGGTAAGAAAGTGTATGTGTCTATCTGTCTGTGTGTGTGTGTGTCTGTCTGTGTGGCTGTCTGTTCCCTGAAAATAGAGCAGAAAAGCAGCACAAACAAATGATGCATTTGTGATGCTTTTTTGCAAAAAGACGATCCATTTTTCGTGCAGAAACTGAACCAAAAACAGATCCTCACAAAATGCTTTATGTGAATGCAACCTAAGCCCGTTGACTCATTTATCTACTGTCACTGCTTCTCCAGTTTGTCTCCTGTGATTTGTGACCTGCTGACAGCTCCAGTGTTTCATGGAGCACGCCTCAGAACACAACTCAATACATCTCTATGGGAGCCTCATTCTGGCCTTGCTCTTGCTCTCACAAAATGTTGCATTGGCCGCTTGTGACTTAACTTCTGACTTCCAGCCAGCAGAAGTTATGGGCACAAGATGGTGCCATGGGACTGGAGTGATGTCAGTAAAAGGTGAAACCATCGGAAGGTGAGTATAACATTGGGGCTGGTGCTTACATTTAAAGTGCCACTCCAGCGAGGAAAAAAAAACATATTTTAAACACATAACATAAGTATGTGCATTTTACTAAAGGCGCTGTATCATTTATTTAATGACCATATCATTTGTTATAGACACATCTACCACATGAAAATAGAGTGCAGCCACATTACTATACTAAACCTCTCAGAAACTCAAGAGCATTGAGGTTATATGAAGGACTGGATGGTGGCCCGATTCTAACGCATCAGGTATTCTAGAATATGTATGTAGTTTATTAATGAAGATTTAAGAATAATGCAATGAATACACAGGATTTTCCGGGTAAAATACATACATTATCATTAAATGTCATTGCTTACAGAACTTAATACAACTGAATTAAATTATGAAACAGATTATCAAAATATATAAATCATTACATGAATGGGCGTGACCAATCTGCCACGCCTGATTTGTATTACAGAGAGACAGACAAACAGACAGAATTAGACGATTATATAGTACATATATATCCTTCATCTACCTATGTGTCTATCGTCTATGTATGCTATACTTCTGTATCATCTTCAGCGCGCTGTGACTGACCGAACGTGTTCAGTAAACGTGACTGAAATATGTGGCACCCTGGCTAACAGAACTTGTCCAGTAAACGTGACTAAAGTATGTCACACTGTAACTGACAGAACTGACAGAAGTGACAGAACTGACTGTACTCACACTGTAACTTACAGAAGGTATTCAGTAAGCGTGACTGAAGTGACACTGTGACTGATAGAACATGACTGAACGACGTCACACTACGACAGAACTTATAAACATGAGTGAACTACATCACGCTGTGAGTGGGGGTTAGCTCAGCGGCGACCAATCAGCGGTCGTGTTTTAAATCCCGCTTCGCTGATTGGTCGCCGCGGCTGGCAGCAACCAATCAAGCAGTGTGCGGCTGGACGGGGGATTTGAATCCCAGCCGCCATATTGGAATACCCATAACTTGGGTGTTCCAATATGGCGGTCGGGGTACTTCCGCTGCGAGCAGCCGGGAGATGACTGGCTAGCGCCGGTCTTCTCCTGGCTGCATCGCCGCTGACCTCTGTGCGGCAGGAGATGACCCGTGGCTACCGTTGGGAGATCAGTGGCTAGCGCAGCTGATCTCCCAACGGTAGCGGTGGTGTGCATGGTTCAAATCCTGTGCCAATTTGCGGCCGCACTGCGCCTGTTGCTGATTGGTTGCCGTGCTCAGTGGCGACCAATCAGTGAAGCAGGATTTACGTTACAGAGAGACAGACAGACACCATAAGACAATTATATTATAGGATATATGATAAAAGGTATCTTCCATGCAGAATGCACATTAGTGAGAACTTTTCAATAGGTCAAAAGAGGTCAGTTTTTTTTCTTAAATGATTCCCACTGTTCATCTGGGTATTATGATTTTTGCTGTTTTTAAATCCGCTGTATACTGCCAGGATTTGGGCCTTTCCATTTAGTGCTGATTATTATGGTCTTTACAAGGGCGCATAAACACTAAAGGATAAAAATTCAGAAAAAACTCACCAAAAAGATAGCCATGAAAAACATTCATTGCACTTAGCAGGAGGCTGTATGCTCCACTGAGAGGCAACTCAGGTGTCTTAATACCGATGCACAATCTCCTACAACTAGCCAAAGCATTGGGGGCGGTTGTTTCACCTGCGACCAGCCATGCTATGGGGAAAGTGATTAGTGGTATTTCTAGACACAAGGTTACCATAGGGCGTCAGTCACACAAGCACATGTAATGCATAGTGTCAGTCTGCAGCATATTGGTCACACCCTCACTATTAGATTAGGCGGGTTGTCCCACACCATGTACATGCATCACACAAATGACAGACGCCCCCCAGAGGGCTCAGCCGTATACTGCAAAAGATAAAAAAGTGCAAAAAACACTAAAGATGATGATGTGAGGTGTTAGTGGATATTTTGGCCAAAATACATAAGCTCCTATGGCTGAGCCCTCTTGGGGGCGTCTGTCATTTGTGTGATGTATGTACATGGTGCAAGGCAGCCCGTCTAATCTAATAGTAAGGGCGTGACCAATAGGCTGCAGACAAACACTATGCATTACACGTGCTTGGGTGACTGATGCCCTACGGTTATCTTGTGTCTATAAATACCACCAATTACCTCCCCCATAGCATGGCTGGTTGCAGGTGACACAACCGCCCCCAATGCTTTGGCTGGTTGCAGAAGATTGTGCACTGGTATTAAGACACCTGAATTGCCTCTCAGTGGAGCTTACAGCCTCCTGCTAAGTGCAATGGATGTTTTTCATGGCTATCTTTTTGGTAAGGGCCATCATTCACTGAATTTTCAGGGTGCATGTCCTTTGTTTGCTCCTTATCATGTATCCAGTGGCGTAACTAGGGCCCATCGAAAGTAGGACCTAGGTTCCCCCCTGCCCACACACACACACGTTGGTCACATGTATGGACCCCATGTAACATTCTAAATCCTATAAAGACTCACAAATTGCCCCCTCTCCCCCTCATTATGTATTCATGTCCTTATCCTGCTATATATGGTCCTCCTCCTGGAATATACCCTTATCCGGGTATATATTTCCCCATCCTGGTATATTTGGTCCTCCATTATAATATAATCCAGCCTCCTATCCCTCCGTTAAGTATAATGCAGCCTCATAGCTGTCCGTATAGTATAATGCAGCCACATAGCCTCTCCATGTAGTATAATGCAGCCTCATAGCCCTCCATAAAGCATAATGCAGCCTAATAGACCTCCAGATAGCATAAATTCCCCCAATCACAGACATACTGCCCCCTGTATAACCTTACACACACAAACATATTGCCCCTGTATAACCCCCCAACCACACAAATACAGACATACTGTTCCTGTATAACTCCGCACACACACACAGACACCCTGCCCCCTCTAAAACCCCACACACACACAGGTACACTGCCCCCTGTGTAACTCCACACACACACAGACATACTGCCTCAATCCCCCATCCCCACATACACACACACACGGACACTCATACTGCCCCATACCCCCTCCCCACACAAAGACATACATACTGCCCTATACCCCTTCCACACACACACAGACACACACTGCCTCATTCCCCAAGGAAATGTCAGGATTGGGACTCTTCAGCTCTGACATGGAGCGCACGCTTACATACCCACCGACTGCTTTGTCCCACCCAGGCAATTGGGCCATTTATATGGATACACCTAAATAAAATGGTAATGAATGGTGATATCAACTTATAAATAACTCATAAAAGAATAAATTATGTTAAAACCAAGCACACCATTGTTTTCCTTGTGAAATTCTCAATAAGTTTGATGTGTCACATGACCCTCTTCCCATCGAAAAAAATAAAGTTGGATCCAAAATGGCAGACTTCAATATTACAATATTATACTCTATATTCCTAACAGCCAAATCTGTCACTATAGTCAAATGTCTAAACGTAAAACTAATGCTTTGCAGTTTTGGCTCTAGTGTGCTGTTGGATGAAAAAATGCAATAAGACTATGCTGTGATAACAAGAGCATAATGTTACAACTTCTTTCTGTGATACTTTATTATTGTAGATTGTATTTCTTATCATCTGTATAATATGGCAGTAATTGGCATTCATTGATCCTGACAGTGGAGATATTTCACCTAAATGGAGATTTACAGTAGAATTCTCCTCACTTTTCATTGAAAATACATGAACACCGGTCTTATGAGCTCATGTGTAAAGAGGGTTAGTTGCCTTGTATGTTTGGCTGACAGCTGTCTCATGTATATGGCCAGCTTAGATTTTCAGTTTTTACCATAAGTAGTTACATTACCGCAATCAACTGTCAATGAATGTTGTGCTGGAATGTCACTGCTGTCTTTAGAAATAAGGTGACAGCATTCTGTATAGAATAATGCTGTCTTATACTGTACAAGGAAAACCACCAGACCATCTACAATGTCCTCTTTTTAACAAAGCGTGCAGCTGTGCATGGCTCTGAGCTGAGATAATCAGAAGCAATTCTTCTCCTACAGACTGACTTCATCTATAAGATGACAGGGTCTGGTGTTACATGGAGAAAGTACTGTAAATGTTCTACGGTAGTTTCTGCATAGTTTGTAGTCTTGTTACAAAATAATGTCTCTGAGCAGGGGCAGGGGCGAACCATCGCAATCTCAGACGGTGCAACCTAGACCAGACATGCAGAGTCAGGGGCCCATGTGGCACCCCAGGGTCCGGACACCACAATGTCATTATCTCCCCCGGGGGGTAGTGTCATACCTGAGAGCAACAGAGGGTATCACCATCAGGCAAAACCCAAAGCACACAACACCTTTCTGCCTCCAGGCCTAAAGGGGGGAGACCTAAACCCAGGTTCAGGGTGAGCTCCCCTATAAATTCTGGTCTGCGGCTGAGTTAGTCAGTTCAGTACAGAGCAGTACTGAGGAAGACATCCTGTGGACTGGAGCAGTGCTAAGCTTATCCCAGGAGAGCTAGACTTAGCTTGAGTAACCCATAGGCAAGAGTCTGAGGAGGGAGAGGAGAGCCTGAGGCATAGAGCAGTGTTGAGTAAGCGCCAAGAAACGAACACCATAGTCCGAGGATGTGCAGGGCCTAATGTCCCGGCAGTCATTACTGGAGGGTGGGGGATTCCAAGTCCCCCATGCACACCATAGTGCCCAGAGGCAAAGCAGCGTGAAGAGCCCAGGAATAGCGCCAGAAAAGTGAGGTGGAGAAGGACTCGAGCTGCCTGTCATATGGCACACAGCAGGAGAAAGATAGAGGGCTGTAGCTAAGCTTAAGCAGCCGCAGGGACCTACTAAGAAAGCGCAGCAGGGAGGCCTAAGAACTTGCCAGGTGAAAAGAAGGGGGAGTTGCTCTCAGGTTGCCGGATTCCATCGATATCATCTGTCCTTGTGCCGTATCACCAGTAAAAGGACATGAGGAACCAACAAACCATGAGTCTGCCAGTTACTTTGCGCCCTCCATCCTGCACCCTACACCCTTCAACATTCACTGCACCACTGCCCTGGGGATCTGCTCCACCCATGGGGAGCCACTACATCCCAGCTGCCTATCCATCGTCCCCAGAGGTTGTGTAGCAGCGGTGGTCACTCATAGCCACAAACCACGGGTGGCGTCACGAATAACTTTCCCTATACTAGCCAAGAACTCCTTGTACACTGAACTCAGAGCCATGGAAACCGGGTCTCAACCCCTGTGACACCCCAGAAACACTGCAGCATGGTTCCAAGTACCCCACGGCCCTGGGGTGCATCACCCACCAATGCTAGACCTGTTGTCAGGTGAATGTGAGTCCTCGAACAAATATTCAGCTGAAATATATTGTGATGTAAAGATTCACTAGCTTCCTGTGCCGCAATAACTATAGCGGCTGCCATCCTATCACAGACCAGCAGCTTGCGTCTGTTTGCTCATAGCGCACTGCACATGACATCATTGCTATGCACCACCCGGCCCCCTGCGCTGGCTTATGCAGGAGGAAGAGAGTGTTGCCCATGTGTGAGGCAGGTAAGAATAATTGTTTATCTTCTTATAATTAAATGTGTTGAGGAGAGCATCAGAACAGGGGAAATAATTACAAGACAGAGAACGTAACTAAATGATAAAAGCCAGGACAGAAGACATTATAACGGGAGCCCATAGATCTGACCAATTTACTGTTGTGGGGGGAGCCTAGTCCAAATTTGGGGTCCATAGGACTCTAGTTACACCACTGACTTCACTTTAGCATTAGTCTTGTATGACGCTACTATTAAGGTCCTCTTTACATGTATGTGCTTCTTTTATGTGTGACATCTGTTTTTTTTTCACAGATACCACACATATTCATTATAACCTATGGTGACCTTTACATGTCCATGTTTTCACAAAAACCATGTTTCCATATGAACCACATACATACAACTCCATTCTTTAAGGTATCACAGATTACAAGGGTCAATACAAGTCTTGGGGGGTCATAAAAACACATACAGTGTACAGATGACATCAGTGTACCATTCGTGTGCCATCCATGTGCGGCACATGTTTAACATTTTTAAGTACAGGAGAAGCTTTGTAATTCAATTATTTCTCTATTCATGCTGGAAAAACATGGATGGCACACTGGTGGAAAACACTTATGACACCAGTATCGTTTTTTTACATACTTGTTTCATATGGTAAGGGGGCCTTAAGGGGATGCCCACTTCATTGTAGGGCTTGCTTGCTAATTGCTGAATTAGGAAGAGGGAAAAGGAAGGCGGCTCCCCAGACAAATTAGGCCATGTGCACGCGGGAGTATTTGATGAGTTTTTTACCTCAGGATTTGTAGACAAAAAAAGGAGTGGGGTAATCAGAGGAAAAGTCTAATGGTGGGTTTACACGTCCCGATATCGGCGTCCAACTCCGACCCAACTCCGACAAAAAGTCACGTGGGTCGCGAGTTGGAGCCGATATCGGGTGCGCGTTGTACTGTTTGAGCGTACAACGCGATGCTGGAACGATGCCAAAACGATATCGGAGTTGAATAGCAAAGCTATTCAACTCCCCGATATCGCAAGGCCGTTGTACCAGCATCGCTGCGTGTGACAGCACAACTCCGATGCGTACTCGCACCTCACCCATTAACTCCCATGTTAAATGGTCGTTACTGGGTTGGTGGGCGTACACATCGGAGGGACGTTGTTTCCCGATATCGCAGCGTGTAAACCACCGATGCGATATCGGGAAAAGGGATGAAAAAATGCGCGCTCCCGCGGCGTTGCCTCCGATATCACCGCGATATCGGGACGTGTAACCCCACCATCATAGAAACACGTCACCACTTCTGTATTTAATTATCCACTCCTGTTTTGGCTACAAATCCTGAGGTAAAAAACTCACCAAATACTCAGCGTGTGCAGGTGGCCTAACTTCAAGGATTCCACTGAATTAATGACATGGCAACCATCCTTAGTAATCCAAAACAAATGAGGTGGATCCAGCGTACATTCTGCTTACTTCATGTGTTTATTGACACATAAATAAAGACATCACAACCCCGTGGGGTCCCGCTATACCCGTTTTGTGGTCCTCCCCTTAGTCGCTAGCACAGTGATAAAACATAAGACATTCTTTATATGTTATACAAAGACCACTACACAGATGTGAACAATTACAATTAAAACCAAACACATTTTAACCCTTCCAATCTTAACAAGAGAAACCATTGGAACCATACAGCACAATTCAGTTGTACATATTAGGGGAAATTATCCATATAATTCACATACATTTTTGCAATACTAAAGGATTGCTAAAATTCCATCGCAAAATGTTGTAAAAAGTTTTGCAAAAAATTTTTAATACCACAATTGATTTAATTATATAATTTAAAGACATCTTGTTTATACTTCATTTTGTTTTTATTTTTATTTGTTATTTTATTTGAAAAGGTCCATGAACTGAATTGAAAAAAAATTATATGCAAATTAAATATCATAAATGTCAGTAAAACATGACCCATGAAATATTAATTTTTGCATGATGTCATATTACCTTATTTTTAATGTTAATTTGCGTTATTTTTTATTTATTTTTTTTCTCTTACTCTAATAGAATCATATTTATGAAAGATCTTTAAACGCAAATATAAGTTGTTATAACTTATTATTCAGAATACATCAGTTTACATAAATAGTGTTTTGATATTAACCGCTTTGACTTTGGTCTTAGTTCTTGCGGAAGCCATAAAAAGCAATTAACAAAGCAGACATCAGAGAACAATAGCCCAGAGTATAAACTCTCGTTTTGGTCATCTGTCTGAAGGTGACATAGATCTTTGCCACATAAAGCTATATTTCCCTAATTATCATACAAAGCAAAAAGTACATTTGGCCTATGTCCCATTATTATGTGAAGGCCATAGAAGGTGATTCACAACGGCTGACAACAGAGAGGAATAACCCTCGCCAAAAGTTCTTAATTTTATTCTTTATTTTTTATTTTTTAGCTGTAATCCACTTTTAGTATATGTCATTAGATGTTATTTTGGGGGTACTGATTTTTCTATTGCAACTAAATCGGGCTAACTAGCACCGACATGTTGTGTTTCCAATGCCTGGACATAACGAGAAAGAAAAAAAAGAAAGAAGAAAAAGGAGGGATTCACAAAAATTGATAACAGAGAGTAAAAGTTGAACAAAAAAAAAAAAGAAAGAAAAAGGAGGGATTCCCAACAGATGATAATAGAGAGTAAAAATTGTATGTAAGAAAAAAAAAAAAAAAGTTTATATTAAATGAATTTACTCTAGAATTAGACATGCAAATTTATATATTAAGTTGATGATTTTCTGATTTTTGGAATCAATAAAAACACTATCATTAGTATAATGTACCCATAAATTCCAATCGTTGTATATGGTGCATCCAAAAAAGTCCTGCTGCTGAGGTTATTGTTTTAATAAAAATTTAATGATTTTAATAAAAATACCATGAATCATTACATGAATTCAAGCCTTCTGGATATTGTGAACCAAGTCTAAAGTCCACTTTACACGTCCCAACATCGGTCCGATATTGATACACGGCACGGTAGCACCCCTTTTTTGGCTGAAATCAAGATTGCATAGGAGATGTTACACAGGGAGATATCGGCAGGCAACACAACTGCGATGTATAGCCCCCTTGTACGAGCGACCCAGTAACAACCATTTAACATGGGAGTGAATAGGGGAAGTTGCGCTCCAAGTCGGTGTTGGGCTGTCACACAGAACGATCCTGCCAAAACGTCCATCCAATATCGGGCCGTTGGAGAGCCTGCTCAATTCTTCCCCGATATTGTTTTGGCATCGTTCTTGCGTCCATTCACATTCACACCACACAACGCACGAACGATATCGGCCCCAACGCACGAACACGTGACTTTTTATCGAAGTTGGACGACGATATCGGGACGTGTAAAGTGGCCATAAAGAATCCAGTACAGTTCTCTATTGTGTACCTATCTTTCCCAGTCCCCGCCCCTATATGGATGAAGGACCCTTCAATGCCTTTCACACTTAGTGTGGACATGTCCCCCTTATGTAAATTTATAGACGTAACGGATACATTCAGTGACAATAAGAATACGGTAAGATTTTCATATGTACATATATAAATTGTAATACGACCCATATAGTGTACGTAGCCTCATGCAAAGTATGCATCAAACAATATGTAGGCTGTACTACACATACTCTGAAGAAATGCTTATCGGAACTTATCTCAGCAGCCAATCCCAGTTCAAACACCTTACGTATAGGCATGTCAGGTCTCTCCGGCATTTTAGAGATGAACATTAAGTTTGCAGATCACATAATTGTGGTGAAGTGACAGCCCATTCTCACCGTCAACTGACCAGACAAACGCTATTAACTGCCACTTGCAGGGTTCTACGTGCCACCCTGTCACCCACCAATAAGACAATCTCAGGGGTATAGTCTATTGGTTGAAGATGATATCTCATTTATCATGAGTGATATCTTGAGCTTTTCTGCTTTTGCAGCAATTCTAGGCTGTTCGCGGTCAAAGAGGAGATTGCTTCTAGATTTACATCATAATCATTATTATCACAACTGTGAAAGGATTTATTATGTCAGCACAGTGAAATATAATTGTGTAGTCTGTGAAGACTCCTGGTGCACGGTTTCGGGTTGTTTCGTAGTGCCGTGTAACTAATATGATTTTCTATGCTTTTCCATGTCTGGCTTCACAGCATGGGTCAATGCTTAATGAGAAGAACAGGCTACTTAGAAAGAAACAAGAAGACGTGGTTTTTTGTTTCGAATGAGAAACTGAAAACACCTGTATAAACACAACGACTTTCTGCATGTTATTTTCCTTAATTCAGCTGAGGCCTCCATCTTTTTGCAAGGCGGAATGCCCCTAGATTTAGAGGGTCACATCCAGACAAGGTTTCAATAACTGTACAATCGTGTTATATTGTCTGTCATGTGTTCTAACTAAGTTAGCCTAACTGAAACCATCTACAAATCTACTTTTCCCCCTGGAAAATCACTTAATATTAGCCCCCTGTTTTGCCCTTTGAATAAAAAACATTTTTTACATTCTCAGCGGTCACTTCAAAGCCGTCATGGACATACCATAGTTTGTGATGAGCATTCTTGTCTAAGGTAAACCAAGATGACAAAATTGGATTCAATGTTTTATGTGTTACTGTTTTTTAGAGTAATAAATAAGTGGGCGAAAGTAAAGTATCAGATTTGATCCGGAACAAAGCTTATTTGTACAATCTGACTTTCTCTTCTTTTCAATATACAGTTCACAAGGTGGCATGCTGGTTATTCTGTACAATGAATCTGGAGGGTAATTACTTATTTGATTATTTTGTATAACTGCCTAATTTTCTAAACTAGTCCTACTGTGCATCACAAAAACCTTATGCCGAACTATGTGTTTATAAAAATATCAGTATGTAGGCAGGCAGAGGAATCTGCTCAAAGGCTGTCACGAGTGTGTCCCACCCTGCTGAGACCTCTGGGGTATCTGAGAACAGAAGGTCACAATGTTTAGCAGATTGCTAGTCCTCTCTAGAGCCTGCTCGGTGATTATCATGAGTAAAGCATAATTGTTTCATTCTCAGGGCTGAAGAGTTAAGATTTCTCTTTGAGAATCCTTGTAGATTTAATCTCAGCTGCTGCTCCTTATGACCACTCTCTTCTTTTATATAAACTGGCTCCTAGCTCTCTCCTATGTCAGTTATAGATCTTCTTATACTGAACTCTTTGTTGAAGCTGTTCCAGTTGTAGCTGTGGTTTCTCTTCCAATTAAAGCTGTGAAGTCCCCTTCTCGAGAGGCTGTGGAGTTACATTTTTTGTTGTTTTATTCCCGCCGGTTTGTTTCTCTTCCTATGTTTTCTTATCATAGTAGTAATACTAGCAGTCTTCCTGGCCCACACTTGAAAGGGATTGTTGTATCAGTATTATGCATCTGTTGCCTTTATCACTGTGGCTTGCTGTGTCTGCTAAGTGCAATGGATATCAGATCTTTTGACTGTTTTTTGGTAAGTTCCTTTTTATATTTATGTCCTTGTAGTGTTTTTTCCTGGCCCACTCTTTAGTCAGGGCAAGCCCAGCGTCAGTCAGAGCCTAGGGATGTGATCACACATGGCGGGAAGGATCCATCTAGGGACGATAGGGAGGTCAGGGTTCAGACTCAGGTGAGGGTAAAGTGGTGATTCCTCTTCCGCTCCTTATCGCCTGAGCCCCTCTTTTATCCCCTCTTTGATGTTCCCCAGCTGTTACATCACACACGTGTCCTGGTTATGGCCCGACAACGGCTTTAAAGACGTGTCCACTTTTAACCAACGTTGTGCAATCTATACGAGATACAGGGAGATTGGGGACATTTGTCAAGAACGGCATAAGATATGTCTGTTTTAAAAAAGGCTTTTATGGTAAAATAAAAGTCAAAATCATTTATCTAAGCTAGCCAGATTTGCATTATAATTTATCATTTCTGGTCTAACTTATAGTATATATTTGTCCACCATGCTAAGCTGCTTCCACTTTTTTTTTAAAGAAATGTGGTGTGACTGGCTGAAAAAAAGTTGCAAATCCTTGTGCAGATCCGGTGATTTCCAACTCTATTTTTCAGGAGCAAGCTCTGAGAAGTTAATGATTCACAAGCTCTTAACCCCTTCACGGCATGTACATGTACGATGCTGCAAGAAGTGCATTCCCACAAACCGCTGTTCATGTGTAAGGAGATGAACACAGAGCCAAGGCTTCTACTGCCAGCGTTTCACATCTGTCATCTTGGAAATTACATTTCTGTTACAAGCTTCTGGATTAAAACTGACCTTAAGAGCCTTTAGATGATTCTACAGCTGGGTCTGGACCCTATACACAACTGAGGATTTATATCTTCATTTAAGGATTTTTTTCTATTGCAAGGATAATTAATCATACAGAGCCTCTAGGTGTTCCTTCAGCTGAAAGTGGAACCTATATTTAATTGAGGATCCTCACTTGGATGATCGCGTGTCACGGTTCATTTACAGAAATCCTTTTTTTGACAATCTCTAATTAGATTGTGAACCTAATTTAGACTCTTTAGGCTGGAAACACTGTCCGAGTGACATGTGAGTCACTCGCATGAGTCTCGGATCATTCACCCGGCATGACCCCTGCCTCTTTGGACGGGATACTGTCAGTGGTATGTTTTTCTATGTAGCTCCACTGCTCCGGACCAGAGAGGGGGAGGCCATCGCGGGTGAATGATCAGAGACTCGTGTGAGTAACTCGCGTGTCACTCGGACAGTGTGTTTCCAGTCTTAGGCTCATTGATTATTGTTCCTGTAAAATTGCTGATTAAATGATTTCTCTGTTTGTATGACTTCTCTGGTAAAAGTGAACTCTAGTGACGAAGATCTAAATTGATCGAAACGACTGCTTTCTTTGGTCGCGTATCTCATTGCCTGTAATCACTAATTAAATTTAAGACTTCACTTGTTTGCAAAAGAATCAGAGTGTGCAGTGTTTCTACTTTTTTACTAAGGAGTTGGATTGGCAGACAAGTCGTTTCTCCCTGAGAACACCAGTTTAACTGTTGTATTATTATGTGAATTGTGTCATGCTTCTTTGTGAACAGTGTATAATCTAAACCGTGATGTAATGTAATGTGTTGTAATATGCATGTTTCCAAAAGCAAGAACTGGGCACAATGTGTGTGGGTACTACAATGTCAGCAGGGGCGTAACTACAATAGGTGCAGGGGTTGCGATCGCACCTGGGCCCTGCAGCATAGGGGAGCCCCAAAAGTCCCTTTGGCCTATAGAAAAAGACTAATACTATTAAAGATTTTAAATAATTGGGGGCTTTTGCATCGGGGCCCCTGGGCCTGAAGTTACGCCGCTGAATGGCAGATTTGCGATTTTCACTCAGCAACAACTTTTCTGCTTGTTTATGGATATTATCCACAGAGTCAAAATTGTCACTATACCTCTAGACCAGGGGTGGGCGAACTCCAGGCCTCAAGGACTGCAAACAGGTCATGTTTTCAGGATTTCCTTAGTATTTACAGGGATTAGAATCATCACTAGTGCAGGTGATTCAATTACCACCTGTGCAATAGTATGGAAATCCTGAAAACCTGCACTGTTATCAGTCCTCAAGGTTTGGAGTTCCCCAACCCTGCTCTAGATAAATTCCCAAAGAGGGGACATTTCCAAAATGGCGTTACTTGGGGGGATCCTGGTCTTCTGGCACTTAGGGGCTCTGTATAAGGAGTCTTCAACCTATTCAAGAAAAATCTGTGCTCCAAGAGTTGATAGCGCTCCTTTCCTCCCAAGTCTCATTATGTGTCTAAGCAATACTGTTCAGCCACATGTGGGTATTGCTATGTGCAAAAGAAATTGTGTGCCACATTTTGGTAACATTTTTACCCATTTTCCCATATGAAAATGTACAATCTGGGGCTAAAACAACACTTTTGTGGTAAAAATTCAATTATTTTTACTTCACTGCCTAATGGTTTAAAATTCTGTGACACACCTATGGTCAATATGATAACTCCACCCTTAAATTAATTTATTGAGAGGTGTAGTTTTCATAATAGATCACTTATGGCGGTAGTTCTGCTGTTATGGTACCTTAGGGGCTTTGTTAATGTTTCATGGTACCGCAAGCCAAAACAGCAAAATCTGCACTATAATATGGCTCTTCTCTTCTCAGCTTTCCACTTTGCCTGTAAAGTGGTTCTCGATTAAATTAGAATATTGGTACACCCAGGAGAAATTGCACAATATACAGTGTGCAACAATTTTTACTACTAGTAGGATGAGCGAGTACGAAATATTCATAATCGCTATACTCATAACAAGTACTTTGTAATACTTGCATACTTGTCCAAATAGCGAGTCCAATTTTAGTCAATTAGAGATAGGCTCCGCCCACACACATCCGCCTGTAAAACGATCACTTCCTGTACAGGACAGGAGGGTGGGCGTTTTTGAATTTTCACTGCATAAAACACCTTGTTGTGCCACAGAGAGCGCTTAACATCCAATCTGCTCTCAATGGGGTGCTGACTCCCTTTGAGCTGTCAATTTGTGACAGATCGTTCACAATCGACTCATTACTCACGAGCATCAGCGATAGTCGTCGAGTAACAAGCATAGTGAATACTGTACTATCCGTGTGAGCAGGGGTGCATCAAGCCCTCACGCCGCTGGTGAGGAGCGGGAGGTGGTGCTGCTAGCCGCGGGTGAGGAGCGGGGGGGAGTGCTGCTGGCCTCGGGTGAGGAGTGGGGTGGGGGTGGATAATTGCTGCTGACTGTGGGTGAGGAGGAAGGGGGTGTGAGCATTTATGGGCTGTGGCGCAGGCAGGGGGAAGTTCTGTGTGCGGCTTACCCCATGCTGCAGCCGGCGGCGCCCATCCACAGGAGGCCGCTGTGTGGTGCAGGCACCGCCCCCTTCTGCAAAGCCGCTCCCCCTGCCTGTTTGCCGCCTGGGACTCAGGGCTCACACTGGCCAATGGACGGTGTGGCCCTGCGTGTGAGTAACGAATAGTAACAATTACATTCGCTCATCACTATTAACTCTCACAATAATTAAAATTTGATGCATTAACAACATTTTAGTGTGAAAAAGTATTCTTTCTTCACCACCAAATGGTAAATAATTCTGGGAAGCACATTTGGTGACAAAATGCTCACTGCACTCCTGGATAAGTTCAATGAGGGATGTAGTTTGTAAAGTGGGGTCACTTCTTATTGGTCTGCTTTTCTGACATGTCGGAACTCTGTTAATATGACATGGCACCCTCAAACTATTCCAGGAAAATCTGCAATCCAATATTGTGCTCCTTCCTTTCTAAGCTTTGGACTGGGCCTCAAAAGTAGTTGTCGACCACATCTGGGGTATTGACGTACTCAAGAGAAATTGTGTAACTACACTGTGTTCCAAAATATTATGCAAATTGGTTATAAGTGTCATGGGGTTTTATTTTTATTTTTTTATCAATGAAACCCATTGATGGTATTGTGTCTCAGGGTTCTTTGGATCATTGAAATCAATCTCAGATATCTGTGATAAATAGTTTGACAGGTGAGCCCAATTAAAGGAAAACTGGGTGTTCCACAATATTACGCAGGCCACAGTTTTCAAGTAACATGGGAAAGAAAAAGGATCTCTCTGCAGCCAAAAAGCAACAAATAGTGCAATGCCTTGGACAAGGGATGAAAACATTTGATATTGCACAAAAACCTAAGTGTGATCATCGTATTGTGAAGAGATTTGTGGCTGATTCTGAGCACAGATGTGTTCGTGCAGATAAAGGCAGAATGAGGAAGGTTTCTGCCAGGCAAGTTCATCAGATTAAGAGAGCAGCTGCTAAAAAGGCCTTACAAACCAACAAACAGATATTTGAAGCTGTTGGTGCCTCTGGAGTCCCTCAAACCTCAAGGTGTAGGATCCTTCAAAGGCTTGCTGTGGTGCATAAACCTACTCTTCGGCCACCCCTAAACAGTGCTCACAAGCAGAAACAGTTGCAGTGGGTCCAGATATACAGTTGTGGCCAAAAGTATTGACACTCCTGCAATTCTGTCAGATAATACTCAGTTTCTTCCTGAAAATGATTGCAATCACAAATTCTTTGGTATTATTATTTTCATTTAATTTGTCTTCAATGAAAAAACACAAAAGAGAATGAAGCAAAAAGCAAAACATTGATCATTTCACACAAAACTCCAAAAATGGGCCAGACAAAAGTATTGGCACCCTCAGCATAATACTTGGTTGCACAAACTTTAGCCAAAATAACTGCAATCAACCGCTTCCAGTAACCATCAATGAGTTTCTTACAATGCTCTGCTGGAATTTTAGACCATTCTTCTTTGGCAAACTGCTCCAGGTCCCTGATATTTGAAGGGTGCCTTCTCCAAACTGCCATTTTTGATTTCTCCACAGATGTTCTATGGGATTCAGGTCTGAACTCATTGCTGGCCACCTTAGAAGTCTCCAGTGCTTTCTCTCAAACCATTTTCTAGTGCTTTTTGAAGTGTGTTTTGGGTCATTGTCCTGCTGGAAGACCCATGACCTCTGAGGGAGACCCAGCTTTCTCACACTGGGCCCTACATTATGCTGCAACATCAACATAGAGTTTACAGGAGAAAAAAAGAGGCATTCAAAGAAAAGAACACGGTCCCTACAGTTAAACATGGCGGAGGTTCCCTGATGTTTCGGGGTTGCTTTGCTGCCTCTGGCACTGGACTGCTTGACCGTGTGCATGGCATTATGAAGTCTGAAGACTACCAACAAATTTTGCAGCATAATGTAGGGCCCAGTGTGAGAAAGCTGGGTCTCCCTCAGAGGTCATGAGTCTTCCAGCAGGACAATGACCTAACACACACTTCAAAAAGCACTAGAAAATGGTTTGAGACATAGCACTGGAGACTTCTAAGGTGGCCAGCAATGAGTCCAGACCTGAATCCCATAGAACACCTGTGGAGAGATCAAAAAGGCAGTTTGGAGAAGGCACCCTTCAAATATCAGGGACCTGGAGCAGTTTGCCAAAGAAGAATGGTCTAAAATTCCAGCAGAACATTGTAAGAAACTCATTGATGGTTACAGGAAGCGGTTGATCGCAGTTATTTTGGCTACAGGTTGTGCAACCAAGTATTAGGCTGAGGGTGCCAATACTTTTGACTAGCCCATTTTTGGAGTTTTGTGTGAAATGATCAATGTTTTGCTTTTTGCTTCATTCTCTTTTGTGTTTTTTCATTGAAGACAAATTAAATGAAGATAATAATACCAAAGAATTTGTAATTGCAATCATTTTCAGGAAAAAACTGAGTATTATCTGACAGAATTGCAGGGGTGTCAATACTTTTGACCACAACTGTAAGTAATAGCAATGAATAAGGACAACCTCTGAAACGCGTTTGCTGTGGTTCATTACCTCCTACAAGTTTTTATGGTTTTCTGGATTCTTTTCAATAAATGTCAAACTTTTATGAATCTCCTCTTCATGCTGGATATTTTCTTCCCCTGTTATCCCTCGGTACACCGCAAGTTGTGTGCATGGAGGATCATACTGTGGGAGAGATGACGTTTTCTCTGTGAATGCAAAAAAAATAATGTTTCATTAATGATGCTTATGTAAAGTAGACATATGGTAAATGTTTTTTTTTAATAATTCCGTGTGATTATAACTATTTGGTTTAAGGGCATAAAATTAAAAGTCTTAAAACTGCAAAATTTTAAATGTTTTTGTCAAATTTTCAATATATTCATAAAAATTATTTTACTGTAACTCTTCAGCTTTCTAAGGAAAGCTAAGACTTATAGTGTGACTATGCAAAGTCTCTTCAAAGAGGAAGTTGACCCAAACTCTCAAGTGCCACCTATTGGAAGTAGCAATTCTAAAAGTCAAAAGTGACCCTTTAACAAGCCTTGTCAAATGACTTAGAATTTATACCAGACTAGAACATCAATTTGCAGACACGGTGTTTTGCGGTATTTGCCTCTCATCAGTGCAAAGCATGAGATCGGATCTGGCTATAAGAAAGGGTGACTGTTACTTGTGATGACTTTACAGATTAGCATCTGTGTATACATGAGGAACAGCCTTAATTCTGTACATTTCTTTACAGGTTTCCCAGTTTGTAGTATCTAGTCACTGGAAGCTGAATCACCTTGTGTCTTTCTGCCTCTATCTCCTTATGGGTTAGCTCCTTCTTCATCCCCTCTTCACAGACTTCTGAAGGCATTTGCTATAATTAATCAAAACACAGAGGGAACAGGGGCACCAATGCTGCCGGCTTATCGGAGAGAACGCTCTGGAGCGACCGGTGTTCGGCCAGGTGGTGCCCGTCACTAGGCAACATACAATATAGTCTTGAAATAAGGAAGACAGCACTCACCGGTCTGTTGCTGTGCTTTTATTCAGGGTGCAATATTCACATGGTGCAGGGAGTGGGGGTGTATAGCTGAGGTGACGACGGCACCGTTTCGCGCAGCGTGCGCTTCCACGGGTCACAAGCTAATGGAGGTATAGCTCACTTCCTTTATAGGAGGAGTCTATAACATACAATGACGTCACCATTAGCTAAATTAAAAACATTTGGAAATCTTAAAATTATGATTCCACAATCACCAGCTGTGCTGACAAAAGGACTATTCAAGATATATACAAACATGTATAATATGTTGATACATTAAAAGAAAAATAAATATAAAATACCGCTTTAGCAGAAAATGAATGCTTCAAAGCCGGGTGAACAGACTGCATGGAAAGGGAAACAGACAAGTTAATAGACAGCCAACCTGGCTTAATAAATCAATTCAGATTGATAAGGATTAGAACCACAAAAGGGTTCTAAATCCAGAGGCACGGGTAACGAGCACACACCAGCGAAATAAGATGAAAGTTCAATACAGCAAAAAGTAAAGGGCTAAATTCATAAATAACAATTATTATCAAATATGGCCTCTATTGGCACTGCCCAACTTTTACTATACAGAAAATGCGTATGATAATGCCAACTAAATCATAGTACAGTGGTGCCACCCGTCCATTATAGTTATTGTTTCCAATTACACATGCAATCTGAGACACCTACAGCTATAAGCAAACTAAAGAATGTAATGGAAATTAGCTGTTAACTCAGATACAGGTGCCCAATGGGGAGAGGGTAATACAAAGAATACCATCCAAATTTACGACCCAACAGCGAAAAGAAAAGGAAAGTAGACACAACAAAACAAAAAGGGAAAAGGAACAATAATTTTCAACAGCGCTCCACAGTATGTTGCTCGCACTCACACCATTGCAAGATCGGATCTAACTGGTCTAAATACCGTTATCTAAATAATTAACATATAATGACAAAAACATCAAAAAATACACCCAACCTCATTTCTCAGAGAAATACGGCCATGTCAATTTTATCATTTAATCCCGCAGTACCTAGGGCAGTGATGGCGAACCTATGGCACGCGTGCCAGGGATGGCACGCAGAGCCGTTTTCCCTGGCACGCGGCGTCGCCTGTCACTGCAGTTTTGAACTGCCGGCATGATGGCGCCGGCAGTTCAAAGCCGTGTCGGATCGGAGGATTCTCCTTCCTCCGCATCTCCGACACTCTCCAAGCTCCGCCCCGCCGGCGTCACATGACCGCGCGGCGTCACATGACCGCGGTCATGTGACGCTGGGACGGAAGACGCGAGGAGAAGAGGAGCAGTGAAGGCGGGAGTACTAGGTGAGTATGATTTTTTTTTTTTATTTCAAGCCACGGTATAATGAGGGGCTAGGATGGACACAGACATGAGGCTGACAGGGGGGCAGGATGGACACAGACATGAGGCTGACAGGGGGGCAGGATGGACACAGACATGAGGCTGACAGGGGGTCAGGATGGACACAGACATGAGGCTGACAGGGGGGCAGGATGGACACAGACATGAGGCTGACAGGGGGGCAGGATGGACACAGACATGAGGCTGACAGGGGGGCAGGATGGACACAGACATGAGGCTGACAGGGGGGCAGGATGGACACAGACATGAGGCTGACAGGGGGGCAGGATGGACACAGACATGAGGCTGACAGGGGGTCAGGATGGACACAGAGACATGAGGCTGACAAGGGGCAGGATGGACACAGACATGAGGCTGACAGGGGGCAGGATGGACACAGACATGAGGCTGACAGGGGGTCAGGATGGACACAGAGACATGAGGCTGACAGGGGGGCAGGATGGACACAGACATGAGGCTGACAAGGAGCAGGATGGACACAGACATGAGGTTGACAGGGGGGCAGGATGGACACAGACAAGAAGCTGACAGGGGGGCAGGATGGACACAGACATGAGGCTGACAGGGGGGCAGGATGGACACAGACATGAGGCTGACAGGGGGGCAGGATGGACACAGACATGAGGCTGACAAGGGGCAGGATGGACACAGAGACATGAGGCTGACAAGGGGCAGGATGGACACAAAGACATGAGGCTGACAAGGGGCAGGATGGACACAGAGACATGAGGCTGACAAGGGGCAGGATGGACACAGACATGAGGCTGACAAGGGGCAGGATGGACACAGACATGAGGCTGACAAGGGGCAGGATGGACACAGACATGAGGCTGACAAGGGGCAGGATGGACACAGACATGAGGCTGACAAGGGGCAGGATGGATACAGACATGAGGCTGACAGGGGGGCAGGATGGACACAGAGACATGAGGCTGACAAGGGGCAGGATGGACACAGACATGAGGCTGACAAGGGCAGGATGGACACAGACATGATGCTGACAAGGGGCAGGATGGACACAGACATGATGCTGACAAGGGGCAGGATGGACACAGAGACATGGGGCTGACAAGGGGCAGGATGGACACAGAGACATGAGGCTGACAAGGGGCAGGATGGACGCAGAGACATGAGGCTGACAAGGGGCAGGATGGACACAGACATGATGCTGACAAGGGGCAGGATGGACACAGACATGATGCTGACAAGGGGCAGGATGGACACAGAGAAATGAGGCTGACAAGGGCAGGATGGACACAGAGACATGAGGCTGACAAGGGGCAGGATGGACACAGACATGAGGCTGACAGGGGGGCAGGATGGACACAGAGACATGAGGGTGACAAGGGGCAGGATGGACACAGACATGATGCTGACAAGGGGCAGGATGGACACAGAGACATGAGGCTGACAAGGGGCAGGATGGACACAGACATGATGCTGACAAGGGGCAGGATGGACACAGACATGATGCTGACAAGGGGCAGGATGAAGACAAGAGGGGCATGAGGGTGACAAGGGGCAGGATGGAGACAAGAGGGGCATGAGGGTGACAAGGGGCATGAGGGTGACAAGAGGGGCATGAGGGTGACAAGAGGGGCATGATGGTGACAAGAGGGGCAGGATGGTGACAAGAGGGGCAGGATGGTGACAAATAAGAGGGGCATGATGGTGACATTAGGAGGAGGCATGATGGTGACATTAGAAGGGGGCATGATGGTTACATTATTACAAGAAGGGGGATGATGTTGGCTTTATTACAAGGAGGGGGCGTATTACTGCAGGATAAGGACATTACCACAAGGGGACAGGGATCGACCATACTACAAGGGAATAAGGCTGGAGACATTACTACAAGAAGGGAGTTAGGATAGGGACATTACTGCCAGGAGAGGGTCAGGATGGAGCAAATAACTACAAGGAGAGGGTCGGGATGGAGCACATAACTACAAGGAAAGGGTCAGGATGGAGCGCATTACTACAAGGGGAATGTCAGGGTGGAGCACATTACTTCAAGGAGAAGGTCAGGATGGAGCACACTACAACAAGGAGAAGGTCAGGATGGAGCCCATAACTATAAGGAGAAGGTCAGGATGGAGCACACTACAACATGGAGAAGGTCAGGATGGAGCCCATAACTATAAGGAGAAGGTCAGGATGGAGCACATTACTTCAAGGAGAAGGTCAGGATGGAGCACATTACTTCAAGGAGAAGGTCAGGATGGAGCACATTACTTCAAGGAGAGGGTTAGGATTGAGCACATTACTACAAGGAGAGGGTCAGGATGGAGCACATTACTACAAGGAGTGGGTCAGGATGGAGCACATTACTACAAGGAGAGGGTCAGGATGGAGCACATTACTACAAGGGAGAGGTCAGGATGGAGCTCATAACTACAAGGATAGGGTCAGGATGGAGCACATTACTACAAGGAAAGGGTCAGGATGGAGCACATAGCTACAAGGAGAGGGTCAGGATGGAGCACATAGCTACAAGGAGAGGGTCAGGATGGAGCACATAGCTACAAGGAGAGGGTCAGGATGGAGCACATAGCTACAAGGAGAGGGTCAGGATGCAGATACTACTACAAAATAGGGACCAGGATTTCAGTATGAAATTTACTTGCTTTGTCTAATATTCTGCGTTTTTCCATACAGATCAATCCACCTGCTGTTTCTAGAAAGGGCAATGGCAGCGGCTCAGCTTCAATGTCCAGTACACATGAGCTGTCTGACCACTGCCGAAGAGAAGAGAAGACTGCAAAGGTAAGTTTAAAATCAATTAATTGTTACAATAATTGAATTGATCATCAATGTTTCAGGACTACATGCCCTGTACATTGAAGAGAGTTAGCATCTGCTGGCTCTCCCCCCTGTGCAGCGCTTGTGATAGATAACCACTGCTGTAATTTAGGTTAAATTACAGTGTTGGCACTTCGCCATAAATAATTTTGTTTTGGGTTGCAGTTTGGGCACTCGGCATCAGAAAGGTTCGCCATCACTGACCTAGGGTATTGGAATTAAGAATCCAATTAGCCTCGATCTGCAGGAGCTTTCTATTGAGATCTCCTCCTTTGGCAGAAGGGAAGACTCTTTCAATGCCTGCAAACCTCAGCACCTTCGGGTCACCATTATGGTGATCACGAATGTGCTGAATTAATCTTGGTGATCCCTTCCCAGTAAGCACAGAATTAAAATGTTCTCTAATTCTGATGCACATAGAATGAATGGTATTACCGATATAATATCTTCTGCACAGGCACCACAGAATATAGACCACCCACTTGGTATTGCAATTTATAAAGGCTTTAGTTTTATTCACCATACCCCCAATTTTTACTGTTGGACCGGTTTCTAAAAATTGGCACCAGTTGCAGTGGCTACATTTAAAGTTTCCTTTTATAGGATTCATATTTAACCAGGTACGATTTTGCTGGGGTTTTTTAATTCTTTTTTCCACTAGTATGTCACTAAGTGGAAAATGATAAAACCTTTTCACAGGCACTCCCACAATCGGTAGTAACTTATAGAAGGAGTAAAAACCTTCTATAACTTATAGAGGGAGTAAAAACAGATATTCTGTAAAAATACACTGCACTTTTATAGGAAAAAGCGCCTGCGTAAAAAGAATAACCTTGTCAATTCTTTACGCAGCAGCGCCGGCGATTTTTCCCATAGGGGCGGTGCTGCTGCATCTGACGTCACAGAGGGGAGGAAGAATCCTGCTTCCTCCTCCCCTGTGTGACACCTGTGACCAGCCATTTGATTTTGCAGTGTATTAATATACACTGCAAAATCAAAGTTAAATAAAGACAAATGTATGAAAAATAATAAAGAATTAAATACCTCTCCGACGGGTGTTCCGGTGTCCGAGAGCCAGGAGCCGCCGCTGGAATTGCCCTACTAGGACCTGTGGTGAAGTCAGAGGGCGTTCCGGTCATGTGATATGTATCATGTGATATGTATCACATGACCACGAGCGGCCAATCAGCGCCCGCGCCATCACGGCAGGCCCTGGCTGGACGGTACATCACCTGCCTCTGCACAGGAGACCGGAGAAAAGGCGTCGGAGAGGTAAGTATTTGATTCTTTATTATTTTTCATACATTTGACTTTATTTAATTTAGATTTCGCAGTGTATATTAATACACTGCGAAATCTAATGGGGCTGTCACACATGTCACAGAAGGGAGAAGGAAGCAGGATTCTTCCTCTCCCCTGTGATGACATCACCAGCGCTTTATGGGGTAAAGAAAGCGTGGTGTGTCAAAGCCCCGGCGTATTTTGATGTGCTTTTTTTGCGCAGCCGAAAGTCGCGCCAAAAAGTGCAGCAAAAAAGCACATCAAAATACGCAAATGTGTGAACGTAGCCTTAATTGTCATTTTGTGAATCTAGTTTAGAATAAAAGTGTAATACATACGGTAACCTGACATTCTAATGGTACCTTTACACGCCGCTACAGAAGGTTAGAAACAACCGAGTGCTGGAGACAAATGTATCTTGCACCGTCAAAATAACCCGAGGTAGCGTCGTGTAAATCAGGTTGTTGCCACCCGTCACTGTCGACACCTCTTTTTCAGCACTGCTCAAAAACAGGTTGGTTTCAACCCGATGGTAGCGGCGTCTAAATGAGGTACAGGAAGTTTTTTCCGACACCTAGTTAACTCCCTGGGGCATGACACAGCCTCCAGGATACCGCCCCCCTTCAGCGATCATTGGTGGAAGCTCCTGCGTTACGATTGGCTATCCCTGCATAGGGCGGCATATTTAAGGAGCTGACCAGTCACAGTACACAATTGCAGTAGCATCATGTATTAGCCAGCCTTCCTGCGCTGGCTGGCCAATCATGATGCTATTGCTTTGACCAATCGCCGTACGAGCGTCTCGTAGTCCACAATTCTGGCACGCCTATGTGTTGTCCCTGCTGCCCCAGGTCCTCCCATATTACCTTCTGTAGCGGCGTGTAAATGAGGGAAGGTGCTCTACAGAAGGTAACCTGCGGCACCCGTCGGTGCATCTAGGGATAGAAAAAACCTTCTGTAGAGCACTTTGTAGGGCGTGTAAAGGCGGTATCGGATACCGTTTGTAACCGTTGGAACGTGCTCGTGCACGTGAGACACCCGGTTGTTTCTAACCTTCTGTAGCGGCGTGTAAAGGTACCATAAGAGACAAAGCTTTGGTGCCTTAAGAAAAGACAATATAAAGGTCTCAATGGAGCTCTACAAAAGTGTACTATTAGGGAGCTGCGTGTTATCTGACTGACAACATAATACATCCTCCTTAAAGGGAACCTGTAAGGATCTTGTTTACCCCAAACCTATCACTACCTGCTGTCCCTGAGCCTTCCTAGCACATCCCTAACCATCCCCGTCTGACCTAAAACTGTTTTGTATTGGCTGTGAAAAAAGACTTTGTGACTTATGTAGCACCCCAGGGTCCAGATGGCATTGCCTCCCTCACAGGGGGCGATGTCATGCCTGGAAGCAAGAAGGGGGCCCTCTATTCAGGTCACAGCAACCAACACTTTCCTGTCTCCAGACCAGAAGGGGGAGCTCTAGAACCCGGCTTAAGGGGAGCTTCCCTATAAAAGTTCTGGCCTGGAGGTGGGGTTCGGCAGAAAGCCACAGACAGTCTTAGAGAGCAGTCATGGAGTGAGTCTGAGGAGGAAGGAGAGGAGAGCCTGGGTCGAGGTCACCACAAAGGAGAAGCTCCAGGAACCGGGCACGGGAGTCCAAGGCTGTTTAGGTACTGATGGCCCAGCAGCAGAAATCCGGAGAGGCAGGGGATTCCAGGTCCCTTGGCCTACCTAACACCTGGAGCACAGTAGCTTCAAATGAGGAGTGACCCCTGAAACAGGACTCGTGCTGCCTGCTATACAGGTACAGACTAGTAGAAGGAAGAGGGCCATAGCACAGCTTCGTGCAGGGAGGTCCAAATCACACAGCGCAGAAGGGAGGCCTCCAATTAGCTGGCTAGGTGGATCACCTGAATACTTCCAGGGTCCACAGTAAGACCTACACCGATGCCCCGGACTGCAACTGCAACGAATAAATAAAGGTAAACGAAATGTTCATTGCTGTGGCCTCCAGTTATTCCCGTGCCTCTGTCCTGTACTCCACTGTCCACCATCCCTAACAAAAACTGTTATAACTGCACTGGGGATCCGCGCCACCTGTGGGGAGCCAATCCATCCCAGCTGCTCGTTTATCGTCCCCAGAGGTTCTGTAGCAGCGGTGGCTACCCATAGCCACAAACCACAGGTGGCGTCATGAATAATCTTTATAATTTTCCTCAAGAACTCTTTAACACTGAACCCAGGGTCATGGAGCCAGGTCTCAACTGCTGTGTCACCCATAAACACCGCAGCCTGGTTCAGAGTACCCCACGGCCCTGGGGCGCATCACTTGATGCACCTGAGGGCCTATGGGGACTCGGCACCAGGGCGTGGAGTTGCAGGGATGTCACCAGTGGCCTACCCGGACCCGTGGCCCTAGTGGTCAGCTTAAAAATTGGGGGGAGGTTGTTGAAAGGGAATAAGAGAATAAAATTTGTCGTGACGCCACCTGCAAATTCTGGTGAGGTTCACCAGCGCTGCTTCAGACCTCCGGAGATGATGGTATTGCAGCTTGGATGTTGCAGCTTCCTGCAGGTGGAGCTGAGCCCCAGGGCAGGTCAGCACTTGTGGTGGTGGTGCTGGGTATAGTCTGTGGAGCAATGCAGCAGTCTAGGATGAAAGAAGACACAGACCTTATGACTCTGTACGGGTACTTCAATGGAACCGGTTCAGATGGCATTTCAGGTTACAGCTAGGGATGAGCGATTATACTCATTACTATTCGGTATTCGGGCTACTCCCTACTCCGCAAGTTTCTTGTAATTACTTGTTAGAAGTAGCGAGTAGTCCATTCACTTTCACAGTGTATCCATATACACTACATAAGTGAAATAAAAGTTAATAAAAGTTGTTAAAAATAAAAAAATAACATTCTCACCCATCCGGCGGCTGCATCGGGACCCGACCAGGACCTTTGGCCAATAGCGATCTGGCCACTCAGATGGCTGGTAGCGATCAGGTGGTGTGTGACATCACACACCACCTGACCGCTACCGGCCACCTGATTGGCCATGTGTTAGAACATCGATGTACTTCCAGGACCTTGCAATCTGGCCAATCAGATGGCTGGTAGCAATCAGGTGGTGTGTCACCATCAGATTGCAAGGTCCTAGAATTACAATGGATGTGTTCTTTTCGGGTCCCGGTGCAGCTGTCTAATGGGTGAGTATGTTATTTTGTTATTTTTAACAACCTTTATTAACTTTTATTTTACTTTCGCAGTGTATATATAGATACACTGCGAAAGTACTCGCTTTCCCCATTGATTACATTGGACTCGCTATACTCCTAACGAGTACCCGAGTATCGGGACCTACTTGTTACGAGAATAGCGAGTCTGAATATTTCAGTACTCGCTCATCCCTAGTTACAGCTTATACAGTCTTTAGACGGGTAGCTGGCCGGGTAGGCACATAAGAGGGTAAAGTCTCTTTGAGGTTCCCGTAGTATACCTTCTCTTGTCAATCCCACGTCCTGCTGGTCTGTCCTGCGCCTCCTCACTTTCCTCGCGCTGGCCTGCACAGCCTGCTTGTCTACCAGGTTCCTTCTAGTGGCCTGCACGTTCTGAACAGGGATGTCGAGGTTGCTACACAAACCCATGATGGCCGGAGTCGATGGCTCAGAGGGTGAACTCGTCTGTACCGTTCCTTGGTGTTGGCACTCCGTTGGTGGACTAGATTACCCCGGACTATGGACGGTCCGGTATGAGGTTTCCTCGTTCTTTTCCTGGGCTGCCTTTTCTCTCTGGCCCCCTCCTTGTGAGACCCTTCTCTCTCTTGGGCTCCCAACTTGCTTTGCTCCTCAGTGCGGACTACATCCAACTGTGTGCCTTTCTGCCTCACCTAACTCCGCCCACTGGGACTGGGTCTCTGTCCTAGGATTTAACCCCATCATACCTGGCTAGTGTGCGTGAGTGCTAGGATGGGAACCTCATGTTGACTTTACACTCCCCTGCGACAGGAATACTAAACAGTCTATTGTGGATGCACTACCCTTACTGTGGCCCACTGACCAGTGGGGCGCCCCACACTTACATTTTTGCATGGAAATGAGGTATGCAGACTACGGTATGTAGCATGACTAGGTGGTGTCCAGGGTTCTGTCTCGCCCCTCACTGCTGTTTTCACGCCCCAGTGGGTGTGAAAATTCAAGTTCATTCTCTCAATTTGAAATTCCCGCCTCCTCCTTCTGGATATGATGCACCGCCCGGATGTCATTTCCGGTCCTGAGCAGTGTGGGGGGTGTATACACTGTACAGACCGGCTCTGGAGCATGTGCGGTGTGCATATTGAAGCCAGCCCGCACACCCGATAATCACCTTGTATTGTACTTTGTTAGTGGTAAATTTAAGGCGAAATTTTTTGCAATTACTTGTGAAAAAATCTGAAATTTGGCAAAACAGTAAAGGATGCAGTACAAACAAGGATAGGTAGTGTGAGGGCATAATAAAGGGAACACAATATACAGAGTGTGGGATATTATGAGGGCACAGTATTCAACAAAATGTATATTGTGAGAGTACAGTAATATACAAGGCAATATACTTTAAAAGGTATAATGTGAGGTCCCAGTATTGGGGGCAGTATACAGAAGGCGAGATGGTGTTATGATGTAGTATGGAGAGAGTGAAAAGAGAGAAAAGGGCACACTATGGGAAGGGGTCAGCATTGTGAGATCACAGTTTGAGAAGCTGTAGTGTGAAGGCACAATATTGGGGGCACTATACAGAGTAATGAACAGCATGAGGGAAAAATATAAAATACAGTATATGTGGTGCCCCTGTGACCAGGGTGGCCACACAGTGAACTGCAGCCAGGCAAGAAGATTGACAGTTTGTGCAACAAACACCCTCACAGCACACACACCCATAGGAGCACAGCACCCAACCCGGAGCCCGGGACTCTAGGCGGGAAAGGGGTGGTGGGTTTAGAGAGCAAGTGGGTGGGGAATGTAGATGAGGTGACAGAGAGCACAAAAAGAGGAAAAGGGCGTGTCCTAACCTCTGATGAAGTAGGAAGCTTGGATCTGGAGCTCCGACCAGGGACCTGTTTCACAAGCTAATTCCACGGTTCCCTCGTGCCCCCGAGGCTCCAAAACGCTCTGTACCGGCTCTGGAGGATCTCCTGCTGACATGGGGAAAAGTAAGGCCAGCTCCCGTGACCCCGCTCGCCGCATTGCCGACTTCTTTGTCCCCCCTCTGCACGTGGTGCAGGGAGATTCACAGGCACAGCAGTCCCCCAGAGCTGCTCGTGCTGCAAGGCGTGATCCTCCCCCCTCAGCCTCAGGCAGTTCTGAGATTGTTATCCCAGAGGCTACAGTAACCCCTTCACTACTGAAAGCCATGCTGGGGAAGCTTAGATCCTCCATACAGGAGGATATGCGGGCCATGGTGTCCTCTCTCCGGGGGGAGGTGGAGGAGCTGGGAGGCCGGACAGATCATCTTGAAAGGAAGATGGCTGAGCTGGTGGCTTCACATAATTCCCTGTGGGACGCTCATGAGGCTCTGGAGAGTAAAGCACATAAAACCCACTCTAAAGCCCTGGACCTGGAGGACAGGTCCAGAAGAAATAATATCAAGCTCGGGGGGGTCCAGGAATCGGTATCAGATGCAGACCTGAGACCTTTCCTACAGGAATTTATTATGGTAGCCCTTCCACAGACAGACAGAAGCCTCCTGGTGATCGATCGCATACATCGCCTGCGCAAACCCCCAGGGTTGGCGCCTTCTGTGCCGAGGGACGTGCTAACCCGGGTACATTTTTTTGAACTTAAGGAGGAATTCCTCCAGGCACTCAGGGGTTCACCTCAGCTGCCTGACAAGTTTGCCTCTCTGAAGGTCTTTCAGGATCTCTCCCCTGGCACCTTGGCCCTGCGCAGAGCCTTTGCCCCGTTCACTTCAGTCCTCAGAGATAAGGGCATACAATACAAATGGGGGTACTACCCTACCAGACTCCTCATTAAAAAAGATGGCACCTTCACTACCTGCCTCACCCCCCGGCAAGCTGCAAAATCTTTCTCTGAATGGGGATTCCAGCCTGCAATTGATAAAAACTTGGATAAGTCTCGTAACTCAGGACAGAACTCTCCCAAGCAAGTGGACCGCCGCATTGACCCTGACTGGGTAACCGTTCGATGAACTTGCATCATCTGGGTCCCTGGTCGGACCTTTTTTCCCTGTTGTTTTCTTTTGTTCTCTCCTTTCCTGTGTGGTTATCCTTCCGCGCAGGACTGAGGGACTCGGACTCTGGCTGCTGTTTCCACGGACTTAACCCTGTGGACTGTTGGAGTCCTGTTTTGGCCCCCTAGGTGACGTTGTTTGTCACCGGTGGATTCGGACCTCCGGTCTGAATGGACGTTCTGTTTCTTATTTTTTTCGTGTTCTTTGTTTGTATGTCTTGTTTGTCTCTCCCTTTTCCCCCCACTTCCCCTTTCTCTCCCTAGGTGGACATGGAGCTGTATCTCTGCTTTAGTAATTTTTATGCTATTTACTTATTGTACCGTATCATTATCTGTTGCTATGTTTGACCCTCCATGAGTGTTACACTGGTCTCCCAAAATGTTAACGGGCTAAACTCTCCGTGCAAAAGGGCAATGGTCTGGCGCCAGTTAAATAAATCCCGTCACCAGATAGTATGCCTTCAGGAGACTCATCTCCTGGCACAGGATGAACCCAGAATGTCTTCTACCTTGTATCCACACCGATTCTTTGCAGGAGGAGGCACGAAAAAGGCCGGAGTTGCTATTTTTATCAGTAGAGATGTGACATTCCAATTGGTCCGGGTGGTCGCTGATGTAGCAGGGAGATCCCTGATTCTTCTCTGTACCATTAATGACGCACCCTATACAATTGCTTCAGTGTATGCCCCTAACACCGGTCAAATCAAATTCTTAAAATCATTCTTGCAAACTATAGGAGATGTACACCACGGGTATAAATTGATTGCAGGTGACTTTAATGTCCCGATGGTGAAGACGTTGGACTTCTCTGTCCCGTCTGATTCTAGAGCGGAGGCTGACCAGGTTGTGCGCTCTCATGGACTCCATGATATATGGAGGTACTTGCATTGCAGTGAACGAGATTACACGTTCATGTCCTCCAGACATGCAACTTACAGCAGAATTGACTATATACTAGTTAACGACGTGGCTCTCCCTCACTGCTCTGCGGCTACTATTGGTAACATATCCTGGTCAGATCATGCTCCTGTAACGGTCTCACTGATTGACCCCCTGGCCTTAACCCCCCTGCATTTTGGCGTCTTAATGCCCAGCTTCTAACGGACCAGTCTGCTGTCTCCCATCTAGAAGCCTTGCTGGATGAGTTTTTCCACCTTAATGATACACCTGAGGTGCAGCCCGACACTCTCTGGTACGCACATAAGGCTGTTATGAGGGGCCACTTACTCAAACTGGCGGCATCTAACAAGCGTAAATATACCCAGGCTTTAAGGGATGCTCTGGCAGAGGTGGCATCTTTGGAGACCAGGCATAAACATACCCCCACCCCACTCTTGCTCTTGGAGCTCGGCAGGGCCCGCCTTCGGGTCCGGGAATTACTGCTGCGCTCCACCGCTAACGCCCTGCGCAAATCTAAGGCCGCCTTTTACTCTATGGGTGATCGAGTGGGTGCCCTGTTGGCCAGGCGTGTCAAGAAGAGGGAAGCGCAGTCTAGGATCCCTTTTCTTGTGAAGCCAAACTCCACAAAAGTTTATAATCCCATCCACATAGCAGACGAGTTTGCCTCGTATTACTCTGAGCTTTATAATCTCAGGGATGACCCAGCGTTGCCACAACCCTCTCCTGATATTATAGCTGCCTTCTTAGAGAGGGCTTCTTTACCCAAAGCTACACAATCCCAACTTGCTTCTCTGAATGCTCCCATTCAAACCTCAGAGATCCTTAGGGTTATTAATGAAGCTAAGAAACACTCTGCCCCCGGACCAGATGGGTTCTCTTTTCCTTACTATGCTCAGTTCCTTTCTACCTTGGCACCTCGTCTCCTCTGTCTCTTTGACTTCTGGGCGCAAACTGGTAGTATCAGATCAGAGGGGCTGCAGGCCTCAATTGCCACGCTCCCCAAACCGGGCAAACCACCCACCACTCCTTCTAATTTTCGCCCCATCGCCTTGCTCAATGTAGATGTGAAGATCTATGCCAAACTGTGGGCAAACCGCCTCCTTCTGGTGCTGCCCTCCCTGGTCCACCCTGACCAGGTGGGGTTTGTCCTGGGCAGACAGACGAGGGATGGTACGAGACGCCTGATTGACTTGCTGGATGTGGTTGAGAGGGGGCACCTCCCCAGTGCATTCCTTTCACTTGATGCTGAGAAGGCGTTTGATCGGGTGCACTGGGGATACTTGGAGAGGACACTAATTAAATTTGGACTTAATGGTCTCATAGTTCGGGCAATCATGGCCCTGTACTCCTCTCCGAGTGCCTCAGTCCGTGCGTCGGGCTTTCAGTCCCAGACCTTTTCAATCTCTAACGGGACGAGGCAGGGCTGCCCCCTCTCTCCCCTTATTTTTGCGTTAGTCATGGAGCCTCTTGCGGCCATTGCTCGTCAGTCCCCTGACATTAAGGGAATTCCTGTTGGTTCGGCTGACTATAAGATCAGTCTCTATGCTGACGACGTGGTCTTTACTTGCTCTGATCCTCAGCGCTCCCTCCCTGCGATTTTTACACTTCTACATGACTTCTCCTTAGCTTCTTATTATAAACTTAACTTGTCTAAATCTACTCTCTTCCCTCTTTTTCTCCCCTTGCCTCTGCAGTCTCATATTCAAGCCACCTACCCTTTGTGCTGGGCCCCTCTGGGCTTTACTTATTTGGGGATAAAAATGACACGCCTGGCCGACATGGTAAGACTAAATTGTGAGGCCCTTGTAGCAGAGCTCAGAGCGGATGTGGGAAAATTCTCGGGGTCCTTTCTCTCTTGGATGGCTCGCATCCAGGTGGTGAAGATGATGTTACTTCCCAAATTACTCTACCTCTTTAGATGCCTGCCTCTCCACATCCCTGCCAGACGCCTCTCCCTCTTTCAGTCTATCTTTGACTCATTTATTTGGGGTGGTAAACCGCACAGGATTAGGAGACAGTGGATGGTCCTGCCTAGTGCCAGGGGTGGTTTGGGGGCACCTTTGATAGTGGCTTATTATAGGGCGGCCATTTTGGAGCCTCTTAAGCTATGGTGGGGAAGGGTCCACTCAGATCCCTTGGTTGATGATAGAGACTCACTTTGCTCCTAAGGGTTCCCTCAGGCTCCTGTTGGAGGTCTCTCTCTTAAGATCAGATCCACCAACGGCCCTTCTTTCTACTATGGTTGCTGCGACAAAACTATGGGCGTCGGTTTGCCCTATGGTGTTCCCGTATATGGCCAGGCATGTGTCCCTTGATGCCCTGACAGTGCTTATCGACGGTTTCCCTTCCTCTCTTTGGGGAAAGGCAGGGATCACTTTTATCACCAGCCTTTTTGGTCCGTCGGGCCTTCTCCCTTTCACAGCTCTTCAATCTAAGTATCCCCTCCCAAATGCTGCTTTTTTTTCATATTTACAGCTGCACAGTTTTTTTACGTACGTCGACGTTTTTCAGGGATCCCCCGCTCGTTGGAGACACCCCGGGCCATAGATTTTTTAAACCTCAGACCTTTGTATCCAGGGGTGTATCAGTTCTTTATAACACCTTATTACTCCACGGCCTATCACTCAAACTTTCGTGCATGGATTCTTGGGAGTCCCTTCTCTCATTTACTGCCTCAGCGGAGGAATGGTCCGCGGCCTTATTGCACCCTGCCAAGTTCTCCTCTTGTGTGGGTCATGTGGAACAGGCTAGAAAGAACCTCCTGCAATGGTATATGACTCCGGCCCGTCTGGCCAAACTCCACCTGGCCTCCTCCTCCTCCTGCTGGAAGGGTTGTGGCTCATCTGGATCGTTATCACATGTCTGGTGGGAGTGCCCCCCTATTAGGAACTTTTGGTGTCAGGTAGAGTCGCTCATTGCTGAGGTGACGCAGATCCCGATGTCCCTAACTCCCCAGCTGGCGCTATTGGGTATTTCTCTGGTAGATTTCCCCTCGCCCTTGAGACCTATCATATCTAATATTCTAGTCGCCGCAAGGCAGAGCATAGCAGCTCACTGGAGGGACCCATCTACCCCCTCCAGGGCAGAACTGATCAACAAACTCAATCTTCACTTCTGCTATGAATCCCTGAGCGCTTCATCATTATCTAAAAAGAATAAAGTCCTTACTTGGTGGGATCCCTGGGTCACCTCTATCCATGCTGCGGATATTCCGTCTTATCTGTTAAAATGACTGAGTGTTGATTCTTTTTGAGTACAATATATGTTGACATTGATGACAAGCGTTATGTAGCTTTATGTGTTTTAATGTCCACCCTCCTTTCTCCTTTTCTCCCCATCTCCTTCTCCCACCTCGCCCTTGAACTTTTTCCCCTTTATATTGGCCATTGAATGGCTTTTATGCTGTTTTTCTGTATATTGTTATATGCTAATAAAAATCTTAATGGTTAAAAAAAAAAGAGGAAAAGGAGGAGGAAGGAGTTAGTAGGCCAGAGTGAGCTGAGAGGTAAAGACAGCAGAAAGAAAGTGACACATCCCGGTGGGATTGGGCTCCCTGGAGATGCAGAATCCACAAAGTCACAGAAACCATGGAGAGAAAGCTCATCCATCGCTGGCATCCCAGGGGAGTGTGAGGACAGAGACCGGACCAGCATTACTGGGTCCGAGAAACACGGCAGCACCGACCAACTACCGGCGGAGTAGTGTTCCCTAATTGTACTGGAATCACACGGGTTAGATGGAGCCTGGTAACACCTTGGAAGATAGGGTTACTGCAGGCTAGGCAAACACCAGAATGTCGGCTCTGAGGGGGACTGAAGTAATACACCGGCTCCCCAGACAAACCGGCGGGCAACACAGATTCCAGGTCTGTGTTCCCACTACAGGGTTGGAGGCACAGTAGAAACCACGAGGACCCGGCTTACCACCCGTACACACTTAGAGGGAAGCTGTATACAAGGTGCCGAGCTGCTACCATACCACCCGCAGAGAAAACAGAGAGGGAGAGAACAGCCTGAAAGGACATTAGAAAAAGTGAGGGGTCTCAGAGCGACAGCCTGGCTGCAACGGGTTAAGTGTTTCCGGAGTTAACTGCACTGTGATCTGTATTGAGAACTGTACCGTGACTTGTGTGGCTTTGAACAACTTGAAAGTAAACCCAGTGAACCCTGCTTTAGTTTCCGTGTCTGATTCCAGGTATACAGAACTGTTATTGTACTTCTTACCCTGTCAGGAGCAGCCCAACCCGCGGCGGGCTCATCCATTCAGCTGCAGCCCATCCATCGCTCCATCCTCCTGGCAGAGCTGTGCTGCAGCGGTTGTCCCATTACTGACCACAAACCCATGGGTGGCGTCACGACGAACTTATCCTTGTAAGTACCCCTTTACTTATGAGAACCCGGGACATGGTCCGGATCAGGACCGCCGTAACATCCCCAGCAGTACCCGGTCTGGCACCGAGTACCCCGTCCCAGTGGGCTCCACATATACAGTATTCAAAAAGACATAGTGTGAGGGCATAGTATGTGAAACAGTATACAACAGGCCCATGACTTGTGTCTCCAAGCTCTCTGCCAGCTTGTTTCATTAGCACCTGATATTGCAAACAGCTATGAAGGTCTCCAGATATTGAATTATGTGAGAAGCCCCACATAGAAGAGCAGATCTGATTGCACATATGCTGCCCTTGGAAGTTTAAAAACAATGTAAGTATGGTACGCTGGAAATAGCTTAATACTACCTTTCAGAAGAGTTCATTGAAGCTTGATGTCTCGTGGGAGTGTTTAATGCAAAAATACTGAATGGGAGTATTGTGGAAACCCTTTGACCTTGGTATACTGCCTTGGTGTAATTACTGTGGAAATGCTTTCTCTGTCATTATACTGGTAATGGGGGCTCTTGGTGTCACTACTGTGAGGGGGACTGGAAGTCAGGTAATACAGGATCAGGTTCCAGGAGAGCCCATAGTATTCAGGGAGAATATTGTAGTATAGCCCTTTGGCAGGGCAGCCAAAAATTGGGAGGCTCCACATTGTCCCTGGATAGAGACATGCATGAGGGCCTCAAAACATTTTTCCCATTGAAAAGGAGCGGGTCTCCTGTCGTTGTAATGCCCATTCTAAAAAATTTACCACTGGGGGTATACCTGAAACAACAGCCTAACTATTGTAACGGTCATCATGGTGGCACATGAGGAGAAGGAGGAGCAGTCCAGCGATTAGCCAAAGTCCAGAAGTGTGTACCCATGGGTGAGTGGAGGTACATGGCAAATTCCCATAACAAAATTTAAATTCCGCTGTCATTTGTTGGTGGTGTGGTGAAGTCTGGCCCAATCCAACCCTTGTTCATCTTGATCAGAGTCAGCCTGTCAGCATTTTCAGTTGACAGGCGGGTGCGTTTATCAGCAATGATTCCACCTGCGGATTCCACCTGCCAGGACTTCCAAGGCGTAGAGAGCCAATTCATGCCACGTGTTCAGCTTGGAGACCCAATAATTGTAAGGCACAGAGGAATCTCGCAGTACAGTTGTTCGATCTGCAAGGTACTCCTTCAGCATCTGGCCAAACTTAGCATTTCTTGTGGCACTACCCCACACCTCAGGGGCTGTGGTACGTGAAGGGCTGAGAAAACTGTCCCACATCGTAAAGACTGTTCCCCTACCTCTGGCGGATTGGACTTGTGCCCCTCTCGGCCGTACGCTTTGGTTGTCCACCGATTCCTGACCTATGCCGCTAGCGTTTTGTGAAGGGAATGCTTTGCCTACTTCCGTGACTATGGCCTTCTGGAACTGCTGCATTTTGGCTGACCTCTCCGCCTCAGGAATAAGAGACATAAAGTTCTCCTTGTGGGTCTAAGAGTGTTGCCAACCAGTAGTGATTGTCAGCCAAGATGTTCTGAACGCGAGGGTCACGAGCCAGGCAACTTACCATAAAGTCAGCCATGTGTGCCAGACTCTTAACAGCCATCACTTCAGTATCCAGACCAACACGATGACTGAACATGCTGTCCTCCTCCTCCTCCTCATCTCCCCTGTCCTCTGGCCAGCCACGCTGAATCGAGGGTATGACTGGTGTGCATGTCATATCCTCAATTTGGCCAGAGAGTTGCTCCATGTCTTCATCCTCCTCCTCCTCGTCATAGTCCTCTACTGCACGTTGTGATGAGATGAGGCTGGGCTGTGTGTTATCACCCACACCCACTACTGTTTCTTGCTCCAAGTCATCGCGCTCCGCCTGCAATGCATCATCTTTGTTTTTCAGCAGAGACTGTTTTAGAAGGCAGAGTAACGGTATGGTGACGCTAATAATGGCGTCATCACCGCTCACCATCTTGGTGGCGTCCTCAAAGTTTTGGAGGACGGTACATAGGTCGGACATCCATCTCCACTCCTCAGGTGTTATGTGTGGAGTTTGACCCATTTCCCGACGGCTTAGGTGATGCAGGTAGTCAACAACTGCCCTCTTCTGCTCACATATCCTGACCAACATGTGCAGAGTTGAATTCCAACGCGTCGGGACATCACACACCAGTCTGTGGGCCAGAAGACGCAAACGGCGCTGAAAGCCGGCAAGGCTGGCTGAAGCAGCAGGTGACTTGCGAAAATGTGCAGACAGGTGGCGAACTTTTACCAGCAGTTCAGACAGCTCTAGGAATGACTTTAGAAACCGCTGAACCACCAGGTTGAGCACATGGGCCACGCATGGAACATGCGTCAGCTGGCCTCGCCTCAAAGCTGCCACCAGGTTCCTGCCATTGTCACACATGATCTTTCCTGGCTTTAGGTTCAGAGGTGTGAGCCAGTGATCTGCCTGCTGTTTCAGAGCTGTCCACACCTCTTCTGCATTGTGGGGTTTGTCACCTATGCATATTAGCTTCAGCACAGCCTGTTGCCGCTTCGCAGAGGCAGTGCTGCAGTGCTTCTAGCTTGGGACTGGTGTGGAGGGTAAAGTGGATGAGGATGAGCAGGAGGAGGAGGAGGCTGAGGAGCATGACATTCCGGATCTGCAGAGTGTGGGTGGAACCCTGAATGAGGTAGGGCCTGCAATCCTTGGTGTGGGAAGGATGTGTTCCATCCCTCGCTCAGACTGGGTCCCAGCTTCCACAATATTAACCCAGTGTGCCGTTAAGGAGATGTAGCGGCCTTGCCCACAAGCACTTGTCCACGTGTCTGTGGTTAGGTGGACTTTGGCTGAAACAGCATTGTTCAGGGCACGTGTGATGCTTTGTGACACGTGGTTATGCAATGCAGGGACGGCACATCTGGAGAAATAGTGGCGGCTGGAGACCGAGTAACGTGGGACAGCAGCCGCCATCAGGTCGCGGAATGCTTCCGTCTCCACCAGCCGGAAAGATAACATTTCTAGCACAAGCAGTCACGAAATGTGAGCATTTAGGACTGTGGCATGTGGGGCGTTGGCAGCATATTTGCGCCTGCGTTCAAAGGTTTGCTGAATGGATAATTGAACGCTGCGCTGGTACAAGGACGTGCTTGATGGTGGTGTTATTTGTGCGTGGGCAACTTCAGGTGCAGGGCCGGAGGCTTGTTCGCGGCCAGCATGGACAGGGGATTGGCTCGCACGCACAACACGCGAAGACGTAGCAGTGACATCAGCAAGCACCGCTCCTCGACTCTGTTGTATTTCCCACAAAGTCGGGTGCTTGGCTGACATGTGCCTGATCATGCTGGTGGTGGTCAGGCTGCTAGTTTTCGTACCTCTGCTGATGCTGGCATGGCAGGTGTTGCAAATGGCCTTTTTAGAGTCATCTGGAGCCAACTTAAAAAACTGCCAGACTCGGGAAGACCTAACATTTGCACAGGCACCTTGTGTCGTGTTGTTGTTCCGGGGAACGGTTGCCTGCCTTCTGCCTGCGGACACGACCCTGCTTCTTACTGCCTGTTGGGATGCTACACCTCCCTCCCCCTGTGCACTGCTGTCCTCGCTCTGCATATCCTCCTGCCAGGTTGGGTCAGCTACTGGATCATCCACCACGTCATCTTCCTCTTCCGCACCCTGATCCTCCTCCTGACTTCCTGGCAATTGGGTCTCGTCATCGTCCACCCCTTGTTGAGACACGTTGCCAACGTTCCGTTCGTGAGAACGTGGCTGCTCAAATATTTGGGCATCTGTACATACCATCTCCTCATCACCCACTTCAACAGGAGCTGGCGAGAGGCCAGATTGTGCGAATGGATACGTGAACAGCTCTTCCGAGTGTCCAAGTGTGGGATCAGTAATGTCCGTGGACGTGTACTCGGCCTGGTGGTAGGAAGGAAAATCAGGTTGGGAAATGTGCGGTGCAGTATCACGGCTACTGACACTTGACCGTGTGGAAGACAGGGTGTTTGTGGAGGTGCCAATCTGACTTGAAGCATTATCCGCTATCCAAGTAACAACCTGTTGACACTGGTCTTAGTTCAAGAGCGGTGTACTGCTGCGGGCCCCAAGAATTTGGGACAGGACGTAAGAGCGAGTAGATGTGGCACTTTGTTGTTGCGAAATTAGTGCTTGCACACGACCTCGGCCTCTGCCTTCACCACCATCACGTCCACTTCCTTGTTCCTTGCCAACGCCTTTGCGCATTTTGCCTGTATACAGCTTCAACAGTCTGGTGACTGTTCTGGTCAAAGGAAAGCTGGATATTAGAACCTGCCTGTATAGAGCTAGTCAACTACAACAGTCTGGTGACTGTGCTGGTCACAGGAAAGCTGGATATTAGAGCCTGCCTGTATAGAGCTAATCATCTACAACAGTCTGGTGACTGTTCTGGTCACAGGAAAGCTGGATATTAGACCCTGCCTGTATAGAGCTAGTCAAGTACAACAGTCTGGTGATTGTTCTGGTCACAGGAAAGCTGGATATTAGACCCTGCCTGTATAGAGCTAGTCAAGTACAACAGTCTGGTGACCGTTCTGGTCACAGGAAAGCTGGATATTAGACCCTGCCTGTATAGAGCTAGTCAACTACAACAGTCTGGTGACTGTTCTGGTCACAGGAAAGCTGGATATTAGACCCTGCCTGTATAGAGCTAGTCAACTACAACAGTCTGGTGACTGTTCTGGTCATAGGAAAGCTGGATATTAGAGCCTGCCTGTATAGAGCTAGTCAAGTACAACAGTCTGGTGACTGTGCTGGTCACAGGAAAGCTGGATATTAGAGCCTGCTTGTATAGAGCTAGTCAAGTACAACAGTATGGTGACTGTTCTGGTCACAGGAAAGCTGGATATTAGAGCCTGCCTGTATAGAGCTAGTCAAGTACAACAGTCTGGTGACTGTTCTGGTCACAGGAAAGCTGGATATTAGACCCTGCCTGTATAGAGCTAGTCAAGTACAACAGTCTGGTGATTGTTCTGGTCACAGGAAAGCTGGATATTAGACCCTGCCTGTATAGAGCTAGTCAACAACAACAGTCTGGTGACTGTTCTGGTCACAGGAAAGCTGGATATTAGACCCTGCCTGTATAGAGCTAGTCAACTACAACAGTCTGGTGACTGTTCTGGTCACAGGAAAGCTGGATATTAAAGCCTGCCTGTATAGAGCTAGTCAAGAACAACAGTCTGACTGTTCCGGTCACAGGAAAGCTGGATATTAGAGCCTGCTGTATAGAGCTAGTCAAGTACAACAGTCTGGTGACTGTGCTGGTCACAGGAAAGCTGGATATGGATATTACACCCTGCCTGTATACAGCTAGTCAGCTACAACAGTCTCCTGACTGTTCTGGTCACAGGAAAGCTGGATATGGATATTACACCCTGTCTGTATACAGCTAGTCAGCTACAACAGTCTCCTGACTGTTCTGGTCACAGGAAATCTGGATATGGATATTAGACCCTGCCTGTATACAGCTAGTCAGCTACAACAGTCTCCTGACTGTTCTGGTCACAGGAAAGCTGTATATGGATATTACACCCTGCCTGTATACAACTAGTCAGCTCCAACAGTCTCCTGAGGACTTTTCTGGTCACTGGAAAGCTTGGACTCCGATCTGGATCACCCTGCCTATATCCTCCTAGATTAGTCCTGAGAAGGACTGTTCTGGTCAGCAGCAGTTTGCAGCCCTGCTCCGGATCTACCTATGAGGGCCGCAAATCTGTCCCTAAGCAGCAGCAGACACTCTCCCTACACTGACTGTCTGGATGGCTGTGTGCAGAGCACATCGTGGCCGGGTCTTATAAAGGCTCGGTCACGCTGTGCGGGACCTCCAATCACTGCAATGCCACAACTAACAGGGCTGTGGCATTGCAGTGACTGCCAGCCAATCCCTGCATGTGGGCTGGCTCTCTAAAGAGCGCCAACATGCAGGGATGAGGACCCCAAGTACAGCACGAGTATTGCGAGATTACTCGGTACTCGCCGAGTAGCCCGAGTACAGTGATACTCGTGTGAGTACCGAGTAGTCACAAGCATACTCGCTCATCACAAATCGTGAATAGCGGACATTAGGATTCCTTGTTTTCACAGAGCTGAATGGGAGAAATCGTGGAACTCATCATTATAGCGGTGTCACACCGCACCATGCAGCAGATGGCATTATCGCAGATCACCTGATTTGAGAACATGTTCTCAAATCTGCGATGTGCGATCTCACGATATCTCACACTGATATTGCGGGGTCACACGCTACGACGCACTTACGACATTGTTCCGATGTAGCAGCCACGCCTCCAAACACGTGACTTCTATGTGATATCCTACACAATATCGTGACGTGTGACGGTACCATTACAAACCGAACATGACAGCAGCCAATCCATGTATTGCAATCTCACATTGGACCAAATTGCACAGACATGTAACAGAATGCTAATAGTGAGGATAGGGTCACACAACCATACAAAAATGTGGTCAGATTTTTATCCAAAAAAGTGAGACAATTTTTATTTCCCATCCATCTGAATTTCTTTTTTACAGCAGCTTTTAATAATTACAATTCATTTGTAAAAATCAGATGTCATCTATGATTTTTTTTGTTGCACCAATAGGCTTGAATGGGTGAGTACCATCTAATTTACAGAGGAGATGGCTTGCAGGGTCAGTTCCGGTGGCTATGGACTACTAGCATGGCGACTGCTCCAGGCTAAAGTCAATCTTTTTGATTAACTCTATTTGTTGCACTAAGTACATAATGAGAACTGAAAACATGGCATGTAATTTGTAAATTTCTCTAAAAGGAAAGTATGACATGTATTTTAACTGGTAATCTCATTATCATTTTAAACTATCTTTCAGTTTTCCAGAACCCAGTTCTAAATTGGAGCAAATGACAGTAGTGTTGCTAAGAAACATTGCTAGTTACTTAGCATGCACGAGAGTTGAATTGTCGACTAGGGGAGAATCTACTTACATTAAAATATTTAATCTAGGAGGCTATGGAAGATATAACAACCAGTGCATGTGGTATTAAATCAAATAATCAATGATGTCCTGTAGTCATCACATTATGCAGTCAGTGCAGTACAAATGAATCAATCCATAGGAATAAACGAATCAGTGAGATTAACTCTATAAATGCAATATCTAAATGAAATATGTGCCACATATAAAATCCCTTGTGTCCTATATTAATAAAATCTAAAATTTACTGAAGCTTTTGAATAATTCAAAATTTACTACAGATATCATGTGTAAGGGAATCTGTCACCAAGTTTTAACTATGTAACCTAAGAGCATTATAATGTAAGGGCAGATAACTTTTACCAAGGTTCCAGATCTTAATTTGCCTGTTAGGGTTATGACTTTTTCACTATCATCATTAGGAATAGCCAGGTGATCCAAATTTCACAGCTTTCTAAAACGTTAATGACATGACCCTCCAGGGCCAGGGAAGACTTGGGAATCGGGCAGTTACTCGTTTTTTTCACCTTCTCGGTTCTCTTTATGGGGACAGACGGGGTCCGAGGCCCGGTCCCGTGACCCTGGCGGTGTCATTAAAATAAACAGGGGAAGATGACAGGGAAAGTCTGAGGAGATTAGGGGTATTCGTGACACCACCTGCGGTATGCGGCCAGGGTGGCCGCCGCTGCTTCAGAATCCTGTGGGACAATGACCAGCAGCTTGAATGGCCCCGCTCCCTGCAGGTTGAGAGCAGTCCCCAGGGCAGCGGGATGGAGGAGGATCAGTACCCAGATGTCTCATGCGGCCGGTGGTCGCCACTAATAAAAGTCTCACATGACACAGCTGAAGTTCTGTTACTTTTACTCAGTTCTTTCAGCATGGCTGCCCGGTAGTTCCCTTGCCAACCTCCGGTTTAGCGTGGCCTCCAGAACCGGGTCAGTGCAGTCAAGCCACCGTCGGTACCTTTTTTTGTCCTCTCTAGGTGTTCTTGTGTCTGGTGGTTGTTCTCTCAGCGTTATAAGGGGTACTTCTCTTCTGAAGTGAGCGGGCCATCGCTCTGCCCCTCAGGCTCTCAGTGCCCTCCGCAGCACAGAGCTTAAGTACCGACAGCCGTGAGTGCTCATTTGTGTCCCCACTCCCGAGGCACTGCTCTCTAGTTCGGTCGCCTTCACCAAGTTGTGTCGGGTGTTCGGTCACAGCTCCCATTAGAAGCTTGGGGCCTCCGGTTCAACGGCACAGGCATGCAGCTTCCGCACCATGTTCAGGGCCGGGTATCTGTCAACCATCCCCTCCAATTCATCAGATTCGGGCATACGGGGATCGTCGTCTCATCCACACCCCAAGGGCTCTCGTCTTCTCCACCTGTCAGCTTCTCCCTCCCGTGGATGAGCGTGGTCATGCTCCATCCCACGAGAGTCGCCACCGCACTGCCAATACACTCCAGACTTCAACTCCACTCCTCCTACTACTTCTAGTTCTTCTATTCTCTTGTTCCCCTCTTTTTGACCTGGGTCCTCCCTCAAGGTCTACCCACCGTCCCAGGAGCGTACGGTTTTGTGTGTGTGTGTTGGGCTCAACTGCACCATCCCAGCAACTGAAGAGCAGAGGCACTACTCCTCTTAACTGGAGGAGTGCGGTACCTCTGGTGGTGGCCTACCCAGTGGGGCACTACATTAACCTCCTCCAACCTTGTTCCAAAAAACAGCAGCCATGGGTTCTTCTAAGCAGCTGCCTAGTACTCTGAAAATAAAAACGATGGAGGCACACAAAGCCAGAGAAGGTTATAAGAAGATAGCAAAGCGTTTTCAAGTTGCCCTTTCCTCAGTTCGAAATGAAATTGAGAAATGGCAGTTAACGGGAACAGTGGGGGTCAAGATAATGTCTGGTGTCGACATGGAACCGGACCCTCTGGTATACCTTCTTAATGCACATACTGGACGGGTGGGCAAACTGGCCTCTATGCTCCTCTTGCATATTCTTACTGCAGCAAGATGCCTGATCGCCCTCTTTTGGAAGAGACTGGAGCCGCCTTCCCTCAAAGATCTGTTCACCAGGTTGTCAGACATCAGAAGGATGGAGTACTTGACAGCCCTGTTAGCAGCCAGAGTCGACCAATTCAATCAGGTCTGGGCCACATGGGATTACTTCGCTGCCCAGGAGGGTATTTAATGTTGAGGCATTTCCCCTGGTCCTGGGGGGTCCTACTCCCCTATCCTTCCCTCCCCTACTCCTCCCTCCTCTCTAACCTCCTTCTTTCTACCCCCTCCTACCCCCCCCCCCTACCTCCCCGTCTGATTCCTTTCCTATCCTTCTTGGTTCTCCTGGTTATTATTTTGTCTAATTATTCTTATTTGTTACTATCGGTTGCTTGAGGAAGGTGATCACTATCGGTGACCCTACGTACTTGGATGTCCCTACATGGGAAGGGTATCAGATTATACCGTTTCCTTGGAGATGGTGGATTGCTCCCATCGAAGACACAAGAAACACCTGACGATACGGACACAAAACCCCCAGGGGTTTAACCTAAAACTACCACAACCTAGGTCACTTGATTTTCCTCCCTTATGTAATTGTATTACTGCAATTTATTCAATGTTTTATTCTCTTTTCTTGTATTTTAAAAAACCCAATAAAAACTTATAGTTGAAAAAAAAAGATAATGTCTGGAAGACCAAGCAAAATTTCTGTGAGGGCTGCTCATAGGATTGCTAGAAAGGCAAATCAGAACCCCGGCTTGACTGCAAAAGACCTTTAAAAATATTTAGCAGACTCTGCAGTTGTGGAATATTGCTCTATTGGTCAGAGAAACCAGCACAAATATGGTCTTTCTGGAAAAGTCATCAGAAGAAAAAACTCTTCTGCATCCTCACCATTAAATTCAACACCAGAAGCATGCAGAAGAACATCTAAGCAAGCCTGATAGATTTTGGAATCAAGCCTTGTGAACCAATGAGGTTAAAATAGAAATATTTCAGCACAGTGATCAAAAGGTATGTGTGGAGAAAAAGGTCACAGAATTTCAGGAAAATAACATCTTGTCAATTATTACTCATGGGGGTGGATCAAACATATGTTGGTGTTGTGTTGTAGGCAATAGAACAAGGAAACATTCATAGGCAGAGGGAAGAATAGAGTCATTGAAATTTCAACAAGTTCTTGATGCAAAGATAAAATAAATAAAATAGCTGAAATTAAAATTAGAATGGCTTCTACAAATGGATAATGATCCTAAACACACGTCAAAATCCACAATAGACTACCTCAATAGGTGTAAACTGAAGGTTTTACAATGGCTTCCACAGTCCTCTAATCTGAGCGTCACTGAAAACCTGTGGCTAGACCTAAAAATATCAATGCATGAAAGATGACCCAGGAATCTTATAGAACTGGAAGATTATTCCAAGGAAGGATGGATGAAAATCCCTCAAACAAGAATTTTACAAGTTGTGATACTTGTAAAAGGAGATGCCACGAGGTACTAACCATGCAGGGCGCCCAAACTTTTGCATTGGTCCATTTTCCTTTTTGTAATTTTTAGAATGTTCAGGATGAAAATATATTTATTTTGCCTGTGATACAAAGGAAATGTGTCTTCTTTAACTTGATACCTCTTAAGGTACCATCACACGCGGCAATATTGCTATGCAATTTCACTGGCAATTTGCTGGTTGCAGTGAAATCATGGACACATTGTTCCATTTGTACACAGCCACAAAGTAGAACAATGTGTCCATGATTTCACTGCAACCAGCAAATTGCTAGTGAAATTGCCTAGCAATATTGCCGCGTGTGACGGTACCTTTAGAGATCATTTCATGTTCAACTTGCTTAACTGTTCACAATAGCAGTAATTTTGACCAGGGGCCCAACATTTTGCATGCCACTGTAAATGAAAAAAAGTTAATTTAATAAATTCAGTTTTGCACATAAAATTCTTTACAACTATACAATTATGACTTTTAGGATTGCTACCTTTATTAGGTGTTAGGGCCACTTTACACACACCAACTTATCTGTCCAACTTCTGAACAACTTACTGGTTGCAGTGAAATCATGGACACATTGTTCCATTTGTACACAGCCACAAAATGGAACAATGTGTCCATGATTTCACTGCAACCAGTAAGTTGTTCAGAAGTTGGACAGATAAGTTGGTGTGTGTAAAGTGGCCATTAGAGTTTGTCTGCTTCCTCACTGAAGTCACAATTTGCATATGCAATTTCCCAGAGGAGCATTGTGGCTATAAGTCTCCTCACTGCCGGCAGAATACTCTCCACAAGGAGAATAGCTATTCCCCCAGCCCTTGTCCTTAGCCTCTCATACAGCTAGATCAGATTCCATACACTGCACTGATGAGGGGCAATCACCCCAAAACGCAGCGTCCGCATATTGGGGCTCTGATCTGGCACAAATCCTGAGTCATATTAAAAGGCATGTTAAAGAGTCAATTATAACTTTTAGGATTGCTACCTTTATTAGGTGGTACTAGAGTTCGTCTACTTCCTCACTGAAGTGACAATTTACACCTATACAGTATTTCATTGAACAATATTCTAGAGATTTTCCTCCCATACAGCTGTTTTCATATATTTTATATATAAGATGACATAAACTTCCATGTCATTTTTCACAGAGGTAGAAGCATTAATAAAAGCAAAAAGTATCAAACACTTCAGTAACAAGACACAGTGCAAAACAGCTATGATCATTTCACCATGCAATATAAAGCATTGATCTCAAACTCCAGGCCTTGAGGGCTGCCAACAGTGCAGATTTTCAGGATTTCCTTAGCACTGCACAGATTATAATTGAATCACCTGCACTGGTGATTATTTCAAACCCTGGCAATGCTAAGGAAATCCTGAAAACCTGCACTTGATTATAGCTCAGTCCCTCCTGCATCTGCTTGCCGTTCATCCCGACTCTCCTCGCCGTACAACAGCCTCTTCTCCTGAGTGACATCTGAATCATGCGCCTGCTCAGAGGCTCTCTGGATCGCGCTGGCACACTGTGCACTTGTGCAGAGACCTCAGCAGTTTGCGCATGCACCGAACAGTTTTATGCTCTGACTCCTGTATAGCAGAACACAGTGTGCAGGCGTGATCCGGAGAGCCATCTGAGCAGGTGCGCAAATCAGATGTCACTCAAGAGGCTGTCGGACACCGAGGAGAGGCAGGATGGATGCTATATATAAGATTATCTCAGCACAGGAGATGTGGTATGATCAGACCATGTTCCTGTATGGTCAGACACATTAATTACACAGTACATAGCAGGGACACATATATAATATTATCTTAGCACAGGAACATTTTTTGTAAACATCCCATTGTGGAAATTATTATTATTCCAAGATCTATGGATTAAAATGAATTTTAAAATTTACTTTGTTCGTGGGAAAACGCCTTTAAGTATGAGAAAGTGATAATAAACTGAAAATTGAAACCTAGAAAGAATTTCCAAACTTCACACAAAAGTGGTCCTGTGAGATTGAAACGCAAAGTCCCAGTGATGCCAAATGTCAGTGCTAACCACTGTAGTGCTGTGTGTAAGATTACATGGACTTAATTGGAAAAATACTATGTGTAAAAAGGATATGCTTACATAGGAATTGATAAACATTCTGTGTAAATACATTCTCCCACCACATATATTAATCTAAAGATTCATGATTTGCTTAGTATATAGCACTGAGCCTCCACGGCTACCGCTCGATACTACAACACTATTATACTTTCCTTATGCATACACGGAACTTGTCTCTGGAGGTTCTGTCTGACCGGTGCTGACAGGATACAGCTGGTGTTTGGAGATAAATTACACCTATTTGGTATCTATATTCCATATAATTATTTCTTTACTTGTCTATAAAAGAATGCTGAAAAACTATAGCACACTATACTATATATCTAAACAAAAAAGTAACATCTTTTCATTAAATACCATAATCACAGCCGTTTACAAACATAAAATATACACTATTCCTCCAACGATTATACGATGATCACCATTTTATTGAATGTAAACATCTCTAATTCGTTGGTCACTAAAACATAAAAATAAAAAGTACTGTAAGGGAATATACTCACTGTCAATAGTTTAGAACATTGTTCCTCAGCTCCAGTATTCAAGATCCACCAACATATCATGTTTTCAGAATCTCCTTAAAGGGGTTGTTCACTACTTGGACAACCACTCTTCATTCCCCATGCTTGGACCCATTAAAATAAGAAAGATTATACTCACTTCCTTTTTTAGCGGCTCACTCTCCCGGGGTTAGAGTGAGATGACTTTGGTTGGCCGCTCACTTCCTGTAAATTACTTATATGACGGTGGGAAGACAGAAGTTGTAGGTGATTGAGCGCGAGGCTCATAGGATGTCACAACCCTATGTGAGCCCTGGGAATGCGCGTGCCGGCACCAAAGGCAAAGAAGGTTTATATTGCAGAATCATGGCATTTTTGAATTAAAAGGAACCTAAAAAATACTTCCTGAGTTGATTACTTTGAACAGGGCCATAACTATAACTTAAAGTATACTACCCACATTTTATATTCATTCACAAACTCTATATTGCATCCACCTTTTCAGAACACCTTACCCCAAGGCTTCTTATCTCTTAATATACTGTACGGTTGTCCAGAAGTAAAATTATGAGATATGATAGAATAAAGACAAAAGCTGAAAACAAGTAAAAAAATAATGATTGCAAAATAGAGTTTTTCTAAACCTGAAGTCATAGCAAGAAAACGATTAATAGATTTTGGGCTCTAGGAGCCACTCAATACACAGCTTTATAACGCTCTCTAGTGAGAAGGTGAGAGGACAATACAATTACAATACTATGACAAGTAGCTGGCCCTAAGGAGTTATGCAGATGCACCATAATAGGCATGACCTCTCATAAGCTTAGCTTTCCTTGATATCCGACACTACATCAAAACCATACCAACAATGTATTGGTGTCTTTCATGTTTGCTGGTTATTTTTCAGATCTTACAGGTTTGATTTTAGGAGAAGTAACTATAAAGCTGGATAGAATGCAGCTGAGTTTTCAAGTGCTTGGTGCCACATTCACAGAATTCTTCCTGAATAGCATTATTTAATGAATATTTCTTCAAGCCTCACAGACAGTATACAAATATTAGCACATACACATGCATTCTATGTACAGGAGTCTCACAAAACGTTATTTCAATTACATGTTTTGTTATACACGTGTTTATGTATTCAAGTGATTTTTATTAATATTTAAATCTTACAGAGCTTAATAATGTAGTTATTTAGTTTCTAAAATGTCACACATAGAATTGTATTCCAGAAAAAGAAAGTACAGAATAATACATAAGTATGTATACATACATAAACATAAGAAATTGCGGAATTCAAAGATATAACATACTTTTAAGTAGTCAACCTAACTAACGCAAAGCTTACAGAAGCTGTATAGAAACATTTAGATATTTTGTTGCAGAGCTTGGGTACTTTCTTTTTTAAAAAAAAAAGGGAATGGAAAGAATTGCAGAAAAGAAATGTTAGAAAAAGGTAAATAAAATAAAATAAAAAAGAAAACGGAGAAAGGTTACAACACATCAAATGCGTTAGTATACAGAAATACAGGACAGGGAAAAGGCATATATCATGACAGTGCAGTGCAAGGTCCTGGAAACACCAAACAACTCACACACTGGTCCTGCCACTGCTCGGGCCGGGATGAATACATCACCGGGGATCACCTTGGGATCGCGTGGATGGTAAGAAAGAGTGTGTGTCTCTGTCTGTCTGTGTTCCCCGAAAACGGAGCAAAGAAGCAGCACAAACAGATAATGTGTTTGTGATGCTTTTTTGAAAAAAGAGAATCTGTTTTTGGTTCAGAAACTGCACTAAATACAGATCAATAGAAAATGGAGCACAAACCCTATGTCTGAACATAGCCTTGGACACACTCATCCTAGTTTGACGGACGAGACCCGGAATCGGCTGGAGCAGTGACCCTGAACGGCCTCTCTCTCTGGACGGGGAATGCGATGCTGCACAGAAACATAAGCAGCTGTCATTCCCCGTCCAGAGAGAGAGGCCGTTCAGGGTCACTGCTCCAGCCGATTCCGGGTCTCGTCCGTCAAACTAGGATGTAACTAGGAGAGCGTGTCCGAGCCCTAAGGGTACCTTTACACGCCGCTACTGGCGGGTTCATACAACCAGCTACATGCGACAAATGTAGCTTGCATCGGCAATATACCCCGTAGTAGCGGCGTGTGAAGACGGTAGTAGCCACCCGGCAGTAGCGGCACCTGTTTCCGAGCACTGCCCTGAAACAGGTGGCTACACAGCCGATTGTAGCGACCTGTATCGGCGTGTAAAGAAGCAACAAAAGGGATGTGTCGATACCAGGCTATGTACCTGGTATGTAGCTGGGGCGTGACACAGGCTCCGGGTTACCGCGCCCCATCAGCGATCATTGGAGGAAGCTCCTGCATTATGATTGGTAGACGCTGCATAGGGAGGCATATTTAAGGAGCTGACCAGTCACACTACACAATTGCTCGAGCGTCATGTATTAAACAGCCTCCTGCGATTCCTGGCCAATCATGATGCCCTTGCTTTGTCCTATCAGCGTACGGACGTCTCGTAATCCACAATTGTGGCACGCCTATGTGTTGTCCCTGCTGCACCAGGTCCGCCCATATTAGCTTGTTGTAGCGGTGTGTAAATGAGGTAAGGTGAGCTACAGAAGGTAACTTGTGGCACCCGGCGGTGTATCCAGAGATAGATGTAACCTAGCGTAGCGCACCTTGTTGCGGCGTGTAAAGGTGGTGCGATTACCGTTTGCAACCGTTTGTGCGTGCTCGTGCACATGAAGTAGCTGGATGTATCCACCCGCCAGTAGCGGCGTGTAAAGGTACCCTAAGAGTCTAAAACAATGCTGCTACATTTAAATGATGGCATTTTTAAAATGCATTCTATTACAAAGGAGGCCTAAGGCCGATCAGGCAGCTGTAACCGCAGATGCATTTTAGCATTCATTTTTGTGTCCATAATACCAAGATCTCCCCTGTTTCTGCTGGATCAAACTTGGCTCACAAAGAATCCATGTTATGACTGTCTGAATGAATCCACTGAAAGTAAAAAAAATTAAGGAAAATGCATCTTTCTCAAAATACTAAATATACAACCAAAAGAATAATCACAGCGCCATCTATTGGAAGAAGGGTATATTTCACGTAACATATGCATGAAGATACAGCATTTAACAGTTATTTTATTATCTCACTTGGTTTGCATTCTGGTTGCTGTCATGACTAATAAATCACTTTTTGCAGTTATCTACCTCTCCAGGGCTGCAACTTGATCTTTTTTCTACACAACTTTGAGAAGAATAAAAATCACAGCCAACATTTCTATGGACACTCTGGGAATAATAAATCATAAAGAAGATACATAATATATCTGACTGAAGCAAACTTAGCAGCATCTTCTCAAAACATAGTGTGCAAAAAGCTAGATTTCCTTTAAATGAATCCATATTCTCATTCTGTTATTACAGAAAGTTTTCTAAATCTGAAAACACATCTAGTTATATCAGGTCCCATTCAGACATTAGTGAATCACATACATGTTCAGCGTTTTCCATTAAATTGTTGAGGAGAGCCATAGGATCAAATAATTAACCTTAATGGTACCATTACACGCCGCTACAGAAGGTTGGAAACAACCGGGTGTCTCACGTGCACGAGCACGTTCCAACGGTTGCAAACGGTACCGATACCGCCTTTACACGCCGCTACAAAGTGCTCTACAGAAGGTTTAATCTATCCCTGGAGGCACCGCCGGGTGCCACAAGTTACCCTCTGTAGAGCACCGTCCCTCATTTACACGCCGCTACAGAAGGTAATATGGGAGGACCTGGGGCAGCAGGGACAACACATAGGCGTGCCAGAGTTGTGGATTACGAGACGCTCGTACGATGATTGGACAATGCAATAGCATCATGATTGACCAGCCAGCGCAGGAAGGCTGGCTAATACATGACGCTATAGCAAATGTGTAGTGTGACTGGTCAGCTCCTTAAATATGCCGTCCTATGCAGCGACAACCAATCGTAACGCAGGAGCTTCCACCAATGATCGCTGAAGGGGGGCGGTTTCATGGAGGCTGTGTCACGCCCCAGGGAGTTAACTAGGTGACGAAAAAACCTTCCTGTACCTCATTTAGACGCCGCTACCATCGGGTTGAAACCAACCTGTTTTAGAGCACTGCTCTGAAACAGGTGTCGACAGTGACGGGTGGCAACAACCTAGTTTACACGCCGCTACCTCGGGTTGTTTTGACGGTGCAAGATACATTTGTCTCCGACACCCGGTTGTTTCTAACCTTCTGTAGCGGCGTGTAAAGGTACCATAAGACATAAGGGCTTGAGAGAAACAACCCAGAGAGTGTATTATTTTACATTGCATAAGCTTAATTGTAACTTAAACATGGCTGTCATTTCCTGTTTCAGCACACCATGCCATGGTGTGCAAGATGGTGACTGGATCTATGTCTACATCCTGTTTCTAATAAGAAGTTCTGGTGACTGGATCTATGTCTACATCCTGTTTCTAATAAGAAGTTCTGGTGACTGGATCTATGTCTACATCCTGTTTCTAATAAGAAGTTCCTGGAGGAAGCTGAATTCCATAGAAGTACTGACCAATCACAGAAATCAGAGAATGCCACATCACCTGGAGACCCTCGATCAAGACCACACCCCCTGATGACCTCATGAATCCGCCCATAGACTAGCCCATTATCCAACCCATTAACCAATGAATACATCTGAGTAGGGCTGGCCGAGACCCTTACAGAGGTTTTATGAATTCATGCCTGTTCAAATAAACCTCACTTGGAACAGACCAAGGGAGAGTGTACATCTGATTCTGTGTGTCTGGTATCATACTTTTCATGCTGGCACTTGGTCCATATTGATTAGGCCAGGAGCAGGCAACTAAATAATAATTTAAAATATTAATCCATATCAAAATGAACACGTATCCATTATTAGTCCATATAGCTATTAACATCTTCATGCCTACAGAATTGAATTTTCCATGAAATTAAAGGAAGATGTTTGTTTTTGCTCCAACTGACAAATCAAAATTAGGTTGAGGTGACACGAGCATAGAGTCTCATCCAAAAGAATTAGGCCAGTTATACCAATGACACTCTGATTAGAGTTTACTCAGAGTGCTGGCTTACTGTGATCCAATTCAAATCTCATCTAGATGAGATATTCAGAACACACTGGGAGGGGAAGATGGAGAACAAAACATCTTTTCTGTTGTGTGAGTGTGCAGAAATAAGATGTCATCAGTGTGCAGTCCTATGGAGAAGATGGAGAACAAAACATCTTTTCTGTTGTGTGAGTGTGCAGAAATAAGATGTCATCAGTGTGCAGTCCTATGGTTTTCACCCACCCATACTCTCTTCCAACTGGCATGCCAAATCAGCATGAGAAAAAAACATAGATCAGCACTGCCCCATATATACATTAGTGTGAGTGCTATCCAATAAAAAATCAGATAGAAATCACCCAATTAATAGTGTGAGTGAGCCCTTACCCATACAAGCCTATGGATCCCTAATCACTTGTCATCCATTTTTATACTGTAGTGGATAGAAGAAATTTTGGATACTATTTTTTTCATACATTAAAATCACTGATCTCTTGTGTCACAAAGAAAGCTGTTCTTTCTACACCATTAGGTTAAGTTCACAAGAAAGTATAAAATAATTAGCTTTTTTCATCAGCTTTCATTTTTTACTTCGGCAGTTATTAAAATGTTCCACTTTTTCTTTAGTTTGGTAACCACACATGGACACCATTGCTAGATCCTAGTACACACCTGTTCGTCGTTTTTAATTACACCTAGGACATATAAATCCATCCACATCACACCATTTCTTCAGGGCATAGTGTTAGGACTTGGCAGTGGAGACTCCTTGAAGTGGATGCCAAGCTTAATCCTTAGTGGCTACTAATGAGACTAAGTTCTCCGGTTTTCATGTATAGCACAGGGCAGTTTCTGCATTTCACATTTGCATTATACCCATAGATCTTCGTCTTGTTGGTGCCACTCATTCATCCACTTTAATCATTAATATAGTAGTGTCGCGGCGGTTCACTGATTTGTAAGCCACCTAATTTGATGGCCACACCAATTTTCATACACTTCCTCATTACAAAATACAAATAACAATAATTAAAATTAAAGGTGTTTTCCCCTTCTTACCCTACCCTGCCAGGCCCATGTTGTTTGGTCACTGTCACTTCTTAATGTGGTGAATATTAGTAAAAGTAATTTCTACAAAGTTTTAAAAATTATGACAAAAGAAAGCCTGTTCAAATTGGAAAGGAAGACCGTCTGTCATCTCAATTGGCTGCTCCATGTAATCTCTGATCTCAGCAGCCACAGTACAAACATGCACAAAATGCCACCACACAGTGACCAGACAATATTGTATTTTGGTTTCCAAACTTGAACTATGCCACTCATGGGTTACACAAGATTTCTAGGAGCCGGCTAGTATTTAAAGTGGGTAATGTAATTATCTACCTTGTGATAATCAACTCATTTTAAATACAAGTCTTGTACATAACTGGCAGTGTTTAACGTGTGTAATGTAATTATCTACCTTGTGATGGCCAATTCATTGTTCCTAGAGTCTTGTAGATGACTGGTGATGTTGACCATGTGTAATGTAATCATCTCAACTCTTTGTCTTAGGAAGCTCAGAAGACTTAATCCTCTAAAATTCCTTTGTATTAGTATGGGTATTCCTGATACTATGTAAATTACTTCAGCCACCATTGTTTGTGGTCAGGATGTTATATGAAATGTCTATACTAAACCCTCCATGACCCTTCTCTGCAAATATCATTTAAATTAACCTTGTCCAGACAGCTTGAGATCCTGCCAATGAGAAGACAGTTTTATTCCACCAATTGTGAAGTCCCCAATATCCTGCAATGAGGGCTGAGGGTATATAAGGAGGACTGTTCATTTTGAACAGGCAGCTAATCTAGGATCTTCGGGTCCGATTGGCAAGCCATAACCCCAGGCCTAGGCAGTACGGTGCCAACCAAGGGGATCAGAACCTAGATTATAATTCTACAAGGACTTCAGCATTGAATGTTTGGATTCAGCTGGGATAACAGAGATTGCATAAGGACGCAACCCAGGTTGGGACGATCCAGTCACCTGGCTACAGACTTTGCTGTTCTATATTCTAATCCCTGGTGAGCCAGTGGAAGGGTGAGACTCTGTTGCCTGTTACGTGTTGTGTTTTGCTGGTTATGTGTTATATGCTGTTAACTGTTGGGGAACCAATAAAGCCTTAATATTGTGGTTCCCTCACCCTGTGTTGTCTAAGTAGTGTTCTGCCCACGGTTAAGGAGCTTAGGCGTTCAGTTTGGGGATGAGCCCTGATCCAGGTTGCCTTGCGAATACAATCGGATCCGAAATCGGATCCCATGTCCCCCTATAAGAATCGGATGGGATCGGATGTGCCACTATTGGCATCCGATTTTGGCACCATCCGATCCCATCCGATTTAATTACGGGCTACGATTTTGTATCCGTGACTCACATCGGACAGCATCGGATCACTGCTGATCCGAGGGCCCACAACATGGGAGCCTATGTACATCGGATCCGAGTTCACCTCGGATCCGATGTCGGCTCCGTAATCCCTGTCTTTCCCTGCTTCTGCTCCTCCATCTTCTTCCCTCTCCTATTCTATTCTGTGCCCCCACTATTCTATTCTGTCCCCCCGCTCCTCTATCCTGATCTAATCCCTATCCTGTCCCCTGTCCTCTTCCCTGTGTGTAAAAAAAAAAAAAAACTCCTCCGGGAGTATAGATCACCTGTTACAGGCTCCCACGCTGCAGCACCATCAGGGCTGAAGGACCTGTGATGATGTCACAGAGCCGGTCAGCTGACGGGTGGCTTTTGTGGTCCACATTACTACAGTTAAAAAGGTGTTTAGTGCCCTCCGCAAAGCAGTAGTCCAAACATCTTCTACTGCCTGCTGCCAAGCACGCACCAGCCCATTTTCCCCGTTCTTTTTGGGGTCAAAGCCTGGCTTCTGCGGTCCACATTACTACACTTAAAAAGGCGTTTAGTGCCCTTGACAAAGCAGTAGTTCAAACATGTCCCACTGCCTGCTGCCAAGCACGCACCAGCCCATTTTCCCCGTTGTTTTTGAGGTAAGAGCCTGCCTTCTGTGGTCCACATTACTACACTTAAAAAGGCATTTAGATGTTTGATGTTTATTCCCTTTTACTGGTTGTAATATTTTTGAAAATTTTCAATAAAAATTATCAGTTAAAAAAAAAAAAGGCATTTAGTGCCCTCCGCAAACCAGCATTTCAAACATATCCCACTGCCTGCTGCCAAGCACACACCAGCACATTTTCCTCGTTGCTTTTGGGGTCAGAGACTGGCTTTTGTCGTTCACATTACTACACTTAAAAAGGTGTTTAGTGCCCTCTGCAAAGCAGTAGTCCAAACATTTCCCACTGCCTTCTGCCAGGCACGCACCAGCCCATTTTCCCGGTTGTTTTTAGGGTCAGAGCCCTTTTGCCGATATAGTGAGCAAATATGTGCCTATTCGGCAAACCAAATACAAATGTTAAAAGGTTTGATCACCTCTAGTTAAGATCAGTTTGATAAATTAACATTTTTATTGAATTTAAGTTGTGTTGCTGTCATTTGGAGTGATTTGATTACAATCTATGTATAAATCCAGTTCTTCTTGAATTTAATCTGAGTAAGTCTCCCTGCATTTTCTGTGGAGTCATGTGCGCCTATCAGTGATGAGTGATTGCTCCAGCGTAACAGAAAACATGCTCTGACATGACATTAGCAGCAGGCCAGACCTGAACCTCCAATGCGTGTAAGGAGAAATCAGGCCAAGTGTTTAGCTTGGATATAAAATAATTAAAGTGAATTGAATAATCATGAATGACCCAGTTATGGTGACTTAAGGATCCCTTCAGCATGTTGTTCAACTTCTATCTCCTTAGCATTGTTACAGGCGCAGACAGCCCTTGCTCATGTGCTGGTTTATTCAAAATAGCCCAGTTTGTGCATATTTCCCCCCACCTCTGTTGTAGCAGGTGTGCGTGTCTCTCCCCATTAATCCTTGCTGTGTAAGACAGCCGGTACCTCTGCCTCCAGCGTCGTCAGAGGGTAATGTTTTCAGCAATTGATGTACAGCGGCACCTCTTGAAGGATTCCATTGTGCAACCCTTTTGTGACTCCAAAAGGAGAGAAGAAATTTTCTCCTTGTATTGTCAGTCGAGAAAGGTTGCTAACCAGTATAGGTTGCTGGCGAAAATGTCTATCACGTGAGGGTCTTAAAACAGACACTTAAACATGAACTGTGTCATTTGGGCTAGGCTTCAAACATGCAAAGGTTCTGTGTCAACAACAGACGGAATACCCATCCTCTTCTCACACTGCCTCACCACCTCCTCCACCTCTCCAGCCCATCCAAGCTGGCGTTGGGAGTCCCATCTGTAGCAATGGAAGTCCCCACTGGAAGCACAGAAAAACAAGTCCTCTCCCTCCTTATCATCACGCAATGTTGCCTCAGAATATTGGCTGGGCTTGGTAGTATCACCCATTGGGAAATCTTGATCTATAGTCACATGTTGGTCATTCAAAGCTTCCTCTTTGAGATTAGTGATTGTTTCAACAGACAGAGCAGTGGCATGGATACGCTGATAATAGCCTGACTGATCCTCATTCACGAGCTTGGTGCAGTACTCAAAGTTCTCAAGAACTTCACAAATGTCATCAATCCACAACCAATTCACAGTTGTTATGTGTGGTGTGAGTCTCAATGCAATGGGTATGTTGAAGCTGGTATTCATCTACAGCCCTCTGCTGCTCACTAATCCATGAAAACATATATGTTCAGTTCAACTGCGAGTGCAGGTCACAAATGAATTGTTGACTTGTCAAATTAAAGCAGTTTTGCAGCACTGCAAGACCAGCATAAGCAGTACAATGATGGAAATGGGCAATAATACAGCACACCTTCTTATGTATGTACGACAAGTTAGGATGTGAGCCATGCATGGCACATGTGGCAATTTGCGTACCTTTAAAGCCGCCACAATTTTACTCGCATTATTGCACACGACCATGTACATACAGGAGGGCCCTCAAAAATGAATACCGCTGGTAGTGGACAGATACCAAAGCAGCATTGAGGGCCTGTATGCAGGACATGTAGGATCCGGCTTACTGTTTATAGAATGGAGTCTGCAACGCACTCTATGACCGCTGTACGGTACTAGATTGGTGATGGGCCTGACTCACTGAGTAGTGAACAGATTATGTGTACTACTGTGGGAGGATGAGAGGTACGTGGATAATTCTGGCTCACTTGATAGTGAAACAGATCCCGTTCACCGTTGTAACACGGCTTTGGCTTGATATTTCTGTAAATTAATAGGATGGCAGATACCATGGTTCAGTTTTGTGGGCGGTTGTAGTAGTGTGGGCAGTGTAACCTGCTATATCAAACGGGTATGGATTCCTGTAACCTGCTGTGATGGACACGTATGAGATGGTGTGCTCATTCTCTAAAAGGAACACTCGTGCAGTGGCCACACATCATACTTTAGCATAAATCTTCTTTGCAGGCGATTAATGAGCTTTTGAGAGGATGCACTGTCGGGATTGTGTGTTTTTCTTCTAGCGAGATCATGGCCTGAGCTAGGGACAAAAAAACACCTAGGATGGCTAGGTACACTGGGTCAAGCCTCGGTGGCTCTTGGGTGCCTACGCATAGTAGGATGGCATGTCTGCACTGTGGGCTAGTTGACTGAAGGCCCATGGGATAGAAGGTAATATGCATTTTGTAGTGAGCGCCTTATCCTGGGCTCAATTTATGACCCTCAGGTCAATCACAGCCTAGAGTGTTAAGGGTGCTTTCACATTGCGATTTTAGTGCCTTTCCGTGGGATCCGAGTTTGAAGGAGGATCCCACGGACAGGCACGGATCCCTGCAATCGGATGGCAAATAGCCATCCGATCCGATTCTATGCAGGATCCGTGTGGATCCTGCGGTCCCCTGTCTCTCCCTGCTCCTGACTCCTCCATCTTCTTCCCTCCGCTATTCTATTCTGTTCCCCTGCTCCTCTATCCTGATCTAATCCCTATCCTGTCCCGTTCTCTTCCCTGTGTATTAAAAAAAAAAAAAAAAAAAAACTCCTCCCGGAGGATACATCACCTGTCACCAGCTCCCAGGATGCGACACCATCAGGGCTGAAGGGCCTGTGGTGATGTCAGAGAGCCAGTCAGCTGACGTGTCATGTGACAGGCTCTCTGACATCACCACAGGTCCTTCAGCCCCGATGGTGTCGCATCCTGGGAGCCGGTGACAAGGTGATGTATTCTCCAGGAGGAGTTTTTTTTTTTTTAACACACAGGGAAGAGGGGACAGGATAGGGATTAGATCAGGATAGAGGAGCAGGGGGGGAAGGACAGAATAGAATAGCGGAGGGAAGAAGGTGGAGGAGGCAGAAGCAGGGAAAGACAGGGAGAGGCAGGGAACACGGAGCAGACATCAGATGCGAGATGAACTCGGATCCGATATCCATAGGCTCCCATTTTGTAGGCAATCGGATCAGCACTGACACAAAATCGTAGCAGGCTGCGATTTTGTGCCAGTGATTAAATCGGATTGTGCCAAAATCAGATGCCAATAGTGGCACATCCGATCCGATTCCCATAGGGGGACATGGGATCCAATTTCGGATTCAAAATCGTAATGTGAAAGCAGCCTAAGGTACCATTAGAGATATCTGTGCAGACATTGTTCACAGATCTCTGGTTGCAGTGAAATTATGGACAAATTGTTACATTTGTATGCAGCCACAAAAAGGAACAATGTGTCCATGATTTCACTTCAACCAGAGATCTGCAAACAATCTCTGCCCAATTATCAGTGTGTGACATGCCCTTTAGAGCCAGTGAAGCAGTGAGCTATCAGGGGGAGGGCTAAGGCAACAGTGTCCCTCAAAGAAAATGCAGCTTCATGTGGGTTTCCTGCATACTGAGGGAGGAGGCGTGTGCAGGCATTGAAAGGCGCGCTGCAAGTCTTGCCAGAGGACAGGAGGTGCCGAAATAAGGAGGCATGTTCCGAGAATTGCACATCATAGCGCATCATCCAGGGAGGCGGGGACTGGTGGAGTTTGCGTGCAGGCTAAAGCCAGGGTCTTTTTGGCCAGGATCCAGGGACTACTGGCCGATGCTGCCGTGGACGCAGATGTAAGATGTGTGTTCCGGCTGGAGCTGCCACAGAGACATCTGTGAGCTGAAAGGCCTAGTCATCGTTAGAGATGCAACCCTAGGAATGACTGGGGGGCATGGATGCCTGAGGAACTCAATCCAGACCCTCTTTGTTGAGAAGGAATGGAGAGGATGGATTGGCTGCCTGCCTGTGCAGCATACCTGTCCTGCAGATATGCTGGAATCCAGATTGGTCCCAATGATCGACTGAAGCAATCAGTTTGTGTGTTCACAGTCCCCCATGACTATGTCACATAACCCAGGCACACGCCCTCATCTTACCAGAGGTGTGCATCCCGGTATGGAGCCGCCACAGATGTGGGGCCACCGGACCTTGGGTGATGCTGCCTGTGAAACAGTGCGGTGCTGCCAGGAGATGCTTTCTCAATCCACTCTCTCCTTGACTGGACAGGGGGAAAGGATTCATCTGCTTCCCTTCCATCGCCTGTTATGCAGGGGGATGTGGCCCAGCTAGTAAATGCAGGAAAAAATGGGACCAGCTGCAGAAAGAAAAAGCAGAGGCAACACTCCGCAATACCTCCTTGTGATGAATGTGAAGATCGGAGCCCTTGAGGAATCAGTCACCCTTATGGTACCTTTACACGCCGCTACCGAAGGTTAGAAACCACCAGGTGTCGCACGTGCACGTTTCAACGGTACCTGATACCGCAATTACACGCCGCTACAAGGTGCTCTACAGTAGGTATTTTCGATCCCGGAAGTACCAACGGGTGCCGCAGGTTACCTTCTGTGGAGCACCTTCCCTCATTTACACGCCGCTACCACAAGGGAATCTGGGCGGACCTGGGGCAGCATGGACAAAACATAGGCGTGCCAGAGTTGTGGATTACAAGACGCTCGTACAGTCATTAGACAAAGCAATAACATCATGATTGGCCAGCCAGCGCAGGGAGGCTGGCTAACACATGACGCTATAGCAAATGTGTAGTGACTGGTCAGCTCGTTAAATATGCCGCCCTGCACAGGGACAGCCAACGGGTACACAGTACTCCCCACCAATGATAGCTGATGGGGCGTGTATACATGACGCTTTAGCACGACCCAGGTAACTCAAATACCGTACCTGTTCCTCGATTACACGCCGCTACCATAGGGTTTATACCTACTTGTTTTTGAGCACGGCTGAAAGACAGGTGTCGACAGAGACCGGTGGCAACAACCTGAATTACACGCCACTACCTCGCGGTGTTTTGAAGGTACAAGTTACAATTATCTCCGACACCCGGTGGTTTCTAACCTTTGGTAGCGGTATGTAAAGGTACCATAAAAAAGAGAATTTTGTTTACGTACCGTAAATTCTTTTTTCTTGAATCATCAATGGGAGACCCAGACAATGGGGTTTAGGGCACTGCCCTCCGGAGGCCACACTAGGTACTACAAGATTTGTAGACACCGCCCCCTCCGCTTATAAACCCCTACCGCAGGGAATATCCTCAGTTTGGTCCATAAGCTGCGAGGAGACAACAGAAAACCACACCCGAAAACCTCGGGAAGACACCGTGAACAGACGGTTCAACAACCCGGATAAACTGCCCCAACAGGGGACAGATCAACCGTAACATACAACGGAACACTGGGTGGGTGCTGGGTCTCCCATTGATGATTCAAGGAAAAAGAATTTACGGTACGTAAACAAAATTCTCTTTTTTCTGATCATCATAATGGGAGACCCAGACAATGGGGATGTCCTAAAGCAATACCCCAGGGCGGGAAAAAGTTCCTCAAAAGACGGTAGCATACGCGGTCCCCGTCAAAGGTGGGCAACCGCCGCCTGGAGGACCCGCCTGCCCAAACTTGCATCCGCAGAGGCATGGGCATGCACCATATAGTGCTTAGAGAAGGTGTGCAGGCTAGACCAAGTGGCCGCCTGACACACCTGTAGAGCAGAGGCGCGATGTCGCAAGGCCCAGGAGGCACCGACAGCTCTGGTCGAGTGTGCCTTCAAGCCTACCGGAAGAGGCAAACCAGAAGAACGGTAAGCCTCTTGAATGGGTGCCTTGATCCATCTGGCCAAGGTTGATTTTGACGCCGCTGACCCCTTACAGCGACCTGCCGTCAGTACGAACAAGGAGTCCGAACTCCGGAAGGAGGCAGTTCTGGACACATAAATGCGTACAGCCCGTACGAGATCCAGAGTGTGGAGGTCGCGCTCAACCTGATGAACAGGAGCGGGACAAAATGATGGGAGAACAATCTCCTGGTTCAAATGAAAAGTGGAAACCACTTTTGGTAAGAATTCCGCCCGCGGGCGCAACACCACCTTGTCTTGGTGAACCACCAGAAAGGGTGACTTGCACGATAGTGCCGCCAGTTCAGAGACCCGTCTCAGGGATCGTAATAGCCACAAGAAAGACCACTTTCTGTGACAAATAAGAGAGACTTCTCTCAATGGCTCAAAAGGTGGTTTCTGTAAAGCCGCCAAGACCATGTTGAGATCCCAAGGGTCCAGAGGTCGCCTATACGGCGGAACCACTCGAGACACCCCTTGGAGAAATTGACGAACCTTTGGGAGGAGGGCCAAGCGCCTGTCGAACAATACAGACAGCGCTGAAACCTGACCCTTCAGAGAACTGAGGGAAAGGCCCAACTCCAAACCTGACTGCAAATAAGCCAATAGGGTCGGGATCGACAAAGGCCAAGGTACGTGTCCCCCAGAGGCGCACCAGGCGAAAAAGAGAATTTTGTTTACGTACCGTAAATTCTTTTTTCTTTAATCATCAATGGGAGACCCAGACAATGGGGTTTAGGGCACTGCCCTCCGGAGGTCACACTAGGTACTACAAGTTTGTAGACACCGCCTCCTCCGCTTATAAACCCCTACCGCAGGGAACATCCTCAGTTTGGTCCATAAGCTGCGAGGAGGAAATAAACCACACCCGAAACATCGGGAAGAATGCCGTGCACAGACGGTTCAACAACCCGGCAAACACTGTCTCAACAGAGAACAGAACCAATGCAAAACATGCAACGGAACAACTGGGTGGGTGCTGGGTCTCCCATTGATGATTAAAGAAAAAAGAATTTACGGTACGTAAACAAAATTCTCTTTTTTCTGGTCATCATAATGGGAGACCCAGACAATGGGGATGTCCTAAAGCAATACCCCAGGGCGGGAAGAGTTCCTCAACAAGACGGATAACACATGGTTCCCTTTAAAGGTGGGCAACCGCCGCCTGGAGAACCCGCCTGCCCAAACTTGCATCCGCAGAGGCATGGGCATGCACCATATAGTGCTTAGAGAACGTGTGCAAGCTGGACCAGGTGGCCGCCTGACACACCTGTAGAGCAGACGCTCGATGTCGCAAAGCCCAAGAGGCACCTACAGCTCTGGTAGAGTGAGCCTTCAATCCCACCGGGAGAGGCAAACCAGAAGACCGGTAAGCCTCTTGAATGGAAGCCTTAATCCATCTGGCCAAGGTTGACTTCGAAGCCGCGGACCCCTTACAGCGACCTGTCGTGAGAACAAATAAGGAATCCGAACTCCTGAAGGAGGCGGTCCTGGACACATAAATGCGTACGGCTCTCACGAGATCCAGAGTATGGAGGTCGTGCTCCACCTGATGAACGGGAGCGGGGCAAAATGATGGGAGAACAATCTCCTGGTTCAGGTGAAAAGTTGAAACCACCTTCGGCAAGAATTCTGGCCGTGGGCGCAACACCACCTTGTCTTGGTGAACCACCAGAAAGGGTGACTTGCACGATAGTGCAGCCAATTCTGAGACCCTCCTCAGAGACGTAATTGCCACCAGAAAGGCCACCTTCTGGGACAGACGAGATAGAGAAACATCTCTCAGCGGTTCAAACGGCGGTTTCTGTAATGCCGCCAGGACCATGTTAAGGTCCGAAGGGTCCAGAGGTCTCTTGTAGGGCGGAACCATCCGCGACACCCCTGCAGAAATTGACGTACCTTCGGGAGGAGCGCCAATCGCCTGTCAAACAGTACCGAAAGTGCTGATACTTGACATTTCAAAGAGCCAAGGGATAATCCCAACTCCAAACCCGACTGTAAGAAGGCCAACAACGTCGGGATGGACAAGGGCCACGGAGACCGTCCACCAGAGGCACACCAGGTAAAAAAGATCTTCCACGTCCTGTGGTACATCTTCCTGGAAACGGGCTTCCTAGCCCGATTCATAGTGGCCACCACTGTAGGGGAAAAACCCCTAGATGTCAGTAGCCAGGCCTCAAGAGCCATGCAGTCAATCTGAGGGCCTTGGAATTGAGGTGGAAGAATGGGCCCTGTGCGAGTAAATCTGCGCGGTCTGGAAGAGCCCACCTGTGTCCGCCTGATAGTTGCCACAGGTCCGGGTACCAGGACCTCCTGGCCCAATCCGGAGCCACTAGAATGGCTACCCTGCACTCCGACCTGATCTTCCACAGGACCCTGGGAATCAGAGCCAGAGGAGGGAACACATACGGCAGCTGGAAGCTGGACCAACTCAGTATCAGAGCATCCGCTCCCAGAGACTGAGGATCCCACGATCTCGCCATATATTGCGGCACCTGATGATTCAGCCTTGAGGCCATCAGATCCACGTCCGGAGTGCCCCATCTGCTGCAGATGTCCCGGAAGACGTCTAGATGCAGGGACCACTCTCCGGCGTCCATCCCCTGCCGGCTCAGGTAGTCGGCCTCCCAGTTCTCGACCCCTGGGATGTGAACTGCGGAGATCAGGCAGTCGTTTTCCTCCACCCACGACAGGATGCGGTGGACTTCGGCGAGGGCCTGAGCGCTTCTGGTCCCTCCCTGATGATTTATGTAGGCGACGGCCGTCGCATTGTCGGACTGTACCCGAATGGGTCGTCCTGCCAGGAATTTCTGAAACGCCAGGAGCGCCAGATAGACCGCCTTGATCTCCAGGACGTTGATCTGCAACGTCGACTCCGCCAGAGTCCAGAGGCCTTGAGCCCTGTGGTGTAAGAACACCACGCCCCAGCCCTTCAGACTGGCGTCGGTGGTTACCACTAACCAAGAAGGTTTGAGGAAGGATCTTCCCCGTGACAAGTGACGTGGCTGGAGCCACCACTGCAGGGAGTCCCTGGTTGGTTGTGACAGTGCCACCAACCGATTCAGAGAGATCGCTCTCTTGTCCCATCGGCGAAGAATCTCCAGCTGGAGCGGACGGAGACGAAACTGTGCAAAGGGCACCGCCTCTATCGCCGCTACCATGCGTCCCACCAGTCTCATCAATTCCCGAAGGGATGAGTGAGGTGACAGGAGAACGTTCTGTACTCCTGAGTGGATCGCCAGCTGCTTGGCCTGAGGTAGAGACACCAGGGCTGAGTCCGTGTGGAAGTCCATGCCCAGATATGTCAATGACTGGGTCGGAACCAGGGTCGACTTCTGAGTGTTGAGAAGCCACCCAAACTGTTCCAGAGACCTCATGGTCACTTCCAAGCTCACCCGACAAAGGTCTTCCGATGGCGCCCTGACCAATAGGTCGTCCAGATAGGGTATGACGGTGTGACCCTGCACATGCAGGAGAGCCATCATAGATGCCATCACCTTCGTGAACAACCGTGGGGCAGAGGCCAACCCGAAGGGTAGGGCCACAAATTGGAAGTGTTCGTCCCCCACTGCGAGTCGTAACCAGCGCTGATGAGCCGGTGCAATGGGCACGTGAAGGTAAGTGTCCCTGATATCGATGGACGCTAGGAAGTCCCCCTGTGACACAGCCGCGATCACGGAGCGCAGTGATTCCATGCGGAACTTCCGAACCCGCACGTGACGGTTGAATAATTTTAGGTCCAGGACCGGTCGAAAGGAGCCGTCCTTTTTCGGGACAATAAAGAGGTTGGAGTAAAAACCCCTGAACCTCTCTGCCGTGGGCACTGGGACCACTACTCCGTCTCTGCGGAGTCCCTCCAACACCCGGTGAAAAGCCTGAGTCTTTTCTGGGGATGGAACAGACCGATGGAATCGGGATAATGGTTTTGACGTCAGCTCTATCCTGTAACCTCGCGAGACTACGTCTCGAACCCACTGATCTTGAACGTGAAGTAGCCACTTGTCCTGAAAGCGAGACAAGCGGCCCCCACCTGTGGGGAGGCAGGAAGAGAGAGCGAGTCATGTAGAGGCGGGTTTGGGGGTGGCAGCTGTTGCCCCCGCCGGCTTCTTGGGACGACTCTTAGAGCGCCACTGAGAAGCGGGCTTGCCCCCTCGGTCCGTGCGAGCGGACGGTGCTGATGACTGTGAGCTGGACCGAAAGGACCACTGTTTTGGGTTCCTTTTAACGGTATACCGTGGCTTAGGCTTATTCTGCGGTATCTTAGACTCAGCAGAATCCTTAATCAGCTTGTCCAGCTCTGTGCCAAAAAGTCTGTCACCAGAGAACGGAAGATTCTGCAAAATCTTCTTAGACGTGGCATCTGAGTCCCAAAGACGCAGCCACAACAACCTGCGGATCGCTATAGCATTGGCCGAATCCACAGCTGAGCGAGTAGCAGTTTCCAAAGACGCCGTCCTGGCGTAGTCCGCATAGGCCCTCGCTCTCTCAGTGAGTGCGAGGACCTCTGGACTGGACCTTGCCAGGTCAGTGATACCATCCAAGCAGGTAGTAATCGCTTGTAAGGTCCAGACCGTGGCAAAGTTAGGGGCAAATGAAGACCCCACAGCCTCATAGGAAGACTTGGCGAGTTGCTCGACCTGTCTATCAGTCGCATCCTTCAGCGAGGAGCTATCAGAGGCAGAAAACAGGGAGCGTGCCGCAATTCTAGTCATGGAAGCGTCCACCTTTGGAGACTGCGACCATTCCTGAAGCACCTCCTGGGGGAAGGGGAAACGATTGTCCTTGGGTTTGCGGACATAACGTCGCCCAGGATGTAACCTGGGAGCTCTAATCACCCTTCCAAAATTAGTGTGGTCCATGAAAGATCCACTTGGTCTAGCCTCTGGCCGCAGCCATTGATAGACCTCCTTCGGTGCACGACAACCTCTTCAGTGGGAGTCACGAGACGCAAGGTCTCATTGATGGAGGATACCAGATCCTCCACCCCATCTGGAGGCTCAGACACAGACACAGACCCGAAGGTTGAACCCCCATCATCTTCCTCACCATCAGAGGAATGCTCCTCCTCAGAGAGAGCCTGGAGCTCGGGTGAATCCTCACGACGAGCTCGCTTAGGGGGTCTCACAAGAGAAGAGGGAGACACCCGGGGGTAACTGGAAGGAGTAGCTGGGCTTTCCAGTCTCCTATGAAGTGCCTCCAGTGACTGCGACATGGAGGACATCTGGGACAGCAGGGATTCATTAATCCTGTTCTGCGTTTCCCATGGCCCTGGGATCACCTGAACCTCAGGGTACAGCACCGGAGCTGCTGCCTCAGCCGAGCCAGTCCGGGCTTCTGGGCGTCCGCAGTTATTGCAGGACCCCTCCACCAGAGTTCCCTTGCAAGTGGCACAGGTCATGGTGTTATCCGCCGCCTTAGCAGCACGCTTCCTAACTGAGGACATAGCCACAGTAGGGGGTGTATAAGCCAAGTCGAATAGACAAACAAACCGGGAGTCCCGGTGGCTTACCGACCGCAGTAACGCGGTGGGAGGAAGCGGTGTGCGTGTGTGACCTCCGCGAGTTCCGGTCTCCCTCTGAAGTGCAGACACGTGGTGCCGTAGCTCCCAGCCGGGAAGTGAGGGAGAAGATGGCCGCCGCCAGTACAGACGTGGGCGGCGCCGGGAACACGCGGGAATCACACGCACACGCCCCCCCGGTGACGTCACCGTAAGGGCTGCCTCTCCTCCTCCAAGCAGCCTCTGTAATGGAGGTGCTGGAGCCCGCAGCGCGGGAAATGGTGTAAAAACACAGTACACACACACAGACTGCAATCACATCCAAAGAAACGGCAGTCTACGGCCTCAGCCCCTGTGTCACACAGGGCGGTCAGCCAGGGTGACCCCAGCACAGGGTACACCTCCAGATCCGCGGACCCGAGGGTAACGCGCGGTCTGAGTGTCAGGACACAAAGTGACCGACACTACCCCCAGGCACACAGGAGACACAGAGTGCCTCAGTGCCGGTCCGGTCTGTAAGCACCATTTAGGGAGGCCTCGGACGGGGGTTCAGCCCAGTCCGGAGTGTAAGCACCATTTAGGGAGGCCTCGGACGGAGCGGAGCTGTGCAAGGCTCCCATCTCCCACTCTCCAGAGCCCCCCAGAGAGGGATGGAAAGGAGCGCGACAGCGTACCGGGAGAACACAAAGTGTCCAGGCTCTAGGCCCTCCGGTACCTCCACCTGCGTGTGCCACAAAGGGTGAGCGGGGAGGCTGTCGCAGGTCCCGTCAGGACCATATTACCTTGTCTTCAGACGCCATCACGTAAGTTGTGAGAATGCAGTGAAGTGCAAGCAAAGCGTGATCTCCGAGCACACTAAGTTTAAAACTGAGGATGTTCCCTGCGGTAGGGGTTTATAAGCGGAGGAGGCGGTGTCTACAAACTTGTAGTACCTAGTGTGACCTCCGGAGGGCAGTGCCCTAAACCCCATTGTCTGGGTCTCCCATTATGATGACCAGAAAAAAGACTTTCCACGTTCTGTGGTAAATCTTCCGTGACGTGGGCCGTCTAGCTCGATTCATGGTGGAAACCACCGTAGGGGAGAATCCCCTGGATGTTAAGAGCCAGGCCTCAAGAGCCATGCAGTCAATCTGAGGGCCCTGGAATTGGGGCGGAAGAAGGGGCCCTGCGCGAGAAGATCTGCGCGGTCTGGAAGAGCCCACCTGTGTCCGCCGGACAGTTGCCACAGATCCGGATACCAGGACCTCCTCGGCCAATCCGGAGCCACTAGAATGGCTGTGCGACATTCCGTCTTGATTTTCCACAGGACCTTGGGCATCAGCGCCAGGGGTGGGAAAACATATGGTAGGTGAAAACCTGACCAACTCAGGACCAGAGCATCTGCCCCCAGAGACTGAGGGTCCCATGATCTCGCCATGTATTGTGGCACCTGATGATTCAGCCGAGAGGCCATCAGATCCACGTCCGGGGTGCCCCATCTGAGGCAGATGTCCCGGAAGACGTCCGGATGAAGAGACCATTCTCCGGCGTCCATCCCCTGTCGGCTCAGGTAATCTGCCTCCCAATTCTCGACACCTGGGATGTAGACTGCGGAAATCAAGCAGTTGTTGGCTTCCACCCATGATAGAATGCGGTGGACTTCCGCTAGGGCCTGTGCGCTCCTGGTTCCCCCTTGGTGATTTATATAGGCGACAGTCGTCGCATTGTCGGACTGAACCCGAATTGGTTGTCCGGATAGGAACACCCGAAAGGCCAGGAGTGCCAGATAGACCGCCCTGAGCTCCAGCACGTTGATCTGCAACGTCGCTTCTGAACTTGTCCAGAGACCTTGAGCTCTGTGGTGTAAGAACACCGCCCCCCAGCCCTTTAGACTGGCGTCGGTGGTCACCACTAACCATGACGGTTTCAGGAAGGATCGTCCCTTCGACAGGTGACTCGGCTGAAGCCACCACTGCAGAGCATCCCTGGTCGGCTGGGAGAGGACCACCAGCTGATTCAGAGAGGACGTCCTCTTGTCCCACCTCTGGAGGATTTCCAGTTGCAGAGGACGTAGGCGAAACTGTGCGAAAGGCACCGCCTCTATTGCTGCCACCATGCGTCCCACCAGCTTCATCAACACCCGTAGGGATGAATGTGGTGACCTGAGGAGATCGAGTACTCCTGATTGGATGGCCAGCTGTTTGGCTCGTGGTAGGGACACTAGAGCAGAGTTCGTGTGGAAGTCCATGCCCAGATACGTCAGTGACTGGGTTGGAACCAGGGTGGATTTCTGGATATTGAGAAGCCACCCAAACTGCTCCAGAGACTGCATGGTCGCCTCCAGGCTTCGCTGGCACAGGTGTTCCGATGGCGCTCTAACCAACAGGTCGTCTAGATAAGGAATGACGGCGTGTCCCTGCGTATGCAGTAGGGCCATCATCGACGCCATCACCTTCGTGAACACCCGGGGAGCCGAGGCCAACCCGAAGGGCAGCGCCACGAATTGGAAGTGCTCTTCCCCCACTGCAAATCTCAACCATCGTTGATGAGCCGATGCAATGGGCACGTGAAGGTAAGCGTCTCGGATGTCTATGGACGCTAGGAAGTCTCCCTGCGACACAGCCGCGATCACGGATCGCAGGGATTCCATGCGGAACTTCCGAACCAACACGTGGCGGTTGAACAACTTGAGGTCCAAAACCGGGCGGAAGGAGCCGTCCTTCTTTGGGACGATAAAGAGGTTGGAGTAAAAACCCCTGAACCTCTCCCCAGTGGGCACTGGGACCACTACTCCGTCTCTGCGGAGTCCCTCCAACACCAGATAAAAAGCCTGAGCCTTTTCTGGAGACGGAACAGACCGATGGAATCGGTGTGCGGGCTGAGATGACAGCTCTATCCTGTAGCCTCGTGAGACTACGTCTCGAACCCACTGATCTTGAATGTGGAGTCGCCATTTGTCCTGAAATTGTGACAGGCGACCCCCCACCTGTGGGGAGGCAGGACGAGGGAGCGAGTCATGCGGAAGTGGGTTTGGGGGCGGCAGCTGTTGCACCTGCCGACTTCTTCTGGCGACTCTTGGGGCGCCACTGCAGAGAAGTCTTGCCCCCACGGTCCGCGCGAGCGGAAGACGCTGACGGCTGCGAGCTGGAACGAAAGGACCACTGTTTAGGGTTCCTTTTCACGGTATACCGTGGCTTAGGCCTGTTCTGTGGTATCTTGGACTCCGTAGAGTCCTTGATCAACTTGTCCAGCTCGGCACCAAACAGCCTGTCACCAGAGAAGGGGAGATTCTGCAGAATCTTCTTTGACGTGGCATCTGAGTCCCATAGACGCAGCCACAACAATCCTCGGATCGCTATCGCATTGGCCGAAGCCACAGCCGAGCGAGTGGCAGTCTCCAGGGACGCCGTCCTGGCATAATCCGCATAGGCTTTTGCCCTCTCGGTAAGTGCCAGGACTTCTGAGTTGAAACCTGCTAGGTCAGCAATACCATCCAGACAGGATGTGATCGCCTGCAGGGTCCAGACCGCAGCAAAACTAGGGGCAAAGGAGGCCCCCACAGCCTCATAAGACGACTTGGCGAGTTGTTCGACCTGTCTGTCTGTCGCGTCCTTCAGTGAGGAGCTATCAGAGGCAGAGAAAAGGGAGCGTGCCGCAATCCTCGTCATGGAAGCGTCCACCTTCGGGGACTGCGACCACTCCTGAAGCACCTCCTGTGGGAAGGGGAAGCGATTGTCCTTGGATTTGCGGACATAACGCCGTCCAGGGTGCACCCTGGGAGCTCTAACCACCCTTCCAAAGTTAGTGTGGTCCATAAAGGAACCACATGGTCTAACTTCAGGTTGTAACCATTGATAAGTCTCCTTCGGGTGAACGGCTGTCTCCTGAGGGGGTATTACGAGGCGCAAAGTCTCGTTGATGGAGGACACCAGATCCTCCACCCCTTCAGATGGTTCAGACACCGACCCGAGAGTTGAACCCCCATCATCCTCGTCACCTTCAGAGTGACGCTCCTCCTCAGAAAGAATCTGGAGCTCGGGTGAATCATCACGGCGAGCCCGCTTAAGGGGTCTCACGGTGGAAGATGGAGATACCCGGGGGTAGCTTGAAGGAGTAGCTGGAGCATCCAGTCTCCTTGTTAGTGCCTCCAGGGATTGCGACATGGAGGACAATTGGGATAACATAGAAGCATTAATCTCGCTTTGTTTTTCCCATGGCCCTGGGATCACTTGAACCTCAGGGTACAGCACCGGAGCTGCTGACTCAGCAGTGACAGTCCGGGCGTCTGGTCGTCCGCAATTATTGCAGGACCCCTCCACCAGTGTCCCGTTGCATGTAGCACAGACAGGTGTGGTACTGGCCGCCTTAGCAGCGCCTTTCTTCCCTGAGGACATACCCACAGTAGGGGAATAAGTCAAACAGGAGAAAATTCACCGGAACACCGGTGGCTTACCGACCGCTGCACAGCGGTGGTGACGGGAGCGGTGTGTGTGGCCTCCGCGAGGTAAGGAACCTGGTCTCCCCTGGAGTGCAGCAGAGCAGTCTCCAACGATCCCAGCAGGGAAATGAGGGGAAAAGATGGCCGCCACAGTGGAAACTGAGGGCGGAGCCGAAACACGCGGGAAGCACACACACACGCCCATCCAGGTCACATGGGCCGCTCCACATCTCTCCCGGACGCCATTACAGTAAAGTAGGCGCCGGAGCCCGCAGCGCGGGAGGTATAAACATAAATACCCAGGCTTGCAGACAAACGTCTGAAGCCCACGGCCGCAGCCCCTGTGTCTCACAGGGCGGTCAGCCAGGGTGACCCCAGCACAGGGTCACCGCCAGAACCGCGGACCCGAAGGCACGCGCGGTCTGAGTGTCATGAACACGTCAGTTTCAGACACTACCCGCAGGCACACCGGAGACACCGGGGTATCTCAGCACCAGTCCGGTCTGTAAGCACCATTCAGGGAGGCCTCGGACTGGGCTGGCTCTAGTCCGGTCTGTAAGCACCATTTAGGGAGGCCTCGGACAGAGCTGACTCCAGTCCGGTCTGTAAGCACCATTTAGGGAGGCCTCGGACGGAGCGGAGCTGTGCAAGGCTCCTATCTCCCACTTTCCAGAGCCCCCAGGGGGGATGGGAAGGAGCGCGGCAGCGTACCGGGAGACACAGTGTGTCCAGGCTCTCGGCCCTCCGGTACCTCGACCTGCGTGTTCCCCGAAGGTGGACAGGGAGACTGCCGGAGGTCCCCGACTGGGACCTTCTTTTACCTTGTCTTCATACGCCATCACGTAAGCTGTGAGAATGCAATGAAGTGCAAGCAAAGCGTGTGATACCTCCGAGCACACTAAGTTTAAAACTGAGGATATTCCCTGCGGTAGGGGTTTATAAGCGGAGGGGGCGGTGTCTACAAATCTTGTAGTACCTAGTGTGGCCTCCGGAGGGCAGTGCCCTAAACCCCATTGTCTGGGTCTCCCATTATGATGATCAGAAAAGAGGGACTGTCACACGCCCCCACCCACATGTCTGCTGCATTCAGAAAAGGGGTCCCGTGTGTGTACCCCAAGATATAGCGTTGTAAAGTCACAGCAAAAGTCAGGAGGATAGTCCCTGTTGCTGGAGACAGGTCACTTCACAGGGGCTATTACCACCCCCTGCCTCATGTGGGTGGATAAATCCTTGCCTGTCCCACCTCCTGCTCTGACATCAGGACCAGATTCCCACCCTGCTCCTTGTTATGCTGTATAATTACAGCAGGGTGGGAATCTGGTGCTGCACCCATCTGTGCCCCGATACCCCCTCACCCCATTGCTGTGTCTTCCCTGGTACTTTGGCCTTGGCCCGGATCGCAGCAGGGTTCGGCTGTAACAGCTCAGGTCTGAGCAGCAGCTGCTGTTAGTAAAACAGCGTACATTCAGCTGTATTGCAACCATACGCTTTAGCTATGTGAATCTTGCGACGTAGTAGCGAAGTAGCTGAAGTTCACACCATCACTGCAGAAGCGCGGCAGCCGCTTAGGGACCTTTCACACTTGCGTTTTGTTCATGATCTGGAAACTCAGGAAAAAACCTGATTGTTACAGATTTCATTTTTTTGCCCATTCACTTTAATGATTTTAGGAGAAAACATGAAGCAACAAGATTCTACCTGACAAAATTAAAGTGAATGGGCAAAATACAGTAAGAATCGGGTTTTTTCCTGACCTTCCAAATTAGGAAAAAACCGCAAGTGTGAAAGGCCCCTTACCTTTACACGCTGCCACAGGAAGACAGAAACCGCCAGGCATCGGACACAATTGTGCCTGTTGCCATGAAAACACCACGAAGTGGCGGCATGTAATTCGGGTAAATTCATCCTGTGTCCCACAGTTCCTTCAGATGCCCGTTTCTGAGCCGTGCTCAAAAACCGGAAGGAACATTTCATATGGTGGCGGCGTGTAATCAGGGCACAGGCACGGTATTTGCGTGGCCTAGTGAAATCCCCAGGGCGTACCACAGCATCACGGATACACACCCCATCAGCCATCATTGGTGGGGGCTACTGTGTAACCATTGGCTGTCCCTGCACAGGGCGCCATATTTAACAAGCTGACCAGTCACACTACACATTTGCAATAGCGTCATGTATTAGCCAGCCTTCCTACAATGGCTGCCCAATCAGGATGCTATTGCATTGTCCAATCACCGTACGAGCGTGGTCACGTAATACACAACTCTGACACGCCAATGTACTTGCAGTGCGAAAGATGTACGCCCATATTCCCTTTTAGTAGCGGCGTGTAAATCAGGGAAGGTACTCCACAGAAGGTAACCCGCAGCACCCCCCGGGGAACGCAAAGACCTTCAGTGTAGCACATTATGGCGGCGTGTATATGCGGCATCAGCACCCGTTAGCAAGTTAAAATGGCGCACGTGCGTTGCCTACCTGTTGCTACCCTCTGTGGCAGCGTGTAAAAGGTACCATTAGAGATGTTGTAAACTTCAGCTATGCCTCATCTTGGGGCACACAACACACACAGGGAACTCCTTGCCTGAATGCAGCAGATATGAGAATTCAGTCATTAGGTATCATGGGTTATCCATGCACGATCCCTTTGTAAAGGGAGAGCAGTGTCCTGAAAGGTGCGGTCACCTAAAAAATGTAATGAAAGTTAAAAAATAAAGGAAGCAAGTGGCATTATTCTACATCTGAAATCCTGACCGCTGTATGCACACAATGCCTTTGATTAAACTGTAAGCCAAGCTGTATAGTGACTCAGCACAGCACTTTTTTGCAGTGCTGGGGCCCTGTGTTCAAATGCCACCAAGGACAACTTCTGCAAGACATTGTCCTTGGTATTTGCATGGGTTTACTCCCACACTCCATAGTTACACTGAAAAGAGAATTTAGATTGTGACCCCAATGGGGACAGTGATGTTGACATCTGTAAACTGCTATGCAATAGGATAGCATTATATCAATAACACTGCTTTATATGACATCAAATCCCCACCAACTACTTGAGGAAACAGACAAAATGTTCAGAGACCGTCAATTAGCACCAATATCTGGGATACAAAAACACACTAATGTATAAATCTTTATTTTCTAGAGAATCATTCTTCAGTTTCAGATTCATCATCTTGGCTGATCTGGAAGTATCGAAGTTCATAAGTCTCCTTATCAGAAGCAACTACACGCAACCAGTCACGCAAGTTATTTTTCTTCAGGTATTTCTTGGTCAGGTATTTCAGGTACCTAGGATGCAAACAAAAAAAAAAAAAAAATTGTTACACAATTGGCCATTTTGGGATTTAAATCCCATTACGGCCAGAAACCATTTCTACATAGTAAACTATACCAATAGACAGTAGGAACTGAACTGGTAAAATGTACCAAGACACGCCCCCCTTCCCAAGAGAATTACTAATGTAGGGATATAGGCTCAGTGTTAGGCTGGAGCTCCACTGAGAAAGTAAATAGTAAAAGGTGTATTACTTGCACTAGTCTGTAAATTGGTGCAGACTAGCACATTCTGGGTCCCCACCTTTAAGTATGCCTAAAGTCCACATGGAGAATTGCCATGAGCACCAGTTCTTAGGCAGACACTGATCGAACAAAAAAATTACTTAATTTGTATTGCAAAAATGCTGACTGACCTATTTCTGGTGGCTCATCTCAAAAAAAAAAAAAAATGCACCCCGAGATAGAAACTAAGGCATGAGGTACTGCACAAGTACTGCATGACTCACCCAGAACAGCTGCCAGCTCTCTGGACAGGGGCTCATCAGCTGCATAGAAACACATGCAGCTAACACGCTCCCGTCCAGAGAGCCTGTGGCTGTTCTCGGTGAATCATGAGAGACTCAGAGTACCTCACACCTTAGTTTCTCTAAGGGTGCATTTTTGTACATTTTTTTGCCAATGTACAGGACTGGGCAGTCATGCAACATAGGAACATTGCCACCACAGCCTTTGGTGCCAAAGCAGACTTCTGAAACTACAGTGCCTACAAGTAGTCTTCAACCCCCTGCAGATTTAGGTGGTTTGATAAGATGCCAATAAGTTAGAGCCTTCAAACTGCAAACGAGAGTAGGATTTATTAACAGAAGCATAAATCTTACAAACCAAAAAGTTATGTTGCTCAGTTGAATTTTAATAAATTTTAAACATAAAAGTGTGGGACAATTATTATTCAACCCCTAGGTTTAATATTTTGTGGAATAACCCTTGTTTGCAATTACAGCTAATAATCGTCTTTTATAAGACCTGATCAGGTCGGCACATGTCTCTGGAGTTATCTTGGCCCACTCCTCCATGCAGATCTTCTCCAAGTTATCTAGGTTCTTTGGGTATCTCATGTGGACTTTAATCTTGAGCTCCTTCCACAAGTTTTCAATTGGGTTAAGGTCAGGAGACTGACTAGGCCACTCCATCACCTTGATTTTTTCCCTCTTGAACCAGGCCTTGGTTTTCTTGGCTGTGTGCTTTGGTCGTTGTCTTGTTGGAAGGTGAAATTACGACCCATCTTAAGATCCTTGATGGAGGAGCGGAGGTTCTTGGCCAAAATCTCCAGGTAGGCCGTGCTATCCATCTTCCCATGGATGCGGACCAGATGGCCAGGCCCCTTGGCTGAGAAACAGCCCCACAGCATGATGCTGCCACCACCATGCTTGACTGTAGGGATGGTATTCTTGGGGTCGTATGCAGTGCCATCCAGTCTCCAAACGTCACGTGTGTGGTTGGCACCAAAGATCTCGATCTTGGTCTCATCAGACCATAGAACCTTGAACCAGTCTGTCTCAGAGTCCTCCAAGTGATCATGAGCAAACTGTAGACGAGCCTTGACATGACGCTTTGAAAGTAAAGGTACTTTACAGGTTCGTCTGGAACAGAGACCATTGCGGTGGAGTACGTTACTTATGGTATTGACTGAAACCAATTTCCCCACTGCCATGAGATCTTCCCGGAGCTCCTTCCTTGTTGTCCTTGGGTTAGCCTTGACTCTTCGGACAAGCCTGGCCTCGGCACGGGAGGAAACTTTCAAAGGCTGTCCAGGCCGTGGAAGGCTAACAGTAGTTCCATAAGCCTTCCACTTCCGGATGATGCTCCCAACAGTGGAGACAGGTAGGCCCAACTCCTTGGAAAGGGTTTTGTACCCCTTGCCAGCCTTGTAACCCTCCACGATCTTGTCTCTGATGGCCTTGGAATGCGCCTTTGTCTTTCCCATGTTGACCATGTATGAGTGCTGTTCACAAGTTTGTGGAGGGTCTTAAATAGTCAGAAAAGGCTGACAAAAGAGACAATACACACATGTGAAGCTCATCGTTCTTTGTGCCTGAACTACTTCTTAATACTTTAGGGGGACCAAACAGAATGCTGGTGGTTTGAGGGGTTGAATAATAATTGACCCTCTGAATTAACTTAACGCTTTAAAAAAAAAAAATAAACAAACAATCTTTTTGTCTGCAGTGCATTTCCCACTTCCAGGCTGATCTACAGTCCAAATGTCACAATGCCAAGTTAATTCCGCATGTGTCAACCAGCTAAATCTGCAGGGGGTTGAAGACTACTTGTAGGCACTGTACCTACCTGCATTGTATCCACATGGTGACAGTCAGGATGCAAAAAAATGGTCATAACACTCCCCCTGCATACTTCAGAAAGTGTTTTATACTTGTCCCACACTATGTAAATTGTTTCGTCTGATACGATAGGTTTCTCAATAATAGGATCAGTGCTGCTTCACTCCCTTCCACCACTTCTGAATACAAGTAATTGTTCACTACGGCTGTCAAAGAGATGTTATTCGAAGTCTTGACCCTGCGCAGTGTAATCACTGGCTGTTCGATAGGGTACAGTGATGCATGCCTGCGCCGGCCCGAGACTTTCTAGAGATGTCATCCGCTTACTTGTAATCAGAAGAGGTGGTGCTTGAAGTCAGCGGGCCAGCACAGATCACAATGTAGAGCCATGTCAGGCTGACACCTTTAAGGCCCAGTTACACACACGGATAATTGTGCAGAGATTGTTCGCAGATCTCTGGTTGCAGTGAAATCATGGACACATTTTTCCATTTTGTGGCCGTGTACAAATGGAACAATGTGCCCATGATTTCACTGCAACCAGAGATCTGCGAACAATCTCTGCACAATTATCTGTGTCTGTAACTAGGCCTTTAGACACTGCCTTCCCTGCTGCACTGTGTTATGGTGGCCTTCACTTCACCCACACCTTGCACTGGCAACAAACATGGTGGAGGAGTGGTTCTTCTCCTTTCTATCAACTGCACCTTCAACCCTATTCCTCCTCCTCCCTCCCTTATCCTCTCATCTTTTGAAGCGCACTCAGTGCATATCTAGTCTCCTTCCAACCTCCAAGTAGCTGTCATTTATCAACCCCCGGGCCCCACCACCACCTTCATAGACCAATTCTCCGACTTTCACTTTCTCTCTGCTGACAATCCTACCATCATAATGGGTGACTTCAACATCTCCATTGACACTCACCTGTTAGCAGCCTCCAAACTCCTGTCACTTGCTTCATCCTTTGGTCTAACTCAACAAACCTCCACAACTACCCACACAAATGGACATACACTAGACCTCATCTTCACCCACCTCTGCTCCCTAACCTCACAATCTCCCCTCTCCCCCTCTCTGACCACCATCTTACTTTCTCATCCTTGTCCTCCTCACCTGCCACCCATGTCCACCAACACACCCTCGCAGAAACCTCACATGTTGACGCTCTCACGCTCCAACGCCATTTACCGCTATCATCCATATCCTCACTCCACAATCGATAATGCCACAGCTTTCTACAACTACACTCATATCAGCTATTGATGCAGTTGCCCCACTTGTTCATGGCAGAACACAACGAATAAACAGACAACTCTGGCACTCAGTCCACTACAAAGCTGCAGCAGGGGTCTGGGGTTGCCGAGCAGCGCTGGAATATTAAAAAATTTTTTTATTTGTATAGTGTCAACATATTCCACAGCGCATTACAGTACAATTGTTTGTATAAAAAAAAAATATACAATACAGAATGGTGAGTAATACAGAACAGTATTTACATACAATAAACAGAATCAATGTAGGAAATACAATAAAAAGGCAAAAAATAAAGGTGACCCTGCTCAAAGGACCTTACAATCTAAGATGGGATGAGAACACAAAGTACAGGGGGCTTATAACAATGAATATCTTATGTCTAAATTACTATTAGGGAGAATGATAGGCCGCCCTGAAAAGATGTGTTTTTAGGAGCGTCTGAAGCTATGCAAGTTGTGAATGGTCCTAGTTTCTTGGGGTAGAGCATTCCAGACAATTGGTGCAGCTCGAAAGAAGTCTTGCAGTCCGGAATGGGAGGTTCAGATTAATGCCGATGTTAGTCTAAGGTCACTTACAGAGCGAAGGGGACAGTGGGGTGGTAGACAAGAGATGAGGGTAGAGGTAAGGAGGTGCTGTACCATGAATAGTTTTGTGGGTGACAACAAGCAATTTGAATAGGATCCTATAGTGTATGGGCAGCCAGGGCAGTGACTGGCACAGAGCGGAAACATCTCTGAGTAACGGTTAGGCGGCCGTCACACGCATCAATTTAATGCACGATATCGCTTAAGCCATCTGCTTTTTGATCGCTTAAGCATCGCTGCGTGTAATCAAGCGATTTTACAATGCAAAATCGCTTGATCGATAGATCGCAGATTTGTGAGCCGGAGCTCATATCAAGCGATCAACGCTTGATCAATCGGCATCATCGTGGTGTGTGACACCACGATGAACGATCTCCCAGCGGCAGAGCCTATGCTGGGAGATGGTATCTATGGTAAACGTCGGGTTACTACGCGACCCGATGTGTACCATAGTTACCAGCGATCTCGCTGCTCCACATCGCTGGTGAGTCTGCCTATGTGACAGCTCACCAGCGATGTGAACGATATTGTTAGCGATCGTGCGTGCACGTGATCGCTAACAATATCGCTATCTATATTGAAGCGTGTGACGGCCGCCTTAGGGTGCTTTCACATCTGCGTTTTTCGTAATTCGCGGCAGATGCGGTGAAAAAACCGCATCTGCCGCGTTTGCCGCATAACGGTTCCACTTGCGGCACGGTTGCGGTTTTTTCCATAGGAAGTATAGGGGGACTTGCGGCAGATGCGGCAAGTGCGGTATTGCACTTGCGGCAGGTGCGGCAGAGAAAAAAACCGCGGCTTACTGCGGTTTTTTTCGCTGCCGCACCTGCCGCAAGTGCAATACCGCACTTGCCGCATCTGCCGCAAGTCCCCCTATACTTCCTATGGAAAAAACCGCAACCGTGCCGCAAGTGGAACCGTTATGCGGCAAACGCGGCAGATGCGGTTTTTTCACCGCATCTGCCGCGAATTACGAAAAACGCAGATGTGAAAGGGCCCGTAGCTAGATAGGTGATCCTGGCTGCTGCATTGAGGATAGACTGGAGAGGGGAAAGCTTACTGTGGAAGAGGCCAGCTAATAAATGATTACAGTAGTCAAGGCGGGAATGGATCAGGGCCACAGTGAGGGTTTTAGTTGTTTCCATGGTGAGGAAAGGGCGAAATCTGGAGATATTGTTCAGGTGCAAGCAACAGGAGCGGGTGAGAGATTGTATATATGGGGTGATGGAGAGATCAGCGTCAAACATAACACCCAGACAGCAAGCCTGCTGAAAACTCATTCACAAGAAGACTAAACAGCATTTAAACAAGCACTTCTAACATTGAAGTCAGCACTCACCACCACTAAACAGAAATACTTAATTACCCTCATATCCTCTTTGTCTCAACCCCAGGCAGTTATTCAACACGTTTAACTCCCTCCTTCGCCACCCACTGCCTCCCCCACTAACCTGTCTCCCCTCCATCACTGAAGAACTCGCACATCTCTCCAGAGCACACCTCACCACCTGTGCACTGGACCCCATCCCATCTCACTTCCTCCCCACTACACTTCATCCCAGCCCTAACCCACCTCTTCAACCTATCACTAACTTTTGGTACATTTCCTTCTGCTTTCAAACACTCAACAATTACACCTATCTTAAAGAAACCATCCCTCGACAACACCTCTACATCCAGCTACTGGCCCATATCCATGCTCCCATTTGCATGTCCACACTAATCTCATCTCACCTCTCATCTAAAGGCTCAGTTACATAGATTATTGTGCAGAGATTGTTCGCAGATCTCTGGTTGCAATGAAATCATGGACACATTTTTGTGGCCGTGTACAAATGTAACAATGTCCATGATTTCACTGCAACCAGAGATCTGCAAACAATCTCTGCACAATTATCTGTGTAACTAGGCCTTTACTCCCTCTGACAAGCTTCAATCGGGCTTCCGCCCCCACCACTCCACTGAAAAACTGTCCTGACCAAAATTACTAATTACTTACTCACGGCCAAAGCTAACAGACAGTTCTCCATCCTCCTCCTTGACCAGTCCTCTGCATTCGACAGTCAACCACTGCCTCCTATTACAGATCCTCTCTTCCATTGGTATCACTGACCTTGCCCTCTTCCTGGATCTCCCCCTACCTTTCCAACCGCACATTTAGTGTCTCCCACATGACCTCCTCATCCCATCCCCTCTGTTGGGGTCCCTCAAGGCTCTGCCCTGGGGCTCCTCCTTTTTTCAATCTATACCTTTGGTCTGGGACAACTCAAAGTTCCATGGCTTCCAGTACCACCTGTAACGCTGATGACTCAGATCTACCTTTCTGGCCCTGACGCCACCTCTCTGCTGTCCAGAATCCCAGAGTATCAGCCATATACTCTTCTCCTGTCACTTCCTAAAACTCAATGCAGACAAAACTGAACTAATCATCTTTCTCCAGCTCACACACCTTACTTACCTGGTCTATCACAATAAATGAAATCACACTTTGCCCTGTACCTGACGTCTGCTGCCTCGGAGTTATCCTCGACTCTGCACTGTTCTTCAAACCGCATATCCAAGCCCTTGCCATCTCCTACTCAAAGATATTTCCAGAATCCGTCCCTTCCTCAACCCTCAATCTACTAAACTACTAGTGCGTGCTCTCATCTCCCGTCTCAACTACTACAACCTCCTCCTCTGGCCTCCCTGCCAACACTCTTGCACCGCTTCAATCAGTACTTAACTCTGCTGCCTGACTAATCCATCTCTCTCCTCCCCTCTGCAAATCCCTCCACTGGCTCCCAATTCACCAGCATATCCAATTCAAACTAATAACATTGACTTACAAAGCTGTCCACAATCTGTCCCCCCATATCTCTGAACTAACCTCCAGATATCATCCAACTCGTAATTTTATCAAAAAATTGAAAGTCTGGTATTAACCCTATACCTACGTTACCAATTAATACCTCATATCAAAACACCATTTACACTTGTATGTTCCTCATCTAACCGCCTGCAAGACTTCACCTGAGCATCCCACATCCTCTGGAACTCTGCACCCCAAAACGTCCAACTGTCCCATACACTCAGAACGTTCAAGCGGAACCCGAGAACCCATCTCTACAGAACAGCCTACAACCTGCAATGACCATGGTGCCATAGCACCACCAGAGCAGATGAGGATGCCCCAGCACCACCAGAGCAGACCCAACATACTTGTCTCTCCCCACTGCCCTGTAGAATGTAAGCCCGCAAGGGCAGGGTCTTCTCTCCCCTCTGTGTCAGTCACCGTTTGCTCGTTGTATTTTTAACTTGTTTGTATGTAACCCTCTCTCATGTACAGCACGATGGAATCAATGGTGCACTATAAATAAATAATTTACATAAACCGTAGGACAAGTAGAACAAGTTATGCAGGGGTAACATCTGAGGATATAAGGAGGTTACAGGAACTCATTCACATAATGTATCGTAAGGGTTAGCAGAAGAAAAAAAACAAAAAAAAAAAAAAAACTACTGGTAACCGCTTCCCTTAAGGCCTGATAGTACAGTAAATTTTAAAAAAAAGTCAAATGCTTCGAAAAATGTATGGAAGAGTAAAGAACTAAAGTTTTCACAACACTGCTTTTTCCAGGCATGGTACAACCCTACATCATTTAACATAACCATGATAGGAAGGCAAAGAATACCTTGTCTGCCATGGTGGCGTCAAACACCAAGTCACAAAAATTGAATATAGTCCCTCAACTCTAGTGAAGAAAATTCCTACAAAAAAAAAAAAATTCTATTTGGCACTCCACATACAAACTAATTTAGCAGGTTACATTCCCATTGCCAAACAAACCTTTTAGAAAACTGCTTCTCAGACGCCACGTTTATCTTGTTCTTTGAACGTTCAATGTGAACTGTGTTCCCAAGGTTTCCGGTTTTTCCATTGACTTTCACCTTCTCTTTTAGGAACTGCTCCTGTTTTGTAAAAACAAACATGTAGACACTAGGGAAGGAAACCCTAGGTACAAACTAGGGAAGAGAACCCTAGTTACAAGAGGTTAAGAAAACAACTTAGTCAGTATAGATCCATTACCAAGTCAAGACTACAATAACTTGTATATGGTAAGCCTATCCATAAGCTTGGGTGTTTCTCACATTTGTTGCAGCAGACACTGACAATTCTTTATACCCCTAAGGACCTAATATTGCCTAGCACAGTCCAAGAAACTAAATGGAACAGTGGCATGCAGGCAGGACAACACTATCCTGATTGGAGAGTGCTCTACACTTGCATAGATCAGTCATTGCACAGGCCAGGATACATCATGACAGCACCTCCATCCAGGGCACATATGAAGCAGAGGCCATACACCTCACTAAAATTCATATACACTGGAGCTGGCTTGAACAGATTAATCAAAGCATGTGGATCATCCAGAGTGAAGGGCAGAGACTGCACAACCCCTATAGATACACTCCACCCATATGACACTCCACCCATATGACCCACATGTACAACAGAACTTTATTTCTCTCATCTTGCACAGTGCAGCACAGAAACTTAGCACTATCCAGTACTGTCCTATGATGTTTGTTTGGGAATCTCTGTAAAGGTATAATATATAATAATCTACCACACATTAGCAGTTTCTAGGCAGGGGCTCGTCTATAGCCCAAGCAAAGTATGACATCACCCACTTTCCTGCTTCACAGATATGATAGCTTGGTTAGCCTCCAGCCGAGGTCCCTAGCCATCAGCAAGCACTGACAGGCACAGCTCTGACACATGGCTATTGCCACTTTGGAACCCAAGACAGCACAGAGCTCCAGAGGCTATGAGTTATCCTCATGAATCCTGCAGTATGCAAGTTATTTACTGGCCATTGCATCCATTTTTTTTTGTGTGCACATTATAAGTCTTTGGTCTGCATGAACACTTCAATAAAGCAGATTTTTTTTTTTTTTATTAATGGCTTTTTACAGATCAAACCTGTTTATCCACACTACCAAAGTTAGGCAGCTCTGGGGATAAAATTTAATTATAGACATCCATTATCTATTTGATTGACAATGTATCTCTCTCCTCTACTTAAAAGGCAGTCTTTGTATATTTTGACTGTCTTTGCATAACATTTTGACAACACCCATTCAAGTCATTATTTTTATGTACATATTAGGGTGTGCTAGCATAGACAGCTATGTGCAAGTAGCCAGCAACTTTTAGACAAGCTGTTTCCTCTTCCTATGGGTAGTTATGGGACTTATGCTTTTTTATATTTTTTTGGGGGGGATGGGGGGGGGGGTGAATAATTTAGTACATTTGGATTTATATTAATTCATTTGTTTAATTCGATTGAAGGGTCAGCAGTGTACAGTTCCTTTTCTGACAAGCCTTAGGCAAGTTATGAGATGTTACCTACTTTAATTTAATATGTATCATTAGCCAAGTGTTCATATATAGAGTGTATTTTGCCAATGAATGGCAGAGCTTCCCGGGACTCAGATATTTTGAATTTTTTATTTAGCAAGTTAAAATATAGGAGATACATGTTTTGGATACAGTATATATACTTCAGGTGTTGTATCTCTATTTAACTTACTAAATAAATTCAAAATATCTTTGGATGCGAGTCCTGAAAAGCACTGCCGTTTTATTGGTTGGATACACTCTTGATATATTCATCCTGTGTGAGCCTATGTCTGGATCTTCACTTGGATCCACAGGAGGCAAGCTGCAAGCCCTGTCCATTGAAGATCACAGAGGGATTTTTGAGGATACATAATCCAAAGCTTATTAAGGCCGGGTTACAAAACAATGTGCCAGCAACCCGACCAGTGATCAGGATCGCTGGTGAGCTGTCAGACAGGCAGACTCACCAACGAACACCCAGTACTGCGCCGACACCAGACGGTCGTTATGATCGTTCAGGGTCTCGGGCACAGACCGGGGATCGCTGGTCGCTGCCCGTCACACATGCCGATGCATGCGTGACAGCAGCAGACCAGCGACCGAAAAAATAGTCCTGGCCATTCATCACTGCAGCATGTCACACACAGTGACATCGTTGCGAGGTCAATGCAACATCACAAAACCTGTGACGTTACAGCGATACAGTTAGTGATATCACTACATGTAACAGGGCCTTTAGTCTATCAAGTGAGTGCAGAAAATTGTGCACCCAAAGACGAACATTGTGTTTATGCACATAATGTGCTGTGTTTTGTCTTCTCTCCCAGAGTTTTTTCTTATAAGTTTTATTGATGTAATTACTTTTAGTGTAGATTGGGTGGTCTGCACTGCATATGAATTATCCTTCAACTTTTATATCTACATGATATTTCCAGGCAAGCTTTAGGCAAGTCTTAGGTAATGAAAATTAAAAAAAAATTCAGCATTTTTCTAGATAAACTTCAGTGGCACAATAGATATGTGAATTATACCTTTTTGGCAGGTTGTACACTGTCCCTGTACCTACAACCTTTAACATTTCATATACAGCTGTGAATATATCGTACTTTTCTATTCTACCTACTGGAGCTCTGGTGAAATTTATGTATATCTCTAGGTATTGTTAACACTTACAAAGTTGACTGAATCAAAGATGCCATCTTCCACGGGATGGGTGAGGTCCAGGGTGAACCTCCAGGCAGCCTTCTTAGATCTTCTTTCCTTCTGTACCTTTCTAACTTTCTGTTGAAAGAAATGCTATACATTTACTGATTGTGAAAGGAAATACATTCAATTAAAAGGATCAAGAAAAGGTTAATGGGTTGGTCTGGCTTTCATCATAGCTGTCAAGTGTGGGGCAGGACAGGTATAAGCTTCCAACAAAAATAGCATAAGACCCTGACAACCCCAAAGACATTTTGATCAGGAATGTAGCTTGAGTCGCAATGGGGACAGTGATTAGGATGTCTAAAGCGTAGATAATGTTATATATGCACTACATAAGACATTTGGCAGATCACAAAAGAAAACCTCATAGCACCACAACGTGCAACACAAGTGAACACCCCAACTCCAGTCCTCAAGAGCCATCTAGGGGTCATGTTGACAGGATTTCCTTGGTATTGTTCAAAGGGATTCTGTCAGCTACTTTAGACCCCCCTGTAAGGCAGCGGTAAACAGGGAGAACGCTGGTAACTATGATAAACAGTAGGTATCCAGGCTGCACGCGCTGCCTAGATATCCGCTGTTTATCATAGTTACCAGCGTTCTCCCTGCTTACAGTCAGTGCTAAGCAGGGAGGACGCTGATAACAATGGTAAACATCGGGTATCTAGGCAGTGCGCGCTTCTTGGATACCTGCTGTTTACCACAGTAACCAGCCCTGTGAGGTCACTGGTCGCTGGTTTCTCACTTTCACACGCAGAGACCAACGATCAAAAAATGACCCACAGCACTTTGCAGCGATCAGCGACCTCACAGCAGGGGCCTGATCGCTGCTAAGTGTCACACAGAGCGACATCGCTGGAGAGATCGTTGTAACGTCACAGTTACAACGATCTCTCTAATGATATCGTTGTGTGACTGGGGCTTTAGGTGCATTTTGCTGGCTACAGAGCATGCACATTGCGCAAGATGAAGACAGCGTGGTACACCTAAAAAGACTATGCAACGCACAGGAATGGAAATGACTTGAATGGTGCATCATACCTATAAGCAGCACATCCACTATAGCCTTATCAGAGAGCAGAGATTGGAAATTAGGTCATGTCCACCAGGGCATGATAACCATGGAACAAGGGCACCATGGAGCCTGAAAAAAAACCCATCAGACTAGATGGTGACTCATTAACAATGGAAAATTTAAGGTATAAAACACATCTTGGCAACTATTATACTATCTATTTAGCTCAGACAGGGATGATTAGGGATAAAGTAGGAAGCTGCAGGGACAGGTAGTGATAGCTGGAGGGAGAGGGGGGGGGGGGGGTCTGAAATACCTGACAGGCTCCCTTTAAGTAAAAATTCCATCACCAGTGCAATATTAGGGAGATCCTTACAGCATGCACTGATGGCGCCTCTGGAGTAACCCTGACGAGTGAACACCCCCGCTATACAGAGCACACACAGGGGCCTCACTGAGGAGAGGTCACCTCCAGTTATTGTCAGACCGTCTCCAGCGCATGCTGGGAATTGTAGTTCCACGTCAGCCACCCCCACGTGTTCCCCCTCCCTCTCCTGCGAGTACAACCGGCACCCAGCCCCGTGTTCCTACAATCACAGAGCAGGTACGGGGACATGTCAGACGTTCCTGTACACAGGCTGGAGCCTACACGCCACTCACCGGCGCCATCTTCTCAGAACAACGAGGAAAAAGAGGGGGAGTGACTAACTGCTGCTGCATTTATACAGGCGGTGACGTCACTACGCTGCCGGCCGCAGTACGTGATACGTCACATCCGCTCTGCTCCGTGGCCACGTGGTGCTGAGTCACAGGCATAATGATTAATAGCGGGGGAGGCGGGGTTGTCTGCCCAGTGGGGGAAGGGGAGCATGGCAAGATAATAGACTGGAGTGGAATACTCGGAGCTGTCCCCGCAGTATGGCGCCCCCAGTGGTGGAGCCGTCATTTTTGCTGGTTCTCGCTCTGCTACATTGAAAGGCTGAAATATCCGCGTCAGAGCCGGCCCTGCTGTGCCCAATGTGTACGTGGGTGAAGGCATGTGCGGAAAATGTCCACAGAGCGGCAGTAAGCCGTGTCCTGCTGCCGTCTGTGAAGCTTCCCTCCAGTAATGCGGCCCCCATGACTGTGCCAGGACACAGCAACCGCCCAGGGCAGCCTGGAAAGCAGGACCAGAGCGCTATCCATCATTCAGTTTACCTATCCGCACAGACCTTGTGTCCGTGTAGAGCAGACGTGTGTCCTTGTAGAGCAGACGTGTGCCCGTGTAGAGCAGACGTGTGCCCGTGTAGAGCAGACGTGTGCCCGTGTAGAGCAGACGTGTGTCCTTGTAGAGCAGACATGTGTCCGTGTAGAGCAGATGTATCCGTGTAGAGCAGACGTGGGTCCGTGTAGAGCAGACGTGTGCCCGTGTAGAGCAGACGTGTGCCCGTGTAGAGCAGACGTGTGTCCGTGTAGAGCAGACGTGTGCCCGTGTAGAGCAGACGTGTGCCCGTGTAGAGCAGACGTGTGTCCTTGTAGAGCAGACGTGTGCCCGTGTAGAGCAGACGTGTGCCCGTGTAGAGCAGACGTGTGCCCGTGTAGAGCAGACGTGTGTCCTTGTAGAGCAGACATGTGCCCGTGTAGAGCAGACGTGTGCCCGTGTAGAGCAGACGTGTACCCGTGTAGAGCAGACGTGTGTCCGTGTAGAGCAGACGTGTGCCCGTGTAGAGCAGACGTGTGCCCGTGTAGAGCAGACGTGTGCCCGTGTAGAGCAGACGTGTATCCGTGTAGAGCAGATGTGTGTCCTTGTAGAGCAGATGTGTGCCCTTGTAGAGCAGACGTGTGCCCGTGTAGAGCAGACGTGTGCCCGTGTAGAGCAGACGTGTGCCCGTGTAGAGCAGACGTGTGCCCGTGTAGAGCAGACGTGTGCCCGTGTAGAGCAGACGTGTGCCCGTGTAGAGCAGACTTATCCGTGTAGAGCAGATGTGTGTCCTTATAGAGCAGATGTGTGTCCTTGTAGAGCAGACGTGTGCCCGTGTAGAGCAGACATGTGTCCGTGTAGAGCAGACGTGTGCCCGTGTAGAGCAGACGTGTGTCCTTGTAGAGCAGACGTGTGCCCGTGTAGAGCAGACGTGTGCCCGTGTAGAGCAGACGTGTGCCCGTGTAGAGCAGACGTGTGCCCGTGTAGAGCAGACTTATCCGTGTAGAGCAGATGTGTATCCGTGTAGAGCAGATGTGTGTCCTTGTAGAGCAGATGTGTGTCCTTGTAGAGCAGACGTGTGCCCGTGTAGAGCAGACGTGTGCCCGTGTAGAGCAGACGTGTGCCCGTGTAGAGCAGACGTGTGTCCTTGTAGAGCAGACGTGTGCCCGTGTAGAGCAGACGTGTGTCCGTGTAGAGCAGACGTGTGCCCGTGTAGAGCAGACGTGTGTCCTTGTAGAGCAGACGTGTGCCCGTGTAGAGCAGACGTGTGCCCGTGTAGAGCAGACGTGTGCCCGTGTAGAGCAGACGTGTATCCGTGTAGAGCAGATGTGTGTCCTTGTAGAGCAGATGTGTGCCCTTGTAGAGCAGACGTGTGCCCGTGTAGAGCAGACGTGTGCCCGTGTAGAGCAGACGTGTGCCCGTGTAGAGCAGACGTGTGCCCGTGTAGAGCAGACTTATCCGTGTAGAGCAGATGTGTGTCCTTATAGAGCAGATGTGTGTCCTTGTAGAGCAGACGTGTGCCCGTGTAGAGCAGACATGTGTCCGTGTAGAGCAGACGTGTGCCCGTGTAGAGCAGACGTGTGTCCTTGTAGAGCAGACGTGTGCCCGTGTAGAGCAGACGTGTGCCCGTGTAGAGCAGACGTGTGCCCGTGTAGAGCAGACGTGTGCCCGTGTAGAGCAGACTTATCCGTGTAGAGCAGATGTGTATCCGTGTAGAGCAGATGTGTGTCCTTGTAGAGCAGATGTGTGTCCTTGTAGAGCAGACGTGTGCCCGTGTAGAGCAGACGTGTGCCCGTGTAGAGCAGACGTGTGCCCGTGTAGAGCAGACGTGTGTCCTTGTAGAGCAGACGTGTGCCCGTGTAGAGCAGACGTGTGTCCTTGTAGAGCAGACATGTGCCCGTGTAGAGCAGACGTGTGTCCGTGTAGAGCAGACGTGTGTCCGTGTAGAGCAGACGTGTGCCCGTGTAGAGCAGACGTGTGCCCGTGTAGAGCAGACGTGTGCCCGTGTAGGGCAGACGTGTGCCCGTGTAGAGCAGACGTGTGCCCGTGTAGAGCAGACGTGTTCCCGTGTAGAGCAGACTTATCCGTGTAGAGCAGACTTATCCGTGTAGAGCAGATGTGTATCCGTGTAGAGCAGATGTGTGTCCTTGTAGAGCAGATGTGTGTCCTTGTAGAGCAGACGTGTGCCCGTGTAGAGCAGACGTGTGTCCGTGTAGAGCAGACGTGTGCCCGTGTAGAGCAGACGTGTGTCCGTGTAGAGCAGACTTATCCGTGTAGAGCAGACGTGTGCCCGTGTAGAGCAGACGTGTGTCCTTGTAGAGCAGACGTGTGCCCGTGTAGAGCAGACGTGTGCCCGTGTAGAGCAGACGTGTGTCCGTGTAGAGCAGACGTGTGTCCGTGTGCTCCACAGGGCAACATGTCTGTTTTTGGCCAGCAGCATGGACCCACGTGTGACGGGTCTAGGTGCTTGTTCCTGTCTATCTGTGTGGATCAGAATTTCCCAAGTCTCTCCACCTACAGTATATGTGTGCAGATATCTGCAGCTCGTCCATAAACCCATAGTGCTGCAGTAGAGATGCACTGGGGTAAAATCCATGATGATTTGCATGTAGTGCTTGCTGTGGATTATTTATTTTTTTTAGCTGAAAATAAATCTATGGACGACAATGATCGGGTAAATATAGATAAAAAGCATAGGAGGGTTTTAATGCTGCTATCACACATCCATGCCTCTTGCACATGTGCAGTCCATGCCAACATATGCCAGAGGTGCAGATATACAGAGACACGTTATTGAATGCTCTTCTTCACATGTCCGTAAATCAGCACAGACCGTGTCTCCATGTAGAGCAGATGCATGGCGGTGGGCTCCAGACAGACATCTGTTTTTGGCTGGCAGCACAGACCCATTCAGGTTCATGCCAGAAACATCCCGCACACAGATGTTATCTGTGTGACATTCATGTGTACAGACATGAGCTAAAAGGTTTCAGTTTAAAAATAATGAATTTCATACTCGCCTGTCTCCAGTGCTGCCTGTTCCACTCACTTCCTAAAGGGCCCGTTACACGCTACGATATCGTTGGTACGTCACGGGTTTTGGGGCGGAGCAACGACGTAACGTGTGACACATAGAATCAACCAACGATAAGTCGGCTGATCGTTGATCAGCGATTTATGAATCGGACCATCAATCAGTCATTCATCATTTATTCAACCTGCGGCATCGGTGTGTGTGACACCTTGATAACAATGTTGTTAAGGACTTCGCCAATTCAGAACTGGAGAACGTATGCAACCAAACGACCGCAAGTATCGTTCACTTATCGCAGAATCGTTGCTGTATCGTTCTTGATATCAGTACATGTGACACCTCACCAGCGATCATTGAACGTCGTTCCAGTCAAGTCGGATTGTTGGTCGGTTCGCCAACACATTGAAGCGTGTAACCCGGGCTTTAGTCTCATGAAATATTCACTGCACCCAGAGCTGCAGCGGCCCCGGAAGAGAGAGGGACAGGCAGTGCCGGAGACAGGTGAGTATACAATGACATGCTGTCTGTGTGCTGTCTGGATGTAACACTGATAGCACATGCATAACACAACATGCGTGTCACATACACGGACCCCCCGACCCAAATAGCCTGTCACACATGCATGCTTTGCACAGATGTGTAAAACAGGTCTTAACTGGTAAAACAATGGGCTTTTGTTGTAGTAAGCCCTCTTAGGCCAGCTTCAGACTGCGTTTTAGATCCGATCCGTAGCTGTCCGCTTGAAGCAGACAGCCGCGGACCGGATCAGCACACAGGACTGGGGGGCTATTATGCCCTCCGATCCTGTGTGCAGCCGCTGACAGGTCAGGACCGCGGCGCCCGCGGTCCTCACCTATCAGCAGCAGGAACTGCGTGCGGCTGCACACAGGATCGGAGGGCATAATAGCCCCCCAGTCCTGTGTGCTGATCCGGTCCGCGGCTGTCTGCTTCAAGCAGGCAGCTACGGATCGGATCTAAAACGCAGTCTGAAGCCAGCCTTAGGCTGCTTTCACATAATGATTTTCGGTCATCCGATTGTATCCGTTTCAAAACGGATACAATCGGATCCGAAATCGGACCCCATGTTCCCCTATGGGGATCGGATGTGCCACTATTGGCATCCGATTTTGGCACCAATCCGATCCCATCCGATGTAATCACGGGCACAAAATCGTAGCCTGCTACGATTTTGTGTCCATGACTCACATCGGACAGCCTCGGATCACTGCTGATCCGAGGCTGATCCTAGTGCCCACAACATGGGAGCCTATGCACATCGGATCTGAGTTCACCTCGGATCCGATGTCGGCTCCGTATCCCCTGTCTTTCCCTGCTTCTTCTCCTCCATCTTCTGCCCTCTCCTATTCTATTCTATGCCCCTGCTATTATTTGCAGTGCCCCCTCTTCTCTCTCCTCATCTATCCCTATCCTGTCCCCTGTCCTCTCCCTGTGTGTAAAAAAATAAAAAAACTCCTCTGGGAGGATACATCACCTGTCACCGGCTCCAACGCTGCACACGATCAGGACTGAAGGACCTGTGATGATGTAAGAGCCCGGTTACATGACTCGTCAGCTGACCGGGTCTCTTACATCATCACAGGTCCTTCAGTCCTGATCGTGCTGCAGCGTTGGAGCCGGTGACAGGTGATGTATCCTCCGGAGGAGTTTTTTTATTTTTTACACACAGGGAGAGGACAGGGGACAGGATAGGGATAGATGAGGAGAGAGAAGAGGGGGCACAGCAAAGAATAGCGGGGGCACAGCATTTAGAATAGGAAAGGGCAGAAGATGGAGGAGAAGAAGCAGGGAAAGACAGGGGACCGCAGGATCCACACGGATCCTGCAGATTGGATGGCTATTTGCCATCCGATTGCAGGGATCCGTATGGATCCGTGCCTGTCCGTGGGATCCTCCTTCAAAGTCGGATCCCACGGACAGGCACAAAATCGTAGTGTGAAACCAGCCTAAATTTACAGGGTGTGTTTCCCCAGAAGCATGAGCTGGGCACAATGTACAGGCACTATAATGTACTGGGCACAATAAGGGCTTATTTGCAATATTTTAATAATTCAACATTCACTGCGTTTGACTCCATGGGTGTTTTCCAGAGATAAAATCTGGAAGACGATGGAAAGAAATTGGTTCGCATTAACTACTGTTGATGTCACAGTTGTAGCGAATGTATTCAAGAATACATATATTTATATATTTAGATAAGAGAGTTTTTCACACCATGTATAGTTGTATATATGTGTAATCATTGTGTGGTATATGTTCACTGTATCACAGTTGATCTGTGTCCTAATATATTTAATTCACTTTTGTTTGTAACTCACTATAACAATCATGATTATTTTGTATATATTTGTGTTATTATTCATAACACTAAATAATTTTATTTATTATATGTATTAACTGGTGTGTATGAGTAGTATGCAGGTATGAATGGATGCTGCTGCTAGTGCACTAATTACTTTAGGGTATCCTTTATATGTCCCTTATAACAAAATAAGGATCCTATAAACTTCACTTATTACTTAACCTACTATTGGCCCTCTACAAAATGACTGCTGAAGGTAACTTTATGTATGTTCACATCGCTCTAGCGATGAAAATACTGGACGGGCGTACGGCGCATGCGCAGGAATGACGTCATTGTGACATCCGACGCTTGTTCAATCCCCCTTGTTTTTCCTGTGGATGTGACATAGCGCACTACGGGCGGCACTATTGTGATATGGCGGTGTATTTAAATCAGCCTAAAATCACTTTTAGAACTAGTCCCTGTGATCAAGCTGTGGTGAAACGGACGTAAGGGGCACGCTACTCGGCAGGACTCTGTGAGGGCAAAAAAGGTCAACACCACGGGTGCATGATATGGGTGAGTGATATATATAGCACACTGGTATACCAGTACCATTATTGTGCATATACATTACCAAGTGGCATGTGATGTCACACCTAATGTGTATTGCCCACAGAGTGACTACTGCCTGTAGCCATCTGTTGGAATCTCCTGTTTGTACTTCATTTCAATACGTTTATGTGTCCACTTTTATATATGTTTAATAAAGGTAATAATTTTATGTAACTCAAACTCCATAGTGGTGTCCACTTGTTTAAATTGTTAGCGGAGTGTTACTAATACTTGTCCAAATTACACGCCAGAATGGTAGACTATCTGTGACCATGAGAATGAGCATTGGTAGATGGTGTGTTATGTTTTTGAAAATGTACTTTGCTTGTGTTTATAAGCAGCTCCACACTCCGTTGTAATGGGGAGGCCATTCCGAGTTAATCATCCGAGACTTGTCCGAGTGACTCGCATTTCACTTGGACAGTCTGTTTCCAGCCTAAAATGTCAAAGGTGTTCTTCCCCTTCTAAGCAGCTCCACACTCCGTCCTGACGGGGAGGCCATTCCAAGTTAATCATCCGATACTCGTCCAAGTGACTCGCATTTCACTCGGACAGTCTGTTTCCAGCCTAAAATGTCAAAGGCGCTCCTTCCCTACCGAGCGCCCAAACAGTGGTTTTCCGCCACATATGAGGTAACGGCCTAATCAGGAAAAAATGGCACAACAAGTTCTATAGTGCAATTTCTCCTGTTAGCTTTGTGAAAATTCACTAAGGCTAAAGTAAAATTTTTATTTTTTTTTCACATTGCTTTAGTTCCTGTGAAGCGCTTGAAGGGTTAATAAATTTCTTGGATGTTCTTTTGAACGGATACTCACAAAACGCAGCAAAAACGATGTGTCTGAATGTAGCCTTAAAGGGAACTTGTCACCTGAATCTAAGCCCCTACACTATTCACTACCTGTCCCTGCACCTTCCTAGCTGCTCCCTATCTATCCCTCTGAGGTAAAGGGGCCCTATAAAACAGCAGAAAGATAACTTATAACTTACAGCAGTCCCTGAGGCAGGGGACCGAAAAGGCAGCGCCAGGCTCCATTCAGCACTCCCCCATGCATAGCGCACACGCCCTGCTGGGCGGCATTATTCTTTCTTCATCGCCGCCTCCTTCATTCGGAATCTCCCGCCCTCTTTACACCTATCATGCCCCGACCACTACGTCACATTCGGCGCGGTGCATTATGGGACCGAACACGTGATCGGCCCCAGTGCATTATGGGCTTGATCACGTGATCGGCCTGGCTCCGCGCATGCGCAATGCGCTTATTGAAGCCGTGCTGATCACGTGATCGGCCCCATAATGCACCGCGCGGATGTGACGTAGCGGCCAGGGCATGATCGGTGTAAAGAGGGTGGGAGATTCCAAATGAAGGAGGTGGCCATAGAAAGAAGAATGCCGCCCAGCGGGGCGTGCGCTGCTGCATGGGGGAGTGCTGAATGGAGCCTCATGTAAAGGTACCTTAAGGGCCGCTTTACACACACCACTTCTGTGACCAACTTCTGAACAGATCTCTGGTTGCAGTAAAATCATGGACACATTGTTCCATTTTGTGGCTGTGTACAAATGGAGCAATGTGTCCATGATTTGACTGCAACCAGTAAGTTGGTCAGAAGTTGGACAGATAATTGTTGGTGTGGCCATAAGAGAAAACGTTGCTTAATTAAGAAAAGGCCTATTCTGCTGTATGAATTATGAACAGCTGAAAAGTAGGTGTATTCTCATACCTTTGGGTTGAGGAGACACCAGATGTGAACTAATTGTATCAATGCTCCAGGAATTCCTCTGCATCTGCCATGACAGGATGCATAGGATGTCTAGGAAAGTATGCCAATTCAACAAGGAACCGCTTAATATCACCTTTTGGATGCTTGGTGTGGGTCTAGCAGGTGCCAGGGAACATAGATCAGTGTTAGCGCACATTAGAGCAGTTGAAAAGGAAGATAGATGCTAATGGCGGGTTTACACGTCGCGATATCGGCGTCCAACTCCGACCAAAAGTCACGTGGTTCGGGAGTTGGACCCGATATCGTTCGCACGTTGTACGGTTTGAACGTACAACGCGATGCTGGAACGATGCCAAAACGATATCGGGGTTGAATGAGCGTGCTATTCAACCGCCCGATATCGCATGGCCGTTGTAGCCGCATCGTACCGTGTAACAGCCCAACTACGATGTGTACGCTCACGTCACCCTTTCACTCCCATGTTAAATGGTCGTTCCTGGGTTGGTGGGCGTACACATCGTCGGGACGTTGTATCCCGATATCGGGCTGTGTAACCCGGCGATGCGATAGCGGGAAAAGCGCGCTCCCGCGTCGTTGGTCCCGATATCGGCCCGATATCGGGACGTGTAAACCCACCATAATATAAGGTAGCAAAGTGGCTGAGGCCACGGAGCTCTCACAGCGTGCGTCCAAGTAGTGCCATAGCCAGGACATGCCCCAGTTAAACATATTTAACCCCTTAGGGTAAGAGCAGGGGGTACTGAACTGATGGGTTGACACAGCAGCTAGGGCGGTAATAAAGACCACAACGGTCTGCAACCTTTGTATTCCTATGAAGAGGTTTAGTTATCTTGAAGATGCCCTGACCTAGCCATCTAATTGGAATGACACTGTGCATATCGCATACATGCAGTCATATGACCTCTTGTTTTTGCCATCAGCATCAGAGACTCCTCAGTGCAAGGGCAACCAAGACAACCCCTCTAATGGTACATTTACACGCCGCTACTGAGAGGTAGAAACCACCGGGTGTCGGAGAGAATTGTACCTTTTACCTTCAAAACACCGCGAGGTTGCGGCGTGTAATTCAGGTAGCACCGTCCTGTCTCTTTGGATACCTGTCTTTCAGTCGTGCTGAAAAACAAGCAGGTATAAACCCTATGGTAGCGGCGTGTAATCAGGGCACATGTACGGTATTTGAGTTACCTGGGGCGTGCTTGAGCGTCATGTATACCACGCCCCATCAGCTATCATTGTTGGGGAGTACTGTGTACCCATTGGCTGTCCTTGCACAGGGCGGCATATTTAACGATCTGACCAGTCACACTACACATTTGCTATAGCGTCATGTATTAGCTAGCCTCCCTGCGCTGGCTGGCCAATCATGATGTTATTGCTTTGTCCACTCACCGTACGAGCGGCGCGTAATACACAACTCTATGACGCCTATGTAGTTACGGTGCACAATATGAACGCTCAGATTCCCTTGTGGTAGCGGCATGTAAATCAGGGAAGGTGCTCCACAAAAGGTAACCTGCGGCACCCGTCAGTACTTCCAGGGATCGAAAAGACCTACTGTGGAGCACCTTGTAGCGGCGTGTAATTGCGGTATCAGGTACCGTTAGGAACTGTTGAAACGTGCGCATGCGATACCCGGTGGTTTCTAACTTATGGTAGCGGCGTGCAAAGGTACCATAAGGGTACCTTTACACGCCACAATTTTTGGCGGCGATAGGAGGCGATCTAACGTGCACGTGCACGTTTTTCATGGTTGCCTCAGATCGCGGATGGCGCTTTTACACACCTCAATTTCGCCCCCAGCCTAAAGCGATGAGTCGCCCCGGAAATTGCCTACCCCACAGCGGAACCAATCCGGTGGAGTTCCCTCGCCGCTTCACACGCCACAATCCCGAAAGGAATGTGGGTGTACATGGTTAGCGCCGGGAGAACGTGGGCGTGATAGACTGGTGTATACAACGCCCCAAACACTCTGATTAGACAACGCAATAGTGTTATGATTGAGCAGCCTGCGCTGGAAGGCTGGCTAATACATGACGCCATTGCCATTGTGTGGTGGAAAATGGACAGCTGTTCAAATATGGCGCCCTGTGAAGGGACAGCCAATGGAAACAGTAGCCACCACCAATCATCGCTGACGGGGTTCGGTCTCCAGCACGCTGTGGTACGCCTACAGGAAATCAATAGGCGACGCAGATTCCATCACTATCGCCCGTTCACACGCCAAAAGCCGGGAATGTCGCCTTCATGATTGCCTCTTATTTTGGAGCAGTGCTGTGAAATCGGAACCAGGCGACAACTTTTTTATTGCTGCCAAATTCCCCAATTACACGTCGCAAGGCGAGGCAATTTGACGGCGATGGTACCGGGGCAACATATCGCCGGTCAGATTCCTCGCCGCGGTTGCGACATGTAAAGGTACCCTAATAAAGACTGATCACTGCTTGATACATCAACCCTGGTCACTAAAAAAATATCCAAGTTATTCAGTTCACTGTCAATGGTTTTGTTCTCATTGCTGTATATTTAAACTAGATCCATTCTTATCTGCAGCTTTTTCCCACTTGTGGCCAATTAGGCAGCATTGAGATGTTAACATACTTTGTATATATCGTAGCATTATAAAACAATATATGTACAGGTTGCAGATTTATTTCAACTGTTAATTCAGCCATATTCTGGAACTACTACCAGAACCAAGTCCTCAGTGAACAATGTGTACTTTGTGTATTATTTTTACTTGTCATGTTTTTGGTCTAAACATATCTGTTATTACTTTCTGAGATAAAGACTAAAATGGTTACAAGAATTACACCCTCTTAACATGTAATGTAAGGAGGACACGGTACTGTATATTTTTATGTATTATCACAACAAACCTAATTAATAATTCTGGGAGTTGATTACATTTTGTCTACAGAAAGTGGATTGAAGGGGTTATCCACAACTGGACAACCCCTTCTTGGTGGTATTAACCTTTAAAGCAAAATAAAATAGAAAAAAAAATACACGCCTACCTCTAAGGGTACCTTTACACGTCGCAATATCGCAATGCAACATCAACAAAAAGTACGGCCGTTGCAGTTGATATCGTTCGTGCGTTGTGTCGTGTAAATGGGCAATGTGACTCGAAAAAACCGTACCTACTATATTGCAAGAAGATTGTGCAAGCCCTTTTACCGTACGATATTGCATATGCGATCTGGCATGATCGTGCTGTGTGACAGCGCAACTACGATTTGGAGCCCAACTTCCCCTATTCACAACAATGTTAAATGCTCGTTCCCTGGTTGCTCATACCCAGCGCAAAAAAGGGGCGTACAACATCGTAGTTGCGTTGCCTGCCTATATCTCCCTGTGTGACATCTCCTATGCGATTTTGGACAAGTGCCAAAAACGTGCGCTCCCGTGAAATTGTATGCAATATCAGAACGATATCGCAACGTGTAAAGGTACCCTTAGGGTCCTGTTTCACATCGCTACATTGCATGCAATTTTACTGGCAATTTGCTGTTTGCAGTGAAATCATGGACACATTGTTCCATTTTGTACACAGCAACAAAATAGAACAATGTGTCCATGATTTCACTGCAACCACCAAATTGCCAATGAAATTGCATGCAATGTTGCAACATGTAATGGTGGGTTTACACACACCAATTTATCTGTTCAATATCTGAACCAATCTCTGGTTGCAGTGAAATCATGGATACATTGCTCCATTTTGTGGCTGTGTACAACATGGAGCAATGTATCCATGATTTCACTGCAACCAGATTGGTTCAGATATTGAACAGATAAATTGGTGTGTGTAAACCCACCATAACAGTCCCCTCAGACCCACAGCTTTTAATAAGTTGATATCTCTCATAGGCGGCCGTCACACGCACAGATATCTTTAGCGATATTGTAAGCGATCACGTGCACGCGCAATCGCTTACAATATCGCTCACATCGCTGGTGAGATGTCACACAGACAGACTCACCAGCGATGCGGAGCCCCGATCTCGCTGGTAACTATGGTACACATCGGGTTACTAGGCGCCGCGCGTCGCTTAGTTACCCGACGTGTACCATAGTTACCATCTCCCAGCATAGGCTCTGCTGCTGGGAGATCGTTCATCGTGGTGTTATACACCACGATGAGACAGATAGTCAAATCGTTCATCGCTAGATCTGAGAACCGGAGCTCAGATCAGCGATGTCACGATCAAGCGATTTACCATCGTAAATCGCTTGATTACATGCAACGATTTCTTGCCCGATATCGCTTAAGCGATCAAAAAGGAGATCGCTTAAACGATATCGGGCAAGAAATCGTTCCGTGTGACGGCCGCCATAGGCATCACATGAACAACCTTCTCTATCCCAACAAAGACGACTCTGGCAGGATACGGATTGGTTGCAGCAGCCGTTTGACCATCAGGAGCAACAGCTGATTGAGACCCGAGTATTTCATTTTCTTTTATTTTGTTCTGCAGGTATTAAACATTATCTAGTAGCTCATGTCACAGTTATTATGAAGTTAATGGTATTCTAGAATTGTCTTCGCTAGTGATGAGCGAGCCCTACCATGCTCAGGTGCTTCGTAAATGAAAAAAGGAACTTGGACCGGGTGTGACTCAAGTACCAAGTATAATGGAAGTCAACTGGAAAGGAGCATTTTTTCCAGATGAAAAATGCAAGCTTTTTTTTTTTTTCCAGATGTGATGTACATAGATGTAAGACCTGTAACCGGTCACTCATTTGACGGAAAATGAAAATTAGTACAAAATTAACATTATAATATTGATAACCATAGTCACAATATTTCAGCTGCTGATAAACTTTCTTTTGTATCATGATCATCTCTTCAGGTGTTTGGCATTGAAAGGACTAACAGACCTGCTAGAGATGGAAGTGTTATGGTGGGTTTACACGTCGCGATATCGTTCCGATATCGTATCCAACGGCGCGGGAGCGCGCATTTTGTGCCCGGTTTTCAAAGAATCGCATCGGAGGTTTACACAGCGCGATGTCTACGATGTCTACGCCCCCCCACCCAGGAACGACCATTTAACATGTGAGTCAATGGAGGACGTTGTACTTCACATCGGAGTTGGGCTGTCACACAGCACGATCCGGCTCCAACCGGCATCCGATATCGGGCCGTTGAACAGCACGCTCATTCGAACCCCGATATCGGTTTGCCATCGTTCCTGCATCGTATTGGACGTTCACACCATACAACGCACGAACGATATCGGGTCCAACGCACGAATCACGTGACTTTTGGTCGGAGTTGGACGCCGATATCGCAACGTGTAAACCACCATTAGTTAACTAGAGAAACCTGTTGGATCTTTATTCTAGATTTCCAAAAGGATCAAAATCTCTGCAAATAAAAAAATGATGCACCACTATTGATTTACTGTCTCATTTTATATATTGTATAACAAAAATTGTTGCTGTGTTCTTGGTATTCATTTCTTAATTATACACATCTGCAGTTTTACATGTCATTGAACATTTGATGTATTTAAGGGCATCGGGAATTATTTACCATCAGACTCTGAAGAACACAGCTAGCATTCAAAATGCCTCATTAGACCCCTATTCTGTCTCCCCAATTCTTCACTATATTTTTCTATGATGCGGTTTTATAAAAACTGAATTAGTCCTTACCGGTAATTCCTTTTTTGGAGCCTTCCACGACAGCATTGGAGGATGTCGTCCATGCCCTATTGAGGGACAGGAACACAGAGAGGTTAAAAGCCCCCTCACCTGCTTCAGTACTCTAGTGTTTACCAAGCTCACAGTTACCCACCAACAAAGGGAGGAATACCACCGATACTCCTCAGGGTGGGACTATTGCCAGTAGGACTTTCCTACCAAAGGACAGATCCCGACTGAAGGACAGATCTAATGTATAGTGGCGATAAAAAGTGTGGAGGGACGACCATCGCAGCCGCTCTGCATATCTGCTCCGATGAAGCTCCACCTGCTCCGCCTAGGACGTAGCAGCAGCCCGAGTTGAATGAGCCTTCAACCCCACCGGAGGAGCAAGGTTCTGAGTGACGTAGGCCTCACAGATCACCTTCTTGATCCAGGAAGCGATGGTAGCCTTAGAAGCCTTCTTCCCTTTATTTTTCCCAAAATGCTTAACAAACAGGTTCTGATCTGACCTCCAGGAAGCGGTCTCTCGGAGGTAGTGGAGGACAGTCCGACGAACGTCCAAGGAGTGAAACATGGCCTCAGCAGCATTAGCAGGATTGACAAAACGAAGGCAGAATCACTTCCTGGGACCGATGAAATACGACACAACTTTCGGAAGAAAAGATGGATCCAATCAAAGCGTAATGCGATCATCGGACACCACGAGGTACGGAGCCCGGACAGAGAGTGCCTGCAGTTCTCCAACTCTGCGAGCAGAAGTGATGGCCACCAAAAACGCCACCTTGTGATAGAGAGACGGAAGGGATGCAGCAGACAAGGGTTCAAAGGGACTGCGAGAAAGCCCCTGGAGAACAAAGTTCAAATTCCAGGGAGGGACAGAAGGCTGAATCCGGTGACGCAGCCTACATGCAGAAGTAAAAAACCACTTGATCCATCGATGGGAAGCAAGATCCTGGTCAAAAACAGCCCCAAGCGCAGACACCTGGACTTTAAGAGTGCTCGGCCGAAACCCCAAATCCAAGCCACGTTTGCAAAAAATCCAAGAGTTGGGCCACATTAGGATGATGTATGTCCGGGATGGAAGCAGCACACCAGGACAGGACCTGTTTCCAGACCTTCCCATAAATAGCGTTCGTCACAGGCTTCCTGCTCTGCTGAAGCGTGCGGATCACTGCGTGGGAGAGCCCTTGGTCCTCAGGATCTTGGCCTCAATAGCCAGGCCATAGATTGAGCCACTGAGGGTCCGGGTGAAACAGAGGACCCTGGGACAGTAAGTGAGTTTGTGGGGCAACATAATCGGTCCCTCCAGGCACAGGTCTCGGATGGCGCCGTACCACGCCCGCTTGAGCCACAGGGGAGCCCACCAGGATAGCCGTCACCCCCTCTGCCCGAATCTTTTGCAACGTCTTGGGAAGTAGCGAGATTGGAGAGAATGCATACACCAACCTGAAGTCCCATGGATGGGCGAAGGATACCAGCGCCAGAGGATGGTCTGACCGCGTCAGGGAAAAAAAGGTAGTCATCTTTGCATTTGAGCCCGAAGCAAACAGGTCGATCGAAGGGACTCCCCACCTGTCCGTAAGAGAGCGAAATACTTCTGGATGGAGGCTCCATTCTCCTGGGTGGACCTCCATGCTTCTCAAGAAATCCCGCCTGTACATTGTCCGTTCCCTTCAGATGTACTGCCAATAAGGAGAGAAGATGGCGTTCTGCCCATGAAAAGATTCGTCTTGTGAGCACCTGCAAGTGTAAGCCTCGAGTACCGCCTTGGTGCCGGCAAGAAGGCAACCGTAGTCACGTTGTCTGACAGGACCTTGACTTGATGACCCCGGAGAACGTGAGCTGCAGCATGAAGCGCCTCCCCACCGCCAGAAGTTCCCGGAAGTTTGAAGACTGGCGACTGATCGAGCGACTGCAAATCCCCTGGAACGGTGTGCGATCCACCATCGTACCCCAACCGGAACCGCTGGCATCTGTGGTAACGGAGGTCACAGGAGCCTGCAGCCAGGCCACCCCCGTCCGAAGGTTCCTGGGATTCATCCACCAGGAAAGCGAGGCCACCACCCGCCCCGTGGTCCGGACCCCCGAGTTTAAGGAATCCTGACGTCTGTCCAGGAACTCAGTATGTGTTCCTGGAGCAGTCGGGAATGAGCCTGAGCCCATGCTACCGACTGAATGCAGGCCGTCATGGACTCCCAACAGAGACATTGCTTCCCGCAAGGAGGGCAACCCCCTTGCCCGGAAGCGGGTCAGTTTCTCGCGGAGCAGAAACCGATGTGCCGCAGGAAGGAACGAGGTCTGTCTGGAGGAGTCCAGCAAGACTCCCAAAAATTGACCTGGGTTGCCGGCATCAGTTCCGATTTCCGAAGATTGGGCACCCACCCCAGGGACTGAAGAATCTCCAATGTTTTGGAGACCTGTGTGCGAAGAACCTCTGCCAAAGTAGCCACCAGCAACATGTCGTTCTGGAGGTCGATGGAGGCCATCTCGTAATCGAGACCGATCAGGGGGATTGCCAAGCAGATTGATTCCATCTTGAATTGCCTGTAAAGGACATAGCGATTGAGAAGTTTTAGATTTAATATGACACGGGGAGCCCCCGAGGGTTTTCGCACCACATACACCTGGAGTAGTGCCCCTGGCCCTCCTCTCCAGGAGGAACTGGGGACACCACTCCCGAATCCAACAGGTCTCGCAGACCCGACAAAATCTGAGATTACTTACTGGTAATCATATTTTACGGAGTCCATGACAGCACCCACCGATAGAGGGGATCCGCCCACAAGGACAGGAAACCTACAGATAAAAAGGAGCGGTCCCCCTCGCCTCCTCAGTTGGGTTACAGAAAAATTGGAGGAACCGCCACACCGTATAAATACACATATATAAAGAACAATAACATTAGAAGACCAATACCGTTAAGACGTGAAAAAAAGGGGCACACAAAACCCTCAGGCAAGAAGTGGTCACCCGTGGCAAGTGAGAACACACTAAACAAAGACATAGGCTAACACGTCAAAAAGAAAGGAAAGGGTGGGAAGTGAGTGAGTGCTGTCATGGACTCCTTAAAATACGATTACCGGTAAGTAACCTCAGATTTTCTTATCGCCATGACAGCACCCACCGAGAGACTTGCAGAGACCATCACCTGGGAGGGACCACAGTATTAAGAACCGCCCTCCCGAAGTCGAGGTCAGACGAAGAGGAAATGTCAAGGCGATAGTGCCGAAAAAAGGTAGCGGGTGAAGCCCAAGTAGCCACCCTACAAATAGAATCAATAGACACAGTAGCTCGTTCAGCCCAGGAGGCAGACATGGCACGGGTGGAATGGGCATGAATATCAGCCGGCGGTTGCTCACCTTTCGCGGAATAGGCCGAGCAGATAGCCTCCCGGATCCATCTGGAGATGGTGCTTTTAGTGGTACGAGTGCCCTTACGAACCCCCTGGAAAGAAACAAACAAGGCCCTAAACTTCCTCCAGGTTGAGTCCTAGCAATATACTCAAGCACAGTCCTCTGAACATCTAAGGTCTGATAGGTCAACTCCTCAGGGCTAGTGGGATTGTCACAGAAGGAGGGCAGTGTGATTTCTTGGCCCCTATGGAACTTCGAGGGAACTTTAGGAAGATAAGAGGGGTCCGTCTTAAGTATCAATCTATCAGGGAACACTAACAGGAACGGGGGGTCAATGGACAAAGCCTGCAGGTCACCCACCCGTCTAACAGATGACAAAGCTACCAGTAAGGCTGTCTTCAAGTGTTTGATGGAGGCCGAGTTCAAAGGGAGGTCCGGTGAAGGGGTCCAAAACTAAATTCAAATCCCATGGGGCAAGCCTAGGGATGTGCACCAGTGCTGCGCGGTCACAAGCCTGAAAAACACGGGCAATCCACCTGTCACCCGCATCATTCTGACTTAAAAGGGCCCAGAGAGCAGAAATTTAAACCCAAGAGTACTGACCGCAAGACCCAACTCCCGACCCTTCTGCAAAAATTCTAAAATAGCATGAATCGGAGCACGGTCAGTGACACCCCCGAGTAAAAATCCAAGAACTTCCGCTAAACCCTACAATATAGGTTAGTGATAACCTCCTTTCTACTGCTGAGGAGGGTAGAAACCAAAGCAGCAGAGAACCCCCGCCACCCCAGAAGCTGCCTCTCAAATTCCAGGCCGTTAGATGAAGGCCCTCCGCCTGTGGGTGAAAAAACGGACCCCGAGAGAGCAGCCCCCGAACCGCCGGGAGAACCCAAGGGTCGGAGACCGACTCGCATGCAGCCAGAAAAACCATGGTCTCCTGGGCCAAAAGGGGGCGATCAAAATGACTCTTGCACCCTCCTCCCTGATTTTGCGCAGAACCAGAGGAAGCAGACAGAAAGGAGGAAAAGCATAAGCCAGAGGAAAATCCCATGGCACCCACAGAGCATCCACCATCTCCGGAAGGTCCGAGGGGTACAGGGAAGCAAAGCGCCGAACCTGCCTGTTCCCCCTGGTCGCAAAGAGATCAATCTCTGGCATGCCCCAGAGACGCACAATCAGGAAGACGTCCCTGTTCAAAACCCACTCCCCCTGCCTGAGTGAGTGGCGGCTGAGAAAGACGGCTCTGACATTGTCGATCCCCCTGATATGTAGGGACCGTCAGGGAGAGAAAATGGACCTCTGCTAGCTGAAATATCGAGGTCGCGGTAGCCAGTAAGGAAGGCGACCGGGTCCCCCCCTGGTGATTCAGGTAAGCCACGACGGTGGTGTTGTCCGACTGAATCCTGACATGGGAGTTGCGTAGGAGGGGCAAAAACTGGAGAAGAGCATACTGGACCGCCCGTAACTCATTCAAATTTGAAGAGCCCAATTTGTCTTCTGCAGACCACCGACCCTGGGCCAGGTGAGGTCCCAGATGAGCCCCCCACCCCGAGCGACTGGCATCGGTTGTCACTACAAAGTCTGGAGAAACGATCCAGGGAACCCCTAGAGTCAGGTGACAAGAATCCATCCACCAGGACAGAGAGGCCAAGGCAGTCAGGGATAGACGGAGATGACCTTCCAACCGTCCATGCAGAGAGTCTCCGGCCCCGAGTACTTCTTGCTGGAGACAGCGAGAGTGGAACTGCGCCCATGGGACAGGCAGAATGCAGGACGACAGAGTCCCCAGCAGAGACATGGCCTGACGCAGAGACAGCGACGGATTGTGCATGGCCCCAGCCACCTTGACCCTTACTGCCGAGACCTTTGCCGCTGATAGAAAACATTTCTGGGCAACCGAGTCCAACAAAAGACCCAAAAAATGCTGGACCTGAACTAAATGGAGCCTCGACTTTGGAACATTGATGAGCCTTCCCAAGGCCTGTAGGGAGGATATGACATGAGTCAGATGGGAAGCACACTGCCCCTCCGTGTCCCCAACAACCAAAAAATCATCCAAATATGGAACTATGAGCACATCTTGTTGTCTTACAAATGCCAAAACCTCAGCCATCACCTTGGTAAAAACCCGAGGAGTACTGGAAAGGCCGAACGGCATGGCCGCAAACTGCAGATGGCGAACCTGACCCTCCAAGACCACTGCTACGCGGAGGAACTTCTGGTGAGATGGATGAATGGGGAGATGGTAATAGGCGTCTTTTAAGTTGAGCACCGCCATAAAACACCTAGGGAACAGAAAGCGAACAGCAGATTGAATGGACTCCATTTTAAAGGACTGGAAGCGGAGGAAGGAGTTTAATTTACGAACATTAATAATAGTATGAAAGAAACCATCCGGTTTGGAAGACCAGAAATAAATGGGAATAAAATCCCCTTCCTTCCTGGTCCACCGGAAACGGTACCAATACCCGTTTACGTAACAAGTCCTTAACCTCCAACTCCAGTGCCTGATGCTGGCAAGAAATGGAAAGAGTACTCAGAAAAAAGGAGTCCCCAGGGACCCGCAAAAAAATAAATTTTAAGGCCAGAAGAAATGAGGCCGAGGATCCATTGGCTATTTGGACCATTGTTGGAAAAAATAAACCAATCGACCACCGACAGGTGGGTCAGAATTAAGTATGCTTGGAGGATGAGGATCCACCGTAATAAGCACCTCTCTGTCTCTTTCTGGCCGGCTGCCACTTGGGGTTGGACTGCTGCCTGGTATACTGGCGTTTTCGGAAGGCTCTCCCCCGCACATAACTTAGTTTTCGCATGGGCATGCCCCTTCCACTCCTTAAGCCACAAAGACCTGCGGACGGAATTAGAAATCCCCGCAGATCTAGCTGCCAGACGGAGAGAATCAGCAGAAGCATCCGCCAGATATGCCGAGCCACTCCAGATCTGAGGAAGAGCAGCCAATAACCTGTCTCTGGGCACCCCGGACCGAATCTGTTGTTCCAACTGATCCAACCAGACCAACTGGGAACGGGCTACACAAGTAGAAGCAATAGCAGGCCGAAGAGCCCCAATACCCATCTCCAGGATTTTTTCAACAGGGTATCAGCTTTTCTATCAGAGGGGTCCCTCAACAAGCCCCTTGTCCTCCAAGGGCAATACATTCCGTTTGGAAGAGGAGGCCACTGCCGCATCCACTTTAGGGACCTTAGACCAGTTCAGTAACTCAGGATCATCAAAAGGGTATTTTTTTTTGGAAGAGGAGGGCAAAAACCCCCTAGATTCTTGTTTCTCCCACTCTGACCTGACTAAAGATTTGACAGCCTCAATGACAGGAAAAACATGTCTCTTCTTCTGAGACAACCCAGCAAACATGACGTCCTGAGCAGACCACGCTTCTTTAGTGTCTACAATCCTATAGAGACTTAACTAGACTATCCATGTCTTGTATAGCAAAACAAGCACCCCCCTCATCCTCCGACGAGGAGCCGGAATGGGACGAATGTACCAGACCCTCCTCCTGGGAATCAACATCGGACTGATAGGGAGACTGGATGAGGGAGCAGGCACACAGGCTTGTTGCAGCTGGGAAAGGGAGGACCGGATCTCGTCCCGTATAAAGGTCTTAAGGTCTGCCGTCCGTATAGGGGCTTCTTCGTCAAGAGTCTGAGTAATACAGGAGCGGCACAACCGCTTGTCATAGTCATTGAACATGGGCTGTTCACATAACACGCAGCACTTATGCTTCCGTTTGTCAGAGCGTTTCTTAGGCTGGTCCAAGAAGAGAATTTGAGAAAAAAGGAAGGAGACAGAGAGGCAATTAGCAGAGTGGATGATCATGCATAACTCACCCCTATTGCCCACACTGGTACCGGTTCAGGAGGTGGAGACCCAGCCTTGGGTTTGGAGCCCTTAGAATTTTCAGTGGAGCGCTCCTTAGAGGCACTAGCAGACCTGGAAGCCTGCTTGCCACCGCTGCTGGACCTAGGCACCGACTGGCAGACTCCCTCCTGGTGCCCCTCCGCATCTCTGGGGGAAGACATGATGGGCACAACCACGAGGCCCAGGCAGCATTCTGAATGGTGCTCCTCCCTGCCCGTAGACGCGTCCTCCTCCGGACCGCCGGAAGTGACGCGCACTTCCGGTTCAAAGGGCGGCGACGCAGGGCGGCAATCTCCTCACTCCACCCCCCTGCGCCGTGGGATAAGCACTGGGGATGGCCTCAGGCAGCGTCCGCATGACCCAGAGCGGCCCCATCCGGACTCTGGGTCGTGCTGATAACAACCAGGTGGCGAGGGAGACTACAGAATCAGGGCTCCCCCGACGCTGCATCCAGGACCCGGATACCACAGCCCTCCATCAGCCCTCCATGGAAGCCTCAGGCCCTTGGTAAGAAGACTTCATCTGTAGGTTCCTCCCAGAAGGACAGGAAACCAACTGAGGCGAGGGGGACCGCCCCTTTTTATCTGTAGGTTTTCTATCCTTGTGGGCAGATCCCCTCTCTCGGTGGGTGCAGTCATGGCGATAGGAAAAAAAGCGTGCTAGAGTTCCCTGAGGAAGGGAGGTGACTCGAACACAGGGAGGGGGCTGGCTCTCGAATTCCAAGCGCAGACCCTCCCGAATGGTCAAGAGGGTCCAAGGGCATGAGATTGCTTGCCACTGTGGAAGAAACGCAGGAGCCGCCCTGCAATGGGGAAGGCGTCATTGTTTAGGGGGTGGCTGGTGACGCCACTGCTGGGGGAGCAAGATATTACGGGTCTTGTCCCCTTTCTGATAGCTCAGCGACCGGACTTACCCTTCCCTTTATACTGGGAGGGTTGGCTGCGCTCAGGCCGAAAGGACTGCCTCTAAAAAGGCTTCTGTTCCGGGAGACACTTCTTCCGGTCTGTCACCTTTTCCAGGATGTTATCCAAAGCCAGACCAAAGACATAAGACCCTGAAAGGGGATGCCACATAGCTTGAGCTTAGATGTGACATCCCCATTCCACATTTTAAGCCACACTGCCCTGCGAGCTGTGTTAGCCAACATTGCACCTGGCGCCAATACGGATCGACTCAGCAGAGGCATCGGCCAGGAAGCCCGTACCACGTCTCAGAAGTGGAATGGAGTCCAAAAGCTCCTCCCTGGGAGTACCCTGCAGGATGAATTCTTCCTGCTGGGTGATCCACTTAAAGAGAGTCTTGGCCACACATGTAGAGGAAATGTTCACCTTTAAAGACATAGCTGCCGCCTCCCAGGATTTTTTGAGGACACTCTCAATCTTACGATCGAGAGGGTCTTTCAACTGGAAGGAATCTTCAAAATGTAATGCGGTCTTTTTTGCTACCCTGGCCAACTGGATGTCCACCTTCGGGACCTCCCAGACAAAATCATCACTCTCCAAAGGAAACCTCCGTTTCAACTCGGATGGGGTGATCAGCCTATTTTCTGGAGACTCCCACTCCCGGCGGATGAGATCCCAGATGACCTCAAGGACAGGGAAGCCCAACTGCCGCTTAAGGTGGGTTTACACGCTTCAATCGCGTTCCGATATCGCAGTTCAATGGCGCGGGAGCGCGCATTTAGTGCACATTTCTCCCGCATCGCATTGAATGTTTACACGCTGCGATATCGGAATACAACGTCCGTGCGATGTCTCCGCCTCCCAACCCAGGATCGCATACTTAACATGGGAGTGAATGGGTGACGTTTCAAATCGCATCGTAATTGGGCGTTTACACAGCACGATCTGGCTTCAATCGCTATGCAATATCGGAGCATTGAATAGCACGCTCATTCAATCCCCGATATCGCATTGACATCGTTCCTGCATCGTATTGGACGTTCACACCATACAACGCAGGAACGATTTCGCCTCCGACGATTGAACCACGTGACTTTTGATTGAAATCGTACTACGATATCGCGACGTGTAAACCCGCCATTAGCCTTCAGGCCTCTGAACATTTTGTCCTGCACAGAAGGGGATTCCACCACTTCTACTCCCATAGTACTACGGACAGCGTCCAGCAATTCACCCATGGACTCTGTGGATAAATAGTAGTGTCCAGATTCTCGTGCCTGGACAGAGGCAATATCGTCTCCATCCTCTGACGCGGAGCTCTGGGCAGCCTCCATGAGATCCGCAGAGTCACAATCCTGGGGGAAGGCCTGGATGCTGCAGCAAAAACCGGCAGTGCCGAGACAGAAGCCTGAACCTTTTCCCTAACTGCTTGAACTTCATGTCTAACCATGGATTGGAGCTCCTCAAGCAGGGATGGGGATTCTTCCCTGACAACACTGTCAGTACATGGTTGACACAACTTCTTTTTGTAGGAAGAGGGAAATTTCGTGCCGCAGATGCCACATTTCCTGGACGGGTTTTTGCTCCCTTTCACAGGCGGGCCCGTGTCGCCCTATAGAACAAAAGGGAAGAGAAGGGGGTCCCAGTGTGAGTGCAGGGCCTAAATAACTCTACCCCTAGTGACCACCCCCAGAAACACATGAGCTGGGGGAACGCTGAGCTCTGCAGAAGCAGAGGTGGAAGACATATCACCCTCCATGTCTTCAGGGATCAGCCTTACCTGGGTGTAGTTTCCGACGGGTACTAATCCAGAAGTACCGTGCCCCTAACGAGGAACACCTGTTCCCTCCCTCCTCCTGGTCACCGGCCACGGGCAGTAGCACGCGATAGGCCTGCTGGGTTCCCTGGAGCTGCCACCCGAAACCAGAAGTGCCTTCCCAAAACCGGGTGTTTCGATGTGCGCCCCAGGGACCGTAGCTGGAAGGAGACGCTGTAGAGCTGAACAGGCCTCCGGCGCTTCAAGACACAGCCTGCTTTGCCCTGTAGGAATCAGGAAGACCGGATGATCCCACCACAGGAACCCCGAGAAGGAAGCCCCCCCCCAACATCCAGCCCTAGCCCAGCTGTAAGTACACCCCAATGCTGCCTCTGCCAGCCCGACAGCACTGGAACCTCTCCATGCCCCACGGGGGACAGGAAGACACTGGAGTACTGAGGAAGGGGAGGGGCTTTTAACAGCTCTGTGTTCCTGTCCCCCAATAGGGCGTGGACGACATCCTCCAATGCTGTCGTGGAAGGCGAAGGAAGAAACACGTAATAAAAGTGTACCTTTTAATTGCAATCCTGCTGATGGAAGGCTGCCTTCAGACTTGCAGATGCCTCCGCAGAGGCATCTGCATGTAGACCGCGGCCCCTATGTTTATAATGGAGCGCACGGCGGTCTGCAGATGCTTGCAGACGGCCGTGCGCTCTCATTGCCCGCCATTAGTGATCTGTGCGCAGGCGGATGCCTGCGTACAGATCACACACTCTCGTCCGCACCAGGGACGCGAGATGTTGCGTCCCTGGTGCGGGCGAGAGGTGTGTGATCTGTACGCAGGCATCCGCCTGCGCACAGATCACTAATGGCGGGCAATGAGAGCGCACGGCGGTCTGCAAGCATCTGCAGACCGCCGTGTGCTCCATTATAAACATAGGGGCCGCGGTCTGCATGCAGATACTTGCAGATGCCTCTGCAAAATGCTGCGGAGGCATCTGCAAGTCTGAAGGCAGCCAAATACCTTTTTTTGTTCTTTGAATTTCCCTCAACTGCCATTGTACCCGGGTCACATCCATCCAAGCATCTTGTTTCAAGTTCCGAGCATGGTAGTGCTCACATCACTAGTCTTCACAATGCCCAATATATGGAAGGGGAATTTCTGCACATATTTTAACACACACATTGCACACTGCAGGAACCAGAACTGTTTTATCATCAAAACTGCATGTTGACTTGCTGCAACCACTGCAGTACAGATGATATATAAAAAATAAAAAGGAGGAGGGGGAAGCACAAGTCTTTTCAGCATGGCTCATCTGGCTCCTCATGGAGATGGCCAACATCACACTCCTCGCAATTACACTGTCTGCTATGATGTAAACTGTATTGATAGGTCTCTTATTGTATAGAACCATGGTAAACTACAAAACCAGAATTCCTTAAGATACCATTATACAGGGCAACGCTGCTGCAATGTTGCCGGCAACTTCACAGGAGCATGCATGTTTTTGGCACTTTTCCAAGATTGCCTTGGAGATGCAACACGCAGACATATCGTAGGCAACTCAACTACGCTGTTGAAAGCACCTTTTGTTCGCTGGGTATGAGCAACCCAAGAGCGATCCGTATCAATGTAATGAATAGGGGAAGTTGCTTTCAACATCGCTATTGCAGTGTCTCTCAACCACCATCACACCAGGCGCCAGGGCTGGGGATGTCGCCGGCGACTGCACGCACGTTTTTGGCGTCCCGCCAGCATCACCGTCCTCCGTTTAGACAGGGCGATACCTCCAGCCCTGCACCAGCGATTTGTCAGGTGGCATCACCGCCAGGGTGTCTGGAAACTCCAGCAGCGATGCAGGACAATGGGATCCTATGGCTCCCATCGCCTGACAGGTCACCGGTATCCAGTTACATGGGGCGATGTATGCACATTGCCCCATGATGGTTGCTGGTTTCAGAGCACTGCTCTGAAACCAGGCGACGGAGGGGCACTAGGCCACGCCCCGCCCCCCCCCCCCACATATCACCCCGTTTAACAGGGGCTTCAGAGCGATACTAGCAGATCCCCTGAGCAACATTGCCAGGTTTTAAAACATGTTCATAAACCTGCCAACTCCACTCAAGCAACTTTTCGCAGTTGAATTGCCCTGTCACACATTGCAACGCACTAGTGATGCCTACATCACTTTTGGGTGACGTTTCCGGCAACATTGCCTAATGGCCACTTTACATGCAGCTACATTTCTAGCTTATCCACGGGTAACTTACTGGCTGCAGTGAAATCATGGAGACATGGTTCTATCTTGATGCTGTGTACAAATGGAATAATGTCTCTATGATTTCACTGCAACCAGTAAGTTACCTGTGGATAAGCTAGAAATGTAGCCACGTGTAAAGTGGCCATTACATGGTAGATTTCCTGAGGACAAATTCTGTAACGCAGACTTTGCAGCAGTTGTTGTATGCAAAATTACAGCCAATATATGAACTATCCATTATTTTAACATTAGCACACAACACATCCACAGTGAATTTTTATGTGCAGTAGTAGCAGTGTGATTTCATAAAATTGTACTCAGTTTCTGTATAGAAAAGTCACAGCATGGCAATGTAGAGCATTGGATGAAATGTACTGCAAATCCATAGCCAAGAGTTATGGCAATTCTCTTCCAGTCAAGGGATTTCTTTTATGAACGTCATGGAGACAAGCACGTCCTGTGGCCACTACCAGAAATGTAGCATTTAAAAGCTGAAACTAGTCACTGTCCTCTAAAGGCTTGTTGACACTTGGTGGTGTTTTGGAGGGGGGGGGGAGTTGCATGGCCAGTGCACACCAGCACAAAATGCAGTGTTTGAGGCTGGTTTCACACTAGCGTTTGTGTCTGCATGCGCCTGGAATGCAAACGCTGCCATACTGATGTGAACACAGCGGAGATACTGTGCATGCGTTTACACAGCATGGTGCCTGGCCAGCCAATCAGCTGTCTCGGCAGCCGAATATCTCCTCCTCCCGGCGCTAATCTTCCCACAGCGGTGTCTGTGCAGAAGACTTAAAGAAACAGCTGATCTGGCAGCTGTTTAAATCTCTTGCGCCGACACCGCCAGGGGAAGATTAGCGGCGACTACTCCAGCTGATCTCCCAGGGGCCGCCCCTGATCTCCTGGGCGATCAGCTGTGGCCACAGGGAGTGATTTCAATGAGATCCGCAGCATTCTCCTGCGCAGTTATGCAGAGGACACTGCGGATCCATCAACTTCCATGCATTCTTTGTGTCCTTGCGTACGCACAAAAAAATGCAACATGTTGCATTCGGAGGACACAAATTATGCGCATCCAAACAACGGCACGCAGCCAGACGCAGGTACTATGCGTACCCATGTTAAACATAGGAACACAATGCACGTTTGGTACGCTACGTTCAAAAACACTAGTGTAAAACCAGCCTTAATCTCATGCCCCTTATTTTATTTTTTCCTTGCAGAATTAAACCTAAAGTATTTTTTTCCTTTCAAATCAAGTCACTTAGCATCTTGCAGCATCTTGCAGCATTTTTCACATTTAAAATGATAAAAACCACAAGTAAAAATGCAGCCTAAGGCTGCGTTCACACATTTGCGTATTTTGCTGCGCTCTTTGCCGCGTTTTCGGCCGTGCAAAAGAGCACAATAAAATACGCAGGGCCTTTCACACACCGCTTTCTTTACCCCAGATAGCGCAGTGATGTCACAGAGGGGAGGAAGAATCCTGCTTCTTCCTCCCCTCTGAGACAGCTGTGCCGCCTATTAGACTTCACAGTGTATTACTATACACTGTGAAATCTAAATTAAAAGCAAGTGTCTGAAAAATAAAAAAAGAATCAAATACTTCACCTGTCCGACGCCTTCTCCCGCTGTGCGATCTCCGGTTCCAAGTGAGATGTGTTCTGCCAGGACCTGTGGTGACGTCAGAGGGGCACGTTCCCAGCGCTGATTGGCTGCTTGCAGTCATGTGATATGTATCACATGACCGCGAGTGCCCAGGAACGCCCCTCTGACATCACCACAGGTCCTGTCAGAAAACATCTCACTGGGAATCGGAGACCGAACAGCGGAAAAGGCGTCGGACAGGTGAAGTATTCATTCTTTTTTATTTTTCAGACACTTGCTTTTGTTTAATTAAGATTTCACAGTGTATAGTAATACACTGTGAAGTCTAATGGGCGGCCACAGCTGTCCCAGAGGGGAGGAGGAATCAGGATTCTTCCTCCCCTCTGTGACATGACAGGGAGAATACGCAGGAGCAGCTGCGTAAAGAAGACATATCAATTCTTTACGGAGCTGCACTTTCTCTCTGAAAACGCAGTGCGTATTTTTGCGCAATGTCTGCACGGCAAAGTGAATTTCACATTCACTTTGCTGGCAGACAAAAGGCACATTGCGTATTTTGAGAAGCGTACGTAAAAAAGCGCAGCAAAATACGCAATGTGTGAACGCAGCCTTAAGCATATTTTAGTGTATCTTCCTGTACAGTCCTGTTAGTTGTAGATTTCTCTACAGCAAAATAAGAAAAAAATGGTAATAACCCAATATCTGTACACAATTCATAGATTTTTCTACAGCAAAACCACTACATAAATTGAGCACATTATGCATTTTTTCCCCTATATGGATGGAAAATGCTGCAAAACACTAAAAATTGACACTTCGCAGATTTGAAAAAAAAAAAAAAAAAAAATACTTTGATTCAAATCTACAAGGAAAAGAGTCTGCATGTGACTGCAGATATCATTGTTTGCTGGTGCTGTAAATCACTACATTTTCTTCTGCTGCAAAAAAAAGTGTGTGTAAAACAAGCCTGTATGTTCATTTTTTTTCCTGCAGGCTAAACTTGCCATCTAGTTAGTAAAGAAGCAACTTACAAAAAGCAGGCTTTGCTGTAGATTATTAAACAGTACAATAGACATGGCACAGTTTGAAGCAGAAAAAAATTATGGTTGCAGAGTTACTTTTTGCAGCATCTTTTCAGTCATTGCGTTCTACAGTGAGAAACAGAATTGACATTGCAGTTTTCAAAAAAGAAAACATTTTAATCCAATAAAAGAAAAACTTTGCGCATGTTTCTGAAATCTCAGCTTTTCACGGCACTGTTAGAAGCAGTTTTTAATTTGCAAAAAACCGTTGCAGAAATGCAACACGTGAACATATCCCAATCACAAATCTTGGGCTGGTTTCACACGAGGCGTAATTTGCCGCATATTCCTGCATTTACGCAGCGCTTTTGAGCGCTAGTGTAAATGCAGTGAAACTCCACGTTGAAAACACATTCCAGCAAAAGCAAAAAAAAGTGGCACTGTATAAATACACGGCGAATAAGCCACGTGTGAACCCATCCTTAAGGTCAGTTGAATCTGTTTAAAGCGAAAAAAAGAGAATTTTGTTTACGTACCGTAAATTCTTTTTTCTTTAGTCATCAATGGGAGACCCAGACAATGGGGTTTAGGGCTCTGCCCTCCGGAGGTCACACTAGGTACTACAAGTTTGTAGACACCGCCTCCTCCGCTTATAAACCCCACCGTAGGAGACATCCTCAGTTTAGTCCATAAGCTGCGAGGAGAAATTAAACCACACCCGAAACATCGGGAAGAATGCCGTGCACAGACGGTTCAACAACCCGGCAAACACTGTCTCAACAGAGAACAGAACAAGTGCAAAATATGCAACGGAACAACTGGGTGGGTGCTGGGTCTCCCATTGATGACTAAAGAAAAAAGAATTTACGGTACGTAAACAAAATTCTCTTTTTTCTGGTCGTCATAATGGGAGACCCAGACAATGGGGATGTCCTAAAGCAATACCCCAGGGCGGGAAGAGTTCCTCAACAAGACGGATAACACATGGTTCCCTCTAAAGGTGGGCAACCGCCGCCTGGAGAACCCGCCTGCCCAAACTCGCATCCGCAGAGGCATGGGCATGCACCATATAGTGCTTAGAGAAAGTGTGCAGGCTGGACCAAGTGGCCGCCTGACACACCTGTAGAGCAGAAGCTCGATGTCGCAAGGCCCAGGAGGCACCTACAGCTCTCGTAGAGTGTGCCTTCAAACCCACCGGGAGAGGCAAACCAGAAGACCGGTATGCCTCCTGAATGGGAGCCTTGATCCATCTGGCCAAGGTCGACTTCGAAGCCGCGGCCCCCTTACAGCGACCCATCGTGAGGACAAATAAGGAATCCGAACTCCTAAAGGAGGCGGTCCTGGACACATAAATGCGTACAGCTCTCACGAGATCCAGAGTATGGAGGTCGCGCTCAACCTGATGAACGGGAGCGGGGCAAAATGATGGAAGAACAATCTCCTGGTTTAGGTGAAACGTTGAAACCACCTTCGGCAGAAATTCAGGCCGTGGGCGCAACACCACCTTGTCTTGGTGAACCACCAGAAAAGGAGACTTGCACGAAAGTGCAGCCAATTCTGAGACCCGTCTCAGAGACGTAATCGCCACCAGAAAGACCACCTTCTGGGACAGACGAGAGAGAGAGACGTCTCTCAGTGGCTCAAACGGCGGTTTCTGCAGTGTCGTCAGGACCATGTTTAGGTCCCAAGGGTCCAGAGGTCGTCTATAGGGCGGGACCACCCGAGACACCCCCTGCAGAAATTGACGTACCTTCGGGAGGAGCGCCAAGCGCCTGTCAAACAACACTGAAAGTGCTGATACTTGACCTTTCAGAGAGCCAAGGGATAATCCCAACTCCAACCCCGACTGTAGGAAGGCCAGCAATGTCGGGATAGACAAAAGGCCACGGTGAGCGGCCACCAGAGGCACACCAGGTAAAAAAGATTTTCCACGTTCTGTGGTATATCTTCCTGGAAACAGGTTTCCTTGCCCGATTCATAGTGGCAACCACTGTAGGAGAGAAACCTCTGGATGTCAGCAGCCAGGCCTCAAGAGCCATGCAGTCAATCTGAGGGCCCTGGAATTGAGGTGGAAGAATGGCCCTTGCGCGAGTAGATCTGCGCGTTCTGGAAGAGCCCACCTGTGTCCGCCTGACAGTTGCCACAGGTCCGGGTACCAAGACCTCCTGGGCCAATCTGGAGCCACTAGAATGGCCACTCTGCATTCTGTCCTGATCTTCCACAGGACCCTGGGAATCAGAGCCAGAGGCGGAAACACATATGGCAGCTGGAATCTGGACCAGCTCAGAATCAGGGCGTCCGCCCCCAGAGACTGGGGATTCCAAGATCTTGCCATGTATTGGGGCACCTGATGATTCAGCCGTGAGGCCATCAGATCCACGTCCGGAGTGCCCCACCTGCCGCAGATGTCCCGGAAGACGTCTGGATGTAGAGACCACTCTCCGGCGTCCATCCCCTGTCGGCTCAGATAGTCGGCCTCCCAGTTCTCGACCCCAGGGATGTGAACTGCGGAGATCAGGCAGCCGTTTTCCTCCACCCAGAGTAGAATGCGGTGGACTTCGGCGAGGGCCTGAGCACTTCTGGTCCCTCCCTGATGATTTATGTAGGCGACGGCCGTCGCATTGTCGGACTGTACCCGAATGGGCTGTCCTGACAGGAATTTCTGAAACGCCAGTAGCGCCAGATAGACCGCCTTGATCTCCAGCACGTTGATCTGCAACGCCGACTCCGACTGAGTCCAGAGGCCTTGAGCCCTGTGGTGCAAGAACACCGCCCCCCAGCCCTTCAGACTGGCGTCGGTGGTCACCACTAACCATGACGGTTTTATGAAGGACCGGCCCCGTGACAGGTGAAGTGGCTGGAGCCACCACTGTAGAGAGTCCCTGGTTGGTTGTGACAGTGTCACCAGCCGATTCAGAGAGATCGTCCTCTTGTCCCATCTGCGAAGAATCTCCAGCTGGAGAGGACGGAGGCGAAACTGTGCGAATGGCACCGCCTCTATCGCCGCTACCATGCGACCCACCAGTCTCATCAATACCCGTAGAGATGACTGTGGAGACAGGAGGACATTCTGCACTCCTGATTGGATCGCAAGCTGCTTGGCTTGAGGTAGGGACACCAGGGCCGAGTCCGTGTGGAAGTCCATGCCCAGATATGTCAATGACTGGGTCGGAACCAGGGTCGACTTCTGAATGTTGATAAGCCACCCGAACCGTTCCAGGGACTTCATGGTCACCTCCAGGCTCACCCGACAAAGGTCTTCCGATGGCGCCCTGACCAACAGGTCGTCCAAATAGGGTATGACGGCGTGTCCCTGCGCGTGCAGGAGAGCCATCATGGAGGCCATCACCTTTGTGAACACCCGTGGTGCTGAGGCTAGCCCGAATGGCAGTGCCACAAATTGGAAGTGCTCTTCCCCCACTGCGAATCTCAACCAGCGCTGATGAGCTGGTGCAATGGGGACGTGAAGGTAAGCGTCCCTGATATCGATGGACGCTAGGAAGTCTCCCTGTGACACAGCCGCGATCACTGAGCGCAGGGATTCCATGCGGAACTTCCGAACCAACACGTGACGGTTGAACAACTTGAGGTCCAAAACCGGGCGAAAAGAGCCGTCCTTCTTTGGGACAATAAAGAGGTTGGAGTAAAAACCCCTGAACCTCTCTTCCGTGGGCACAGGGACCACCACTCCGTCTCTGCGGAGTCCCTCCAACACCAGGTAAAAAGCCTGAGCCTTTTCTGGAGATGGAACCGACCGATGGAATCGGTGTATTGGTTGTGACGTCAGCTCTATCCTGTAACCTCTTGAGACTACGTCTCGAACCCACTGATCTTGAATGTGAAGAAGCCACTTGTCCTGAAAGCGGGACAGGCGGCCCCCCACCTGTGGGGAGGCAGGATGAGATAGCGAGTCATGTCGAGGCGGGCTTGGGGGTGGCAGCCGCTGCCCCCGCCGGCTTCTTCTGACGACTCTTGGAACGCCACTGAGTAGCAGGCTTGCCCCTCGGTCTGAGCGAGTGGACGCCGTTGATGACTGTGAACCGGAGCGAAAGGACCACTGCTTAGGGTTCCTTTTCACGGTGTACCGTGGCTTAGGCTTATTCTGCGGGATCTTAGACTCAGCAGAATCCTTTATCAATTTGTCCAGTTCGGTGCCAAAAAGCCTGTCACCAGCGAACGGAAGATTTTGTAAAATCTTCTTAGATGTGGCATCTGAGTCCCAAAGACGCAGCCACAATAGCCTGCGGATCGCAATTGCATTGGCCGAGGCCACAGCAGAGCGAGTGGCAGTTTCCAACGATGCCGTCCTGGCATAGTCCGCATAGGCCCTTGCTCTCTCAGTGAGAGCCAGGACCTCTGGACTGGACCTAGCTAGATCAGTGATACCATCCAAACAGATAGTGATCGCTTGTAGGGTCCAGACTGCGGCAAAATTAGGGGCAAACGAAGACCCCACAGCCTCATAGGAAGACTTGGCGAGTTGCTCGACCTGTCTATCAGTAGCATCCTTCAACGAGGAGCTATCAGAGGCAGAAAACAAGGAGCGCGCAGCAATCCTAGTCATGGAAGCATCCACCTTGGGAGACTGCGACCATTCCTGGAGCGCCTCCTGGGGAAAGGGAAAGCGATTGTCCTTAGTTTTACGGACATAACGCCGCCCAGGATGCAACCTGGGAGCTTTAATCACCCTTCCGAAATTAGTGTGGTCCATGAAGGAGCCACTTGGTCTAGCCTCTGGCCGCAGCCATTGATAGATCTCCTTGGGGTGTACAGTCACCTCCTCAGGAGGAGTGACAAGACGCAATGTCTCATTGATGGAGGACACCAGATCCTCCACCCCATCTGGAGGTTCAGACATAGACCCAAGAGTAGAACCCCCATCATCTTCCTCACCATCAGAGGAACGCTCCTCCTCAGAGAGAGTCTGGAGCTCAGGAGAAGCCTCACGGGCTCGCTTAGGGGTCTTACAGCAGAAGTAAGAGACACCCGGGGGTAACTAGGAGGAGTAGCTGGGTTATCCAGTCTCCTATGCAGTGCCTCCAGGGTTTGCGACATGGAGGACATCTGGGACAGCAGAGATTCATTGATCTTATTCTGCGTTTCCCATGGCCCTGGGATCACCTGAACCTCAGGGTATAATCCCGGATTTGCAGACTCAGTAGTAGCAGATCGGGCCTCTGGGCGTCCGCAGTTATTGCAGGACCCCTCCACCAGTGTCCCGTTGCATGTAGTACAGACAATGGTGGCCACCGCCGCCTTAGCAGCATGCTTCCCAACTGAGGACATCTCCACAGTGAGGGGAATATAAGCCAAAGTTCACAAACAAACCGGGAATCCCGGTGGCTTACCGACCGCAGTAAAGCGGTAGGAGGAAGCGGTGTGTGTGTGTGTGACCTCCACGAGTTCCGGTCTCCCTTGCAAGTGCAGACACGCGCTGCAGTTCAGATCCCAGCCGGGAAGTGAGGGAGAAGATGGCCGCCGACAGTGAAAATGTGGGCGGAGCCAGGAACACGCGGGAAGAACACACAACACGCCCAGCGGTGATGTCACCATAAGGGCTGCCTCCTCCTCCTCCAGACTGCCTCAGCAATGGAGGTGCCGGAGCCCGCAGCGCGGGAAACGAGAGTGAATATCACCACACACACTCTCAGACTGCATGTACACATAAAAACACCCGCAGTCTACAGCCTCAGCCCCTGTGATACACAGGGCGGTCAGCCAGGGAGACCCCAGCACAGGGTCACCGCGCGGTCTGAGTGTCATGACACCACAGTGACAGACACTACCCCCAGGCACACAGGAGACACACCAGGTGCCTCAGTGCCGGTCCGGTCTGTAAGCACCTTTAGGGAGGCCTCGGACGGGGGTACAGCACCAGTCCGGAGTGTAAGCACCATTTAGGGAGGCCTCGGACTGGGCTGGCTCCGTCCGGTCTGTAAGCACCATTTAGGGAGGCCTCGGACGGAGCGGAGCTGTGCAAGGCTCCAGGCTCCCCCTTACCAGAGCCTCCATGGAGGGATGGAAAGGAAAGGAGCGCGACAGCGTACCGGGAGAACACTGAAGTGTCCAGGCTAAAAGCCCTCCGGTACCTCCACCAGCGTGTTCCGCAGAGGGTGAGCGGGGAGGCTGTCGGGGGTCCCGAGCGGGACCATTTTACCTTGTCTTCATACGCCATCACGTAAGCTGTGAGAATGCAGTGAAGTGCAAGCAAAGCGTGATCCTCCGAGCACACTAAGTTTAAAACTGAGGATGTCTCCTACGGTGGGGGTTTATAAGCGGAGGAGGCGGTGTCTACAAACTTGTAGTACCTAGTGTGACCTCCGGAGGGCAGAGCCCTAAACCCCATTGTCTGGGTCTCCCATTATGACGACCAGAAAAGGGTCTAGTATAATTTATAAAAACTTCCCCAAAGCAAATTTACACCATCTCGGGTCATATTAATGCAATTTATGTGCAGGTTAACATGTACTCAACCTTATCACCATTTATTAAAGCGATGCTGCCCTTTCTTCACTCATGGGACACGACTGAAAGTGCTAATTTTTAACCAGAGCTAATGGCACATAGTAAGGCAAATGCCCACAATCAGCAGTGGTTTGCATGGTGTGTTTTCACCAAGTCCAAAACACAGCATTGTACAAGCACAGTGGATGGGATTTATAGAAATCATGTGCCCGCGGTTTCTTTTAAAGTGCTGCTTCTTAATCTGCAGCATGTGAATTTATTTCAGTTTGTGGAAATGTGAGTGTTCTCTGCAAGAGAACGAAAATCCACTGCACCCATGATTATAAGGCTACATTCAGATGTTTTTGACCTGGTTTTTTGCAGTGCACTGCAGAAAACAGATCACTCAATTGACACCCCAGTCTATGGGATTTCATTTTTGCAATTCAGACTGCTCTTTTGAAGTGATCCATTTTTTTCACTTTAGAACTCTGTTTTGGAAAATGTCCATTTCTGTGGCGTTTTTGTTCTGTGTTTTTCCCATAAGAAACCTTCAAAATGGGGAAAAATTGCAGTCAAAAACAGATAAAAACGCATTCAAAAACAGATCCATTTTTGTTACAGCTCCTGTTTTGCAGCTAAAAAACACCAAACAGAATACAAACCACACAGTCTGAATGTAGCTTAATTGTGGGCACAGAGCATTCTCCACTGCATCTAGAATGCGGAGTGTCTTGATCATGGTCACTTACCAAGAGCTAATCATTCCTCTCCCCCATTCAACAAACAAAGGCTGCAGTTTGCCTTCTGATGCTGGTATTTTTTCCCCCACTGATCCTTAAAAGCAGTTAATATTTAGACATTGGCATGTTAAAGAAACTTAACACATTGTCTTTCCCCACAACCAGATATGTCTACAGCCAGATGTAGCCAGACTTTGATGTAGCATACAAGTACACTGAAATAAAAAAGGACTAGATATAGACATCAGAAATCACCTAAGTTTTATTGATCTTATTAATTTTGTTCAATCCACAATTTATAACCTAGTAACACAATCTTGAAACTTTACATGTTTTGATTAACCAATTAGGTTTAACTTTACAGTGAAATGCAAAATATACAAGGCTGCTAGACTCTTCTGTACAATGTGACATGTCAAAACTAATACAAGACATGAACCTACAATAGGTTTAACGACCAGACAATTGCAATTCCCTCATAGTGTTTAGAATGGTCTATGTACTGTTTGATGTACAATATGAAGAAAAAAAAAAAAAATGGGCAAAAAAAAGTTTGCTTACAGGATCTTCTGTTGTGAACTGCAATGTCAGCGTTACAGCATGCAGGGCAAACACGTAACATTATAGACTAGAAAGCACAAACTTCATGTCACCACCCATTCTGCTATCTATTCACACCAACTTAAAAGGAAAAGTAATGGCATGATGCAGCCACCTACAACGTAAGCAGATAAGAAACTGGAAGCAGATCAACATTGAACAAGTTAGTGAACGGCCTTTTTGAGTATGATCAATTCAGCAACCATTGCATAATGAAAAGGTTTGCCGCAAAGCATTAAAACTAGAAGCCAAGGATATTTTTGCTATATGAAGTTGTCATTATTGCTTGGAGTCTAGTTTATAAAATTTTAAGATTAACCAGAATATTACTACACTTTGGTGCTGCATGTACTTACATTGACACTGCAGTAGAAGCTGCAAAATACTGTGCCAATCCCATCATGCCAAACACCCAGAACTAAATCCAACTATCAAAAGTTTCATTCTGCCATACATATTCAGAAATTAACCAGTCAGATGACTGAAAGATCAGCTTTAAAACCAACCACAGGAAGCGGACAATGATCTAACCCTCTTGAATCCACAGAAAGACTAGTCTTACTTTTTAGCAGCATACTACAATTATTTAGAAAACCAAAAGGTTATTGAAAACACCTAATTTAATTTTAGCAATAAGCTCTAGTACTGTGGAGACAATAAATGGCAGTAGTTTAACTTGTTAAAACAGCTGAACAGGGAAATGTTATTTTTATTTGAACTACACAGGCTTAAAGAGTTGTCACCCCCCTGGTGTTTTCAAAAGTGGCAGCACCACTGAATGCAGAGCGAATGCTGCATTTAGGGAAGCTGTACTAAGACTCTAGCCCCCCTGTACCCTGAAAAAAAAAAAAAAAAAAAACACACACTTTGCAAACTTTACAGCCGTGAGGTCCCACGGGTCAGATCTAATAAAAGTGAAACTGTCACCTAGTTAAATCACCCCAGGCTATGACTACACGTGCCTATACCTTCCTATAACTATTCTAACTATCACTCTCTCCTAAATCTGGGGTGTGAATGTGTTCTAAAAGGTTTTTATAACTTACTGCCTCCTATGATAATGAAGCGGGGGCTACCATTACTAGCCCCCTGGACGTCCTCTTGCACTCCCTTTTGCTGCCTCCTAGAGTCTTTTATCATGCTCCGATGAGCATGTTGTTGTAATTAGAATGCGCACACCTAGCCTGCCTCAGAGCCCTCTGTGCAGTTCAGGGTATGACCCCAAACGCGTCATTTCCAATACTGTATCGCTTGACATCAAGCTGCGCATTATGTATGCTTTGGGGCATATTACGTCAGTTCAACACAAAGCATCCATAATGCACAGCTTGATGTCGGGCAATACAGTACCGGAATTGATGCGTTTGTCATACCCTGAACTGCACTGAGGACGTCTGGGAACGCGCATTATAAATTACAATATCACACCCATGGGAGCATGATAAACACTCTAGGAGGTGGCGAAAGGGAAAGGACGCCCATGGGGGCTACTAATGGTAGCCCCCGCTTCATTTTCATAGGAGGCAGTAAGTTATAAAAACCTTTTATAAACACATTCACACCACACGTTTAGGAGAGCGAGGGATAGTTAGAATAGTAATGGAAAGGTACAAGCACAGGTAGTCATAGCCTGGGGTGATTTAACTAGGTGACAGTTTCACTTTAATCAGATCCAACCCACGGGACCTCTTAACTGTAAAGTTTGCAAAGTGTTTTATTCAGGGTACAGGGGAGCTAGAGCCTTAGTGCACAGCTTCACTGAATGCAGCATTCAGTGTTGCTATCACTTTTGAAAGGACCAGAGGGTAACATGACCTCTTTAAGAACTGCCAGGCAAAGAGTTCTACCTGGTGACTGCTCAGGACCGCTCCTACTTCATGTCAACAGAGCTCATTTTCTCCAAGCTGCTCTGTCGGGTCATGACTGAACATCATGCCGATTTATAGCCACTGCCCAACTGGGGAACCGGCTGTCAATCAGCATGTCAGCAGTCACACCCTGATGAGAGCAGAGCAGAAGAGAAGCATCTGCCCTGTCAATGTGAAGTCAGAAGAAGCTGCAGGACCAGTCTGACTGCTCTGTGCCAGCAGAGATCTCAGGCAGGTAGCTAGCAACTAGTTTCCAATAAAATAGGCAAACGCCCCTTTAAGTGGCAGATGAGACCCTTAAACTATAGACGATCATGCCATTTTTTCCAATCCCTGAAGTGTCTAAAGCAGTTACTTCCAGCAATATGAAATGCATGTGCAACATAACTGCACCATAGTTATCCTAACACATTAGGAATTGATGTTTTGGTGTACTTACCTTTGATGTACCGCTCAATAAATCCAATGGCCTTAATACAATGTGCAGCTTTTATGTCTCCACTCCCTCAAATATCCTGTTATTTAACTCAATTCATGCAAATTGTCAAGTCAGTGACAGGAATGATATATTCTAGTCAAGGACAGAAGAGCTGGACACTTCAGTATCAGGGACCATGACAAACCTGATAAATAATGCATGCAAGTTATGTTTGAGCAACATTCTAAATGGAAGAGAAACTACTTAATCTACTTGGGACAGAAAACTGTAAAGTCATGTACAATAAACCCTGTTTACCACCACTAATTATTTCAGATTTACAGCTGTGGGTGCAGGGGTAAATGGCTTTGTAATAATCACATAACATTTGCATTGCAAGTGAAGTATAACACTGTAAGGAGGCGCAGAACATTTATATTCATGTCCAAGTAACACTTCCAAATCTGTGCACCTGAAAATGTAATCATTAAATGCACAGCAAGCCAAAACCACAAATCGACCACCCCAAGCTCCATACAACTCTTACCAGCTCAGATTATTTAGAAGTGATACCCTAAGTCCCCAGAGGCCGGACAACTTAACAAGGGATGCAAATACTAAAATCGATTTTTATGAGGGTTGTTTGGATAAATGCTAGTTAAATTGCATTTTTAGTATCCACATTTGTATTACATAGAAAAAAAAAATTAAAAAAAAGAAAAAAAAAAAAAAAAAAGAAATCACACTGGAAGCACCGCAAAATCAATTCCTGGGAAGGTCTTTACTATGTTTAATATTTCAAGATAAATACAATAAAAGAAAAAAAGCAACTGAAATGCATTTTTCTATTTTTATTTTCAGTCTGATGACAAAGGCCTCGAGTGAAATTCTGTAGAATTGATGACTCTAATCCTCATTTTGTGCCATGTATGCCTGCTATGTAGAACCACCCAACATACCAAGTGTCTGTCCAGACTGGAGGCAGGCTTTGACACCTTTTTTTTTTAATAAGGTTACAATATGCAGTCAACATGTTGGCAGAGGAGAGTACAGAGGTAATACAATTTACTTGCACATGGCCACCAGGATTATTTATTTTTATTATTTTAATAAGGGCAGGAGAGAGCATCAACTGGTATTTCTAAATCACTCACATTTCTTCTGTCCAAGTGATATACTTGGCACCTGGTGTTTCAGTCTAACATGCAATAGATTTAATATTCTAAGTCTTCTCGTTCTACATATTAGTAAGGTATAGACAAGCTTTGTATCTTTCCATTTGCTTTATTAAATTACCTTTATAATTCCAGGTGCTTCCCCCAATTAAACTAGAAGCCCGATTTAAACTATGCATCATAGACAAATTTATGCAGAATACCTCATTCAGAGTCACTTCATTGGACCCTCAAATGAACACCTTTAGGAATGTGAAAGGTAACTCAAGAAATTTCTGCAGTGCAGCGATTTGGAAATTACCAGTTGACCTGCATAAACAAAATTTAGAATCCAGCAGTATTTGCAAACAAGTCAAAAAGAAAATGAGGTTTTTGTGAAGGCCATAGCTTTGGTGACAATCAGAACCAAATTTAAGATTTGTTTATCTTGACCTGAGCAGATAGCTCGAGTCAGGGGATCCCTGTTTATTTGGTCATGGCCTTGATGGCTACCGCACATTCTTCATTCATTGAACACAAGACTGAGACCTGCAAAATAAAAAGGAATATTAGGATAGAAGTATAACATCAAATCACATTGGGCACAGGGTGTGTAAAATTGCACAAGCTTGCAAATTGTTGTAATATATGGCAGCACTGTTGTCAGCAATAATTTCATACGCATCTTCTGGATTAGTACTCCCACAAACACCAGACCCATTAGGGTAAGTGCCAACAATCAGGACACTCTGCCAGGGCCATGGAGTCAGACGTTTGACTGGATCAGCACACAGGACTGGGGGGGCTAACATGCCCTCCGGTCCGGTGTGCAGCGCACGTAGTACCCACTGCCAATAAGTCAGGACCTGCCAGCGGCATGCAGCTGCGTGCGCTGCACACCGGACCGGAGGGCATATTAGCCCCCAGTCCTGTGTGCTGATCCGGCTCATCCCAGACAGCCTGGACCGGATCACGCCACAGTGTGAAGCCGGCCTTACTAATTTCACATCCATTTTGGTGGAGCCAGATTCAGGGGGAATTGAAGCATCGGATGTTTGGCTTATCAACTCCACAGCCCTGCACTCTGGATGCAGCACGTTCTTTCTTGCAGAGATGCTAGTGTTTTCCTGCAGGATAATGTGCTGTTCGTGCCCAATATCAAGATTCTGGCCACAGATTTTGCAACCGAGAACACTCACATATCTGCAAGCATAAATGGACATGCTGTGGCTCAGGTAAACATGTAGCATGACCTCTTTCACTGCGTAAAAGCACAGTGGTTATGCGAATTCAACAACTCTCACACTGTGCTGGTACTGTAAAACACTGCTAATCCCTATTGTGGGCCCATACCACATTATACCATTTTCATACACAAAATTCATTGTATGCCCTCCTTGGGACAAAGGCTAATGTCATTATACAGTGCAAGTTTAATAAATAAAGCCACCAATTTGTTGTAGACACTACCTTTACTAAACCAACTTCCTTTATAAATCATGCTCAATGTTGACATCATTTTACACCATTCCTGCTTGCAAGAACGTGTTTATCTAGCCATTGGGATGACTATGTAAGGTGCTCCAATCATTTGTCCTATAAATTGTTTACCCTTGTTCACACAAATCATGTATAAAAACTAATACCCTTACCACCAACTCTTCTCCTGCTTCAAATCTACATTCCATTTCCTTTCCCAGGTCTCCTTCTGGCACCTTAAGATCTTCGCGAACGTCACCGTTGTCATTTAGCAGGGATAGGTATTTATCAGAAATACCAATCAGCTAGGATAAAAAAAGATGCAAAATCCATTATTTACAGAGATCACTTGGACAAATGTAATTTTTTTTGCAACAGATAAAGTAAGTGCCCATGATCAGGACACGCTGCATCCTTGACGCAGCATGTATGCTCTTTGGAGACATGGGTGTTCTCTGTGGGAGACGCAGCATCCACGCACACCATCAGGATTCTGGGCGCAGCATATTTTCACTGTTTTCCCATTGAGAACAATCGTGTCTCAACAAGCATAAATTGAAATGCTGCGGCTCGGGAAGCCACATTTCATGACATTTTACGCTGTATAGAAAGCACAATGGGTATAGGATTTCTATATATCCATCCACTGTACAATAGCGCCCTAACAGAAACCCATGCTGCTAACTGTATATCCACACCAGTATTTAAAAAAAAAAAAAAAAAAAAAAAACACCTTACGGTTAACACATTCTTTTTTCATCATCCATAAAGACTTGACAAAGAGTACCATCTGCTGCACTATTGCTAGATCCAGCTTGTGTTAGATAATATGTTTGCATGGTCAGTGATCATGTGCTAGAATGGATCACCCAGCAGCAATCGACTGACAAAAGTTTGGTTAAAAAAAAATATTGCATCATAGTGCCTTCACACTGACGTTTTTGAAAAAATGCGGCAGATCCGGTCAAAAGCAGTTAAATCATACCAACCAGCTCCCGCACTGCTCACTACTTTTGGGTCTGCTCATTAAACCTCATGCATATTCCTCTGCTACCCCCACCCACCCTTTGCACTGGCATTTGTGATTGGTTGCAGTCATCCTTTGTGGAGGTAAAAAAAAAAAAAAAAAAAAACACAACATGGGAGTTCCCCATATTTGTGATCTACAGCACAGATAAAGCACACGGCTGGAGGCTTGATATCAACACAGGTTTTTTTTTTTAGAAAATTAAATACACCATGGTGCCCGCCCAATTTTGATACACAGCCAACATATCCTGTTATCCTGCCTAAATACGCTGCCTAGATACCCGGTGTTTACCATGGTTACCAGCCTGTGAGGTCACTGATCGCTGGTTTCTCGCGTTCCCAGACAGCGATGCGTGCTGACTAGCGGATAACGATCAAAAATGACCCAGAGCACTTTGCAGCGACCTCACAGCAGGGGCCTGATCGCTGCAAAGTGTCACACATAACGATATCACTGGAGAGATTGTTGTAACGTCACAGTTAGAACGATCTCTCCAACGATATCGTTATGTGAGACAGGGTGGTCTTTACACAAGTGTCTCTCGGACGAGACTCAGAAGAGGCTGCAGCAGTGACCCTGAACAGCTTCTCCCTGTCTGGACGGGAATGACAGCCGATTGTGGTTTTGTGCAGCTCCACACTCCCCGTCCAGGGTCACTGAACCAGCCCTCTTCAGATTCTCATCCGAGAGACTGGAATGTAACTAGGAGAGTGTGTCTGAGCCCTACCGCTTTGCTTCTTCATGTATGAGAGCAGAGACTGTACAAAAGTTCTCTCTCCTCAGAGTTCCCCTTTAAGCATTAAGACCCCATTCACACACTGCTTTTTTTGCTGCGTATCTTTTTAAGCACAAGCTCATCACAAACCAGGAGTGGGTGATTAATCATATAAATGGAGCACTTGTTTCTATTAGACCTTTCCTTTGAGTGTGCCACTCCCAGTTTTGATAGTTCCACTCCTGGCTTTTTTTGAGCTTGCGCATAAAAATACGCAGCAAAAAAAGCAGCGTGTGAATAGGGCCTAACGCTTATTCCGGTCATAGAAGGGAACATCAAACCACACCCACCAGCCAACCTGCTAACACTGGGCCATCTAAAATGCAAATATGCCACCAAACACTAGCATCTGTGTGTAAGGCCAGTTTCACATTTGCGTTTGTCACGCAGCATATGCGAAGGCAACCAAACGCATGTGTACTGCGTCCCTATGTTTAACATGGAGACGTATGGTACCAGCGTTTGGCTGCGTTCGCAGGTGTTTATTCTCGGCACCCACCCGAACGCAACATGTTCTATTTTTTATGCAGCTCATGATGTTTTGATTCCAACGCAAGCGTCCTGAAGTGCACACACACAATACATGCAGCTAAATGGAGCAGAACTGGCTTCTGGATGACACCGCAGGCAAACACAGCGTCTCCATCTCTCTCTCTCTCCTCCCTTCTCGGCATGATTTCCTATGGACTGGACCATTTACAATGATTTGCTATGGAGAATTGTCTGAACGCATGCAGATGAATAACGCTGCGTTCACAAAACTGTCTGCGTTCAGTCAAAAGTAACCCAATGTGTAAAAAAAGTAGCCCAATATGGTTATTTCTATTCCACTCCACTGAATAATGCCTGCATTCCCTGACAGGGGACTGACCAACAAACGTTAGTCTACAAAGCTACCAGCACAAATTTGCCAATAATGTGGACATGCTTAGACAAAAAACCAAAAGCAACTTCCACCAATATTTATTAAAATAAAGATTAAAGGGAACCAACCACCCCAAATGACCCCCCCGGACTGTTAATATGTGTCCCTACACCCAGCACACACATTTGGGGCAATCGTTTTTGCTAAAAAAAACTGTTTAGTAGAAGCTAAGATATAGCTTTATGAAGTTTATAAATTCAGACGAATGGGTGTTACCTAGTGCAGTGTTCCTGTGCCTGTCAGCCTCCTCTCCCCCCTCCCTTCAGTGAAGCCCCTCTGTGCAAGCCGAAAATGCCCCGCCTGTCTGCTGCTGCCTGATAAATTATGCACGCCCCTCTCACCTTTTTAAGAGCCTGGCCGGTCATAAAAGGGGCGGGGCTAAATCACAGCATGTCAGAGCCCCGCCCCCTTTCATTTTCGGCTTGCACAGAAGGGCTTCACTGAAGAGGAGGCTGACAGGCACAGGAACACTGCAGTAGGTAACACCAATTCATTAAACTTCATAAAGCTATATCTTAGCTTCTACTAAACAGTTTTTTTTTTTAGCAAAAAGAGTATATTTGATTAAAGTTTGTTTTCTCTGACTGCTGCAGCTTTTCCATTTCAACAAAACTAGTCCTCACAAATCACTTTTTACCGTGTACAGTATGCAATGGAGCCCGGAGCCTCGATTAAGGGCCGCTTACAACGACTTCTGTGCCCAATTCTGACAGCAACGTTTCGTGAACTTTCAGTGACTGAAAGGTGTCCCCGAAAGTGTGCTGTGGTGATGAATAAAGAACGCTGTTTGATTTCCGCTGGCGCTTCCTTGTTATTTCTGATGTGATGTGCAGGGTGATCTCCGCTAGGCCGTAGCTCGTGAGGTGCTCAGAGTACGTTCAGGTGTGCTGTGACATCTCTAATTTCAATTTGAACAGATCTCTGGTTGCAGTGAAATCATGGACACATTGTTCCATTTGTACACAGCCACAAAATGGAACAATGTGTCCATGATTTCACTGCAACCGAGATATGTTCAGAAGTTGGTGTGTGTAAAGCGGCCCTAGAGTCTCAAATACAGGACTAGCCAAATATCCCATAACCACCATGTTAAGTGGCCCTTTTAGTCAATATCTAGCTCTTTTACAAGCTTAGAGATATGTCGGGGGAATACCAAGGCCAGACAGCTGTTTCGGGGTTTTGCCCCTCAACAGTGTGGAGTAGGATTCCGGCTAGGTGGGAGCAATGCTTGGTAGACCAACATCACAAAGCATCACAGTGAAACTATGATGCATTGTTTCCCTGGAAATCTGAATATGCAAATGGAGTCCGTGGAGCCTCGATTAAGAGTCTCAAACACAGGACTAGCTTGGAGGGATATCTGGCTAGTCCTGTGTTTGAGACTCTTAATTGAGACTCCACTTGCATATTCTAATTTCCAGGGGGCAATGCATCATGGATTTCACGGTGTTTGAGCACTTTAGCCTGCTGCCCGAAGCGTTTTCCTTGACTGGTCTCCTTGAGATCAGCGATGCTTTGTGATGCATATCGTTGATGACACAACTGATGCACATCTCCAATGACAGCGTAAAAATATGCCAAACTTTTATGGGGCGCAGCTGCATCTGATGTCACAGAGGGGAGGAAGAATCCTTTTCCTCCTCCCCTCTTGAGACACGTGTGACCGCCCCATTTGGGTTTTGCAATGTATTAATATACATTGTGAAACCCCAATTAAATAAAAGCAAATGTATAAAAATAATAAAAATTAAATATTTGCCCTCTGCTGGGTGTTCGTGGAGGCGGGCCAAACACAGGTATGGAGCTGCCAGGGCCTTCTGTGACGTCATGGGCACTGATTGGTCGCTCGCTGTCATGTGCATCATTTCACCTTACATACCACATGACCGTGAGCGGCCAATCAGCACCCATGACGTCTCAGAAGGTCCTGGCAGCTGCATACACATGCTTGGCTCAGCTCTGGATAGCCCGAACAGGCCTTCGGAAGGGCAAGTAGTCATTGTATATATCGATCCAAAGTAATGGCTCCTGGTCAGGCAGAGAGCAGCAGCGTTAGAGCAGGGAGAGGGTCCAATGGTAATCATGTACAACACGCTCACATATTCTTCAAGAAGATGGCAGAAACCCCATTACAGGGTACATGCCAGCTGCTAAAACCACCATTGGGAGTGCTGAATGAATGAAGGTTATTTGAGTAATTCAAACTAGAAATAAAGTTATCCATAAGACACTATTAATGCCAAGACAAAATACTACCAATAATTCAAAGAATGTAATACAGTGGAATCTCCCTAAGCCCAGGCCTCTACAGAAGTGACATAATGCATCTTGTCAAGCAATAGGATCTGTCAGCATAGTCTAATTGTGAGAACAAAGCCATACAAATATCATATAGCCAGGATCATCAGTCTATTATAAATTGCTTAAAAACCTCCATCATATTTGTAGCAACTTTACATACGATTTTGAGCCCTATTGGGGACAAGGTAATTCCTTATCAATGTCTTTGGAGTTACAACATACCTGAGATAATCACCCAAACTCTCCACACACTCAGGTATGGGGGAGGTTTCAAAAAGCCCAGAAAATTAAATACTGTATATACTCGTGTATAAGCTGACCCGTGTATAAGCCGACCCCCTACTTTTGCCCCAAAACCTGGGAAAACCTATTGACTCGTGTATAAGCCGAGGGTGGACCCCAGCACAGGTATACAGCAGCCCTCCCCCCCTGTGGTAGTATACAGCAGCCCTCCCCCCCTGTGGTAGTACACAGCAGCCAGCCCCCCCCCCCCTGTGGTAGTAACAGCAGCCCCCCCCCCCCCCTGTGGTAGTATACAGCAGCCCCCCCCCCCCCCTGTGGTAGTATACAGCAGCCCCCCCCCCCCCCCCTGGTGTGTAGTATACAGCCCCCCCCCCGTGTATTACAGGCCCCCTGTGGTAGTATACGGCAGCCCTCCCCCCTGTGGTATATACAGGCCCCCCATGGTAGTATACAGCAGCCCCCCCCCCCTATATACAGGCCCCCTGTGGTAGTATATGTGAAAGCATGTTTGGGCCAATCTATACTGGACAGGCTGCAGCATAATCAAGTATTACCTGGTAATCACATCTCTTAATATTTGGGACGTCCATATTGTGGGTAGAAGGGCAGATATCTTCATACTTCTTACCACTGAAGATATCAATACCAACAAGGTGAACCTTTAGGGGGAAAAAAAACAAAAACAAACCAGAAATATTAATGGCTCTGCTCAAGTTACATTAATACAAACTACTTAAGTGTTAATAATTTGTATACGCCTTACCTTGGCATGACCGTGCTTGCCAGTCTTGGAAGTTGACATTTCAACGATCTTGCAGGGACGTGATTTCAGAACCACAAATCCGTTCTTGCGTAGAGCAGAGCATTGCATGGGGAAAGTGGTGGAAGCCCCGGCATCTCCAGTGGTGAAATCTACCTCATCTGCCATATTGGTGGGTGTCTACGAGTACTGAAGGAATAGTATGGTTTAGGACACTAGTACACAAAGTAGTAGTCCCTGTACTCAAGACATGTATACAGAAGTGGGTGCATGCATCCTATAATATACTGATCAGAAGCCTCTCTGGTGGTCCCTGCGGTCAGCACTGATGACTATGCTATGATGGGTTACATGTTCCCATCATAGCATTATATTTACATAGTAAAGCTTAGCACCACAGTACACAGTCATCAGCCACTATGATCCAGCACACCCTGATCACCAGGAATAATTGGTTGCATGTACATGTCATTGCTCCCCATACCTGGCACCCCTGATCACACCCCCCCCCCCCTGTATGGCCCGTACACACCGTGATCACCCCCCTCCCCCAGTATGCCAACCCAGTGATCACCCCCCCCCCCTGTATTGTCCAGCACACAGTGATTCCCCCCCCCCCCCCCATGTATGCCAGCACACACCAGTGTTCCCCCCCCCCCCCATTATGCCAGCACACACCATGATCCCCCCAGTATCAACCCCGAGTCAGCCCACACACAGTGATACTCCCTGATGCCACACACACAGTGATCACCCCCACCCCGTATGGCAGACACACCAGTGATCACCCCCCACCTGTATGGGCAGCACACACCAGTGATCACCCCCCCCATGTATGGCCAGCACACACCAGTGATCACCCCCCATGTATGGCCAGCACACACAGTGATCACCCCCCCCTGTATGCCAGCACACACCAGTGATCACCCCCCATGTATGCCAGCACACACAGTGATCACTCAGCACCAGTGATCACCCCCCATGTATGCCAGCACACACAGTGATCACCCCCATGTATGCCAGCACACACAGTGATCACCCCCCATGTGACAGTTGTCCCATAGCAGCACACAGCAGTGATCACCCCCATGTATTGCCAGCACCAGCACACAGTGATCCCCCCTGTATGCCAAGCACCACGCAGTGATCCCACCCTGCATTGCCAGCACCACGCAGTGATCACCCCCCATGATGCCCACACGCAGTGATCACCCCCCCTGATTGCCAAGCACCACGCAGTGATCACCCCCCCCATGTATTGGCCAAGCACACACGCAGTGATCACCCCCCACCCTGTATGGCCAAGCACACACGAGTGATCACCCCCATGTATGTCCAGCACACACCAGTGATCACACCCCTGTATGTCCAGCACACACAGTGATCACCCCCCATGTATTGCCAGCACACACGCAGTGATCCCCCCATGTATTGCCAGCACGCACGCAGTGACCCCCCATGCATTGCCCACGCACGCAGTGATCACCCCCCCATGTTGCCAGCACGCAGTGACACCCCCCCCTGCATGCCAAGCACACACGCAGTGATCACCCCCCCCATGCATTGCCCAGCACACACGCAGTGATCACCCCCCCCCTGCATTGCCAGCACGCACGCAGTGATCACCCCCCCCATGCATTGCCCAGCACGCACGCAGTGATCACCCCCCACCCTGTATGGCCAAGCACACACAGATGATCACCCCCCCCCCCCCAGACTGATCACCCCCCCTGTATGGCCCAGCACACACGCAGTGATCACCCCCCCCCCCCTGCATTGCCCAGCACACACGCAGTGATCACCCCCACCCTGTATGGCCAAGCACACACAGACGATCACCCCCCCCCCCCCCAGACTGATCACCCCCCTGTATGGCCCAGCACACACGCAGGGATCACACACCCCCTCTGTATGGCCCAGCACACACAGGGATCACCCCCACCCTTTATGGCCCAGCACACAGACTGATCACCCCCACACACTGACTCACTCCAGCTCCCGCCATTACGCACACATGTGCCCCCTTTTGGCAGCCCCTCCTCTCCTGTCCACGTGTGAGGACCGCTCGCTGTAGGAAGCGGAAGCCGCCCGCGGTGTCAGGGCTGCCCTCCGCCGGCATCGCCCAGTATTGCCGGCCCCCCTCCCCCAGCCGGGATGACTGTGCTCTCCACAGGCCTGGCCAGACATGGCGGCCGCACACTGGGAGAAGCAGCTGTGCGGGGCCCAGTCATCAGACACCGCCCCAGTCCGGGGCCCCATCTCTGCCTATAGCCTCAGTCCGGGGCCCCATCACGGCCCCAGTCGGGCCTCCGGCCTCACCCAGGGCCGCCATTAGTCCACCCAGTCCAGCATGGGGCGATCCGGCCTGGAGCTCCGTCCAGACGGAGGAGCCGTGTCCCCGCCCGAGGCTCCGCTCACCAGCCGAAACCTGAGCTCAATGCCAGGCTGTGCCCCGCTCCTTCACACGCGTACACGGCCGCTCACACACTGCCCACACGAGACCCCGGGCGCCATGCTATCCCTTCCTTACCTTCCAACAAAAAAAGGAACGTCACTGCGCAAACGCGCCCAATTTCACTGCGGCAGCCCGGGAGAGGCGGGGCTAACAGAGCTCCGCCCACAGTGGCCCCTCCGCTTCCGCTTTCTGGTGGGAGGGACTTGATTTTACTCCAGGGCTCTCCAGGGGAGTGGGCGGGGCTTCAGCATGTGGATCCGGCGCGGATGAATATACGCAGGCGAGGCGTCGCGCTGCGGCAGGGTGTGTGCTCGCTCGCGCAGGAGAGGACAGGCCTAGTGGTGGTGGAGGTGGGGGACAGTACATGGCAGTGTGTGCAGACTGGGGAGAGGGACAGTACATGGCAGTGTGGGCAGACTGAGGAGAGGGACAGCACATGGCAGTGTGGGCAGACTGTGGAGGGTGGACAGTACACGGCAGTGCGTGCAGACTGAGGAGAGGGACAGTACACGGCAGTGTGTGCAGACTGGGGAGAGGGACAGTACATGGCAGTGTGGGCAGACTGAGGAGAGGGACAGTACATGGCAGTGTGGGCAGACTGTGGAGGGTGGACAGTACACGGCAGTGTGTGCAGACTGAGGAGAGGGACAGTACACGGCAGTGTGTGCAGACTGAGGAGGGGGACAGTACACGGCAGTGTGGGCAGACTGAGGAGAGGGACAGTACACGGCAGTGTGTGCAGACTGAGGAGGGGGACAGTACATGGCAGTGTGGGCAAGAGGAGAGGGACAGTACATGGCAGTGTGGGCAGACTGAGGAGAGGGACAGTACATGGCAGTGTGGGCAGACTGGGGAGAGGGACAGTACATGGCAGTGTGGGCAGACTGAGGAGAGGGACAGTACATGGCAGTGTGGGCAGACTGAGGAGGGTGGACAGTACATGGCAGTGTGTGCAGACTGAGGAGAGGGACAGTACACGGCAGTGTGTGCAGACTGGGGAGAGGGACAGTACATGGCAGTGTGGGCAGACTGAGGAGAGGGACAGTACATGGCAGTGTGGGCAGACTGAGGAGGGTGGACAGTACATGGCAGTGTGTGCAGACTGAGGAGGGGGACAGTACACGGCAGTGTGGGCAGACTGTGGAGGGGGACAGTACATGGCAGTGTGGGCAGACTGAGGAGGGGGACAGTACACGGCAGTGTGGGCAGACTGAGGAGGGGGACAGTACACGGCAGTGTGTGCAGACTGAGGAGGGGGACAGTACATGGCAGTGTGTGCAGACTGAGGAGAGGGACAGTACATGGCAGTGTGGGCAGACTGAGGAGGGGGACAGTACACGGCAGTGTGGGCAGACTGAGGAGGGGGACAGTACACGGCAGTGTGTGCAGACTGAGGAGGGGGACAGTACACGGCAGTGTGGGCAGACTGAGGAGAGGGACAGTACATGGCAGTGTGTGCAGACTGAGGAGAGGGACAGTACACGGCAGTGTGTGCAGACAGTACATGGCAGTGTGTGCAGACTGAGGAGGGGGACAGTACATGGCAGTGTGGGCAGACTGAGGAGGGGGACAGTACACGGCAGTGTGGGCAGACAGTACATGGCAGTGTGTGCAGACTGAGGAGGGGACAGTACATGGCAGTGTGTGCAGACTGAGGAGGGGGACAGCACATGGCAGTGTGGGCAGACTGAGGAGAGGGACAGCACATGGCAGTGTGGGCAGACTGAGGAGGGGGACAGTACACGGCAGTGTGGGCAGACAGTACATGGCAGTGTGTGCAGACTGAGGAGGGGGACAGTACATGGCAGTGTGGGCAGACTGAGGAGGGGGACAGTACACGGCAGTGTGTGCAGACTGAGGAGGGGGACAGTACATGGCAGTGTGGGCAAGAGGAGAGGGACAGTACATGGCAGTGTGTGCAGACTGAGGAGGGGGACAGTACATGGCAGTGTGGGCAGACTGAGGAGGGGGACAGTACACGGCAGTGTGGGCAGACTGAGGAGGGGGACAGTACATGGCAGTGTGGGCAGACTGAGGAGAGGGACAGTACATGGCAGTGTGGGCAAGAGGAGAGGGACAGTACATGGCAGTGTGTGCAGACTGAGGAGAGGGACAGTACACTCCGTGTGTGCAGACTGAGGAGGGGGACAGTACACGGCAGTGTGGGCCGAATAGTGGGACAGTGTACGGCAGTGTGTGCAGACTGAGCAGAGGGACAGTACACGGCAGTGTGTGCAGACTGAGGAGAGGGACAGTACACTGCAGTGTGTGCAGACTGAGGAGAGGGACAGTACACTGCAGTGTGCAACTGAGGAGGGGGACAGTACATGGCAGTGTGTGCAGACTGAGGAGAGGGACAGTACACGGCAGTGTGTGCAGACTGAGGAGAGGGACAGTACACTCAGTGTGTGCAGACTGAGGAAGGGGACAGTACACGGCAGTGTGGGCCGAGGAGTGGGACAGTACACGGCAGTGTGTGCAGACTGAGGAGAGGGACAGTACACTCAGTGTGTGCAGACTGAGGAAGGGGACAGTACACGGCAGTGTGGGCCGAGGAGTGGGACAGTACACGACAGTGTGTGCAGACTGAGGAGGGGGACAGTACACTCAGTGTGTGCAGACTGAGGAGAGGGTCAGTACACGGCGGTGTGGGCAAGAGGAGAGGGACAGTACATGGCAGTGTGTGCAGACTGAGGAGAGGGACAGTACATGGCAGTGTGGGACAGTGCACGTCAGTGTGTGCAGACTGAGGAGGGGACAGTACACTGCAGTGTGTGCAGACTGAGGAGAGGGACAGTACACTGCAGTGTGTGCAACTGAGGAGGGGGACAGTACACTGCAGTGTGTGCAGACTGAAGAGAGTGACCGTACACTGCAGTGTGTGCAACTGAGGAGGGGGACAGTACACTCAGTGTGTGCAGACTGAGGAGAGGGACAGTACACGGCGGTGTGGGCAAGAGGAGAGGGACAGTACATGGCAGTGTGTGCAGACTGAGGAGAGGGACAGTACATGGCAGTGTGGGACAGTGCACTGCAGTGTGTGCAACTGAGGAGGGGGACAGTACACTCAGTGTGTGCAGACTGAGGAGAGGGACAGTACACGGCAGTGTGTGCAGACTGAGGCCTGGCTATCTGAGGCGATCTAATGTGCGCGTGCACATTTTTCATGTTCGCCTCAGATCGCCGATGGGGCATCACACGCCGCAATATCGCCCTGAAAGTAAGGCGATGTGTCACTCCGGAAGTCGCCTCACCTACAGCGGAACCAACAGCTTTACGATTGGTCAGCCTGCTCTGGAATGGCTCGCTAATACATGACGCCATTGTCTATCTGAATTAGGCACAAATACAGGCTCGAGTCGTCAATTGTGGCTCCTGCAACACACTTTCAAGGCACAAAAGTGTAGCACAGGAGCGGTCTTGTGCAGTACAGTGGATTACACTAAAAATGGCTAGGTGTGCGTCTGTAGGTGATTGCGGTAAGCTACAAACAACACTAATGGACAAACTGTATGTGCCTGCATTGGTCCACACCATGGCAGAGCTGCCATGGCTGAACTGAACTTTGTGTGTGCACACATCTTTGCGTGTGTGTACTGAAGTGTACCTACATCCCACACAAACACCATTGCATTCTCCATGTGTGTGGACACGGTCCCATGTGGCCACACACATCATAATGGACATGTACACACAGTCACGGCATGCAGTGTGGCCCAAAGGGCTGGACCTGTGTACTGGACATTAGCACACAATGCTGTACGGACCCATCAATACCATTTAACGTATCACTCTGTGCGCAGCGTAAAGCTACAGTTGTGGCCAAAAGTATTGACACCCCTGCAATTCTGTCAGATCATACTCAGTTTCTTCCTGAAAATTATTGCAATCACAAATTCTTTGGTATTATTATCTTCATTTAATTTGTCTCCAATGAAACAACACAAAAGAGAATGAAACAAAAAGCAAAACATTGATCATTTCACACAAAACTCCAAAAATGGGCCAGACAAAAGTATTGGCACCCTCAGCCTAATACTTGTTTGCACAATCTTTAGCCAAAATAACTGCGATCAACCGCTTCCGGTAACCATTAGTGATGAGCGAGTACTAAAATGCTCGGGTGCTCGAAGCATCCCGAGATACTCGTGTACTCGGCCCGAGTACCGAGCCCAATGTTATCCTATGGGAGACACGAGTATTTTTATGAAATGACTGCCGGCAGCATGGAAAAACCCTAAAAATGTCACAAAAGTCTCAGTAGAGTGCTGAAATGACATGGCAACACCATGGGGAAGACCCCTGGAAGCATTTCTCACTCAAAAGTCACAGCGTGAACAATCTTGTCCGAGTTTCACGCCAATTTTACGGAGTCACCAGAAAACCTTCCAAAATGATGCCAAAATGAATATTTAGGGTGGAAATGTTAAGGGCACATACCCAATAGTGAGATACAGCTGGTGTATGTTACTTTTTGTGATTACATGAAACATTTTACGTGAAAACATTGTGCGGCACTCCGATATCCCTGAGAAGAGACGTACATGAAGCCCTGTCTTGAAATAATGTGCCCATTTTGAGGAACTGGGTCTATTGTAGTATTTTCCTTTGCCAGGGCAGTCCAAAATTTGGAGGTTCCCCAATGCCCCTGGATAGAGACGTACATGAGGGCCTGTAAACCTGAAGTGGGTGTATAGTAGTATAGCCCTTTGGCCAGGGCAGCCAAAAATTGGGAGGTTCAACAATGACCCATACATACAGACATGTAGTAGGGCCTGTAACCCTCAAGTGGGTGTATTGTAGTATTGCCCTTTGGCAGGGCAGCCAAAAATTGGGAGGTTCAACAATGCCCCTGGATACAGACATGCAGGAGGGCCTGTAAACCTCAAGTGGGTGTATTGTAGTATTGCCCTTTGGCAGGGCAGCCAAAAATTGGGAGGTTCAACAATGCCCCTGGATACAGGCATGCAGGAGGGCCTGTAAACCTGAAGTGGGTGTATAGTAGTATTAGCCCTTTGGCAGGGCAGCCAAAAATTGGGAGGTTCAACAATGACCCATGCATACAGACATGTAGTAGGGCCTGTAAATCCTCAAGTGGGTGTATTGTAGTATTGCCCTTTGGCCAGGGCAGCCAAAAATTGGGAGGTTCAACAATGACCCATGCATACAGACATGTAGTAGAGCCTGTAACCTCAAGTGGTGTATTGTAGTATTGCCTTAGGCAGGGCAGCAGAAATGTGGAGGTCAACAATGCCCTGGATACAGACATGCAGGAGCTGTAAACTCAAGTGAGTGTATTGTAGTATTGCCCTTTGGCCAGGGTAGCCAAAAATTGGGAGGTTCAACAATGACCCATGCATACAGACATGTAGTAGGGCCTGTAAACCCTCAAGTGGGTGTATTGTAGTATAGGCCTTTGGCAGGGCAGCCAAAAATTGGGAGGTTCAACAATGACCCTGGATACAGACATGCAGGAGGCCTGTAAACTCAAGTGGTGTATGTAGATGCCCTTTGGCAGGGCAGCCAAATTGGAGGTTCAAAATGCCCCGGGATACAGACATGCAGGAGGCCTGTAAACCTGAAGTGGTTAAGTATAAGCCCTTTGGCCAGGGCAGCCAAAAATTGGGAGGTTCAACAATGACCCATACATAAAGACATGTAGTAGGGCCTGTAACCCTCAAGTGGGTTTATTGTAGTATAGGCTTTTGGCAGGCAGCCAAAATTGGAGGTTCAACAATGCCCCTGGATACAGACATGCAGGAGGGCCTGTAAACCTCAAGTGGGTGTATTGTAGTATGCCTTTGGCAGGGCTGCCAAAAATTGGGAGGTTCAACAATGACCCTGGATACAGACATGTAGGAGGGCCTGTAAACCTCAAGTGGGTGTATTGTAGTATAGGCCTTTGGCAGGGCAGCCAAAAATTGGGAGGCTCCACATTGTCCCTGGATAGAGACGTGCAGGAGGGCCTCAAAACATTTTTCCCATTGACAAGGAGCGGGTCTCCTGTCGTTGTAATGCCCATTCTAAAAGAATGGGCGAAAAAATTTACCACTGCGGGTATACCTCAAACAACAGCCTAACTATTGTAACGGTCATCATGGTGGCACATGAGGAGAAGGAGGAGCAGTCCAGCGATTAGCCAAAGTCCTGAAGTATGCACCCATGGGTGAGTGGAGGTACATGGCAAATTCACATAACAACAATTTTAATTCAGTTGTCATTTGCTGGTGGTGTGGTGAAGTCTGGCCCAATCCAACCCTTGTTCATCTTGATCAGAGTCAGCCTGTCAGCATTTTCAGTTGACAAGTGGGTGCGTTTATCAGTAATGATTCCACCTGCAGCACTGAAAACACGCTCTGATAAAACGCTAGCGGCAGGGCAGGCCAGGACTTCCAAGGCGTAGAGAGCCAATTCATGCCACGTGTCCAGCTTGGAGACCCAATAATTGAAAGGCACAGAGGAATCTCGCAGTACAGTTGTTCGATCTGCAAGGTACTCCTTCAGCATCTGCCCAAACTTAGCATTTCTGGTGGCACTACCCCGCACCTCAGGGGCTGTGGTACGTGAGGGGCTGAGAAAACTGTCCCACATCGTAAAGACAGTTCCCCTACCTCTGGCGGATTGGACTTGTGCCCCTCTCGGCCGTACGCCTTGGTTGTCCACCGAATCCTGACCTATGCCGCTAGCATTTTGTGAGGGGAATGATTTGCCTACTTCCGTGACTATGGCCCTGTGGAACTGCTGCATTTTGGCTGACCTCTCCGCCTCAGGAATGAGAGACATAAAGTTCTCCTTGTAGCGTGGGTCTAACAGTGTTGCCAACCAGTACTGATTGTCGGCCAAGATGTTCTGAACGCGAGGGTCACGAGCCAGGCAGCTTACCATAAAGTCAGCCATGTGCGCCAGACTCTTAACAGCCATCACTTCAGTATCCAGACCAACACGATGACTGAACATGCTGTCCTCCTCCTCCTCCTCATCTCCCCTGTCCTCTGGCCAGCCACGCTGAATCGAGGGTATGACTGGTGTGCATGTCATATCCTCAATTTGGCCAGAGAGTTGCTCCATGTCTTCATCCTCCTCGTCATAGTCCTCCACTGCACGTTGTGATGAGATGAGGCTGGGCTGTGTGTTTTCACCCACACCCACTACTGTTTTTACTCCAAGTCATTGCGCTCGGCCTGCAATGCATCCTCTTTGATTTTCAGCAGAGACCGTTTTAGAAGGCAGAGTAGTGGTATGGTGACGCTAATAATGGCGTCATCGCCGCTCACCATCTTGATGGAGTCCTCAAAGTTTTGGAGGACGGTACATAGGTCCGACATCCATCTCCACTCCTCGGGTGTTATGTGTGGAGTTTGACCCATTTCCCGACGGCTTAGGTGATGCAGGTAGTCCACAACTGCCCTCTTCTGCTCACATATCCTGACCAACATGTGCAGACTGGAATTCCAATGCGTGGGGACATCACACACCAGTCTGTGGGCCGGAAGACGCAAATGGCGCTGAAAGCTGGCAAGGCCGGCTGAAGCAGCAGGTGACTTGCGAAAATGTGCAGACAGACGGCGAACTTTTACCAGCAGGTCAGACACCTCTGGGTATGACTTTACAAACCTCTGAACCACCAGGTTGAGCACATGGGCCACGCATGGAACATGCGTCAGCTGGCCTCGCCTCAAAGCTGCCACCAGGTTCCGGCCATTGTCACACACGACCTTTCCTGGCTTTAGGTTCAGAGGTGTGAGCCAGTGATCTGCCTGCTGTTTCAGAGCTGTCCACACCTCTTCTGCATTGTGGGGTTTGTCACCTATGCAGACTAGCTTCAGCACAGCCTGTTGCCGCTTTGCAGAGGCAGTGCTGCAGTGCTTCCAGCTTGGGACTGGTGTGGAGGGTACAGTGGATGAGGATGCGCAGGTGGAGGAGGCTGAGGAGCATGACATTCTGGAGCTGTAGAGTGTCGGTGAAACCCTGACAGAGGTAGGGCCTGCTATCCTTGGTGTGGGAAGGACGCGTTCCGTCCCTCGCTCAGACTGGGTCCCAGCCTCCACAATATTAATCCAGTGTGCCGTCAAGGAGATGTAGCGGCCTTGCCCACAAGCACTTGTCCACGTGTCTGTTGTTAGGTGGACTTTGGCTGAAACAGCGTTGTTCAGGGCACGTGTGATGCTGTTGAACACGTGGTTATGCAATGCGGGGACGGCACATCTGGAGACATAGTGGCGGCTGGGGACCGAGTAACGTGGGACAGCAGCCACCATCAGGTCGCGGAATGCGTCCGTCTCCACCAGCCGGAAAGGCAACATTTCTAGCGCTATGAGTCACGAAATGTGATCATTCAGGACTGTGGCAGCGTATTTGCGCCTGCGTTCAAATGTTTGCTGAATGGATAATTGAACGCTGCGCTGGGACAAGGACGTGCTTGATGGTGGTGTAATTTGTGCGTGGGCAACTTCAGGTGCAGGGCCGGAGGCTTGTTCGCGGCCAGCATGGACAGGGGATTGGCTTGCACGCACAACAGGCAAAGACGTAGCAGTGACATCAGCAAGCACCGCTCCTCGACTCTGTTGTACTTCCCACAAGTCGGGTGCTTGGCTGACATGTGCCTGATCATGCTGGTGGTGGTCAGGCTGCTAGTTTTCGTACCTGCTGATACTGGCATGGCAGGTGTGGCAAATGGCCTTTTTAGAGTCTTCTGGAGCAACTTAAAAAACTCCCAGACTTGGGAAGACCGAACATTTGCACAGGCACCTTGAGTCGTGTTGTTGTTCCGGGGAATGGTTGCCTGCCTTCTGCCTGCGGACGCGACCCTGCTTCGTACTGCCTGTTGGGATGCTACGCCTCCCTCCCCCTGTGCACTGCTGACCTCGCTCTGCATATCCTCCTGCCATGTTGGGTCAGCTACTGGATCATCCACCACGTCGTCTTCCTCTTCCGCACCCTGATCCTCCTCCTGACTTCCTGGCAATTGTGTCTCATCATCGTCCACCCCTTGTTGAGAACGTGGCTGCTCAAATATTTGGGCATCTGTACATACCATCTCCTCATCACCCACTTCAAGAGGAGGTGGCGACAGGCCAGATTCTGCAAATGGATATGTGAACAGCTCTTCCGAGTGTCCTAGTGTGGGATCAGTAATGTCCGTGGACGTGTACTCGGCCTGGTGGTAGGAAGGAGGATCAGGTTGGGAAATGTGCGGTGCAGTATCACGGCTACTGACACTTGACCGTGTGGAAGACACAGGGTGTTTGTGGAGGTGCCCATCTGACTTGAAGCATTATCCGCTATCCAAGTAACAACCTGTTGACGCTGGTCTTGGTTCAACAGCGGTGTACTGCTGCGGGCCCCAAGAATTTGGGACAGGATGTGCGAGCGAGGAGATGTGGCCCTTTGTTGTTGCGAAATTAGTGCTTGCACACGACCTCGGCCTCTGCCTGCACCACCATCACGTCCACTTCCTTGTTCCTTGCCAACGCCTGAACGCCTTGCGCATTTTGCCTGTATAGAGCGACAACTGTCTGGTGACTGTAGAGGTCACAGGAGATTCGGATTTTAGTCCCTAACCTGTATCAAGGTAGTAAGTACACCAGTCTGCTGACTGTAATGGTCACAGATTATTAGGATTTTAGGCCCTAACCTGTATCAAGGTATTAAGTACACCAGTCTGGTGAATGCAATGGTCACAAGAGTAGGATTTTAGTCCCTAACCTGTATCAAGGTAGTACGTACACCAGTCTGGTGACTGTAATGGTCACAGGGATTGGATTTTAGGCCCTAACCTGTATAAGGTATGACGTACACCAGTCTGGTGATGTCAATCACAGGAGATAGGATTTTAGGCCTAACCTGTATCAAGTATGACGTACACAGTCTGGTGACTGTTCAGATCACAGGAGATTAGGATTTTAGGCCCTAACCTGTATCAAGGTATTAAGTACACCAGTCTGGTGAATGCAATGGTCACAGGAGATTAGGATTTTAGGTCCTAACCTGTATCAAGGTATTAAGTACACCAGTCTGGTGACTCTAATGGTTACAGATTAGGATTTTAGGCCCTAACCTGTATCAAGGTATGACGTACACCAGTCTGGTGACTGGTCAGATCACAGGAGATGAGGATTTTAGTCCCTAACCTGTATCAAGGTAGTAAGTACACCAGTCTGCTGACTGTAATGGTCACAGATTATTAGGATTTTAGGCCCTAACCTGTATCAAGGTATTAAGTACACCAGTCTGGTGAATGCAATGGTCACAGGAGAGTAGGATTTTAGTCCCTAACCTGTATTAAGGTATTAAGTACACCAGTCTGGTGAATGCAATGTTCACAGGAGAGTAGGATTTTAGTCCCTAACCTGTATCAAGGTAGTACGTACACCAGTCTGGTGACTGTAATGGTCACAGGAGATTAGGCTTTTAGGCCCTAACCTGTATCAAGGTATGACGTACACCAGTCTGGTGACTGTTCAGATCACAGGAGATTAGGATTTTAGGCCCTAACCTGTATCAAGGTATGACGTACACCATGGTGACTGCTCAGATCACAGAGATTGGATTTTAGCCCTACCTGTTCAAGGTATGACGTACACAGTTGGTGACTGTTCAGATCACAGGAGATTAGGATTTTAGGCCCTAACCTGTATCAAGGTATGACGTACACCAGTCTGGTGACTGCTCAGATCACAGGAGATTCGGATTTTAGTCCTTAACCTGTATCAAGGTATGACGTACACCAGTCTGGTGACTGTTCAGATCACAGGAGATTAGGATTTTTAGGCCCTAACCTGTATCAAGGTATGACGTACACCAGTCTGGTGACTGCTCAGATCACAGGAGATTCGGATTTTAGTCCCTAACCTGTATCAAGGTATGACGTACACCAGTCTGGTGACTGTTCACATCACAGGAGATTCGGATTTTAGTCCTTAACCTGTATCAAGGTAGTACGTACACCAGTCTGGTGACTCTAATGGTCACAGGAGATGAGGATTTTAGTCCCTAACCTGTATCAAGGTAGTACGTACACCAGTCTGTGATTCTAATGGTCACAGATTAGGATTTTAGTCCCTAACCTGTATCAAGGTAGTACGTACACCAGTCTGGTGACTCTAATGGTCACAAGAGATGAGGATTTAGTCCCTAACCTGTATCAAGGTAGTACGTACACCAGTCTGGTGACTCTAATGGTCACAAGAGATGAGAATTTTAGTCCCTATGTCCTAACCTGGATCAAGCTAGTAAGTACAACAGTCTGGTGACTGTAATGGTCACAGAAAAGCTTGGACTCCGATCTGGATCACCCTGCCTATATCCTCCGAGATTAGTCCTGAGAAGGACTGTTGTGGTCAGCTCAGCAGCAGTTTGCAGCCCTGCTCTGGATCTACCTATGAGGGCCGCAAATCTGTCCCTAAGCAGCAGCAGACACTGTCCCTACACTCACTGTCTGGATACCTGTGTGCAGAGCACAGCGCGGCCGGGTCTTATAAAGGCTCGGTCACGCTGTGCAGGCCGGCCAATCACTGCAATGCCACAACTAACAGGGCTGTGGCATTGCAGTGGTCTGCCAGCCAATCCCTGCACGTGGGCTGGCTCTCAAAAGAGCGCCAACATGCAGAGATGACGACCTCGAGCACAGCACGAGTATCGCGAGATTACTCGGTGCTCGCCGAGTAGCCCGAGTACAGTGATACTCGTGCGAGTCCGAGTAGTGGCGAGCATGCTTCGCTCATCACTAGTAACCATCAATGAGTTTCTTACAATGCTCTGCTGGAATTTTAGACCATTCTTCTTTGGCAAAACTGCTCCAGGTCCCTGATATTTGAAGGGTGCCTTCTCCAAACTGCCATTTTTAGATCTCACCACAGATGTTCTATGGGATTCAGGTCTGGACTCATTGCTGGCCACCTTAGAATTCTCCAGTGCTTTCTCTCAAACAATTTTCTCTAGTCACCTTCCACGACAGCATAGTAGGTAGCCTCACCACGCCCTAATGGGGACAGGAACACAAGAGAGGTTAAAAGGCCCCTCCCATTAGCCAGTGTCTTTCCTGTCCCCATGGGGCATGGAGAGTTTTTTTCCTGTGCTGTGGGGCCAGCGACTGCAGCATACCTGATGTTTAGCCGGGCAGCGTTGGTCGGTGCTGCAGTTCTCCTCCTCCGGCTGCTCCTACCGCATGTTTTTCACGGTAGGACCGTGCCCTGGTCCTCCGGATCCTCCCTGGAGGTGATGCGGGCTTTGGGCGCCCCGCCGGCGGCCTCTCGGTGCTCCCTGAGCCCGCCGGCTTCTCCCTGAGCGCGCTGTCGCGCCGACCGGATGTGACGTCACGCGCGTCACTTCCGGGTCACGTGCTTCCCCGGGGGAGCGGCGCTTCCGGTTCCGGCGTTCGGAATTCCGGAGAGACAACGTGCAGGGCACGCCTCTGCTGCGGCCTGCCTGGGACCTTGCGTGGGGGGAAGGGGCACTTTGATTGGAGCGGTGGGGCAGGCTTAAAGCATATAAGCTGCCCTGAAGACATCAGTAAGGTGAGCTGTACTATTGTCAGGATGGCTGATCTTGCTACTGAGACCAGCTCTGCCCCAGCCACAGTGAGTCTGTGCCGAGGGGGGGGTCCGTGTGCCTGTATTCAGGCAGATTCTTATGGCGCCCTCTCTATTTTTATAGGGAGAGAAGCCTGCTGTTAAAAAGCCCGGTGGGAAGCGATGCCCTGTCTGTAATAAGAAGTTTCCTTCCCCTTGGGACAAGAAACTCTGCCAGGAGTGTACGGATCGTGTAGTTCGGGCCGAATATGCCTCCTTAGTGGAGGAATTACGCTCCATGGTGAAGCAGGAGATCCAGGACTCTTTGGCTTCCCTGACTCCGGCTGCTCCCAACCCGGTCTCAGGTCCTCCGTCTCCAAAGAAACTGAAACGACAGCAGGACCTGTCTGACTCTGACGCCCAGTTAGACTCAGACTCGGATAATTGGGATGATGGTTCTTCCCCCATGCCCTCTGACCCTAGCAGATTCCTGTTCTCCTCAGAGGATTTGGCTGAGCTCATTAGTGCAGTCCGTAGCATTATCGGTCTGGAGGAGGAACCGGTCCTCCACTCTGTCCAGGATGCTATGTTTGCTGGGCTTCGTCCGGTCAAACCGGTGGGATTTCCTGTCCATCCCAACATTCAGGATCTCATTGTTCAGGAGTGGGAATTTCCTGAAAAAAGGGTTAAAAGTACTATGAAAAATAGGTTTCCCCTGGAGGACACCCCTTTTCTCCATTCGCCTTCCACGACAGCATTGGAGGATGTCGTCCACGCCCTATTGGGGGACAGGAACACAGAGAGGTTAAAAGCCCCTCCCCTTCCTCAGTACTCCAGTGTCTTCCTGTCCCCCTTGGGGCATGGAGAGGTTCCAGTGCTGTCAGGCCGGCAGAGGCAGCATTGGGGTGTACTTACAGCCGGGCCAGGGATGGACGTCGGGGGCGGCCTCCTCCTCCTTCTCGGGGCTCCCGTGGTGGGACCATCCGGCCTTCCTGCGTCCTACGGGGCAAAGCAGGCCGTGTATTGCAACGCCGGAGGCCTGTTCAGCTCTCCGGCGTCTCCCTCCTCCAGCTGCGGTCCCTGGGGCATGCATCAGAGGTGCCGCGGAGGCACTTCCGGTTTCGGGTGTGGCACTTCCGGTTCCGGGATGGCACTTCCGGTTTCGGGCGGCGGCTCCTGTAAGGGCTGTGGCAGGCTGGGCGCGGCTCCAGGGAACCCAGCAGGACTTTCGCGCGCTACTGCCCGCGGCCGGTGACCAGGAGGAGGGAGGGAACAGGTGTTCCTCGTTGGGGGCACGGTACTTCTGGATAAGTACCCGCCGGAAGCTACACCCAGGTAAGGCTGATCCCTGACACATGGTGGGTGATAGGCTTCCACCTCTGCTTCTGCAGAGCCCAGCGTTCCCCCAGCTCATGTAAGTGTTTCTGGGGGTGGTCACAAGGGGTAGAGTTATTTAAGCCCTGCACTCACACTGGGACCCCCTTCTCTTCCCTTTTTGTCTATAGGGAGACAAGGGCTGTCTGTGAAAGGGAGCAATAATGTGGCTGCGGCACAAAATTTCCCTCTTCCTACAACAAGGTGTCGGCCATGACTGACAGGGTTGTCAGGATGGACTCCCCATCCTTGCTTGAGGAGCTCCAATCTGTTAGGGAAGAGGTGCAGGCTTCTATCTCGGCACTGCGGGGGTTTGCTGCAGCGTCCGGGCCTTCCCCTCCGTAAGAGAGGAAGCTCCAGGATTGTGACTCTGTGGATCTCATGGAGGCTGGCCAGAGCTCAGCGTTAGAGGACGGCGAGGATATTGCCGCTGTTGCCTCTGTCCAGACGTGAGAATCTGGACACTACTATTTTTCCACGGCGTCCATGGGTGCATTGGTGGACACTGTCCATTGTACCATGGGAGTAGAGGTGGTAGAATCCCCTTCTTCTGTGCAGGACTAAATGTTCAGAGGCCTGACGGCTAAGCGGCTCACCCCATCCGAGTGGATTGGAGGGTGATGTCTTTGTCTGGGATGTCCCGAAGGTGGACATCCAGGTGGCCAGGGTAGCAATCAGCTGCTATTGTAAACCATTGTGCATGCCCTTGACACACTGTTGAAGCTAAGCAGCAGGAGCCTCAGTCACGGGCTGGATGGGAGACCTCATGAGAGACCCAATGGGAATCTCTATGGAAATCTCTATAAAGTCAATGGGACTTCTAACATGAAGGTCTATGGCAGTATTCCATTTGGGAAGCTTAGCCTATAAGGCCGCGTTGCCTTTTGAAGATTCCTCCCGGTTGAAGGACCCCCTCGTTCGTAAAATGGAGTGTCCTCAAAAAATCCTGGGAGGCGGCAGCTATGTCTTTAACGGTGTACATTTCCTCTACATGTGAGCAGGTCTCTCTTTAAGTGGCTCACCCAGCTGGGAGTATTCCTCCTGCAGGGTACTCCCAGGGAGGAGCTTTGGACTCCATTCCACTTCTGAGACGTGCTGCGGGCTTCCTAGCCGATGCCTCTGCTGAGTCGTTCCGCGTTGGCACCAGGTGCGCAGTGTTGGCTAACACAGCTCGCAGGGGAGTGTGGCTTACAAGGTGGAATGGGGAGGTCACGTCTAAGCTCCAGCTGTGTGGCCTCCCCTTGCAAAGGACATTGGATGACATCCTGGAAAAGGTGTCAGACCGGAAAAGGTGTCTCCCGGAACAGGAGCCCTTTCGGAGGCAGTCCTTTTGGCCTGAGTGCAGCCAACCCTCCCAGTCTAAAGGGAAGGGTAAGTCTGGTCGCTGGGCATTCCAGTACGGGAACAAGACCCGTAATATCTTGCTCCCCCAGCAGCGGCATCACCAGCCGCCCCTAAACAAGGTCGCCTTCCCCATTGCGGGGCGGCTCCTGCGGTTTCTGCCACAGTGGCAAGCAATCTCCTTGTGCCCTTGGATCCTCTCGACCATTTGGGAGGGTCTACGCTTGGAATTCGAGAGCCAGCCCCTCCGTGTCTTCGAGTCCTCTCCCTTCCTCAGGGGGACTCTCGCACGGTTTTTCTTGTTGGGTCTGCGACACCTGTTGGATGCGGGTGTGGGGTCCCCGGTTCCTCCTGGAGAGGAGGGACAGGGGCGCTACTCCAGGTTGTTGTGGACCTCCAGAACGCGTATTCTCATGTCCCCATTCACCCGTCCCACAAGCACTTTCTGCGATTCACGATCTCCGGGGCAGGCGGGACGGTCCATTCACGGCTTAATGTGCTGCCCTTTGGGATTTCGTCGGCCCCGGAGGTTACCAAACTCATGGGGGGGAAGCGATCACATTCATCCAGACCCAGGGGATATGTGTGCTTCCCTATTTAGACGACATGTTGGTGGTGGCTCCTTCGGCAGTGCTTCTGCGCACTAAGGACTCCAACACATTGGAGATTCTTCAGTCCCTGGGATGGGTACCCAATCTTCGGGAATCTGAACGGGTGCTTGCAACCCGACGTCAATTTTTGGGAGTCTTGCTGGCCTCCTCCAGACAGACCTCGTTCCTTCCTGCGGCATATCAGCTTTTGCGCCGCGTGAATCTGACCTGCTTCCGGGCAGGGAGGTCGCCCTCCTTGCGGGAAGCAATGTCCCTGTTAGGGGCCATGATGGCTTGCATTCAGTCAGTAACATGGGCTCAGGCTCCTTCCCGACTGCTCCAGGAACACATACTGAGTTCCTGGGACAGACGTCAGGATTCCTTAAACTCGCGGGTCCGGACCCCGGGGCGGGTGGTAACCTCGCTTTCCTGGGGATGAATCCCAGACACCTTCCTGTGACCTCCGTTCCCACTGATGCCAGCGGTTCCGATTGGGGCACGATGGTAGTTCGCACACCGTTCCAGGGGATTTGGAGTCGCTCGGTCAGTCGCCAGTCTTCAAACTTCTGGCAGTGGAGGAAGCGCTTCTTGCTGCAGCTCACGTTCTCTGGGGTCATCATGTCAAGGTCCTGTCAGACGATGTGACTACGGTTGCTTTCTTGCGGTACCAATGCGGTACTCGTGGCTTACACTTGCAGGGGCTGGCAAGACTGTTCTTTTTGTGGGCAGTATGCCATCTTCTCTCCGGCAGTACATCTGATGAGAATGGCCAATGTACAGGCAGATTTCTTGAGCCGCACAGAGGTCCACCCAGGAGAATGGTGCTTCCATTCGGAAGTATTTCGCTCTCTTACGGACAGGTGGGGTGTCCTTTCGACCGACCTGTTCGCTTCGGGCTCGAATACAAAGGTGCCAACCTTTTTCTCCCTGACGCGGTTGGACTATCCTCGGGGGCTGGATGCTTTTGCCCATCCCTGGGACTTCCGGTTGGTGTATGCATTTCCTCCAATCCCGCCACTTCCCAAGATGTTGCAACGGATTCGGGCGGAGGGGGTGACACTATCCTGGTGGCTCCCCTGGGGCCCAAACTGGCGTGGTACGACGCCATCCGAGACCTGGGCCTGGAGGGACCGATTATGTTAGCCCAGTCTTAACCTACTGTCCCAGGGTCCTGTTTCACCCGGGCCCTCAGTGGCTCATTCGGGCGGCCTGGCTGTTGCGGCCGGGATCCTGAGGACCAAGGGTCTCTCCCAGGCAGTGATCCGCACGCTTCAGCAGAGCAGGAAGCCTGTGACAAACGCTATTTACGGGAGGGCTGGAATCGGTTCCTGTCCTGATGTGCTCCTTCCATCCCGACCATGCATCATCCTAATGTGGCCCAACTCTTGGATGTTTGCAGCGTAGCTTGGATTTGGGACTTCGGCCGAGCACTCTTAAGTCCAGAGGTCGGCACTTGGGGCGGTTTTTGCCCAGGATCTTGCTTCCCATCCATGGCTCATGCAGTTTTTTCTTCTGCTTGGGGGTGGCGTCCCCGGATTCGGCCTTCTGTCCCTCCCTGGGATTTGATGCTTGTTCTCCAAGGGCTTGCTCAAAGTCCCTTTGCACCCTTGTCTGCTGCATCCCTTACGTCTCTCTCTCACAAGGTGGCGTTTTTGGTGGCCATCACTTCTGCTCCAGAGTTGGAGAACTGCAGGCACTCTCTGTCCGGGCTCCGTGCCTCATGTTGTCCGTGGTTCGCATTACGCTTCGGTTGCATTCATCTTGTTTTCTGAAAGTTGTCGGCTTTCCATCGGTCCCAGGATATGGTTCTGCCTTCAATTTGTCAATCTCCTGCTAATGCGGCTGAGGCCGTGTTTCACTCCTTGGATGTACGTCGAACTGTCCTCCTCTATCTCCGAGAGTCTGCTTCCTGCAGGTTAGATCAGAACCTGTTTGTTCGGCTTTTGGGAATAATACAGGGAAGAAGACTTCCCAGGCTACCATCACTTCCTGGATCACGAAGGTGATCTGTGAGGTCTACGTCGCTCCAGTCCTTGCTCCTCTGGTGGGGTTGAAGGCTCCTTCAACTCGGGCTGCTGCTACTCCCTGGACGGAGCAGCCTGGAGCTTCATCGGAGCTGATTTGCAGAGCGGCTACGTGGTAGTCTCTCCTCGCTTTTTCTCGCCTCTATAGGTTAGATCTGTCCTTCAGTTGGGATCTGTCCTTTGGTAGGAGAATCCTACAGGCAATAGTCCACCCTGAGGAGTATCGGTGGTATTCCTCCAATGCTGTCGTGGAAGGCGAATGGAGAAAACTGAATTAGTCCTTACCGGTAATTCCTTTTCTTGGAGCCTTCCACGACAGCATCAGTTCCCCCCCTTGTTGGTGTTTGATTCCGGTTTGTATCAGGTAATCCATGGCTAAGGGTGATCTTGGTAAACACTGGAGTACTGAGGAAGGGGAGGGGCTTTTAACCTCTCTGTGTTCCTGTCCCCCAATAGGGCGTGGACGACATCCTCCAATGCTGTCGTGGAAGGCTCCAAGAAAAGGAATTACCGGTAAGGACTAATTCAGTTTTTCTTGGGATGTCCCCAAGGTGGATGTCCAGGTCACTTGGGTGGCTAAAAGACCTCGCTCCCTTTTGAGGATACGTCCCAGCTGAGAGATCAGATGGATAGAAAAATTGAGGGGCTGATGAAGCGCTCTTGGGAAGCATCAACATCTACCTTACAGGCGAATATTGCTTCCACCTGCGTTTCCCGGTCGATCCTCAGGTGGTTAGATCAGCTTGAGTGTCATATCTCCCAGGGTACTCCGAGGGAGGATCTTCTGGAATCCTTGCCTTTGTTGAAAAAGGCAACTGGATTTCTGGCTGACTCCTCTGCAGAATCAGTGCGCATGGAGGCCCGTACCTCCGTCCTTTCCAACTCGGCTCGGCGTGCGCTCTGGTTAAAGATGTGGACGGGGGATTCCACATCTAAGATGCGCCTTTGTTCCATTCCCTTTAAGGGGGATTTGGTTTTTGGGCCTGCCCTGGATGACATCCTGGCCAAGGCCTCAGATAAGAAGGCTCTCCCCGAACAACGTGGGGCGAAAAAATCGTTTTTTCGTCCCCAGGTGCCTCAGGCCTCCCAGCCCAGAGGTAAAGGGAAGGGGGGTCCTTGGTCCTACCCGAAAGGTAGAGGGAGGAACATCTTCGTTCCCCCCCAACAACGTCCTCAACAGGACAAACAGTGACTCGGTGCGGGTAGGGGGAAGGCTCTCCGCCTTTCTTCCCATCTGGCGCGGCATTACCAACTGCCAGTGGGTGCTCAACATTTTATCGGAAGGTCTCTTGATAGAGTTGTGTCTCCTCCCCCACCGATTCTTTGAGTCACTACCCTGCCCCCGCGGGGATCTCAGGATCTCCTGTTTTCCAACCTGCGGGAACTCCTGGCTTCCAATGTCATCTCCAGAGTTCCGGAGTCGGAATGCGGCAGTGGACATTACTCCCGGCTCTTCATGGTGAAGAAACCGTCGGGGGCTGCCCGGATTATAATCAATCTGAGGCAGCTCAACCAATATGTCCGCTACCGCAGATTCAAAATGGAATCAATCAGGTCAGTGATCCCCTTGATAGGGCCCCACTTCCAGATGGCCACCATAGATTTGAAGGATGCGTATTTCCATGTGCCGATTCATCCTCGGCACAGGAAATACCTGCGGTTTGCGGTGTCTTACCAGGGGGAAATCCACCACTTCCAGTTCGATGTTTTGCCTTTCGGCATCTCCTCTGCTCCTCGGATTTTTACAAAAATCATGGGGGAGGTGGTGGCCTTCCTAAGGTTACAAGACGTCTGTCTGATACCATACTTGGACGACCTTCTTCTGGTCGCGCCTTCAGAGGAGGTCCTCAGGTCGGACGTGGACAGGGTGTTGTGCATACTTCGGTCGTTGGGGTGGCTCCCCAACCTGTTGAAGTCTCAGCTTCTCCCCTCCTCAGTCAGGAGATTCCTGGGGGTGCTTCTGGACTCGGACAGACAGGTGTCCTTTTTGCCGGAAGATCACAAAACGTCCCTTATGTCGAGAATATCTTCCCTGAGAGCTCAACGGTCCCCCACGCTCCGGGAGTCCATGTCGGTCCTGGGGTCTATGACGGCGTGCATCCCTTCAGTCATGTGGGCCCAGGCGCATTCCAGGTGCCTTCAGGACCACATTTTGGTGCATTGGAATCGTCTCCCCTCCTCCCTCAACAAGAGTTTGCTTGTCGGGGAGGGTGGTGTCCTCCCTCAGGTGGTGGTTGTCCCCTGTGAATCTGGCCAACGGAGTCTCTTGGTCTCGGACTCCGCTGGTTACTGTGACGACGGATGCCAGCCAGCGGGGCTGGGGGGTGGTGGTATCGGGGTCCCCGTTTCAGGGTATCTGGGGGTCCTCTGATAAGCTCTCGGTCCTCCAACTTCCGCGAACTCAAAGCGGTAGAAGAAGCTCTTCTGGCTGCGCAAGATCTGGTCCGGGGGTCACATGTGTTGGTGTATTCGGACAATGTGACCACTGTGGCCCATCTTCGTCATCAAGGCAGCACCCTTTTCGCGACCTGAAAGTGATCTCCAGCCGCATCTTCCTCTGGGCCGAGAGGTCTCTACTGTCTCTCTCGGTGGTCCATCTCAAGGGAGACTTGAACTCTCAGGCGGATTATTTAAGCCGCAAGGATCTCCATCCAGGGGAGTGGAGCCTCGACCAGGCAGTTTTTTGCAGCCTGGTGGTGCGCTGGGGAGTCCCGGAGGTGGATTTATTCGCCTCAGGACTCAATTGCAAGGTAGGAACATTCTTCTCCCTCAACCCCAGGACAGGGCAATTGGGGTGGATGCCTTCTCCCACGCTTGGCCGTTTCATCTAGCCTACGATTTTCCTCCGCTCCCTCTGCTAGCCCGGGTTCTGAGGAAGATCAGGGACGAGAGGGTTCCTACTATCCTAATTGCCCCTTTCTGGCCAGAGAGAAGCTGGTTCAATCTGGTCAGGTCTCTCCGGGTGGACGGTCCTGTGCATCTGGGGGAGGACCCGAGCCTCCTCTCACAGGGTCCGTTCTTCCATCCGGCTCCGCAACGTCTCAGTTTGGTGCCTGGCTTCTGAGGCCCGAGTGCTGAAAGCCCAGGGCCTTTCCGATAAAGTTATCGCAACCTTGCAAGATTGCCGTAAGCCGGTCACTAATTCCATCTACAATAAGATTTGGAAGAAGTTCTCCTCCTGGTGTGGGGCCCGGGGTCCGGACCCTTTTGCTCCGAATATTTCTCAGATTTTGGACTTCTTGCAGCAAGGTTTGGATCTGGGACTTAAGCCTAGCACCCTTAAGGTCCAGGTTGCAGCCCTGAGTTCTGTGTTTGATGTGAGACTGGCTGATCATCGTTGGGTCAAACGATTCATGATGGCGGCTTCCAGACTGTGTCCCTGTCGGAGGAGTGTCTCCCCCTCGTGGGATCTGAATATTGTGCTTACGGGCCTGACTCGTTCTCCTTATGAGCCTCTGTCGGATTGCTCCATGAGGTCCTTGTCTCACAAGCTCGCTTTCCTGGTGGCTATTACTTCAGCAAGGAGAATTGGTGAACTTCAGGCCTTGTCCATACGTGAGCCCTATCTGACGGTGCTGGATGACAGCATTGTTTTTCAGTTGGATCCGTCTTTTCTGCCGAAAGTGGTGTCGGAGTTCCATCGATCTCAGTCAATCGTTCTACCATCCTTCTGTCAACATCCTAGATCTGCGAAGGAGGTGGAATTTCACTCTCTGGATGTCCGTCGCCTGGTGTTACACTACCTAGAGGTCACGGCTCCCTGGCGTATCAACCAGAATGTATTCATTCAGCATTTTGGTCGCAACAAGGGCCGGAAGGTGGCTAAAGGCACTATCGCCAATTGGATAAAGAGGGCAATCACGGATGCCTATCTCGGTCAAGGCCTCTCGGCTCCTACTAGTTTTACGGCCCATTCTACCCGGGCCACTTCGGTTTCCTGGGCTGAGCGTGCTGGGGCTTCTCCGGAGCAGCTCTGCAAAGCGGCTACATGGTCTTCGCTACATACCTTCACCAAACACTATCGTTTGGATGTGATGGCTGGCAGGGACTTGGCCTTTGGCCGGAAGGTCCTGCAAGCTGTTGTCCCTCCCTAGGTAAGGATTCGTGGGCATTCCTCCTATGCTGTCGTGGAAGGTGACTAGAGAAAATAGAATTATTCTTACCGTTAATTCGGTTTCTAGGAAACCTTCCACGACAGCACTTATTTCCCTCCCTAATTTCCTGGTTTATGGATTTTATGCTTGTTTTTTATGTGTTCTGGGTTCGTTGTAAGACACTGGCTAATGGGAGGTGGCAGGGGCCTTTTAACCTCTCTTGTGTTCCTGTCCCCATTAGGGCGTGGCGAGGCTACCTCCTATGCTGTCGTGGAAGGTTTCCTAGAAACCGAATTAACGGTAAGAATAATTCTATTTTCAAGTGCTTTTTGAAGTGTGTTTTGGGTCATTGTCCTGCTGGAAGACCCATGAGCTCTGAGGGAGACCCAGCTTTCTCACACTGGGCCCTACATTATACTGCAAAATTTGTTGGTAGTCTTCAGACTTCATAATGCCATGCACATGGTCAAGCAGTCCAGTGCCAGAGGCAGCAAAACAACCCCAAAACATCAGGGAACCTCGCCATGTTTTGACTGTAGGGACCGTGTTCTTTTCTTTGAATGCCTCTTTTTTTCTCCTGTAAACACGAGGTTGATGCTTTTGCCCAAAAAGCTCTACTTTTGTCTCATCTGACCAGAGAACATTCTTCCAAAATGTTTTAGGCTTTCTCAGGTAAGTTTTGGGAAACTCCAGCCTGTCTCGGGGTAAGAAGTGGGGTCTTCCTGGGTATCCTACCATACAGTCCCTTTTCATTCACGACGCCGACGGATAGTACAGGTTGACACTGTTGTACCCTCGGACTGCAGGGCAGCTTGAACTTGTTTGGATGTTAGTCGAGGTTCTTTATCCACCATCCGCACAATCTTGCATTGAAATCTCTCGTCAATTTTTCTTTTCCGTCCACATCTAGGGAGGTTAGCCACAGTGCCATGGGCTTTAAACTTCTTGATGACACTGCGCACGGTAGACACAGGAACATTCAGGTCTTTGGAGATGGACTTGTAGCCTTGAGATTGCTCATGCTTCCTCACAATTTGGTTTCTCAAGTCCTCAGACAGTTCTTTGGTCTTATTTCTTTTCTCCATGTTCAATGTGATACACACAAGGACACAGGACAGAGGTTGAGTCAACTTTGATCCATGTCAACTGGCTGCAAGTGTGATTTAGTTATTGCCAACACCTGTTAGGTTCCACAGGTAAGTTACAGGTGCTGTTAATTACACAAATTAGAGAAGCTTCACATGATTTTTCTAACAGTGCCAATACTTTTGTCCACCCCCCTTTTTTATGTTTGGTGTGGAATTATATCCAATTTGGCTTTAGGACAATTCTTTTTGTGTTTTTTCATTGAAGACAAATGAAGATAATAATACCAAAGAATTTGTGATTGCAATCATTTTCAGGAAGAAACTGAGTATTATCTGACAGAATTGCAGGGGTGTCAATACTTTTGGCCACAACTGTATGTGCAACTGCCCAGTATTGAAAAGTAACAACACAGGTTTTTTTTTGTTTGTTTGTTTGTAATTAAAGTCTTTGTGCACAAACATTATAAGTCAAACACACACAAAACGTTTAGAACACAAGTGCCAACATGACACAAAAAGCAGAAACAGAATGCCCATACCCAAACATTGCAGAGTAGTGAATCAAAAACCTCAAAACTAACTAACATGTAAACACCCCAAAAAAAACAAACAAACCATATTCGTCATGGTGCAGCCACCCTGGTGACTCCACCCTCCTCCTCATATTGATGCCTCATAAAACCAGCCACCCTACACCTGCTGATGCTGCCAGGCCACTGCCCCAGGGCCATTAAAGTATGAGCAGTATGTGTCTCTGTTGCTCATGGCACCACACCATGGTCGGCAGCACGTCAATCCCCGTGACGGACCTCCCCTGTTGTGGGGTCCACAGAATCCACATAACTTACCGGCGTCTATGATGACCGATCCCTATGACGCAGGAAGTTATGCAGCACACAGCAGGCCAGCACTACCACATCGATAGATTCCAGTTTCATATGCAAAGGCGTATGAAACACGGGGAATGTATTGGCCATGATCCCGAGCGCATTTTCATCCACACGGCGAGCCCGGGATAGTCGGTAATTGAAAATGTGCTGCTCAGAAGTAACCGTCCTCTGGGGATATGGCCGTAGTAGGTGAGCATGAAGTGGGAAGGCTTCATCCCCCACAAACGCAAAGTTGAGATGATGGGTTGTCTCATCATTTGAAGGCAAGTTCAGAGCACCTCTCCTTAGGTCTTGGGCCAAGGAGCAGTGTGCAAACACACCCCCATCTGAGACACGGTCGTTCATGCCAACGTCCACGTACAGGAACTCATAATGAGCATCCACCAGGGCCATGAGGACCGCGCTAAAATATCCTTTGTAATTATAATACAAGGACCCCGTGTTGGGGGGGTTTGTGAGCCTCTCGTGCTTATTATCTAATTCACCGCCGCAGTTTGGAAATTGCCATCGTTCCTCAAAACCTCTGGCAACAACCATCCTGCGGGGGTTGTTGGAAACTGCATGTAGGATGGCAGCAGACAACTCCAGATGGCCTCACACGTCTCGGGGATCAGGCGGTTCAGCAGTGGCCGTGAACAAAACATATGAGTGTATTCTGCACCTTCATGTTGCAGTGTGACCAAATGTACATTGGTGACAGATCCACATGGTGGTTTTTGTCACACTATGTGCCATGGCACAATACCACATGATGGTTGTGTAGTGTTTGGAGTAGGATCTACTCCACAGAGGCAAACTTTGAAAATCAATCTTTGCATTTGAGTCCAGAAATAATAAAGAGGAATGCTACCAGCACTATATGAGAATGTCCAGGAATAATATGCAGGAGTGCTACCAGCGCTATATAAGATTGTCCAGAAATAATGTACAGGAGTGCTACCATAACTACCGTATATACTCGTGTATGAGCCGAGTTTTTCAGCCCAAAATTTGGGCTGAAAAGTCTCCCCCTCGGCTTATACACGGGTCAATACGGTAGGCTGCGTGGTGGGGGCTGTGGAGGCTGGAGGAGGCGGGGGGAGGCTGCTGTATGAGCGGCCCCGTCACGTGGGGCCGCTCATTATATATGCACTGCTTCCCCCTGTCAATCAGCGGCAGGGGGAAGCAGTGCATATATGCCCCCAAATGCTGGCACTCTCCCCCCCTTGTAAGGGCCCCCCCCCGCTGCGTATCTTACCATCCCGGTCTTCTGCACAGCGCCGCTCCTCGGTGCTCCGTTCTTCATGCTCCCGTCCTGCTACATCCGGGATCTCTGGCCGTCGCAGGCATATGACGTGATCGCGCGACGGCTGGGGATCCCGGATGCAGCGAGGACGGAGCATGGAGAACGGAGCACCGAGGAGCGGCGCTGTGCAGAAGACCGGGATGGTAAGATAAGCAGGGGGGGGGGCCCTTACAAGGGGGGCGAGTGCTAGCATTTGGGGGCTGCTATATACCCCCTGGGGGCTGCTGTTTACTACCACTGGGGCTGTATATACCACTGGGGCTGCTGTATACTACGACTGGGGCTGTATATACCACTGGGGCTGCTGTATACTACCACTGGGGCTGTATATACCACTGGGGTTGCTGTATACTACCACTGGGGCTGTATATACCACTGGGGCTGCTGTATACTACCACTGGGCTGTATATACAGTGGTGTTCAAAAGTCCTGCATAGGCATAGGATAAATAGATTTTTCAAGTTTTAAACCTTTTCTGTCGAATATCTTCGATGCTAATATGACATATTATATATGGTTTTGTTCAGAATACAATTTTGCATTCTCTCCTTGTAATATTTTTAGCTTTTGAAGCAGTTTTGCCTGAAATTATTGCAACAATATGGGAATTGAAAGCACAACTAAATATTGTACAGCTTCAGATCCAAAATTAGCTAATCACAGATGAGGTTCTTGTGATCAATCATAACCTGGATATGGTAGCCAATCACTTTCCATTACATTGCATCACATCTGCTGCTTTGTTTGTGTGTTTTATCTGTTGGTCTATCTAGTGAATCATACTGTAGAGCTCTATGATGGGAGCCTTCAGATTGTTGTCAGCGGAGGATCGTGTGCGAGTTGTGGTGCTACATGAAGAGGGTTATACTGGCCCCCAGATCACAAGGAAGGTCGGCTGTAATCAGAGTACAGTCGTAAGAATTTTGCAGAAACATAAGCAGCTTGTAATTACCCAGGACAGGCCCAGATCTGGTCGGCCCAGAAAGTCAACTAAAAGGGAGGATAGAGTACTGATAAGAACATCCCTTACCAATGGAAAGCTCACCTCTCCTCAACTTCTGCGAGAATGGCAAGAAAAGTGCAATATTGAGGTAGCAACATCAACTGTTAGGAAGAGATGTTTGGAAGCAGGATTAAGAGGGTGCAAGGCCCGAAAGAAGCCATTGATGACAGTTATACAAAGACAAAGGCGAAAACTGTGGGCATTGAAATATTCAAAATGGAGGAAGGAGGAGTGGGAAAACGTGCTATTTAGTGATGAAAGCACTTTTTGCATTTTAGGAAATGATGGCAAGTCTTATGTGAGAAGGTTTCCACATGAAGAGTACAAGCCAGAGTGTTTGAGCTTCTCTGTGAAACATCCGATGAAAGTAATGGTCTGGGGCTGTATGGCAGCCAATGGTGTTGGAAGGTTTCATATTGTGGAGGGTATGGTTAATGCAAAAAAATACATAGACATCCTTAATAAGAAAATGCTGCCTTCTGCTCAACACCTGTTTTCAGGGAATTATATCTTCCAGGATGATAATGCTCCTTGTCACAGAGCTAAGACAGTAACGGAATGGAAAAAAAAGAACAAGGTGGCTACTATTGACTGACCAGCCCAGTCCCCGGACCTCAATCCAACTGAAAATTTGTGGCACAAGGTATCAATTGAGATATCTAAAAAACAGCCAAGGACCAAGAGAGAGTTGATTGAGGCTCTGATACAGGCCTGGAACCACATCATCACTTGTGAACCTCTGAAGAAGCTTGTTCACTCAATGCCACAGGGATGCAAGTTGGTGCTCAAGAGCAAAGGCTAGCCAATAAAGTATTAGAAGCTAAAGATGCACTCAAAAGGCCCTTTTCAGGACTCTGAATTAAATAAAAAATGATAAATCTTAAAAAGTAAAATTTAAGTCTGTGTGAACTTGCATTGGAAGTTAATGAACTTAGAAACCTGTTCACCATTCTACACACTGTACAGGTGTAGGTATGGTTATGCTGTAAAAAAAATATCAAAAATGCGCATATCATAACAATTTATACACTTGGGACATTCAAAAATGAGTATGGCACACAATGAGGGATTACAAAAACATATATGTTCCACCAGTTTCACTGTAGAGATGCAGAAGTATGAAATAGACATGATTACTTACCGGTAATTGTGTTTTATGGAGTCCACGACAGCACCCACATGAGAGAGGGGATCCGCCCACCAGGACAGGAAACCTACAGATAAAAAGGGGCGGTCCCCCTCGCTCCCTCAGTTTGTTTACAGAGTATGAGGGGAACCGCAGAGTTAAGAGAAGCATAACACATCTCAAGAAACATCACACGTACAAACCCAAGAAACCCCGGGCAAGGCCCAAGGAGTAAAGTGCACACACACCAAGTAACGTGACAAGGGAGGGAAGTGAGTGGGTGCTGTCGTGGACTCCATAAAACACAATTACCGGTAAGTAATCATGTCTTTTCTTCTCGCCACGACAGCACCCACATGAGAGAATTGCAGAGAGCAAGACTAGGGAGGGACAACCGTGCTGAGGACAGATCTCCCGAAAGCCAAGTCAGAGTCAGAAGACAAATCCAAACGATAGTGGGAATAAAAGGTAGAAGGGGATGACCAAGTGGCAGCCTTACAAATAGCTTCAATAGAGACTGCAGCGCGCTCGGCCCGCGAAGAAGCCATAGCCCTAGTAGAATGCGCCCGCACACCTACCGGAGGATCGCGTCCCGTCACCGAGTAGGCCAAGCAGATGGCATCCCGGATCCATCTAGACAACGTGCTCTTAGTAACAGCAAACCCCCGACGAGGACCCTGAAAGGACACAAACAGAGCCCTACTCTGTCGATAGGGCCTAGTCCTATCAAGGTAGTGTAAGACTAATCTCCTGACATCTAGCGTATGAAACCGTTGTTCCTCAGGAGAACCCGGAGTAGGAAAAAAGGAAGGGAGGAAAATCTCCTGACTCCGATGAAACCGGGAAGCGACCTTAGGGAGGTAGGAAGGATCCGGTTTCAAGACAAGCCTATCAGGCAAGACGGACAAAAATGGAGGATCTATAGACAAAGCCTGGAGATCACCCACCCGCCTAGCCGAAGTAAGGGCCACTAGCAGAGCCGTCTTGAGAGACAGGGACCTAAGGGAGGCTGCCTCAAGGGGTTCAAAGGGGGGCCCCATCAGGGCGTCAAGGACCAGATCCAAATCCCACGGGGCCAACCGAGCAACATGAACCGGGGTGCTACGCTCACAAGCCGCTATAAACCGAGACACCCACCTGTCACCCGCCACATCTGATCCATACAATGCCCCCAAGGCCGAAACATGGACCTTCAGGGTGTTGACTGAAAGCCCCAACTCCCGACCTTTCTGAAGAAACTCCAGAATAGAAGGGATGGGAACAAGTGGAGTAAAAGGAGCAGTATGGAACTGAAGAAATTTCCGCCAGACCCTAGCATAAATCCTTGTTGTAACCTCCTTCCTACTCAAGAGAAGGGTGGATATAAGCTGTTCTGAAAACCCACGCAATCTTAACAGGCTCCTTTCAAGTTCCAAGCCGTCAAGTGGAGCCCCTTCACCTGAGGGTGACGGCAAGGACCCTGAGAGAGCAGGCCTGGAACAGAAGGAAGTAGCCACGGGTCGGACACTGACATGGCTCTGAGCCAGGAAAACCACGGCCTCTTGGGCCAAAATGGGGCAATGAGAATCACCCTCGCCCCGTCGTCCCTGATCTTCCGGATGACTACTGGAAGCAAGTTCATGGGAGGAAACGCATAGGCCAGCCGAAAGTCCCAAGGGAACTGGAGGGAATCCAACAACTCTGGCTCGTCCGTGAAATCCAGGGAGGCAAACCGGCTGACCTGCCTGTTGGCCCTGGTAGCAAACAAGTCTATTTCCGGAAGACCCCACAAGGCAACTATTTTCCGGAAGGTCCGACGGCAGAGAGCCCACTCGCCCTGATGGAGGGTATGGCGACTCAGAAAGTCCGCTGTTGAGTTGTCGACCCCCCGGATGTGGAGGGCCGAAAGGGACAACAAGTAGGTCTCTGCCAGGTTGAGGATAGCCATTGCAGTAGACAGCAGCGTCCGGGAGCGAGTACCTCCCTGCTTGTTGATATATGCCACCGACGTGGTGTTGTCTGACAAGATCCGGACGTGCGACCCCCGCAGCTGTGGGAGAAAATGAAGGAGAGCAAGGTGGATAGCCTTCAACTCCCGTACGTTGGAAGAATCTGAAGAGTCCTCTGCCGACCATTGCCCCTGAGCTAAACCGGTCCCCAGGTGAGCCCCCCACCCATCCGGACTGGCATCAGTCAGAAGGATCTTAGAAGGCCGAACTACCCAGGGAACCCCCCTTGAAAGGTGAAGCGGGTCTACCCACCAGGTAAGAGATTCCACAGCGTCCGGAGGCAAGGTAAGACGACCCTGAAGCCGACCCTGCAAGGCAACCTCCGCCAGCAAAACCGCCTGCTGCAACGGCCGCGTATGAAACTGCGCCCATTGAACTGCCGGGATGCAAGACGAAAGGGAACCCAACAGGGACATGGCCTCCCGCAATGACAGGGAAGGGTGAGCAACAACCTGGCTGACCCTAGTCCTGATATGAGAAATCTTGTCATCTGGAAGGAGGCAGAGCTGACTTACAGAGTCCAGAAGAAGACCCAGAAAAGATTGGCGAGTCACGGGAGTCAGTCTGGACTTCCCCCAGTTGACGATCCAGCCCAAGTCCTGCAAAGATGAGATGACATGAAGCACACGGGCCTGACACTGTTCGAAAGAGTTACCCACTATCAAAAAGTCATCCAAATACGGCACAATGAGCGTGTCCTGGTGCCGCAAAAAAGCCATCACCTCGGACATTAGCTTGGTGAAGACACGAGGAGCCGTTGAAAGACCAAAAGGCATTGCCGTAAATTGGAAATGTCGAGTCCGTCCCTCCCAGACGACTGCTACCCGCAGAAACTGCTGGTAATCGACGTGGATGGCGACATGATAATAAGCATCCTTGAGGTCCAGAACTGCCATGAAACAACGAGGGAATAATAATTTGATCGTGGAATTAATAGATTCCATTTTGAAGGACCGGACCGCCAGGAAGGAATTTAATTTCTTTAAATTAATTATGGTCCGAAATGAACCATCTGGCTTAGATACCAGAAACAAGGGGGAGTAAAACCCCTTTCCTTCCTGGCCTACCGGAACCTCAACAAGAACACGTTTGGACAACAGGGATTGAATTTCCAGAACCAGGGCACGCTGATGATGCAACGGAGGGGAGGTAAGGACAAACGAATCTGGAGGAAAACGAGCAAAGTCCAGAGTAAGACCGGAGGCAATCAACCTCAGAATCCAGGGACTAGAGGAGATAACAGCCCAACGATCAGAAAAAACCGACAACCTACCCCCCACTGGGAGATCCGACCTAACGGTACTTCTTTCCAGGTTTAAAGGAGGAGGACCCCCCAAACAGGGCACCCCGTTGTTTACCCTCCTTGGGTTCCCAACGGTCACGGTTCTCCCTATACGACCTCTTCTGGCCGAATGGACGTCTCCTGAAGGCTCTCCTATAAGATGGAACAGGAGGGTTAGGGAACCCCCTCTTACGGTCAGCTGCCTTGGCCAGAATGTCATCCAAGTCAGGGCCGAAGAGGTACTCACCACGGAAGGGGAGCGTACACAACTTGGACTTGGATTGAGAATCGCCCTTCCACCCTTTAAGCCATAGGGCCCGACGAGCCGAGTTGGTCAGACCCGCAGACCGCGCTGCCAGGCGCAGGGAATCAGCAGACACATCCGCCAGATAAGCCGAGGCCCCACGGATCAATGGAAGAGATGATAGCAACTGGTCCCTGGGAACCCCTGACCTAATCTGATCCTCAAGCTGATCTACCCAGACCAACAGGGATCTGGCAGTACATGTAGCTGAAATAGCGGGTTTAAAGGCCCCTGTGCAGGATTCCCAAGTGCGCTTAAGCAACATCTCGGCTTTTCGGTCTAGCGGATCAGCCAGCAATCCAGCATCCTCTACCGGGAGGGTGGAACGCTTAGACGTGGAGGCAACCGCAGCGTCCACCTTCGGAATCTTGGACCACGTAGCTAAGTCCTCATCATCGAAGGGATACCTCCGTTTGGAAGATGAAGGAAGAGCCCCCCGTCTGTCCTGCTTATCCCATTCCCGATAAACCAGATCTTTTAGGGCCGCCACCACCGGGATAGCACGTCTCTTTTTTTCCGAGAGGCCGGTGAACATGATATCCTGCGCTGAACGAGATTCCCTCGAATCAGGCACTTCCATCGTGTGGCGGATGGACTTGACCAGGTTGTCCACCCCGTCCAGGGGGAAACAGGACTTTCCCTCATCATCTGATGAGGACGAAGCAGCAGGAGAGGCTGACGGGGACCGGAAGACCCCCTGAGACCTAACCGGGCTGCCCTCTGGGGAGGACACACTAGGGGACACAGGCTTCCTAGCCCTGGAGGAACATGGCCGAGAATGAGCCACCTCGCTGAAGGACAACAACTCCTCCCGGATCATAGAGCGAATGTCCGCCGTCTTAATAGAGGACTCCTCCTGCAAAGTCTGAGTAATACAGGCCTGACACAGACGCTTCACATATGTCTCGGGAAGAGGCTGCGTACACAAAGCGCATTCTTTATGCTTCAGTTTTTTACCCTTTTTAGCCTGAGAAAGATAGAAAGGGAGGAGATCAGCAGAGGAGCAGAGAACACACTCACCCCGTGAAGCTGTGCATACTGACCGGCTCAGGAGGTGTAGGACCAGCCTGTGATGGTTGACCAGCCTTAGTCCGGTCACTTCTGTCAGCAGACCCAGCCTCCTTGCTGCGCCCACTGCCACCACGAGTCTTGCTGGATGGCTGCACATCAGTGTCAGGCTGCTGCAGCCCTCCTGCCCCAGGAGACGACATCATAGGGATCAGACCACCAGCGGCGCTGCTGCCGCACTGTCTATGATCTCCCGCACTGGGGCCACCTCCCCGGCCGCCCGGAAGCACAGCCGCAGTACTTCCGGGTCAGAAGCGCTTCAGGCTACTGCGCAGGCGCCGGCGCGGCCCGGAAGCGGGCGCAGCGATTTCAGAAAGGCGGCCGAACGCCGCGGCCGCAGTCTCCCCACACTCCCCAGGAGAGCCCGGACTCCACCGCGCCGACACCCCCGCCCCAGCACCGGGAGACACGGACCCGCCCGCCACCGGGCACGGCCCCCATCCCCCGCGAACGGCGGCAAAATGACCGCGCCATAGAGCCACAGCCCCCAGGAAGTGCAGGCACTGCAACCGCCTGAGACAGCCAGCTAACCAGCCCGTTCCTACATACCTCTGGGCCCCCTGGCTGCCCCTGGAGACCACCATGGATGAATGCAGCTTGTCCAGACTGCACCGCGCTCCCACGAGTCAGGGTGGAAATCCAGCGCTGACATCGTGACATCCCAGTCAGACGAGGGGAGAGCCGGAAACCGGACTTCCCGACGCTGCTTCTGGAGTTCCAGGCCCTGCCGTTCGCAAAGATACCGCACAGAGGCTGATTGAACCCAGGTAAGCCTTTTTGCTGCAGGTTCCCCTCAGGACAGGAAACCAAACTGAGGGAGCGAGGGGGACCGCCCCTTTTTATCTGTAGGTTTCCTGTCCTGGTGGGCGGATCCCCTCTCTCATGTGGGTGCTGTCGTGGCGAGAAGAAAATATAGTTTTCTTCATGCCTATGCAGGACTTTTGAACACCACTGTACCTCTGGGGCTGCTGTATACTGCCACTGGGGCTGTATATACCTCTGGGGCTGCTGTATACTACCACTGGGCCTGTATATACCACTGGGGCTGCTGTATACTACCACTGGGCCTGTATATACCACTGGGGCTGCTGTATACTACCACTGGGGCTGTATATACCTCTGGGGCTGCTGTATACTACCACTGGGGCTGCTGTATACTACCACTGGGGCTGTATATACCTCTGGGGCTACTGTATACTACCACTGGGGCTGTATATACCACTGGGGCTGCTGTATACTACCTCTGGGGCTGCTGTATACTACCACTGGGGCTGTATATACCTCTGGGGCTGCTGTATACTACCACTGGGGCTGTATATAGCACTGGGGCTGCTGTATACTACCACTGGGGCTGTATATACCTTTGGGGCTGCTGTATACTACCACTGGGGCTGTATATACCTCTGGGGTTGCTGTATACTACCACTGGGGCTGTATATACCACTGGGGCTGCTGTATACTACCACTGGGGCTGTATATACCTCTGGGGCTGCTGTATACTACCACTGGGGCTGCTTTATACTACCACTGGGACTGCTATATACACCTTGGGGCTGCTGTATACTACCACTGGGTCTGCTGTATATACCTCTGGGGCTGCTGTATACTAACTACTGGGGCTGCTGCTGTATATACCACTGGGGCTGCTGCTGTATATACCACTGGGGATGCTGCTGTATACTACCAGTGGGGCTGCTGTATATACCTCTGGGGCTGCTGTATACTAACTACTGGGGCTGCTGCTGTATATACCACTGGGGCTGCTGCTGTATACTACCACTGGGGCTTCTGTATATACCTCTGGGGCTGCTGTATACTAACTACTGGGGCTGCTGCTGTATATACCACTGGGGTTGCTGCTGTATACTACCACTGGGGCTGCTGTATACTAACTACTGGGGCTGCTGCTGTATATACCACTGGGGCTGCTGCTGTATACTACCACTGGGGCTGCTGTATATACCTCTGGGGCTGCTGTATACCACACTGCTGGGGGCTGTATACCTGTGCTGGGGTCCACCCTCTGTTTATACACGAGTCAATAGGTTTTCCCAGGTTTTGGGGGCAAAAGTAGAGGGGTCAGCTTATACACGGGTCGGCTTATACACGAGTATATATGGTATATAAGATTGTCCAGGAATAATATGCAGGAGTGCTACAGCACTATATAAGATTATCCAGGAATAATATGCAGGAGTGCTACCAACATTATATAAGGTTGTCCAGGAATAACATACAGGAGAAGAGAACAGCAAACATATGGTTACCAGTGTAATTGTAGGGCTGACAAAGTCCCACACAAATCCGATTCTGAAGAAAATCGTGATGCACTCCAGGAAAGTAAAACTTTATTTTAAATACTATATATACCCGTACTCGTGTATAAGCCGACCCCCTACTTTTGCCCTCAAAACCTGGGAAAACCTATTGACTCGTGTATAAGCCAAAGGTGGACCCCAGCACAGGTATACAGCCCCCAGCAGTGTGGTATACAGGCCTCCCCAGTGGTAGTATACAGCAGCCTCCCCAGTGGTAGTATACAGCAGCCTCCCCAGTGAGTAGTAGTATACAGCAGCCTCCCCAGTGGTAGTATACAGCAGCCTCCCCAGTGGTATATACAGGCCCCAGCAGTATATACATCAGCCCCAGTGGTGATATATACAGGCCCCAGTAGTGGTATATACAGGCCCCCAGGCCCAGTGGTAGTATACAGCCCCCCCCATCGGTATACAGGCCCCAGTCGGTATACAGCCCCCCCCATCGGTATACAGGCCCCAGTGGTGGTATATACAGGCCCCAGTCGGTATACAGCCCCCCCCTTGGTGCCGCAAACCTGTAAAGGAATAATCATTATACTTATCCCTGTCCTCCCGCCGCCATTGCGCTCCTCGGGCTTCATCTGGCTTCCTCCGGCGCACAGACAATGACGTCATTGCCTGTGTCCACCAAGCCGGATGAAGCCCGAGGAGCGCGATGGCGGCGAGGACAGGGATAAGTATAATGATTATTCCTTTACAGGTTTGCGGCACCAAGGGGGGGCCTGTATACCGATGGGGGGGGGCTGTGTATACCAATGACTCGCGTATAAGCCGAGGGGGGACTTTTCAGCCCAATATTTGGGCTGAAAAACTCGGCTTATACGCGAGTATATACGGTAGTTAAAAGCTGATGCACTATGCCAGTTCAGCATGGGCGGAGAAGGGGAGACAAGCAGGTGTATAGACAACACCTGTTTCTCTAGTCCCCTTCAACGACAGCATGGGAGGTTGCCTCTCCATGTCCTAATCGGGACAGGAAGCACAAGAGAGGTTAAAAGGACCCTCCCACTAGCCAGCCTTTGAACACATCTTGGGAGGCTTCCTCGTCTACCGTTCGGAGCACTATGGGATTGGAAGAGGAGCAGGTCCTCCTGTTAGTTCAAGATGAGATGTTGCTGGCCTTAGAAACTGCCTAGACCCGTCGACTTTCCAGTCCACCATCCTTAATCTAATCTCTCAGGAATGGGAATTTCCTGAGAATTCAGGGGTGATCCCAGTAGTCGGTTTCCTCTTGCGGAAAATTAAATTCACTGGGACGTCCCAAAGGTGGATGTGCAGGTAGCCCGTGTAGCTAATAAGACTGCGCTCCCCTCTGAGGATACCTCCCAACTTAGGGACCAGCTGGACCGAAAGATTGAGGGCCTTATGAACACATTTTGGGAGGCTCCCTCATCTACGGTTTGGGCGTACATAGCCTCCACATATGTCTCCAGGGCCCTGCTCAAATGGGTTCGCCTTTCACAGGGCACCCCTAGGGAAGAGCTCCTTGACTCTCCTTGCTCAGGAAAGCGACCTGCTTTCTCGTGGATGCCTCCGCTGAGTTAGTCCGTCTGGCAGCCTGGACCTCGGTCTTGTTCAACTCTGCCAGGCAGGCTTCGGCTGAAAATGTGGAGTGGTGATTCCACTTACAAGATGAGGCTCTGCTCTCTACTCTTCAAAGGGGACTTAGTGTTTGGACCTGCCCTTGACAAAATTCTGGACAAGGGACTGACCGCAAGGCTCTTCCGGAACAGAAAGCGGCCCTTTCGGAACTCAGTGCCTCAGACCTCCCAGCCCAAAGGAAAGGGAAAAACGGGCCGGTGGAGTTACCAAAAAGGTAGTGAAACAAATATCCTCGTGCCTTCTCAGCAGCTGCACCCTGACAATCAATGACTCGGTTCCGGTGGGGGGGGGACTCTCAGCCTTTCTCCCCCAGTGGCAGAATATCACCAGTTGCCAGTGGGTTCTGAGGGTCATTTCCGAAGGTCTCCTCATCGAGTTCGAGTCGCCTCCTCCGCCAGGTCTCCGGGTCACTGCCCTGGTGCACGAGCTCCTTTGAACAAATGTAATCTCATCTGTTCCACGCCGAGAGGAGGGGATAGGTCTCTATTCCTGGCTCTTCTTGGTCAAAAAGCCATCTGGGGGGCGTGGCTAACCCATGGCTGAGCAGGCAGCGCGGTGAGGGAGCTCCGCTTGTCGCCGCCCTAACAGCCGCTTCCCTACCTTATAACCTGCCACCAGAGCTGGATGGGTAAAAGCAAGAAAGGCCCAGGAGCCACCGGACCTGCGGAAACACCTCACAGAGGCGCCATAGACCATTATCTCCGCTCTAACACAGACGCCTCTCCCGCTCAGACTCCCTTCAAGATGGCGACCTCATCACAGTGTGAGGCAGCCCCCAGGGCAGAGCGCAGCAAAAGACAGAGGGGAAACCGTTTTCAGTGCCTCAGAGACGACTTACAGCAGGAGGAGACCACAGAAGGATCACAGCTGCCTTTGGAAAATGCTTCCTGCTCCGAGATAAGTGCATATATTAAAAACTTGCCCACAAAAAAGGATCTAGAGAGATTTGCCTGCAAGCTAGAGAACTCATATAAGACAGAGATCCAGGCACTGAAGCAGGAGTTCACAAGCAGGGTGGAGGAGGTGGAGAGGGCTCAGGATGCTGTCCTGGATGAGCTGAAAGCCCATAGTGACACTCTAGAATCCCATTCAGCCCTGCTAGAAGATCTCCTCTATAACCAAGAGGACTTGGAAAATAGAAACCGCAGGAACAATATCAGGGTCAGGGGATTGCCCGAGTCTGTGTCACCTCTAGACTTGGGGAAGGGGGGGGCGGGGCAGGCCAGAGCCTGTTCAAGCAAGTTTTGGGGCATGAAAGTGGCCCGGACATTGATCTGGACAGGGTCCATAGGGCTCTTGCACCTAAACCACCAGCTGAGGCACTACCAAGAGATGTGGGGCGCCAAGTCCATTTTTTTTCCATTAAAGAGGCTATTATGGCATCGGCGCGACAATCTGGTTCTATCTCTTTTGGGAACTCAAATGTGTCTCTGCTCCCAGATCTGTCAAGGAGAACTCTCCTACAAAGGAGAGATTGAGACCCTTACTTAATATCCTTAAGGACAAGGAAATAAAATACAGGTGGGGCTTCCCCTTCCAACTGATTGCGTCCAAAGATGGCCGCTCGGCATCTTTCAGAAGAATAGGAGACCTTCCTGCCTTCACGAGGGCTCTGGATTTGCCCATGATTGACTTGCCGGACTGGCCCAGACACCCGATGTTGCCTGCTCCTCCGACATGCGAGGTCTCCCAGAGCCGGCTCCACCAGGGGAGCCCCGACCTGAATGGGCCCCATAACAACATGGATGCCTGTTCTGTGTCTGGACAGCCATGTCTTTGACCTCCAGACCTAGTTACCTCTACTGGTGCAAATCAATATTTCTGGACTTGATACATGTTATTTGATGGTTACCTTCTTTTCTACCCGCTCTTCCTGTTTTCTGCTACGTCTCCCTTCGCTCCTGCTGAACCCTTCCTCCTATCTCGTCTCCCTTTCATTCCCCAACCACCACTTCTTTATCCATATTCTCTTTTTCTTCTCTCTCACATCTTCCATTTCTCTCCCTCTATAAAAGCCCTTTCATATTTTCACTACATATATCATTCTTTTCTAATCCACACTCTTCCTTAGCCAGTCTAGGCTACTATCTCCGAAACATACCTACACACATCGTTTATATCAGTATACAGACCTTTTCAGACTTTTCCCCTTTTGCAGAAGGAGACTCTCAACTACCTTGGATCTTTTAGGTGCCTTATCCAGTGACTTTTCCTCCCCTTACCCTCTGTTCTCCCTATTCTGGATAACCATCTTTTTTTTCCTGTGGAACATTCTAGATTTTCATTTAATATGCCTTCTTTCGTTAAGTTGTAACCATAAGACCTACCAGCTCATATTGTAATGTGACATATTGTGTGATGACAATTTGTATAAGTTATATTGATGTGTAATTGAGGTGCGGCTCGGGGGACGGACAGCTGGCTTGCCCGTTGCTTGGCTGTTCTGCACCCCCCAAATGCTGGACAGGAATTTCTGTCCATATTTTGCACTTTTTCTTACAGATAACAAGCCATTTGGCTTGATATGGGTTACCTTTGGGACTCTACCCATATCTACTTTTCTCTTCTTTACTTCCTAACTCTCCCTTTTCTGTTTCTCCTAACTTCCCCTTGTCGGACCAGGAAGACTCGATATATGGGCATTTTGTTGCTCTTATACCACACCCAGTATGACTGAATTGAAGTGCTGTTCATTTAACGTGAGGGGTTTGAACAAACCACAAAAGAGCCGCCAAATTTTAACAACAGCAAAAAAATCTAAGATACATCTTTTAATGTTGCAAGAGACACATTTTAGATCTGATGCTCTCCCCGTGTGTGGCTCCTGGGACTTCCCGGCCTGGTTCCATAGCACCAATTCCATGTCCAAATCCAGGGGTGTATCGGTGGCTTTTCATAAGTCGTTTACCCCCGAAGTCCTAGACCAGGCAATTGATCCTGTGGGTAGATATATCTTCCTTAAAATTAAATGGTTATCACGGATATATGTCCTGGCTAACGTCTACTATCCTAACAGGCACATGCTTAGATTCGGCACGAGACTCAGGAGGCTGATGGGAGAGTTTGCCGGATCCATCCCTATCATAATGGGAGGCGATTTTAATTTTCCTGTCGATCCGAGGATAGACACCTCCTCCGGTAAGTCATACCTATCTGTACCATCTCTCCACCACCTATCCAAACATTGGGACTCGATGTGCCTGGTGGATATTTGGAGAGTAATGCACCCGGAGGAACGCGATTTTACATTTTACTTTCAAACACATTCAGTGTATACTAGGATAGATAGATTTCGCATCTCTCACTCACTATTAGATTTCGAGATTAAATCCTATATAGGAAATATTCTTTGGTCAGATCACGCACCAGTGTATTTTAACTTAAGGTTGGGACCCCTGGGCAGGTGGGAATATACTTGGTGGCTGAATGAATACTTACTGAGGGACCATTCTTGCCTTAAAGATCTCACCTCCACCATTCAGAATTTTGCTATTGATCATGCATCTGATACCACCTCGCCCCCAATTCAGTGGGAGGCCCTTAACCTTCCTAGCGTTATTCCCGAGCCTGACTCGGGGTTAACATTCACTACCAGAAGCGTTAACCCCGAGTCAGGCTCGGGCTTACCCGCGTTCGCGGCAGATGCGGTTAAAAAACCGCATCTGCCGCACTTGCCGCACTTGCCGCATAGCTGCCGCACTTGTGCCGCACTCGCGGCGCGGTTGCGGCGCGGTTGCGGTAATCTGCATAGTAAAGGGAACCATGCAGTAGACATGAGATAATGATTGTATACACTTACATGAGGGCGTCTCCCTGTGTGTGCTGGCACTTGTGAGCTGTGTTCGTCATGCCTGCTCTCCCCTTCCCTTATGCCCGCCCCCTCTCAGCCTGCTATAGTGATGTGAGGCTGATCTCGTCATAAAGGGGCGGGGCTACCGGGATGCGCGATTTAGCCCCGCCCCTTTATGACGAGATCAGCCTCACATCACTATAGCAGGCTGAGAGGGGGGGCATAAGGGAGGGGGAGAGCAGGCATGACGAACACAGCTCACAAGTGCCAGCACACACAGGGAGACGCCCTCATGTAAGTGTATACAATCATTATCTCATGTCTACTGCATGGTTCCCTTTACTATGCAGATTACCGCAACCGCGCCGCAACCGCGCCGCGAGTGCGGCACAAGTGCGGCAGCTATGCGGCAAGTGCGGCAAGTGCGGCAGATGCGGTTTTTTTACCGCATCTGCCGCGAACGCGGGTAAGCCCGCTTTTAGCAACAAAAACCAGACCTAAACAGACCGCCAGGGAGGTTAAGGCGGTCCTACGGGGCGTCCTGATATCTCATGGTTCCAGGATTAAGAAGGTGAGATCGCAAGAAATAAAGGACCTCCTTCAGGAAATATCTCGCCTGGAAACCTGTCCCAAACAAAACCCCACCCCTGTCCTATATGCTCAATTGTCCACCACACAACATAAATTGCTCTCACTCCTCGACCAGAAAGATAGACTCCAAAGGAATAGGATTAACTCAAATTATTACTCATTAGGCAACAAATCGGGTAAACTGCTGGCTCGTGCATTGCATCCAAGAACACAATGCACTTTTATCCCCCATCTAAAATCTTCAGGAGGGATTAAGGTACATTCTACCAAAGAAATGGTGGAATGTTTTCGTTCCTTTTATGCCTCCCTTTACAACATAAGAGGATCGAATTCAGATGCACCTGACTCCTGCTCTCCTTCTAGAATTAAAGAATATATTCACAAACATGGTCCCCCACCCTCTCCGAAGAGGCCAGGAGGGAATTGGCCTCGGACTTCACAATAGAGGAATTGTCTGAGGTGATAAAACCCCTCAAGTTGGGGAAGTACCCCGGCCCAGACGGTTAATCTTCGGGCTTCTATAAAACCCTTTCGGAATACTTGAATCCACGTTTTTTGGAAGTTTGTAACAGCATATCCAAGGGAGAAGTTTTTCCTCCCCAAGCCCTACTAGCTCATATTGTAGTTTTGACGAAGCCCGGAAAGGACCCGTCCCTCTGCAGTAGCTATAGACCTATATCCCTGATGAATATAGATATAAAGATATATCCCAAAATGATTTCAAATAGACTGAGGAGGTTCTTGCCATCCCTAATTAGTAATGAGCAGGTGGGTTTTGTCCCGGGACGAGAAGCCCGAGACAATATAATCAGATCCATAGCAATTATTGATGGGGCGAGGAGGGGGAGGGTTCCCATGTGCATCCTGTCTATAGATGCCGAAAAGGCTTTTGACAGGGTGCACTGGGGCTTCCTGTGCCACCCTAGAACACAATGGCCTCGACAGTGTAATGCTGCAGAGAATTAAAGCCCTTTATACATCACCGTCGGCTCGGGTCCAAGTCAATGGGTCTCTGTCAGATCCATTCCCCATACATAACGACACACGCCAGGGATGCCCACTCTCTCCCTTAATATATATTCTATACATGGAGTCCCTGGCGGGGGCACATAGGCTTAATCCGACAATTCGGGGCCTGGGGACAAGACACACAGAACATAAACTTGCGTTGTTTGCAGACGACCTACTTTTGTTTGTGACAAATCATCTTATATCAATCCCTAATATAATGGAGGAGTTGTCCCGCTTTGGTTGTTTAAGCAACTTTAAGATGAACGACTCCAAATCTGAGGCGCTTAATGTCACCCTTCCCGAGTTGGAGGTCACCCTACTTAAATCCCAGTATTCTTTCATATGGAAACAAGATGAGATCAAATACCTGGGCGTAAAACTAACTCGAGACCCGACGATCCTCTACACAAAAAACTTTATACCCTGCTCTCCAAAATTGAATAAGAGCTTAAAGCCTGGAACAGACTTACAATATCATGGTGGGGTAGAATTCACTCAATGGATTTGTTACCCCATCTCTTATATTTTTTTTAGGCCGTCCCAATCCTCCTTCCGGCCTCCTTCTTTTCTAGACTCAAGACCTTGATCACTCCTTACATCTGGTCACATAATAGACCCAGGCTGTCGTACGGCCTACTGTGCAGAAGGCCGGAGGGGGGTGGGGTAGGGTTGCCTAACTTTGTAGTTTATCATATGGCATCTCTGGGCAAATGCATCCTTGACATGTTCTGACAAAGGGATGTTCAATTGTGGGTGAAGGTGGAATCGGCACTTAATGACTTATGCCCTTTAGCAGCAGTGTGGCTCTCCCAGACCCCTCTTTTTCATTATGACTCAATTACAAACTTTCCTCAAGAGGATAAACCCGTTATTACATATGACAACGAATCCTGGCCCTTTGACGCCCATTTTAGCAATCCCTCCTTTGCTTTAGAAAAAAATACACTCTCTTTCCTAAACATCCATAGACAATCCTATCCTGTGATTCAAGACTACATCAATTCAGAGGGCTTGAAGGGTCTACCTGAGTTATACCAGAATCCGATTCCTCTGGGTGCATGGCTGCATCATGCCACATTGCGCAGTTACATTAACTCATTAGAGTGGTCGGATATTACCAGACAACCGACTGTTTTTGAAAAACTCTGTTTGGATAGAAGCCCTTTTCCCCACACAATTTCGGTGTTATATGCTATGTTTCAGGGTTCGCTCGAGACCTCTGACAATCACCCTCTTAATTACAAAGCAAAATGGGAGAAAGATTTACAAATGGTATTCTCTCCAATCGATTGAGACAAAATCCTAATTTTTACCTGTAAATCAGCTAAATCAGCAGCATCCCAGGAGAGGAATTTCAGGGTGGTGGCGAGGTGGTACAGATGCCTGGCGGATTTAAATTTGATTTTTCCATCATTGTCGGATCGCTGCTGGCGATGTCATATGGCTCGTGGCACAAATCTGCATATATGGTGGGAGTGTTCACATATTCAACCATTTTGGGAGGAGGTGTTAGATTTATTTGAATTATCTTCATCGACCCACGTGACCCTAACTGCGCCCGCGGCCCTGCTGAGTCTCATTGACATTTCCATTTCGGGATATAAAACCAGCCTGATCCGGTACTTTCTCTCAGCGGCTAGAACCCTGATTGCCAGGAAGTGGAGGAACACGGGCCGCCCATCGAAAGCTGAACTAGTATCTGAATTGAACCGTGTGTAGGATGGAGGATATCATTAGCCAAAGTTCATCTGACGTGAGTAGTGTGGATAGGCATTGCCGCCTCTGGTCATCGTGGATTCTATTTAGGGAGTCTGAGACTCTGAAGCGATGGCTGACTTGAAAGACCAACACGAGGGGCGGGTTGGGGGTTCTCGGGGGTCATCCGAGGAGCATAATATGCGTCTCTACTCCAACATATCTATCTTCTTGCAATTGTAAACACAAGTTAATATCTCCAACCAATACTAAATCTTAGGAATGTACCTCCCTACCTCACGTATCTTCAATACCTGCAACAATTCTGGGTCATCCATTTCAATGTCCATTAAGCTAGAGGGCAATAATGTGTCAAATTTAGTCCGACTACTCCTTCCCTGTTTGGGGATTCCCCAAACTTTTTCTCATTCTCTCCCTAATATCCTCTTCTCTCTCTCTTTCCTCTTTATAAAGTATAAGTTGTTGTAATATATTAAAGATGTTGAAGCAATGGAGTGATATTGAGAAGGAAGTTTTGAAGGCCCGGTTCTAACGGTCATTTACTTTTTCATTATTGGCTCTTCCCTACCTTTCACATTTTCTTTCTTTTATATATGTATTTTTTTTTTTAATTTACTACCTTTTATTATTTTCTTTACGACAAGACTGTAAACATATTTTTTTGACCTCCGAGGTCACATATAATATTTCCTATGTCTAATTTGCTGTGTCATTTATACTAAAGTTTGTATGCTGCAAATAATTTTCCCCGAATAAAACCTGATTTAACATAAAAAGCCATCTGGAGATGCTCGTGTCATCATCAACTTGAAACGCCTCAACCAACATGTCTGATACCGTCGTTTCAAAATGGAATCGATCAGATCAGCGAATTTGTTGATAGGGCTACACTACCAGATGGCATCAATAGACTTGGAAGATGCATACTTTCATGTGCCCATTCATCCTCGGCACAGGAAGTTCCTCAAGTTTGCAATCCTGTACAAGTGGGAAGTCGTCCACTTTCAATTCAATGTCCTTCCATTTGGGATGTCCTCGGCTCCCAGGATTTTCTCAAATTATGGCGGAGGTCGTTGCCTTTCTACGGGGTCCCGGCTTCTGTCTGGTGCCATATCTGGACAATTTCATTCTCATTGCTCCTTAGCTTCAGGAGCTGTGTGGATGAGTCTCTGCAAAGACTTTCAGCTCTGCGACGTCAAGTATCTCCCACCCTTCGGGTGGCTATATCGGCTCTGGGATCGATGACGTCCTACATACCGTCTGTCAGGTGGGCTCAGGCTCCCTCTTGAGTCCTTCAGGACCATGTCTGTCATGTTGGGGCAGATGCTTCTTTCTGAATCGACGTGTTCGTCTCCCAGCGAATGCCTCCACATCCCTCCTCTGGTGGTTCAATCCCAACAACCTGTTCAAAGGGGTGGCCTGGGATCAGACACCCCTCGTTTCTTTAACTACGGGTGTCAGCCAAGGGGGTGGGGGGCTATGGTGGCCCACACCCCTCTCCAAGGGCTTTTGAGTCGCGCCATCAGTTCCTGGTCCTCCAATCACCAGGAACATAGATCGGTCGAAGAGGCCCTTCTTGCCGCTCAAGTTCAAGTCAGGGGATCTCACGTTCTAGTGTATTCGGACAATGTCACCACTGTGGCGCCCATTCGTCACCAGGGCAGTATAGGGTCCAGCTCCCTGAAGTCGGTGACCTCTCAGATCTTAATCTGGGCCGAACAATTCCTCCTGTTTCTTTCTGCAGTCCACCTGAAAGGGTCCCTAACCCTTCAGGTAGATTTTCTCAGTCGCCAGGGCATTCACCCGGGAGAGTGGAGCCTAGACCAAGCAGTATTCTGCTCCCTGGTCACAGGATGGGGTATCGATAGTGGAGCCTGGACCAAGCAGTATTCTGCTCCCTGGTCACAGGATGGGGTATCCCGGAGATCGACCTGTTTGCCTCCAGTGCAATTCGAAAGGTTGCAACATATTTCTCCCTGAACCCTTGGGACGAGACCGTGGGGGGGACGCCTTCTCTGAGACCTGGGACCTTCGTCTAGCTTATGCTTTCCCGCCTATCCCTCTTCTCGCAAGAACACTGAGGAAGATCAGGGAAGGAGTCCCCACTATCCTGGTAGCCCCTCTATGGCTGAGGAGGAGTTGGTACAACCTGATAGTGGCTCTCAAAGTCGGTGGACCCATCATTTTGAGTCCGGACCCAGCTTGCTGTCTCAGGGTCATCTGTTCCATCCGAATCCACAGAAGCTCAAATTAGCTGCATGGTTTCTGAGGCTCAGGTGCTGAGGGCTCAGGGCCTGCCTGAAAAAGTGGTGGCCACCTTGCAAAAAATCTGCATTTCGGTCATTCATGCAATTTGTACTAAGAGATGGAAGAGATTTTCCTCCTGGTGGGTTCCATTCCACCTGACCCACTCCAACCCAATATATCGCAAATTTTGGATCTTTTCAGAATGGTTTGGACCTCTGGGTCTTAAACCCAGCACACTGAAAGTGCAGGTTTCAGCTCTCAGTTCTGTGTTTGCCACAGATTTGGCAAATCATTGCTGGATTCGACGATTCATGCTGTTTGCTAGTCGTATTTGTCCACGGACTAGGGTCCTTACACTCTCCTGGGACCACACTGTTGTCATGACTGGGCTTTCTCACCCTCCTTATAAACCACTGTCATCCTGTGGTATCCGGTTGTTGTCTCACAAGATGGCATTTCTGGTGGCGATTGCTTCTGCCCGACGAGTAGGGGAGCTTCAGGCTTTATCCATGCGGGAACCATACCTACCAGTCGGGATGACAGCATTGTCCTTCACCTGTACCGTCGTTTCTTCCCAGGGTAGTCGTGGCCTTCTATTGCTCCCAGTTGATAGTACTTCCTTCCTTTTGTAAACATCTGCGGACGACAATGGAGGAGGAATTTCATTCATTGGATGTCTGTAGTTCAGTGCTCCATTTTCTTGAAGTGAGGGCACCCTGGCGTGTGGATCACAAGCTCTTTGTCCAGCCCTTTAGTCAACATAAGGGCAAGAAAGTGGCTAGAAGTACTATCGCCAACTGGATTAAGAAAGCCATTCCAGAATCCTACCTTTCCCAACAGTTACTGCTCATTCCACCAGATCTACCTCTGTCTCCTGGGAAGAACGGGCAGGGGCTTCTCCGAAGCAGATTTGCTTGACTGCTACCTGGTCCTCATTGCATGCTTCATGTAGCACAATAATCTGGATCTGGCTTCCAATAGAGATTTGGCTTTTGGCAGGAAAGTCCTGCAGGCCGTAGTCCATAGGTATTAATTTGTTCATCCTATGCTGTCGTGGAAGGTGACTAGAGAACATAGAATTATTCTTATGGTACCTTTACACGCCGTTACCGAAAGGTAGAAACCACCGGGTGTCGCACGTGCACGCGCGCGTTTCAACGGTTCCTAACGGTACCTGATACCACAATTACACGCCGCAACAAGGTGCTCCACAGAAGGTATTTTCGGTCCCTGGAAGTACCGACTGGTGCCGCAGGTTACCTTCTGTGGAGCACCTTCCCTGATTTACACGCCGCTACCACAAGGGAATCTGGGCGTACATATTGTGCGCTGTAACTACATAGGCGTGACAGAGTTGTGTATTACGCGGAGCTCGTACGGTGATTGGACAATGCAATAACATCATGATTGGCCAGCCAGCGCAGGGAGGCTGGCTAATACATGACGCTATACCAAATGTGTAGTGTGACTGGTCAGATCGTTAAATATGCCGCCCTGTGCACGGACAGCCAATGGGTACACAGTAGTCCCCACCAATGATAGCTGATGGGGCGTGGTATACATGACGCTCAAGCACACCCCAGGGAACTCTCATACTGTACCTGTGCCCCGATTACACGCCGCTACCATAGAGTTTATACCTGCTTGTTTTTCAGCATGGCTGAAAGACAGGTATCCAAAGAGACAGGACGGTGCTACCTGAATTACACGCCGCAACCTCGCGGTGTTTTGAAGGTAAAAGGTACAGTTGTCTCCGACACCCAGTGGTTTCTACCTCTCGGTAGCGGCGTGTAAAGGTACCATTACTGTTAATTCGGTTTCTAGGAACCTTCCACGACAACACTTAATTCCCTCCCTATATTCTCCGATTATTCCTGGAATGTGTTACTTTTATTGTTACTCTTATGATATTGTTCTTTGTAAGACGGTGGCTAGTGGGAGGTGGGATGGTCCTTTTAACCTCTCTTGTGCTTCCTGTTCCAATTAGGGCGTGGAGAGGTAACCTACGCTGTTGTAGAAGGTTCCTAGAAACCGAATTAACGGTAATAATAATTCTATTTTCGCACATTTGTGCTTTAATAAGGTCCACCAAGGATCGATGGCCCCTGTGGGTTTGGGTGCAGCTGACTGGTGACCTGCTGTCATTTTTCAAAGTCGGCGGCAACCCGACTTATGCCAACCGCATACCACCCCTTGCTGCCCATCACCTTCATAAAGGTGACCTCCTCAACATAGATTGTGCAGTGACTTTTGCGAAGATGGTCACGCAGCAGGGTGGACCAGTTGACAGCACAGATGACCAGTCCCTTGTCTGGCTATGAAGCTAAACTCCCTATCCTGTATAAATGCCACCACCTTGCCTCAGATACATTAGTTTTCAAAGTCATTGGTCTTAGGCTCATGGAACCACTCTTGGGCGATGGCATCCGTGAGCCGAAGCTCAAGAAAGTACAGAGGACTGGGTGGTTCATGTCATATCAGGAATTCCTATATATAAATACCCAGGAGTCAGGCCAATTCAATCAAATGATTACTTTATTGAGTCATTACAACAAACCACGGTAAAAGCTGGAGATACACAGCATATACAGAACAGGATTCTACCCCGCTTGGTGCAATTAATCCCATATCAAGGAGTCCATCTCCTATTTACCATGCTCAGTGCACAGGGCTAAGCAATACACCATCATAAAGCCCATAGTAGACACCTCAATGGTCACAATATACCACAATATTACAGCCAGTGCCAATACACCAAGGGGTAAAGATGTTGTTACCTGTCCGTATAGCCCCCCTAACGCGCGTTTCGCGTTAGCTTCGTCTGAGGAGATAGTTGCTTGGAGGGAATAGGGATCCCCACATGGTTTTCTCCCAGTTTAAGGCCTCGGGCGGAGGTGCTACACACTGCTGGGAAACAGGGCTTTCTGCCTCTACTATCTCCTCCTCTTCCTTATCCGCGTCCTCATACTCTTGGACTTGCTGATCCAGCAGCTGCGGCATTGGTTGAAGGTGTAATAATGCCAGGAATGCTGCAAGATCCTTCGGAATGTGATAGCTGTTGCTCCTGGCTGGCATGGGGAATGGCTCACCCCCTGACTATGAGCTCCTCAGGTTTTCCTCTGGCATGTGAGTCCAGCATTGGATCTTGCAAAGACACAAATGGAAAGGCACAAGGTGAGAAGTACCCGGTGGTCTAGTGGGGTAATTATTAAGTGGTTGGTGGACTCAGCCTCTCACCTGGTTGTGTTGTGCACCCCTGCACAACCGCGGTATACAGCACAACACGTGTTTTGACATCGGCCCGCTGTCATCTTCAGGTGAAGAACATTATTCAATAAACAGTTCTGTAATAGTATTCCCATGTGAGCCTCCCTGCCTCATAGCGCTCCTGCTAATAACCACAAATTTCACTTTCCCAGCATTGGATCTTGACCTCGTTGCATATGAGGTCCAATGCGGGTAGTGTGGTGGAACTCCAGGTCACATATGTGTCCTCTGCAGGCAATGCCACAAGTGGCACTGGATTTTCTTTTTCACCACGATTCTTAACATGCCTAAACAACTTTGGGAGATATTTGCTTACATCTGTGTTTTCGGCTACCCACAAATCCACTGCAGTTGTGGAATGAGTTTAAGGAACAATTTTTAAAACACTACTGTCACAGATTTTCTTCTAAGCACCCGCTTACTCAGAGTGAGCCGAGCATTTGATATGGACTCTACAGATATCACAACAACATAGAAGATTGGATAAATTGTGAAGGCTACACTATGAAAGATGTGTATGATGTGCTGCTAATCCATGGAAAGTCTTTTGCTAATTTCAATTTGCTGTTACCAGCAAACAAAGTTCTGGCTGCAGTGGAAAACTACATATACCATCTACTCATACATTATGTAAGAGGACAAGGAGACATTGTCTCACCTGCAGCCACAACGGAATAGTGGCTAACTTGCCATGAGGAGGACAAACAATGCACTCTTTCTACGGCATACAAATTCCTATTAACAAACGTCTGTTTCCAGAATTAAGATCGATACAAACGCCACCAAATGGTTACAAACTACTAAACTTTTTATCATTGATGAGTGTACAATGGACAAAACCATTCATTGAATGTCATAGATAGACTTCTGTGAGATGTAATGACAATACATGTTGCTAGCAAAAATCTTTGGTGGTAAAGTTTCATTCTTGGAGGAGACATCAGACAATGCCTTCCCATACTTGCAAATACCACAAGAACAGAAATTTTAGACTGCTGTGTTAAAAATTCAAAACATTGGAAAAACTTTACAAGACTGCCTCTATTCAATTATATGCACTCCAATAATCCTGAATATAGCAGTTGGTTGCTCAAACTAAAGGTACCGTTACAAGGTACGATATTGTGAACGATATCGCTGAAACGTCATGGTTTTGCAGTCGTTCAAACGACATCGTTAGTACGTCGTTGTGTGTGACACTGAGATACAACTACGATAAATTGTTGGACCGCTGATCGCAGATTTAGAACATGTTCTCAAATCAGACGATCTTCGTACAGCCAACCTGCTGCATCATTGTTCGTGAACACAGCGATAACCATGTCGTTAACGACTTTGCCTATTCACAACAGTGAACAAGTATCGTTCGCTGGGTTGTGCGAACAATAGCTGCTCTCACATTGTAGGTGCGTCGTTCACGATATCTAGATGTGTGACATCTCACCAATGATATGAAAAAGATATCCTAACAACCGCGCTCCAGTGACATCGTTGGTGAGACCGTTACAACATTGAAGCATGTAACGGTACCTTAAGAAACAGTGAGCTGTCAAGCGAGCACAACCTTGGAGATGATGTAGAAATTTCTCCAGACATGCTGTGCACTGGCTGTATAGTTACGGACATCTTTGGTGAAAACATGAAATGAAAGTGATAACACTGCTGCATCTCATGCTTTACTATGCCCAAAAAATTGGGATGTAGACATTCTAAACTCTAAATAATGTATCGAATGAGTGGCCAGTACATTTTATATACAAGCAACGATACTGTGGATGCTGATGACGCTGCTGAATGTGAACAGTACCCAGTGGAATTTTTAAATTCTCTGACACCGTTTGGAATGCCACCACATCATCTCCAACTTAAAACTGGCATTATACTAATGCTGCTATGAAATCTAAACTCCAACAAAGGTCTCTGCATTGGAACAAAGCTGATTGTCACTGCCTTAAACCGCAACATCATTCAGGCTACAGAGATTACTGGATCAGCCGAGGGGACATTGTTTTTATTCCACAAATAGATTTGTGTCCTTTCAAGACTGAGTTACCTTTTAAATGAAGACGATGACAGTTCTTAGTCAAGCATGCATTTGCAATGACTATTAACAAGTCCCAAGGACAGACTCTGGGAATTTAGTTAACAGAACCTGCATTTGGACATGCACAATTATATGTTGCTTTCTCAAGAGTATATTAAAGATGCCATGTAAAAGTCAAAATTATTGATACCCACTACAAGGCAAACTGTTATCTAAAAGTGAGAAAATATGTTCTACGAATGTTATTTATAAAAATGTTGTAAATTAACCTATTTTATTTGTAATGTGATTAATGGATACATACAATTAGGCGGCACAATTTTCTGAAAAAAATGATACAAGAAAATTGCAGCTAAGCTAAAGATAAAAATTGGGATAATTAGCTTTATGAATATGCATATTAATAAACTACCCGGTTACCACGTTGAGGTGTGTCTCTTCTACCGGGTCCCTGACTTCCTTCCTATTTTCTGGCACATCTTTTTTTCATTTTTAAATAGGCGAAACTGATACCTGAAAGCAATAGAGAACGTAGGCCAATTGGCTTTTCCAGCATCAAATCCAAAGATGATCAATAGATTCATAGATGGATATATCCCAGGCACAGAGCCGGCCCCCATCGTTACCATCCTCCCGATGTGATAGCATCAGGCTCCCATCTAGTTTCATTATATTGGTCACTGTATTGTTTAGAGAAGAAAACAAGGGAACTATCATAGTTTATCATAGCTCAGAAGATTTTTATGGTAACCTCTATTCAAAAGACATGTATCAATTATATTGCATTCTTGCTCATAGAAGTCCACAGTACTGCAGCATCTCTTTGCACTTATGTGCTCCACGAGAAGGAGATTTTTCATCACGTGTCGAGTAGCAACTTGATGCATACAATAAAGAGTTGCAATATATTTTCTATAAACACAGGACTCAATTTTTGCCTCAATTAAATTGCATATCAGTAGAATATCTAAGAATGGAATTTTTTCACAATTCATCTGATGAATTTTAAATTTACCGTATTGTCATTCAGGTAATCAAAAATTTATCTGCAACAGTTTGATTCCCTTTCCAGATTATGAACAGATTGTCAATATATCTTCCCAAAAATTCAATATGACTTGAAAAGGGGTTATCGAATGTAGATTTTGTGTTCCTCCCATCGTGTTACAAAAATGTTTGCTAATGGTGGGGAAAACCTAGCCCCATCCCACAGCCTTTTAGCTAAAATAGTGGTTGTTTTTATTACCTAACATGAAATGATTGTTTTTTAGGATAAATTCAGTTACAGAGAGCAATAACAATTGATATTACTTAGTGTATTGCTGAAGTTGATGTTCTAAACCAATAATGGCCAGATATGGGGAAATGGAGGAATAATTAATTGATTAATATTAATTAATTATATTAATAATATTAGTGGTTACCATGGTACTTCAGCTGTGTCCTCAGGTGACCTCACTGAATCACCGCTGACACAGCCGCAGCTCTCTGTGCAGTCATTCTGAGGGCGCGATGACAGGATGCTTCTTCGGTTCAGCCTCCGATGTAGAAGAGATGAGATGCAACATGGAACCTCGTTGTGGATTATTGTCGGAGGGGTATGTTGTGGAGTTAATAAATGGGATAATGAGGATTGACAGCATTTGTTATTCCTAATAAATGATTCTCTGTTTGTGTTTTGTTCTTCACTTACTGGATTGGTAATGGGTGGGTATTAGAAAACGCCTGACATAACCAATCTAGGATTGTAAATACTCAGCTGTCATTAACCCCTTCTACCACCCGAATGTCTCCACACCAGGGCATCAGGAAGAGCCAGGCAAAGCACCAGAATTTGGCAATTCTAATGAATGCACCGAAGTCTGGGGCAGCTGTGGGCTGCTATTATTGCCCTGGGGGGGCAATAACTATGTGTCTCCCCAAGGTAAGAATAACAACCCCCAACCATGCCCATTATCTTGGCTAAGTGTCAAATTGGGGGGACCCAAAGTAACTGTTTTTATCAAATTATAAAAAAAACTGTGGGGACCCATTATTTGATACTCAGCCAAGATAAAGTGCATATCTGGGGGCTGCAGCATCTGTGATGAGAATGAAATGTACAGGGGACCCCAAGGCATTTTTTCCCATTATTTATTTATTTAACACACATATGATGGCAGGTTGGTTGCTATGCACTAATGTGTATGGCAACCAAGGACAGATGCCGGTAAAGATTGTGGGAGCACAGTCTGGTTGCAACAGCCTACCACAGAGGCTATCACAGAGAGTGAGCATTTGTGATTGGTCATTGCCATGAGTGCAGTGAATATGCATGACGCTTAATGAGCGACCTTGTTAGCAAACAGTAGTAGACTCGAAAGATCGATCTAGCTTTCCTACCATCTATCTATCCTATTATCTTTCCATGTATCTATCCTATCTTTCTAGTCTTAGCTTTTTACAGCATCAGAAAGACCATGTTAAAATGTATGTCATACACATGACCTATGGATGCTAGGTGATAAAAACGCACACTAGCATGTCATATGCATGCCATGCGCATGTCATATGGATGAAAAAATGCATGACACTCGCATGTCACTCTGCTATTTTACTCACCGACGAGACAATCTTGGCAAAGCAAGATATGCAGTTCTGAGTGCACCCAGAGGACTAGTGTGTTATAGACATTTAGGCAGAGTTCATTGCACTACAGTACCTGCTGGGGCAACATTAAAGAAACAGTACTTTTCATTGTTAATTCAAAAAAATTCTTTTCTCTAATAATACCACTCTGAGCTGCAATAAGTGTAGGGAGAGGTTCCGGAGAAGGGATTGTATTGCTAATAAAAATATGGATATCTTAAAGCCTACATATTATAACATCGTTCATATGCCTTGATATAGTGTGGTCATTAGACCAAGGGTGGAGTGTAGTGCAAATATGAAATATGTTTGTCTGGATCCATGCACTATATTTTGCAGTGTAACATCATTGATATATTTTGATACTGAGAGACTGGCTCATTCACATGAACTCTCATGATGTCTGTTGTTTAGGCAGGTAAGACATTGTTCATTGTAGCATGCTCTCTGATGTTGTTTCTTTTATGGTGGGTTTACACACACCAATCATTGTATCCAATCTCTGAACCAATCTCTGGTTGCAGTGAAATCATGGACACATAGTTCCATTTTGTGGCTGTGTACAACATGGAGCAATCTGTCCATGATTTCACTGCAACCAGAGATTGGTTCAGAGATTGGATACAATGATTGGTGTGTGTAAACCCACCATTAGAGATATCTGATCTTAATTTGTACATAAGGGACTGCTGTGATATTTGCTTTAAATATATAAACTGACAATGCCAGTCATTGTAACAAAATACTGTGTCCAAGTGATTAGTGTTGACTTATAAGTATCATCCACGAGAAATACACACATTTATTGTCTGAATATATTTGTTTATAAGTAACTTCTCGAGATTTTAGAAACTGTCCATTTCTGGATTATTGATGAATCACATGTATAAACATTAACCAGCCTTAAGCTTCTATTGTGTAAGAACCATAAAAGGTGGTAGAATCATGATACAGACAGAAGCGATCCAGTGCTGATATTCCAGGAGTTCACTGTTAGATAATTATCTCACAGATGATGTTTCTAGCTCCTTGGTGAACCTGTATCAGTTTGCCGTCCGAATACACTGTTGAGTTTTCACACTGAGCATTGTGGCTTCTCCGATATTCTAGACAGATGATGTATTCATAAATACGTGGTGATGTAAGTAAATACATAACCTTTGTATGTTGATTATATGAAAAGTGTATTCAATATGATACAGTTTCTCTCATTACATATTCTATATTAGCCTATTTAATAGAATTACTGTTAACACCTTCTTTAAAGTCATATCTGAGTCTGTTTGTCGAAAATATTGGCAAAACATGGATAGTGATTTAGAGGTATCTATTCAGGGATTATTGCTTTACAGTCCTTCGTTCTACAACCTAAAACCAACAGCCCTTATTAGGGTCACATCTATTCTATTCCCTATTAACACCGATGTTCGCTGCATTTGGTGTAATGATAGATGCTTGAGGAGGGATAGTTTTGGATTAGAGGAGGAAGAGGACAAGAAAAATAATCCATGGGAATACACGAGAATAAAAAAGAAAAATTTGATTTGGCTTTATGTTAAGCAGCAGTCAAAAAAAAAAAGGTTCTTAGGCTGGTTTCACACAACTGGTTTTTTCAGGCCCCCTTCCTCTCCAGCTGCACCAATTGTTATGTCCCCATGAGCCTTGGTGCCCTGTGGGTTGCATGTTTGAGACCCGTTATAGGGCTTACACATCCTCCTCTGAAGCTGGCTTGAACAATGTATCTGGACAGCTTCAGTTCCCATACACCTTTATATAGCTGCATTTTTTCAGCATTGGGAGCGCATGATTGGAGACTGTGACCCGACCATGCTGCTGGTCCAAATTGTCAATCGTGGGGTGCGCAACTCTCTGGCAGCGGTATAATCAGACCTGGACTGACAGGTGGGACTACTGGGAGTTCTCCCGATTGGCCGGTGATGGTGGTGTGGGCGGGGCCGCTGCGACCGCTCCTGTGGCCGCAGACTGACTTTAAATCATTTTGCGGCCGCCACCGCTGTGCACAGCGGGGAGTCAGTGGGCCGCAGCATTGAGCGGCATGCTGCATAATGGGCCTCTTGCCCTGGATTTATTAATGCTACTGGCCCTTTAACATTCTGTAATGGCGCGCAGCCGCGATCGCGGTAATTTGGCCCGCACTCACATACCTGCTGAGGCTGACGCCGTCCTCTGTATGCCGGCTCTGACTACTGGCGGGATGTCGGCATGGAGTGGGCTGCAGCCGCTGCTTGCCTGCATCGCACAGGCTTGGTGAGTGAAGAAGTTGAGGACCCCGGCCCCTGCACTGCATCATACTAATTTCTCACATGTGCTCCTCAGGTTTACACCGTACATTAAATAGGATGTACAGAGACTGGGGCTATACTTATTTAATTTATATCCTCAGCCCCAGTATGTCCTGTGTAATGTATTGTAGCAAATATGTATCGCAGGGACTGGGCACAGACCAGTGAGGGGGTTAAATCTCCTGCCCATCCAGGAGAGGTCAGGACCTGATACACAAACACACACTACCAGTCCCACTGACTCTGGTCTCCCAGGGAGCCATGATGGGAAAAGCAGAGGGTGACAAAAATCACACACAGAGAAAGCTTCAAAGGGAAAGGAACCATCTCAGATAGTGATCAAAGAGACCCGCAGATGGGAAGCAAAACCAGGACACTTAGTTAGAAGACAAAGACATTTTTAAAACATAATCTCTGCATGGCTAAATGAGTGAGCGTACAATCATAGGCCAAGAATTAGAATTCTAAACTAGAAGGCCGGTCTAGGGTCTGACCCCCCCGGCTGGGTCTATATCTGGGCCCACACAGCTGCAGCAGGGGTGTCACAGTGATGGGTCAGTGGAAGCTGCTGTGATCATCATTCCATCTATTCCTGCCCTCCCCATCGGGCAACACAGAAGAAAGTTTAGTTTTCTGTAAGTTTCTCCTTTTTATTTCATTGTTTGCATATGTGTATGTCATTTATTATTTCTATTTTTATATCTTTTTATGTAAGCACTATACCTTTTATATTAAAGCTTAAAACTTTAATAAGCTGAAACCTTGTATGTTCTAAAAGGATTCATAGCCCTAAGAAGTGTGTGATCCTGTTGATTGACTGACAGTATTATTCCAGGGACTTACCCCCTGTATGTTGGTAAGTGGTGGCAGCGTGTGTGAAGCGGGGTGCACAGTGTGAGTCGGGGTGTGATTGATGCTCCTTTTCAGCATAGGACAGAGGTCGAGTGCTGGATTGAGTGAGAGGAGATAGATTAACCCTTGCAGGTGCAACCCCAAGTCACGTGCTGAGAAGTGTGTACGTGACAAATTGGTGGCAAGCGGTGGGATAGAATTTATTTCTATTAGAGCATTAGTGCATGGTTTAAGAATTTATTCCCTGTACTAAAGAATTGGTGTCCTTGCGAGGAACGACCAGTTCTACAAGGTTCAGCTCAGGGCTTACTTAGACACTTGCAAACAGTTTCCCTCCCCCGTTTTTCTTTTCTATTTTTTTATTTGGCAAAGGCTGTTCATTGATATGGCAGCCCAATACAAGAAGAAGAACATGCAGACTCTGACCGACCTCTGCGAGCAAAGAGGAATAGAGAATGCCGACAAGTCCAAGGATATGCTGGTGCACGCCTTGGCGGAGTACGACTTGGTGCAGACCGATGAAGCACCTGATCAAAGACAGAGTCCACCTCCGACAGGCCAAAGAATGCCAGTTCTTGCACCGGAGATGCCCTCTGGAGGTGCCAGCAATGCCGGTTCTGAGGAGTCTATAGACTTGACTTTACAAATGGCCTTACAACAGCTGGGAACAAGCGATCCCAATCAGCGCCTGCAGCTTATGGTTCAGTTCCAACAGGCTGCTGCTGCCGAACGCCTGGCTGAGAGAGAGGCTGCTGAACGCCGGGCTGAGAGAGAGGCTGCAGAACGCCAGGCCGAGAGAGAGGCTGCGGCTGCAGAGCGCCAGGCCGAGAGAGCATTCAAGCTTCAGATGGCCCAAGTAGAGAGGGGTATCAATCCTCAGACAACCCCCTCCCAGGACATAAATCTAAGGAGACCGCGTTTGGAAAACTTCCCTGTGATGGAGAAGGACACGGACTTAGATACTTTTGTTCGGGGATTTGAGAAAACCTGCAGACAATACAATCTACCCCGTGAGCAGTGGGCATTGTATCTAGCCCCAGGACTCAGAGGCAAAGCTGCGGAGGCGTTTGCTGACCTCCCCCCAGACCTAGATGGTGACTATGAGGCAATCAAAGAGGCTCTGATCAGGAAATACAACCTGACTCTTGAGGTGTACCGTAGAAAGTTCCGGAACCTCCAGCGTGGACCACACGACAGCTATAGTGATGTGATCCACGGGCTCAGAACCAACTTTGAACGGTGGATCCAAGGACTGGAAGTGACCACCTTCGAGGAGATAAAGGATCTGATGGTGAAAGACCAGTTCCTGCATCTTTGCCCCTCTGAGGTGCGACAGTTCGTGATGGATCGGGAGCCACCAGATGCGAACAAAGCTGCGCAGATCGCGGACACCTACGAGGCCAATCGGAGACCGGAGGTGCGGAAGTCGATTGTCACCAACGGGAAAGGGGGTAAGCCGATGACCACCATCCCTGCCCCTGCCAGCCGACCTTCCGGAGGTCCTGTCCCAGCTGCCAGCACTTGGCTGACAGCCGACGCACGCAAGTGCTTTATCTGTGGACAACCGGGACATGTGAGTGCCACATGTCCGGAGAGGCAGAAGAAGAGCCCCTCATCTGAGGCCCCAGGGCCTAGTGCTGCTATTTTGTTTGTGGGTGGTACGGGTGGGAGTTCCCGGGAGAACTTGCAGTCGGTCACGGTGGGTAACACCATCACTGTGGGGCTCAGGGACTCTGGTGCAGAACGAACTCTCATCCGCCCCGAAAACGTGTATCCCCATGAACTTATCCCTGGAAAGACACTGACTGTCACCGGTATCGGGGTGTGAGCGCCGATATTTGCCCATGGCCCGAGTTTATCTGGACTGGGGTGTGGGAAGAGGGTGGAGGGAGGTTGGGGTCACCAAGAATCTCCCCGCCAATGTGTTATTGGGAATAGATTTGGGGCGGTTGGTGGCACATTATGTCCCTGATATCCCTCCCAGGTATGACACGGCAGGTAATGTCCAGGTGAATAATGTGAAAGATAATGTCAATATTGATAATGTGAAGGGTGATGTCAATGTGGATAATGTGAAGGTTAATGTCCAGGTTGATAACAGGAAGGGTAATAATGTTGATAATGACATTGAGGATGATGTGGATGATGTGCCAAGAACTGTCAATGTTGATGATGTGCAGGGGAATGCCAATGTGTTGCCTGTTAATAAAGTGAATCCTGATGTTAGGGAACTCAGTGATATCACACTGCAGGTTGCTATTACTGAAGATCCCAGGAAGGCAGCAGGAATCAGCACTATGGGAAATGGAGGCAGGCATGGCAACCCCAAGAGCGGTGGTTGTGTGCCACCTGCCAAGGTCACGACGGACTGTGACACGGCAGGTGCTAGCTGCTCCATGAGAAGTGCTGATCAGGAGGCATCACAGCGTGATGGACCTCGTGGTGGAGGAGAACTCAGTGATGTCACGCCACGAGCTAGCATCACCGAGGGTTTCCTCCCCGGTGCAACATTGGTTGCGAAGGTAGATGGTGGCAGGCATGAGGACCCTGGGGAACATGGCCTCATGCAGCGTGCCAGTGTCACGATGGACTTTGACACGGACGTGGGTAGCTGCCCCATGGTAAGTGCTGGTCCTGAGGCATCACGTTGTGATGGGCCTCATGGTGGAGGAGGACTTAGCCATGCCACGCCACGAGCTGGCATCGCTGAGGGTCCCCTCCAGGTAGTAGATCTCGTGGCTAAGGGAGACGGAGGCGGGCATGGTAACCACAAGAGCAGTGGTTACATGCCACCTGCCAGTGTTACAACAGACTGTGACATGGCGGGTGCGAGCTGCTCCATCCTTAACAGGGATCCCGAGGGATCACCAGAAGAGGGAAAGGTGCTTTCTCCAACTGGGCACGAGGATGGGAACACAGAGCCCATAATCTGTCCGGTTGGTGGGAAAGCTGAGTTCACTACCTGCCAGGGCGATGGAGGAACAGCCTCCATATCCTGTCAGAGTAGCGAAAGACCACCCCCCACAGTCGGCCTAGACATTGGGGAGATCGGGCCCATGGTCTATCCGACTGATGGGAAGACGGGTCTCCCTGCCGTTCAGGACCATGGGAAAGAGGTACCCCTGGCTTGTCCGGATGGGAGACTGGTACGCTTGGTCTGCCAGGAAGATGGAAGAGCAAACCCCCTCTCCTGTCAGAAAGGTGTAATGGCAGTCCCAACAGCCTGTCAAGTTAAGGGACTGTCACAGTCCACAGCTTGTCAGGGTGATGGGAAAGCTGGGTCGCTGGCCAGCCAGGCAACTGAGAGAGTGGTGTTATTTCCCGGGGAGATGGCCTTCCGAGGTGCTCTCGCCCGCAGATTGAGTACTGGGAATGCAGAGACCGCACTGCATTCTGGGTCCTCAACCTGTAGAGAAATAACCAGACCACCTGCCGACCCAGAGCAGGTCCAAGATGGATCCTGTGAGGTCGGGGCTTCCACTCCCCTTCTGGCTACCTCTAGCCAGGGGATTCAGACGGTCATAGCAGAAAATGACAGTCCTGAGGTGCTGGAAGACCCCGCAGAGACCCCTGTCTCTGAACCAGAATGTCATGAATGTATGAATCTTGCTTCTGATGTCACCATTCAACACAAGAAAGGGATTGATCACGCTGATGGCTTATCACGGCAAGGTGGGCCGAACCAGGTACGTGCTAGGGAGCCGACCTGTGAGTCAGCCCCCATGCACGTTCATAAGGAGGGAGGTGTAGCAAATATGTATCGCAGGGACTGGGCACAGACCAGTGAGGGGGTTAAATCTCCTGCCCATCCAGGAGAGGTCAGGACCTGATACACAAACACACACTACCAGTCCCACTGACTCTGGTCTCCCAGGGAGCCATAATGGGAAAAGCAGAGGGTGACAAAAATCACACACAGAGAAAGCTTCAAAGGGAAAGGAACCATCTCAGATAGTGATCAAAGAGACCCGCAGATGGGAAGCAAAACCAGGACACTTAGTTAGAAGACAAAGACATTTTTAAAACATAATCTCTGCATGGCTAAATGAGTGAGCGTACAATCATAGGCCAAGAATTAGAATTCTAAACTAGAAGGCCGGTCTAGGGTCTGACCCCCCCGGCTGGGTCTATATCTGGGCCCACACAGCTGCAGCAGGGGTGTCACAGTGATGGGTCAGTGGAAGCTGCTGTGATCATCATTCCATCTATTCCTGCCCTCCCCATCGGGCAACACAGAAGAAAGTTTAGTTTTCTGTAAGTTTCTCCTTTTTATTTCATTGTTTGCATATGTGTATGTCATTTATTATTTCTATTTTTATATCTTTTTATGTAAGCACTGTACCTTTTATATTAAAGCTTAAAACTTTAATAAGCTGAAACCTTGTATGTTCTAAAAGGATTCATAGCCCTAAGAAGTGTGTGATCCTGTTGATTGACTGACAGTATTATTCCAGGGACTTACCCCCTGTATGTTGGTACGTGGTGGCAGCGTGTGTGAAGCGGGGTGCACAGTGTGAGTCGGGGTGTGATTGATGCTCCTTTTCAGCATAGGACAGAGGTCGAGTGCTGGATTGAGTGAGAGGAGATAGATTAACCCTTGCAGGTGCAACCCCAAGTCACGTGCTGAGAAGTGTGTACGTGACATGTATATACACACTGAGGCCCAGGAATATATTTTAGATAGGATATATTGGGGCTAATGAATATATATTAGATATATACTGCTCCAGCCTCAGTATATCCAATCTAATGTACTGTATGAACACACAGGTGCAGAAGGAATGCAGGGCACCAGAGTCGACAGCTCGCCGGGTGGACCAGACTGGGAGCACACAGGTAATAGAACGGGGGTGCCAGTCTTTAAGCACAACAGCAATAGTTCTCAAGATTCTTGAAAATAGAGACGGCACTCACCCGAGTCTTGATCGGTGTTTAATTAGGGAACGTGTACATTCAAGGCAGGGAGGGGGAAGACGGAGCTACTGACGACGGCACCGTTTCGCGCTTGTGCGCTTCCACGGGTCAGTAGCTAATGGCGGTGTGGAACCTCCTTTATAGGAGGAGTCCACAACATATACTTTACGTCACCATTAGCAACAAATATGAACAAGGAAAGTTAAAATTAATCCAAAACAACACCAGCATTAACAATGGGAAAGAATATAAGAATTATAACACTTAATCAGACATGCAAGAACAAACTTTCTGTGCAATACATAAACGAGTGCAAAAAGGCAAGATCTATTTGTACAAAGCGCAGGCACTAAGATTAAAACAACGGGAGAGATGGAGACAACAAACGGTAAGACACAAGCAACTATAGATCAATACTCGGATGTCACATACAGCATGGAAAAAACGCTAGTGCATACTTATGATAGCAATTTCTATCTAAAATTAGAACGTATAGGGAATTGACAGGACAGTAGGTGAATTACAACCACCAGTCCACTCTCCCCAGCTCAAAATATGTAAACTCATTAGCGACTACGCTCAGTCCTACCGCAGCAATCACACGCTTGTTATCTCCATATTTCCCGATAACAGGAAAGCAACAGTCAATGAAAGCAAACAGTTTCATACTGCATATACAACATATATAGCCTATACAAACGGGCAAAAAACAGCTGAAATAAAGGACGAGTTTTATCAACTTATAGTATCATGCATAATTATAAACTATTCATAAACATGTCTTTTCAAAACACTGAACAGTGAATCGTCCACCAAAGACGATTTAAATAGTTCAGAATAGCCATAATATGTATATCACCAAGTTCAGGTGCAGAGCGAGATAGAGTTCAAACTAAACTAAATAAGGTCGATTTGGCCGTATTTCTTTGAGTCCTGTCTGCCCCCGTACATTTCTTAGTTGTTGGCGGCTTTGATTTTTAGTTTGTTATCTCAATATTAATACTATTCTCTGCCCACTTAGGTATATATAAACCCGGTAGGTTTGAACTCTATCTCGCTCTGCACCTGAACTTGGTGATATACATATTATGGCTATTCTGAACTATTTAAATCGTCTTTGGTGGACGATTCACTGTTCAGTGTTTGTGGGTGGTACGGGTGGGAGTTCCCGGGAGAACTTGCAGTCGGTCACGGTGGGTAACACCATCACTGTGGGGCTCAGGGACTCTGGTGCAGAACGAACTCTCATCCGCCCCGAAAACGTGTATCCCCCATGAACTTATCCCTGGAAAGACACTGACTGTCACCGGTATCGGGGGTGAGCGCCGATATTTGCCCATGGCCCGAGTTTATCTGGACTGGGGTGTGGGAAGAGGGTGGAGGGAGGTTGGGGTCACCAAGAATCTCCCCGCCAATGTGTTATTGGGAATAGATTTGGGGCGGTTGGTGGCACATTATGTCCCTGATATCCCTCCCAGGTATGACACGGCAGGTAATGTCCAGGTGAATAATGTGAAAGATAATGTCAATATTGATAATGTGAAGGGTGATGTCAATGTGGATAATGTGAAGGTTAATGTCCAGGTTGATAACAGGAAGGGTAATAATGTTGATAATGACATTGAGGATGATGTGGATGATGTGCCAAGAACTGTCAATGTTGATGGTGCAGGTGCAGAGCGAGATAGAGTTCAAACTAAACTAAATAAGGTCGATTTGGCCGTATTTCTTTGAGTCCTGTCTGCCCCCGTACATTTCTTAGTTGTTGGCGGCTTTGATTTTTAGTTTGTTATCTCAATATTAATACTATTCTCTGCCCACTTAGGTATATATAAACCCGGTAGGTTTGAACTCTATCTCGCTCTGCACCTGAACTTGGTGATATACATATTATGGCTATTCTGAACTATTTAAATCGTCTTTGGTGGACGATTCACTGTTCAGTGTTTTGAAAAGACATGTTTATGAATAGTTTATAATTATGCATGATACTATAAGTTGATAAAACTCGTCCTTTATTTCAGCTGTTTTTTGCCCGTTTGTATATAGGCTATATATGTTGTATATGCAGTATGAAACTGTTTGCTTTCATTGACTGTTGCTTTCCTGTTATCGGGAAATATGGAGATAACTAGCGTGTGATTGCTGCGGTAGGACTGAGCGTAGTCGCTAATGAGTTTACATATTTTGAGCTGGGGAGAGTGGACTGGTGGTTGTAATTCACCTACTGTCCTGTCAATTCCCTATACGTTCTAATTTTAGATAGAAATTGCTATCATAAGTATGCACTAGCGTTTTTTCCATGCTGTATGTGACATCCGAGTATTGATCTATAGTTGCTTGTGTCTTACCGTTTGTTGTCTCCATCTCTCCCGTTGTTTTAATCTTAGTGCCTGCGCTTTGTACAAATAGATCTTGCCTTTTTGCACTCGTTTATGTATTGCACAGAAAGTTTGTTCTTGCATGTCTGATTAAGTGTTATAATTCTTATATTCTTTCCCATTGTTAATGCTGGTGTTGTTTTGGATTAATTTTAACTTTCCTTGTTCATATTTGTTGCTAATGGTGACGTAAAGTATATGTTGTGGACTCCTCCTATAAAGGAGGTTCCACACCGCCATTAGCTACTGACCCGTGGAAGCGCACAAGCGCGAAACGGTGCCGTCGTCAGTAGCTCCGTCTTCCCCCTCCCTGCCTTGAATGTACACGTTCCCTAATTAAACACCGATCAAGACTCGGGTGAGTGCCGTCTCTATTTTCAAGAATAATGTACTGTATGAACCTTAGCCCCATTGTATACATACATTAGACAGGATATACTGGGGCTGAGGTATATACATTATATAATATATACTGGGGGTGAGGTATGTACATCATATAGGATATACAGGAATGAGGTATATAGTATATATCATCCCTGTATATCCTATCTAATGTACATACCTCACCCCCAGTATATATTATATAATGTATATACCTCAGCCCCAGTATATCCTGTCTAATGATTATACATCAGCCCTGTATATCCTATCTAATCTATATTTCCCAGCTCCAGAATGTCCTGTGTGATGTATACACTGGGGCTGAGGTATACACACTCCATATTTATAGCCTCAGCCTCAAAATATCCTATTTAATCCTATATAATAAATGCCAGTTTCTGGCATCCGGCCACTGTGCTGCTATTCCGGCATGCACCGCGGCCAGATGCCAGCGCAGTGAGCGATGGCACGCATGTGCCATCGCGAGCTGCAATTACCAGCGCTGCCAGCAATGGCGGCTCCGCCACACTGCCGCACACCTCCCTCAGCCTCCGCCTACTCCTCGCCCAGCCCCGCCGTCAAGCTCTGACAGCCCCGAAGCCACAGGGGGATGAGCACCGCGCGCGGCACTCATCTCCCGCCGGCACAGAGCTGAAGTGCCCCGGGCCTCACAGGACATACAGGGGGACACACAGGGGCCTCACAGCACACACAGGGGGACACACAGGGGCCTCACAGCACACACAGGGGGACACACAGGGGCCTCACAGCACACACAGGGGCCTCACAGCACACACAGGGGGACACACAGGGGCCTCACAGCACACACAGGGGCCTCACAGCACACACAGGGGGACACACAGGGGCCTCACAGCACACACAGGGGGACACACAGGGGCCTCACAGCACACACAGGGGGGACACAGGGCCTCACAGCACACACGTGGGACACACAGGGGCCTCACAGCACACACGGGGACACACAGGGGCCTCACAGCACATACAGGGGGACACACAGGGGCCTCACAGCACACACAGGGGCCTCACAGGACACATAGGGGCCTCACAGCACACACAGGCCTCACAGCACACACAGGGCGACACACAGGGGCCTCACAGCACATACAGGGGGACACACAGGGGGCCTCACAGCACACACAGGGGGCCACACAAGACAGACAGGGGGCCTCACAGGACACACAGGGGGCCTCACAGGACAGACAGGGGGCCTCACAGGACACACAGGGGGCCACGCAGGACACACAGAAGGCCACGCAGGACACAGGGGCCCACGCAGGACACACAGGGGGCAACGCAGGACATACAGGGGGCCACGCTGGACACACAGGGGGCCACGCTGGACACACAGGGGGCCACGCAGGACACACAGGGGCCCATGCAGGACACACAGGGGCCCACGCAGGACAGACAGGGGCCCACGCAGGACTGACAGGGGCCCACGCAGGACTGACAGGGGCCCACACAGGGCAGACAAGGGCCCATGCAAAGCAGACGGGCCCACGCAGACAGACAGAGGCCCACACAGGACAGACAGGGGCCCACGCAGGACAGACAGGGGGCCACACTGGACAGGGACACACAAGACAGGACAGGGCCACACAGGACAGGGGCACACAGGACGGGGACACAGGGGCACACGGGACAGAGGGACACAGAACAGGAGCAGAGGACGGGGACACAATGCAGAGGACAGCGAGACACTGGGCCAAAGGACAGCAGGACACTGTGCCACAGGACAGCGGGACACTGGGCCACAGGACAGCGGCACACAGGGCCAGAGAACACCGGCACACAGGGGCAGAGGACTGGGGAACACAGGGGCAGAGGACAGGGAGACACAGAGCCAGAGGACAGGGGGACACAGGGCCAGAGGACAGGGAGACACAGGGCCAGAGGACAGGGGGACACAGGGCCAGAGGACAGGGGGAGACAGCTAACCACTCAGCCACTCTATACAGTCCTAACCACTGACCCACCATATACACTGCTCTTCACTGAGCCACCATATACAGTGGTAACCACTGAGCCATCATATACAGTGCTAAACACTGGCCTCATATACTGTGCTAACCACTGAGCCATCATATACAGTGCTAACCACTGAGCCTCCATATACAGTGCTAACCACTGAGCCACCATATACAGTGCTAACCACTGAGCCACCATATACTGTGCTAACCACTGAGCCACCATACAGTGCTAACCACTGAGCCACCATATACAGTGCTAACCACTGAGCCACCATACAGTGCTAACCACTGAGCCACCATATACAGTATTAACCACTGAGCCACCATATACAGTGCTAACCACTCAGCCACCATATACAGTGCTAACCACTGAGCCACTGTATACAGTGCTAACCACTGAGCCACTGTATACATGCTAACCACTGAGCCACCATATGCTCCATATAAATCCCGCAACAACAGCGTACTTTCCAGAGAGAAGACTGTACTATTCAGCGACTATTTTAACGGCACCTGTTCATTACACCGCACTCCCAATGCAATAGCATCGGGCCTTTTTCTAGTGTACTGTATAAACCTCAGGCCCAGGGTATACTTTACACAGGACATACTTGGGCCAAGGAATGTACATTAGATAGGATATATGGTGCCAAAGTATATACATTAGATAGGACTTGCTGGGGCTGAGGTATATAGTATATGCCTCAGCCCTAGTATACCCTTTCTAATAAGTATACTTCAACCCTATATATCCTATCCAATGGATAAACCTCAGCCCCATATATTCTATTTAATGTACATACCTCACCCCCAGCCCCATATATAGTATCAAATATATATACCTCAATCTTGTATATACAATGTATATATCTCAACCCCATACATCCATAAGTACATACATGGACAATTGCTTACACCCAGTATACACAGCTCTACAATATATGCTACTGACAGGTAGCTATATTTTAGTATGTACTGTGGAACTGTGTACATAGCATTTAGTATGGAGCTGTGACTGTGTATATACTTTATAGTGTTGAGTCCATACTGTATACTATTCTATATACACATTGCACAGTATCACTTCTCGTGTCTGTATACTGGGTGTAATCCTCAGTATCTGTATTATTCTGTATATATACACTGCACAGTACCACTTCTCCTGTCCTGTATGCTGTGTGTAATCCTCAGTATCTGTATCATTCTGTATATATACACTGCACAGTACCACTTCCCTGTCCTGTATACTAGGTGTAATCCTCAGTATCTGTATTATTCTGTATATATACACTGCACAGTACCACTTCCCCTGTCCTGTATACTAGGTGTAATCCTCAGTATCTGTATTATTCTGTATATATACACTGCACAGTACCACTTCCCCTGTCCTGTATACCGGGTGTAATCTTCAGTATCTGTATTATTCTGTATATATACTCTGCACAGCACCACTTCTCCTGTCCTGTATACTGGGTGTAATCCTCAGTATCTGTATTATTCTGTATATATACACTGCACAGTACCACTTCTCCTGTCCTGTATACTGGGTGTAATCCTCAGTATCCGTATTATTTTGTATATATACACTGCACAGTATCACTTCTCTTGTCCTGTATACTGGGTGTAATCCTCAGTATCTGTATTATTCTGTATATATACACTGCACAGTACCATTTTTCCTGTCCTGTAGACTGATAAGACCCGGATTAAACCCCTTTTGCGCCGAGCAATAATACTCCACAACCAAATAACATTTCAAAACTTTATTGAGCGGTATTGGTAAATCCGTCTCATTATCTTTCTTACATGGCAAAATTAAATTATGGCCGCAGCACAGCGTAGGCATAAACTCGCCTCGATCTGGGTGATTAAACGATACCGGAACTAGCCATCTAGCCGGGTTGTTTTATCCCAATTACCCATTTCCGCAGCTGCGACTTAACAAATACTTAACACAAAAAACCTTCAACAGGGGAGTGGGCAACACGTTACCCCGGGTCTTCAGCTGAGGGACTGCAGCTGCCCGCCAAAAACCTTCCTTATATACCTAAGGGGCGGGGCTTACTCTGTGAGGAGAATTGCACCGCCCCTCACACAGTGAAGGGAGAAACATTGCTCGGCGCTGTTAACCCTTAACAGGCTCCTCAGTCAGGGTGCATCAGCAAACAGCCGAAGTGCCCCTCATACTGGGTGTAATCCTCAGTATCTGTATTATTTTGTATATATACACTGCATAGTACCACTTCTCCTGTACTGTACACTGGGTGTAATCCTCAGTACCTGTATTATTCTGTATATATACACTGCACAGTACCACTTCTCCTGTCCTGTATACTGGGTGTAATCCTCAGTATCTGTATTATTCTGTATATATACACTGCACAGTACCACTTCTCCGGTCCTGTATATTGGGTGTAATCCTCAGTATCTGTATTATTTTGTATATATAACACTGCATAGTACCACTTCTCCTGTACTGTACACTGGGTGTAATCCTCAGTACCTGTATTATTCTGTACATATACACTGCACAGTACCACTTCTCGGTCCTGCTGTCAGATATTCTGTATATATACACTGCACAGTACCACTTCTCCTGTCCTGTATATACTGGTGTAATCCTCAGTATCTGTATTATTCTGTATATATACTCTGCACAGTACCACTTCTCCTGTCCTGCTGTCAGAGAGGCAGTATTGGACTTTGTGAATTTCAGCATTTAAATGTTGTTTAATTATGATTATCCTGAACAAGGAAGTCATCACTTCTCTTCTGTATAGGTGATGACATTCTTTTCGCGGTGGATCAGTGTTGGCAGCGGATCATTCAGGATACACTGAAAGCTTTAATTAGCAACAAACAGGTACAGATATGAAGGGCTTTGTGGAAATAGGAATATACATATCTTAGATGTATCTGTGCAGCAGCTGCTTCTTCTCTCATGCACAGGCACAGGAAACTGGTTACAGTCACATGGTATTTCCTGTGTGTGAGCCTCTGAGAGTGTTTCCTTTTTTTTTTAAATCCAACTTTATACACAATGCACAAACCTAGCAATACAACACTTACATACACAGTAATGGAGTTGTTGCACTAAACATATTCCAACAATCTGACTGCTGGGACCCCACAATCCTGGGAAACGTGGCTTTGGAGAGTAACATGTAAATGGAGCTACGGTTGATTTCCCTCTGTTGCACCATTCACATATGGCTCTTCAGATAACACCTTTAAAAAAGTGGTGAGGGGCATGACAACGTAAAAGCTAAATTCACTGATCGGGGATGATGGGTGATATAGTGTGTGGGCTGGTGGGGCTTGTTGTCCAGGGCTGCTTTTTGGTCCCAGTCCGGCCTTGGGTATAATCCTGAAGAGCTATGTTAAGAATTTAACAATATGCTTTTATTTGGACTTCAAAAACACTATTAAAAAATCATGTATAAAATATTACAAAATAAAATTTGCCCTAAAAAATTGGGGGAAGAAAGCTTGAAATGCACATAAGTGGCGTGTGAAGGAGCCCCAACAATTCATATACTGACCGATATTGTTCTGAACTGTAAAAGGTCATCCTTAAATGTTTATAGGCTACTTTGACAAGTGACAAAGCAGCAAGTAGAGTAAAATCTGAATGCACTGATTCTAGTATAAGCTAGGGATGTTTTCTATACATACAAGTTCATCCTTGTGTGCACCAAGTCTGTGCTATAATGACGTTTTTGGTAAAGATGTTGATTTAGTGGAAAAGTATGTTTACACTGAGTCACACTACAGCTTGAATAGGTTACAGATATTACTGTGGATATATTCAATATAACCTAAAAACTGTCTGCTATCTACATAATAGGACGGTGTATGATGTTATAGGAGCTGACTCCTATATACAGGATATGGGGATAAAAAAGGGCACTTGTGAAACATAAGACATTCAAACAAGTCTTTTAGAGAACACTAGCTGTAGTACTCGGCTACGCCCGGGTTAATAAATAACTGCTGTTAGCTATAACAAAATAGAATTTGAATATGTCATATTAATGACCTGTAGGAAAATAGAAGCTGAGCTGTGATTGATTGCTATACAAATAGAGTCTGTGGAGCCTCGTTTAGGAGTCTCAACACAGGACTAGCCAGATCTTCCTCTAGTGAAGGACCTAGCCATGATAACCACCATATTAAGTGGCCCTTTGAGTCAATATCCAGCTCTTTACAAGCTTAAAGATATGACAAGGGAATACCAAGGCCAGGTATCCATCCACAGACAGCTGTTTCGGGATGTTGCCCCTCATCAGTGTGGAGTAGGATTCTGGCTAGGTGGGAGCAATGCCTAGTAGACCAACAAAACAAAGTATTCACTGATCTCAGGGAGACCAGTTCGAGAAAACATTGCGGGCAGCCGGCTAAAGCGCTCAACACAGTGAATTCCTAGTCCCATTGCCCCCTGGGAATTTAGAATATAGAATATGCAAATAGAGATCAGTGAATACTTTGTTTTGTTGGTCTACTGGCATTGCTCCCACCTAGCCAGAATCCTACTCCACACTGATGAGGGGCAACACCCCGAAACAGCTGTCTGTGGATGGATACCTGGCCTTGGTATTCCCTTGTCATATCTTTAAGCTTGTAAAGAGCTGGATATTGACTCAAAGGGCCACTTAATATGGTGGTTATCATGGCTAGGTCCTTCACTAGAGGAAGATCTGGCTAGTCCTGTGTTGAGACTCCTAAACGAGGCTCCACAGACTCTATTTGCATTTTCTAAATTCCCAGGGGGCAATGGGCCTAGGAATTCACTGTGTTGAGCGCTTTAGCCGGCTGCCCGCAGTGTTTTCTCGAACTGGTCTCCTGAGATCAGTGAATACTTTGTTTTATTGATTGCTATAGGCAGCCTAATAAATCTCCAGCCAACAGTAAACCCTCCCCTAAACGGGTAGTATATGTTACCTCACACATACACATAATAGACAGCTCATGTGACTGACATCTGCCTTCATTCCCTATATGGCACATGTGTTGCACATTGGCTGTTTTTAATCAGATGTTTATGTTTGGAAAATAAAGATAGCACACGTATGAGGCGAGTTGTGTGAGGTGATTTGTGCACATCTGTGTCTGTCTGTGTGGTGTGTGTGTCCCTGGGGTGTGTATGTGTGTGTCCCTGTGGGATGGGGTCTGTGTGGTGTGTGTCTCTGTTGTGTGTGTCTCTTTGTGGTGTGTGTGTCCCTGTGGGGTGAGTGCATGTGTCCCTATAGGGTGTGTATGTGTGTGTGCCCCTGTGTGGGGGTCTGTGGTGTGTGTGTATCTGTGTTGTGTGTGTCTCTTTGTGGTGTGTGTGTCCCTGTGGGGTGAGTGCATGTGTCCCTATAGGGTGTGTATGTGTGTGTGTGTCCCTGTGGGGGGGTGTCTGTGTGGGGTGTGTGTGTCTCTGTGTTGTGTGTGTCCCTTTGTGGTGTGTGTCCCTGAGGGGTGAGTGCATGTGTCCCTATAGGGTGTGTATGTGTGTGTGTCCCTGTGGGGGGGTCTGTGTGGTGTGTGTGTGTCTCTTTGTGGTGTGTGTGTCCCTGTGGGGTAAGTGCATGTACCCCTATAGGGTGTGTATGTGTGTGTGCCCCTGTGTGTGGGGTCTGTGGTGTGTGTGTGTGCGTATGTATCTGTGTTGTGTGTGTCTCTTTGTGGTGTGTGTGTTTGTCCTTGTGGGGTGAGTGCATGTGTCCCTATAGGGTGTGTATGTGTGTGTGTGTCCCTCTGGGGGGGTGTCTGTGTGGGGTGTGTGTGTCTCTGTGTTGTGTGTGTCCCTTTGTGGTGTGTGTGTGTGTCCCTATAGGGTGTGTATGTGTGTGTGTCCCTGTGGGGGGGTCTGTGTGGTGTGCGTGTGTCTCTTTGTGATGTGTGTGTCCCTGTGGGGTGAGTGCATGTGTCCCTATAGGGTGGCTATGCGTGTGTGTCCCTGTGGGGGGGGGTCTGTGTGGTGTGTGTGTGTCTCTTTGTGGTGTGTGTGTGTCCCTGTGAGGTGAGTGCATGTGTCGTTATAGAGTGTGTGTGTGTCCCCTTGGGGGTGTGTGTGTGTCTTTGTGGTGTGTGTTTGTTCGGGTGCGTGGTGAGTATCCAATGTTGGGGCTGCACCTTAGCGACTATACACTTGCTGTTACTCTTTGTGTGCGTGTGGTGTGTATACATGTCCCTGTGTGTGGTGAATATCTCATCTTGGGGCCCCACCTTAGTGACTATATGCTGGTATGTGCTGTTAATCTTTGGCGCTATCATTAATTCCCTCTCATTCACAACTGTCAACTGGTAACTGTCACTTTTTCCCCATTATGTAGATAGGGGCAAAATTGTTTGGTGAATTGGAATGCGCGGGGTTAAAATTTCGCCTCACAACATAGCCTATGATGCTCCCGGGGTCCAGACGTGTGACTGTGCAAAATTTTGTCTCTATAGCTGACAGCTGTCGATTTTCCCCCCACACGTTTCCTTTCCCTTTTTTCCCATTATGTAGATAGGGGCAAAATTGTTTGGTGAACTGGAACGCGCAGGGTTAAAATTTCGCCTCACAACATAGCCTAAGACGCTCCCGGGGTCCAGACGTTTGACTCTGCAAAATTTTGCGGCTGTAGCTGCGATGGTGTAGATGCCAATCCCGGATATACACACATATACACACACACATACATACACACATTCAGCTTTATATATTAGATTACATGGTAGAAGCAGTCAGTGTATGACAGCCTCATATGCTGTACATTTATAAGTGGTTGGTTGCTTTTTGGGGATACAGACACATAACTGTTATCTTTAAAGGGGTTGTACAGTCTAAAATTACAAAACTGCAATCACTCTGTGTGCTGTGAGAATTTTCCGGCGTTAGGGCTGGGAATGGCGGTCATGCGGCCTTAAGTAAGCGAAATGCATACTCCCAGTCAGATGAGATTGGTCTTGCTCAATACACCTACATCTAGTTATCAGAGGTCCCCAACTCCAGGCCTCAAGGGCCGCCAACAGTGCAGGTTTTTAGGATTTCCTTAGTATTGCACAGGTGTTAATGTGATCATCTGCACAGGTAATGATTCCAACTCATGTGCAATACCAAGGAAATCCTGAAAACCGGCACTGTGTTGGCGGCCCTTGAGGCCTGGAGTTGGGGACCCCTGAGTTAGATTTTGGCTGGGAGTATGCATATTGTATACTTACATGTGATCTGAAGACTTACAAGTTTGCAGTCACATAGATGCCTGCAGACTTATGATTTTGACCAGACAACCCCTTTAAAGGAGGATGTCCTGACTTAGGGAAACTGTTCTGCTATCTCTCCAGTCCTATATTCATTGAATGAAGCAGTAGTGTAAATGTGTTGCCTTCACTCCATTCAATTGGAGCACTTCAGAAATATTTTGATTGGAATAGTGGGGGTTTCAGAAGTGGAATTCTCCATAATCAACAGGTTATCATCACTAGTGATGGTCAAATACCAAAAGATTCAGGTTCAGATTATCTGTTTAAAATACTTTTTAAAACTCGTGTATTCACCCCAAGTAACGAACTTAATGCAAGTCACTGGGAAACTCAAATATATTTTTAACTGGCCCCAGCAAAGAGATCTTGAGGGTCTGAGAGAAAAGCTGAAATGGATGGGGAAAGTACTGAAAATGAATTGGAACAGCATGGGGAAGATGCCTGCTTGAAATTCTGAAGTAAGAAGCTGTGGACAAAGAAAGAGCAACAGGGTCTTACCAGTCAAACACAGAGGAAATGAAAGAGAGCTAGCCATTCACCTTGTATGGTTGTGCCACAAAACCAATAAGAAAGCGTGCAAAATGTTCAAATAGCTGTTGCAGGATCCACATATACGATGGCATGCTGAAGAACCAGGAACCATATGAGACTCATGAGTAAAAATCTGTGCTGCTGTTATAAATGACGTGATCCAGAAGTAATTGTAGTAAAGATGAAGATGTTTTTCCTTATCGCCCATGACAGCACCACGTGAGATAGAGCATCCACTCTTTCATGACAGGAAACCCACTAAAATAAGATGTCGGTACCTCCTCCACACCAGTATGGTTTCCTGTCCTGGAGGAGAGGAGAAGCCCATGTGGCTGTTTCATGGGCAGCTGAAGATTGTATCCTGAGGCTGGGGGCCAATGTGGGAAGAGCGGTACTCACCGCAGCACTTTTCCTGGCTTTAGTGGCGTCCCTCCATGGCTGGGCTGATGCTGGGATGGGGAGGCACCTGGAGCATGGAGGCACGGTCACCTCGTCGCACTGGAGCGGGTGCACATGCATGGCACCCTTGGGGTCCCTGTCTTGCACACACCAGGCTGAAGATGAGAACGCCGGGAAGGCGGCCAAAACCGGAAGTGTGTGAACTGGCGGTCTCCTGACATGGGGAGGTCCTCTGGACACCAGAGGTGTTAAATGGAGCTGGGGCAGATCAGAATAGGTGAGCATAATTTGCTTTCACAGTATTGAAGGCAAACGCTCACCTAAGATACAGCGGCGACCCAGACAACAAGATATGCCTCGGCAAGATAGTGGTACATCGCCTAGCCTTTCCAGGCGCGCTAGCAACTGTTCGGATGAATCTGCCAGGCTACCAGTGGTGCAGCTCCTGCCTCCTGAACCAGTACTTCTGGTGTGGTGAGTGATCTATGTGAATGTATCAGATTACTCAGGGAACCCTTCCTTTCCTCTTTTTATAGGATAAACCTGAGAAAAAGCTGTGTAAATAACAAGGAGTATACTTTTGTAAGTGCCCACTAGCCTCCAACTATCCTAAAGACCTATGTAAGGCATGTATACAGAAGACTATAACGGAGGAAACTCCTGATATCGCCTCTGGCTTCCAGTCCATGATGACGGAGATGAGGGATACACTGAAATCCCTGTCCAAGTCCTACAAATATAGGAAGAAGCGGAAGGTTTTCTCGTCAGGTGACCCGTCCCAAGGCAGTGGGGATTCGGTACCCAGAAGTTTACTGTAAGGGGAATGTCGCGGGTGGCCTGCCCAGGCCCGTGGCCCTGGTGGTCGCTTAAAAGAAAAAATGGAAAATAAATAAAATAAAAGAATAAAGTCTCGTGACGCCACCTGCAGTCTCTGATGAGGACACCAACGCTGCTTCAGACCTCTGGGGATGATGTTATTGCAGCCAGTTGGTCTTGCTCCCTGCAGGTGGAGCAGGGTCCCCAGGGCAGTGTGGTTGCTGTGTTGGTTGTCGTGGTAGCAGCTCTGTAGGTTAACTTAATCAGAATGAACACTGGAGGCTTGCTTGCTCTGCCCAGGTAGTTTACTGGTAACTTGTCACAGCAGTTCTCTGGTACATGGTCACACAGTTCTATGGGTAGCTGGCCGAGTAGTTACCAGAGGATGTAAAGTCTCTTTGAAGCTCCCTAAGATGTTCCTTCAACTTTACTCTCCGTCCCTCTGTGTCTTTCCTTGCACTCTCCTTACTTTTCATGCGCTGCCCTGCATGAACCTTTTTACTACCAGGCCTGTTGGGTGTAATGAGGATACCCTTCTTCTCTAAGGGGCTCAACCCGGTTTGGAGTTCCTGGTGGGGCTGGGCTTTGTGGACAAGGTCGGGGGCTGCTTAACAGACCTGTGACCCACCGATGTTGGCGGCTCAGGGTTGGACTCGCCTGTATCGCGACTCGGAGCCAGTTTCCCGATCGGGACTGGGATTCCCCCAGACCATGTAATCGGAAGGTCTGGTACTGGGTCTTCCCCTTCTGTCTGGGTCGCTGCTACTTTTTGGGCGCCCTCACTTCGACTTCCCTCTAGGACTCGCTTCACACTCTCTCTCCTTCAACTAACTGTCTGTCCTTCCTGCTCTTTTCACTACACCTTAGCTCCTCCCACCGGGACTGGTCCCCTAGCAATGGGTTAACCAAAAGATCCCTTAACCTAAGTGTATGAATGCAGGGATGAGAGCCTCAGTTTGACATCACGCTCTCCAATGACTCAGATACTGCACACGCTGTCTTGGGTGCAGTACCTGTATTGTGGCGCACTGACCAGTGGGGCGCCACATCTGGCTCAGACAGGGCTCATACTTCCGAACGAGAATCAGGAACCTGTTTTTCTTCTAGTTCATTCAGATGAGAGCTCCGCAGCAGGTAAATCCTGTTTTCACTCAGGGGAAATCAGTTAATTAAGGGCATGAGATCGACAATGGGTCTGACTGAACCTAAGACCCAAGAAACCATGCAAGATGTAATGTTTGGAGGTCTCACAGGAAAGAATAAATATGCATTTCCCATTGAGAAAGTGGAGAAGGTGAGTAAAGAACAGTGGGAGAAGCTTGACAAGGAGACTTTGTAGATCTTCTTCCCTCAAACGCAAATATCTATTTGATGAAGGTGGTTCTTCGGCATGAGATATGTGTCCCAAAATTGATGTAGCAGTAGCCAAATCATCAAGGAATTCAGCTTTGCCTGTTGAGGACCTGGGTTCCCTTCACGATCAACTTGACAGAAAGCTGGATAGTTTTCTGCGGAACAACTGGGAGTCAACCACAAGAATTTTTCAATTGGCCATTGCAGGAACTTGTGTGGCATGGCCAATTTTAGTTTGGCTCCAACAGTTGGAGGACCAATTAAAAGATGGGTCCCCTAGAACCACCATCTTGGCTTCTCTACCCTTGCTGCAGGGAGCTACAACCTTTATGGCCGACGCATCAGCTGACACACTCAGGTTGTCCACTGAAGCCTATTCACTTTCAAACTCAGCTAGAAGAGCACTATGGCTGAAAATCTGGAAAGGAGACGTACAAGCTAATTTAAAGCTATGTTCCATACCATGCGAGGGTGAATTCTTCTCTGGTAAAGCTTTAGGCGAGTTGCTGGAGAAAGCCACTAACAAGAAAAAAGAGTTTCCGGTCCTTCCAACCCCTACGTTTCTGAATCATTCCTTTCGGGAAAAGCAATTTCTTAAAAGATGACCACCGAAGGATAAGGATACTAGGCAGTCCTCATGAAGAAGATGTGGAGCCCACTGGGACGGGGTACTCGGTACCGGACCGTGTTGCTGCTGGGGGATGTCACGGAGGTCCTGGTCCGGACCGTGTCCCGGGTTCACACAAGTAAAAGGGAATATATACAGGGGATAAAGTTTGTCGTGACGCCACCCACGGTTTGTGGTCAGTAATGGGACCACCACTGCTGCAGAATCTCCGGGGATGATGTTTGGCAGCTGGAGATGTCATAGCTCTCCGCGGGTAGAGCTGGGTTCCCCGGGGCAGTGGTAGTTAAAATCTATGATGGATGCTATAGATGTTGCAGGATAGGGATGATAGTGGAGACGGTGGCTGCTTGTGAGGGAGAGCAGGGTTTGCAAGGATTATAATGGGGGTTGTAGTCAACACAGGCACTTACTTTGCAGTTGCAGAACTGGTTGTCTTTGTACTGGATGAGGTATACTAGTAATAGGTGCAATTCACTTACTTTCCTGCTGCTGCAGCCTTGTTCCTCAGCTTGCGGTGAGAAGCAGTGTTCAGCTCTGCAGATGGGGATCTCTGCTGTTGAATATAGGGCAAAGGGTGCAATTAACACACAGACTCACGGTTCTGTAGTTCTCCAAAGCTTTACTGTAGTTGTTGTTCAGCAAGTACTGTCCACGCAGTCTGTAATGGGGCCGGGTTGCTCCCACCCTGACTGGCTTGGCTTCCCACTGCTGCGCTGTGTGTGTGGCCCTGCTGCTGCTTTTAGCTGAGCAGCTGGCACTGTCTCTCCTCACAGGTACCCCCTTAGCTAGGCAACTTGAGTCTTCCGTGTGCTTCTGACCCCGCCGTGTTGCTTCGCTCAGGTACAGTGTCGATCTACTACCTCCACTATCCCAGTATTTACTGTGCTGTGTGTGTCAGTCACAGTTTCGGATCCGGTATCCGATCTGTGTGCTCCTCCGGGGCAAGTGGTGATGTCACTCAGTCTCCCAGATGTGTTCCTCTGTCTTCTGTACTCCTTCCCTCGGACCCTGGCTAGGCCTGGAATCCAAGAGCAGACTGTAGAGAAGCCTGACGCAGCCCCTCTACACTACAGTCTCCCTCTCAGTTCTCCCAGGAACTGGACTCTTCACAGTACTGCTACGTACTGAACTAAACTAACTACTTCCTCTTGACCCGGAGTATATTAGGGAGCTGGTTTAGCTTCCCCTCTTGGTCCAGAGGTGCTAGTGTAGTGTCAGTGTTGTGTGGGGAGGGAACCCATGTGATGTTACTGTGGCACGTTAACCCTTGGGGTGCCACAAAGAGGCCAGGGGTTTCTCTTCAAGGGAACCTCTTCATATTCAAGAAAAAAAAACAATTGAGTCTCTTCTCCGCGTAGGGGGACAACTCTCTTCATTCCTTCCTGCCTAGCAGAAAATTACCACTAACAAGTAGGTCCTAGACATCATTTTTGAAGGCCTACAACTAGATTTCCATCAGCTCCCTAGGGGGTCCCTGGTATTGACATCTCTCAGATCTCAGACAAAACAACAAGCTTTAGAGATAGAAGTCCTTGGTGGAAAACAATATTCTGCAACTAGTACCGAAGGAAGAAAATGTAGTGGCTTCTGCTCCCCTTTATTCCTTGTACAGAAGCCAGATAGTTCATATAGGACAATCATTAACCACTAGCTGTGAGCCCGATGCAAATGCATCGGGATTCTAGAACGTGCATTAATTTGATTATAGTAGTTATAGCTGTTAGCCTGATGCAAATGCATCGGGTATCTAAAATATGTTTATTGTTTTTTTAAAGATTTTTAAATAATAATCGCATCATCAATAGCAATAATATAAGCCATAGCATTATTATTAGCAGTAATAGCAGTATTAATAGCATTATTAGCAGTATTATGAGCATTAATAACAGTATTAATAGCATTAATAGCATTATTAATAGCATTATTAGCATTAATAATAGCATTAATAACATTATTAATAGCATTAATAGCATTATTATTAGCATTAATAGCATTAATAATAGCATTATTAGCATTAATAATAGCATTAATAACATTATTAATAGCATTAATAGCATTATTATTAGCATTAATAGCATTAATAATAACATTATTAGCATTAATAATAGCATTAATAACATTATTAATAGCATTAATAGTATTATTATTAGCATTAATAGCATTAATAATAGCATTATTAGCATTAATAATAGGATTAATAACATTATTAATAGCATTAATAGCATTATTATTAGCATTAATAGCATTAATAATAGCATTAATAACATTATTAATAGCATTAATAGTATTATTATTAGCATTAATAGCATTAATAATAGCATTATTAGCATTAATAATAGGATTAATAACATTATTAATAGCATTAATAGCATTATTATTAGCATTAATAGCATTAATAATAGCATTAATAACATTATTATCAGCATTAATAGCATTATTATTAGCATTAATAGCAATATTAATAGCATTAATAGGATAAATATTAGCATTAATAGCATTAATAGCATAATTAATAGCATTAATAGCATTATTAATAGCATTAATAGCATTATTATTAGCATTAATAGCATTAATAATAGCATTAATAGCATTAATAATAGCATTAATAACATTATTAATAGCATTATTATTAGCATTAATAGCATTAATAGCATTTATTATTAGCATTAATAGCATTAATAATGCCATTAATAGGATAAATATTAGCATTGATAGCATTAATAGCATAATTAATAGCATTAATAGCATAATTAATAGCATTAATAGCATTATTATTAGCATTAATAGCATTAATAATAGCATTAATAGCATTAATAATAGCATTAATAACATTATTAATAGCATTATATATAGCATTAATAGCATTAATAGCATTATTATTAGCATTAATAGCATTAATAATGCCATTAATAGGATAAATATTAGCATTAATAGCATTAATAGCATTATTAACAGCATTAATAGCATTATTATTGGCATTAATAGCATTAATAATAGCATTATTAGCATTAATAATAGCATTAATAACATTATTAATAGCATTAATAGCATTATTATTAGCATTAATAGCATTAATAGCATTATTATTAGCATTAATAGCATTAATAATACCATGAATAGGATAAATATTAGCATTAATAGCATTAATAGCATAATTAATAGCATTAATAGCATTATTAATAGCATTAATAGCATTATTATTAGCATTAATAGCATTAATAGCATTATTATTAGCATTAATAGCATTAATAATACCATGATTAGGATAAATATTAGCATTAATAGCAATAATAGCATAATTAATAGCATTAATAGCATTATTAATAGCATTAATAGCATTAATAGGATAAATATTAGCATTAATAGCAATATTAATAGCATTAATAGCATTAATAGGATAAATATTAGCATTAATAGCATTAATAGCATAATTAATAGCATTAATAGCATTATTAATAGCATTAATAGCATTATTATTAGCATTAATAGCATTAATAATAGCATTATTAGCATTAATAATATCATTAATAACATTATTAATAGCATTAATAGCATTATTATTAGCATTAATAGCATTAATAGCATTATTATTAGCATTAATAGCAATAATACCATTATTTGGATAAATATTAGCATTAATAGCATAAATAATAGCATTAATAGCATTATTAATAGCATTAATAGCATTATTATTAGCATAAATAGCATTAATGATAGCATTATTAGCATTAATAATAGCATTAATAACATTATTAATAGCATTAATAGCATTATTATTAGCATTAATAGCATTAATAATAGCATTATTAGCATTAATAATAGCATTAATAACATTATTAATAGCATTAATAGCATTATTATGAGCATTAATAGCATTAATAGTATTATTAATAGCATGAATAGCATTATTAATAGCATTAATAGGATTAATAGCATTATTAATAGCATTATTAATAGCATTAATAGCATAAATAATAGAATTAATAGCATAAAAAATAGCATTAATAGCATTAGTCTTAGCATAAAGAGCATTAATAGCATATTATTAGCATGAATAGCATTATTAATAGCATTAATAGCATTAATAGGATAAATATTTAGCATTAATAGCATTAGTAGCATAATTAATAGCATTAATAGCATTATTATTAGCATTAATAGCATTAATAATAGCATTATTAGCATTAATAATAGCATTAATAACATTATTAATAGCATTAATAGCATTATTATTAGCATTAATAGCATTATTAATAGCATTAATAGCATTATTATTAGCATTAATAGCATTAATAATAGCATTATTAGCATTAATAATAGCATTAATAACATTATTAATAGCATTAATAGCATTATTATTAGCATTAATAGCATTAATAGCATTATTATTAGCATTAATAGCATTAATAATACCATTAATAGGATAAATATTAGCATTAATAGCATTAATAGCATAAATAATAGCATTAATAGCATTATTAATAGCATTAATAGCATTATTATTAGCATAAATAGCATTAATAATAGCATTATTAGCATTTAATAATAGCATTAATAACATTATTATTAGCATTAATAGCATAATTATTAGCATTAATAGCATTATTATTAGCAGTAATATCATTATTATTAGCATTTTTTTTTTTAATTATTATTTTTTATTTAATTATTTATTATTTTTTATTTATTTTTTTATTATTTTTTAATTATTTTTTTTATTATTATAATTTATTATTTAGGCTGAGACCCAGTTCTTTTCAGGTCCGCTGAAAGGGCTGATATAATTAGCATATATTTAATTTTTTTATTATTATTTTTATTGAATTATTTATTATTTTTAAATAATTTTTTTATTATTTTTTAATTATTTTTTAATTATTTTTTTTATTATTAAATTTATTATTTAGGCTGAGACCCAGTTCTCTTTCAGGTCCGCTGAAAGGGCTGATATAATTAGCATATATTTAATTTTTTTATTATTATTTTTTTTGAATTATTTATTATTTTTAATTTCTTTTTTTATTATTTTTTAATTATTTTTTAATTATTTTTTTTATTATTAAATTTATTATTTAGGCTGAGACCCAGTTCTCTTTCAGGTCCGCTGAAAGGGCTGATATAATTAGCATATATTTAATTTTTTTATTATTATTTTTATTGAATTATGTATTATTTTTAATTTATTTTTTAATTATTTTTTAATTATTTTTTAATTATTTTTTTATTATTAAATTTATTATTTAGGCTGAGACCCAGTTCTCTTTCAGGTCCGCTGAAAGGGCTGATATAATTAGCATATATTTAATTTTTTTATTATTATTTTTATTGAATTATTTATTATTTTTTTTATTTATTTTTTAATTATTTTTTAATTTTTTTTAAATTTTTTTTTTATTATTAAATTTATTATTTAGGCTGAGACCCAGTTCTCTTTCAGGTCCGCTGAAAGGGCTGATATAATTAGCATATATTTAATTTTTTTGTTACTATTTTTATTGAATTATTTATTATTTTTTATTTATTTTTTTATTATTTTTTAAATATTTTTTAATTATTTTTTTTATTATTAAATTTATTTGTTCCCATTGAAATACATTAGCGGTATGTCGGCGATTTTATGGCCGCCGACCTGGTTCTATTTGTCGGCCCTAAAATCGCGGACACACCGCTAATGCATGTCTATGGGCAGTGAGCTCGAATTCTGATTGGTCTGCGTCCAATCCAAAATCGGGCGGACTGGCCATAGACATGCATTAGCGGTGTGTCGGCGATTTTAGGGCCGACAAATAGAACCAGGTGGCCGGCCATAAAATCGCCGACACACCGGTAATGTATGTCAATGGGAAATGAGGGGCTCTTCTGATTGGCTGAGGGAAGTAGACAGCGACCAATCAGAAGAGCCCCTCACATCTCATTGACATAGAATGGTGGATTTGTCGTCCATTCTATGTTAATGATAAGTGAAGAGGACGTCGGAGCTGGAAGTTGGCGGAAAGAAGACAGAAGATCCCCGGGGCCGGACGAAGAGGCGGAGATGGCGGAAAGAAGAGAGAAGACCCCCGGGGCCGGAGGAAGAGGACGCCTGGCCGGACGAAGGACTTGTGGATCGGACGGACGATCAGATGACTAAGAAGGCATGTAAGTGATCGACGGGGACGTTAGGGTAGGGGACGGCGGGGGCTTCGGGTGTAGGGCTTTAGGTGTTAGCGACAGCGGCGGGGGAAAGCGGCGGGAGCTTAGGAGGCGGCGGGGCTTAGGGGGTAGGGGCATAGGTGCGGCGGGTCGGGGCTTAGGGTGTAGGGGTGCGGCGGTCTTAGGGGGTAGGGGCTTAGGTGCGGCGGGTCGGGGCTTAGGGTGTAGGGGTGCGGCGGACTTAGGGGGTAGGGGTTTAGGTGCGGCGGGGGTGGGGGCTTGGCGGCGGACGGTAGGGGCTTAGGTGCGGCGGGTGTTAGGGGCTTAGGTGCGGGGGGGCTTAGAGGGTAGGGGCTTAGGTGCGGCGGGGCTTAGGGGGTAGGGGCTTAGGTGTGGCGGGTCGGGGCTTAGGGTGTAGGGGTGCGGCGGACTTAGGGGGTAGGGGCTTAGGTGCGGCGGGTGGGGGCTTTTAGGTGCGGCGGGGCTTAAGGGGTAGGGGCTTAGGTGCGGCGGGGCTTAGGGGGTAGGGGGTTAGGTGTGGCGGGGCTTATGGGGTAGGGGCTTAGGTGTCGCGGGGCTTTTAGTTGCGGCGGGGCTTAGGGGGTAGGGGATTAGGTGCGTCTGGTCGGGGGTTAGGTGCGGCGGGGCTTAGGGTGTAGGGGCTTAGGTGCGGCGGTGCTTAGGGGGTAGGGGCTTAGGTGGGGCGGGTCGGGGCTTAGGATGCGGCGGAGCTTAGAGGGTAGGGACTTAGGGGCGGCGGAGTTAGGGGGTAGGAGCTTAGGTTCGGGGTGGCTGTGCGGACATTGCGGGGTGGGTGTGCGGACATGGGGTGGCTGTGCGGACATGGGGGGACTGTATGTACGACATGGGGGTGGCTGTGCGGAGATGGGGGTGGCTGTGCGGAGATGGGGGGGGGCTGTGTGGACATGGGGGGGGGCTGTGTGGACATGGGGGGGGCTGTGTGGACATGGGGGGGGCGGACCCCGGCACGCCGTGGCTTTGTATATATGGGGCACAGAGGCACAGGGGCACAGGCTCCGGAGCACTGTGTCAGCATGTGCTGACAGCAGCTGCTCCGGAGCGGGCACAGGGGCACAGGCTCCGGAGCACTGTGTCAGCATGTGCTGACAGCAGCTGCTCCGGAGCGGGATGACAGCGGCGAGGGGTCGCAATGCCCGCTACGCGGGCAATGCCTCGCACGTGGTGACGTCACATAGTGACAAAGCCACGGCGTGCCGGGGTCCGACACAAACGTGCCTACGGCAATTATATAGTAGATAAAAACTTACATTTTCAGCTCATTCATTAATAATTTAAAACGGAGATTAAATCCACCATTAAGCTACTTTACCCAAATTGTTTCATGGTATTACTCGATCTGAAAGACGTGTACTACCATATTTCTATTCACCCAGATTTCCGACAATTTTTAAAACTAGCTCTGCCCATTTAGGGGGAAATAAGACACTTTCAGTATCAAGCTTTGCCTTTTGGTATTTCCATGGTCACAAGGGTGTTCACTAAAATAGTGGCAGAAACAATGGCTCATATTCGGGTCAAAATATGCATATAATCCCCTATCTGGATGATTTGTTCATCATAGGGAACTCAAAGGCAGATTGCGATCACACAACTACACCTTCTGCAGCAGGAAATCATCCGCAATTCAGGCGTAGTTAAAAAACTGCTTAGAGGGCAGGTGTTACACTTTATTCAGACACACTTGACTCCCTCTGATGGTGGTCAGAGATAAACAACCTATCTCAAGGAGTCCTTTGGGTGTCCCCAGCCACGAATGTGATTACCACAGATGCCAGCTCCTTCGACTGTGAAGCCCACATGGAGAGCAGAGCAGTGCAGGGTTCATGGACTCTATGAGTAAAAAGGGCTTCTTCAAATCTCAAAGAGCTCTTAGCCCTATAGAAGGGGTTGGAACATTTTCTTCCCTTCCTCAAGGTCCAACTCTATTCAGACAACTGCGTGGCAGTTTCCTATGTGAATCATCAGGAAGCACGAGATCCTTCTCTCTCATGGAAGTCACCATCCACATATTGGAAATAGCCCAATATGTTTCCTCACTAACTGCCCTACATATAAAAGGATCAAACAATTTAGTAGCAGACTTTCTTAGCAGACATCCTTTAAATCAGGGTAAATGGTCCCTAAATCCTGTAGTGTTCAAGACCATTACGTATCAATGGAACATATCGCCCATAGACTGGTTTGCTACCAGAGACAACAGGAAAGTGACAAAAATCTGCTCCCTCAACCTGACGTACAGTCCACCAGCTGTAGACGCTTTCAAGATGCCGTGGAATTCAGGCCATCTGTATGCGTTTCCCCCAGTTATGTTGATACCTGCAGTCTTACAAATGGATCAGGCTTCTGTGATTATGATTGCTTATTGCTAGCCCAAGAGGCCTTCATTTTTCTGGCTAATAAAGGTGGCAATTGCAGTCCCTTGGCCCCTGCCAATCACTCCGGATCTGCTGTCCCAGGGTCCAATTCTGCTCCCTCAAGAGACTGGTCTTCATTTGACGGCCTGGCTCTTGAGAGTCTATTGCTTCTAGATAGGGGGCTTTCCCAGGATCTAGTAACAACCCTTTTGACCAGTCATAAACCAATTACCACCAGGCTTTATTTTTTTTTAGGTCTGGAAATTTTTTTTTTATCTTCCCTTGGGGTCAGTACTGTAGGTCCTTCCCTGTTTTCAGCTATCCTAGAGTTCCTGCAGAAGGGGTTATGGTTGGGGTTGGCAGTCAGCACCCTTAAATTACAAGTTTTGGCTTTGGGCGCAATTATGGTCTAGCAGGAAAAAGATGGGTGAAGAGGTTCATTTCATCTCGTCAGAGGGCCACTCTGGTTCACCTCCCTAGTAACCCTCCCAATGATTAAAATTTAGTGCTTAACACTCTTTCTGATAGTCCCTTAGAGCCCCCTCAGAAATTAAGATGCTTACCGTTAAACTAGCTGGTAACCCTCACGTCAGCTATTCGGATTAGCTATCTTCAGACACTTTCAATCAATCCTCCTTATACCCAAATACTTCTGGATAGGGTAGAATTTAGACCTGACTTTCTACTTACCTAAAGTGGTTAAACATTTTCATAGATCTCAAGAAATTATTTTACATTCCCTTTGTGATCCCCCTGCAATTCGGAAGAGCAGAAACTTCATGCTTTAGATCTGAGATGGTCCCTAATTCACTACCTAGTTAGAACCAAAGACTAGAGGAAATCCCAAGCTCTGTTCATTTCCTTTCAGGGTTCCACTAAGGGCTATAGTATTAGTAAAAGAACCTTAGCTAGATGGGTCTGAATGCAATCTCTCTAGCTTACTCCTCTACTGGTACTCCAGTACCATCAGAACTTGGAACCCATTCAACTAGAACTATCTCTACTTCATGGGCATTGAAGAGTGACTTTTTTTAGAACAGATCTGGAAGGCCGCTACATGGTCGTCCCCATCTGCATTTTTCCGGCAATATAGACTCGATCTTTCCTCCACAGCCAACCTATCCTTTGGGAGAAGGGTTTTACAAGCAGTGATCCCTCCCTAGGTGTTTGGTTTCTGTATTATAGTCTCTCTTGTGGTGCTGTCATGGGCGATAGGGAAAAATCCAAGTTACTTACTGGTGATGGGATTTTTATGAGCCCATGACATCACCCATGGTTCCCCCCCTCTACTTATTTGTGGTTGTGGTCACATTTTCGGGTTATGGTTGTGGTCACATTTTCGGGTTAGTGTCAGTGTCATGGGTGTTTGGTGAAGTTATTAACAAATTATCTCCTGGTCCTCTCTGCTCTGCAAACCTACTGATCTGGAGGAGAGGTACTGCCCTTTTATTTTAGTGGGTTTCCTGCCCTGGAGATGCAGATCCTCTCTCTCATGTGGTGCTGTCATGGGCTCATGAAAATCCCATTACCGATAAGTAACTTGGATTATTTGTTGCGTTTCAAAGCATGTCCACGCTTCTTCCTTGGAAATTCACCTGCTCACCCTCCTCTTCATTAATTTTAACCCAATTTAACCCAACCCAACCATACTCAAGCACAAACTTTAAGAAAAAGAAAACTGAATTAGTCCTTACCGGTAATTCCTTTTCTTGGAGCCTTCCACAACAGCATTGGAGGATGTTGTCCACGCCCTATTGGGGACAGGAACACAGAGAGGTTAAAAGCCATTCCCCTTCCTCAGTACTCCAGATGTTTACCAAGATCACCCTTAGCCATGGATTACCTGATACAAACCGGAATCAAACACCAACAAGGGGGGGAACTGATGCTGTCGTGGAAGGCTCCAAGAAAAGGAATTACCGGTAAGGACTAATTCAGTTTTCTCCATTTGCCTTCCACGACAGCATTGGAGGAATACCACCGATACTCCTCAGGGTGGGACTATTGCCTGTAGGGCTTTCCTACCAAAGGACAGATCCCGACTGAAGGACACTTCTAACCGAGAGTGGCGAGAAAAAGTGAGGAGAGACTACCACGTAGCCGCTCTGCAAATCAGCTCCGATGAAGCTCCAGCCTGCTCCACCCAGGACGTAGAAGCAGCGCGAGTTGAAGGAGCCCATCGGAGGAGCAAGGACCGGAGTGACGTAGGCCTCACAGATCACCTTCGTGATCCAGGAAGCGATGGTAGCCTAGGAAGTCTTCTTCCCTGTATTTTTCCCAAAATGCTGAACAAACAGGTTCTGATCTAACCTCCAGGAAGCAGTCTCTCGGCGGTAGTGGAGGACAGTCCGACGAACATCGAAGGAGTGAAACACGGCCTCAGCCGCATTAGCAGGAGAGTGACCAAATGAAGGTAGAACCACAACCTGGGACTGATGGAAAGCTGACAACTTTCAGAAGAATAGATGAATGCAACCGAAGCGTAATGCGAACAATGGACACCATGAGGCACGGAGCCCGGACAGAGAGCGCCTGCAGTTCTCCAACTCTGGAGCAGAAGTGATGGCCACCAAAAACGCCACCTTGTGAGAGAGACGTAAGGGATGCAGCCTACAATGGTGCAAAGGGACTTCGAGAAAACCTGTGGAGAACAATCTTCAAATCCCAGGGAGGGATAGAAGGCCGAATCAGGGACGCCGCCCCCAAGCAGACGTAAAAAAACCACTTGAGCCATCAATGGGAAGCAAGATCCTGGGCAAAACTGCCCCAAGTGCCGACACCTGGACTTAAAGAGTGCACAGCCGAAGCCCCAAATCAAAACCACGCTGGAAAAATTCAAGAGTTGGGCCACATTAAGATGATGCATGGCCGGGATGGAATGAGCACACCAAGACAGGAACCGATTCCAGCCCTCCCGTAAATAGCATGCAACACAGGCTGCCTGCCCTGCCGAAGCATGCGGATCACTGCCTGGGAGAGACCCTTGGTCCTCAGGATCCCGGCCGCAACAGCCAAGCCGCCACATAGAGCCACTGAAGGCCCGGGTGAAAGAGGACCCTGGGACAGTAGGTCGAGACAGTGGGGCAACCTAATCAGTCCCACCAGGCCCAGGTCTCGGATGGCGTCAGACCACGCCCGTTTGGGCCACAGGGGAGCCACCAGGATAGTCGTCACCCCCTCCGCCCGAATTTTTTGCAACGTCTTGGGAAGTAGCAGGATTGGAGGAAATGCATACACCAAACGGAAGGCCCCGAGGATGGTCTGACCCAGTCAGGGAGAAAAAGGGCGGCACTTTTGTATTCGAGCCTGAAGCGAACAGGTTGATCGAAGGGACACCCCACCTGTCTGTAAGAGAGCGAAATACATCCGGATGGAGGCACCATTCTCCTGGGTGGACCTCCGTGCGACTCAAGAAATCTGCCTGTATATTGGCCATTCCCTTCAGATGAACTGCCGAGGAGGAGAGAAGATGGCGTACTGCCCACGAAAAGATCAGTCTTGCCAGCACCTGCTAGTGTAAGCCTCAAGTACCGCCTTGGTGCCGCAAGAAGGCAACCATAGTCACGTTGTCCGACAGGATCTTGACATGATTACCCTGAAGACCATGAGCTGCGCATGAAGCGCGTCTTCCACTGCCAGAAGTTCCCGGAAGTTTGAAGACTGCAAAGATTTGAGTGTTTTGCATGCCGTGTGGTGGTAGTGGATGGTATGGAGTGTTTGAGCAATGTTAAAAGGCCTCAAAGTTGGACATGGGAGATGATAGAAGAGACGAGCTGATGTGGACAGAGTGTACAGAGTGTACAGAGTGTATGGAAGGGCAGAAGAGGTGAGAAAATGCAGAAGCTAAGATATATATGAAGCAGAGTGATACATAAGAGTGATGCCCTAATGTACCGTATGATTTATTCGTCGTTATTTATGCTCTCGTCCTTGTTCTGCCCTCACACATGTAAAGCGCCATGGAACCAATGGCGCTATATAAATAATAATAATAAATAATAGATAGCTTAATCCAGGTGCGCTAGAAGAGACGAGCTGATGTGGACAGAGTGTACAGAGTGTACAGAGTGTATGGAAGGGCAGAAGAGGTGAGAAAATGCAGAAGCTAAGATATATATGAAGCAGAGTGATACATAAGAGTGATGCCCTAATGTACCTGTATGATTTATTCGTCGTTATTTATGCTCTCATCCTTGTTCTGCCCTCACACATGTAAAGCGCCATGGAACCAATGGCGCTATATAAATAATAATAATAAATAATAGATAGCTTAATCCAGGTGCGCTAGAAGCATGTTTGATGGACAACTTCGCATGCTGCATAGCTTCGAAACACGTTGAAAATATATGGATATTTAATAATAATTTGGACTCTTTAATTACTACAGCAGCGCAAAATATACCCTAAGAATAACTACTACATATTGGTCTACAGCAGCCATGTTACACTATCACAGTGGATGTGTCTCACACAACCACTGAAAGTGAGCCGAACAATAGTAATCTAACTTTTTATGTTTTTTGGTATAAGACCCTATTCTGTGCTTTCTTTCCTTCCAGTTTTTGTTCCCTATCTAATCTCACTTCCTCCCCTCTCCCCCATTTGACCATAATCTACTCACTTTCTCATCCTTGTCCTCCACACCTGCCACCCATGTCCAGCAAGTCTGACGGCCTTGCAGAACCCTCGTACATCAAGACATTCACATGCACTATGACTCTATTCTTCCTCTGTCCTCCATATCTTCACTCCACAACATGGACAGGGCAACCACTTTCTGTAATGCCATCCTCCCATCACCTATTGACATAGTTAGCCCTATCAGTCATTATGTTCATTATTGCCAACATGGCGATAGCCATGTTCCAACATGTGTAAAGCTGCAAACTTGCAGAGGTCTGTGGAGCGTAATACCCCAGTGACGGCCACTGGTACAGAACTCAGGTAAATGGCCCAGCGTGGCAATGGCCGTGTTCCACTACTGAGTGACACAATGTGCCAAAAAAGTAAGCCAACTAGTAGCTGATGTAAACTGCGATAAGACAGCCTGAAAGGGCTTGTCCACCTTGGAGGACAATTTTTTTTTTCTTCAATGCATGCAATTGAGTTTCATAAACTATTTTGCACCGTTTGCCTTCAATAGCCTTTGTGCTGCACTGTCTGTTGCTGGCAGCAGAATCATTTACCTGTGTTGAGCATATCTTTCTATAAACACATTTGATAGGGATATGATATTGTGTACATTTACTATTATACAACTGCAGGTTCTTTTGCACTTATAGATGCCACCTTCCTAACTGACTGGACAATTCTCCTGTCCATACAACTACTGGTGGAGAAGCAGTTACCTGACCAGTCCATCTGCCCCAATCTTAAAACACCTCACAGGGGAAAGCTGCTTTTGTATTGGAGGAGGCTGATGAACAGGTCTGATTACATGTTCTTTCATCAGCAGTCATTGTATGGACAAGAATGATTGTTGTTTCTTGGGAAACAATTGCAGAGAAAGAAACTGCCTTACTTATACTGCATAACAAAAAAATAATGTCCCCAAAACATCTGTTTTGCCAGAGCCTTTAAAGGTACTGTCAGCAGGATTTCAACCACCCACCCCTCCAACTATTTATGTGCACATGTAGCCCTTTCAAAGACAAGTCTAGCAATACCTGTACATGGCCAGTCCATTCCCTAAGAAAGACTGAGAAATCAGCATTTGAATTGATTTGAAAATGAGGCTGAAGATCTGAAATGCCTTTCAATAGCTCTAATCTCATCCCAGGGCTGCCTCTTCCTCCTGCTTATGACCCGCCCTAGGGCCGTGGGTACTCAGTTCCGGGCATTGATTCATGGGGGATGTCACGGGGGCCTGTGCACAGTTCCTTGGACCTGGTGGTTGCTAAAAGGCAGTAAAAATAATAATAAAAAGAAAAGTAGTTTGTGACACCGACCTACGGTTCTGATATGGTTACCGGGGCTGCGGGTCAGACCTCCGGGGTGATAGTAGGGAAGCCAGCTGGTTCCGCTTCCCGTAGGTGGAGCGCGATGCCCGGGGCAGTTGAAGTAGCTACTACACAGGGAGGCAGCTTACCATATGGCCTTTCTACTTGTCTTTTCAATGCAGCAGTGTACAGCTCCTCAGGCGAAGGAAATAAAGTACGTCACACCAGTCATTAATTCTGATCGAGTTTACTTGCAAGTTCTTAAAGCAAATAGACAGATGATAAAGTCCTTTGGGTCTTTCTGGCCTGGGTAGTCACCAGGGAACTGGGATGATCCACTCAGGACTCTCAGTGGTATGCCTGCCGTTCCCTACCGGTCACTTCACTGTGCTCTCTTCTCACAACTGTGGGTCTTTGGTGGATGACTACCCTTTAGTCCCCCTGGACGTAGTTCAGTGTGCCTTTTCGAGGTTCCTGACTCCTCCCACAGGACTGGGTCTTCCCTGCAGCGGGTTCACCCACGGTCCTCTACTCTAGGGTATATATGAATGAGTGTTGTGAGAGTCCCTTGTTTACCATCCCAGTTCCCTTAGTCACAAGAATACCACACACTCTTATTTGGGTGCAGTAGCCTCAGGCAGTCTGGACCAGTGGGTCGCCACATTCCCTTGGTAGGCTCGTAGTCGCGAGTGACCCGACGTCACAGAGTTAATATTGCATTATATTAACTGTAACAACAACAAGAAAAAAACTGCACAGCCTCAAGACAATGTGAATGTGCTACAAAGACGCAGGGTCATATAATTGAAAATATTCTTGCAACCACAGTATCAAGATGTACAAATGCTACAAGCTATAGTGTTGAGGAAAAGTTAAAACTTACGTTTTTCAAAAACTCAATAATTCTAGATTTTTATTTCTGAAGTTCTGTAATACATTGGCCAATGTATCCTTTGTCTCATCACTGCGTCAAGTGACTTCAGGTCTAATGAGTCCACTCTGATATCACTATCCTCCTGTCCACCCCACTTCAGTGGCAGACTCCATCTAGACCCTCGATCACTGTAGGGTTATGAGGTGCAATTGCGCAGGAGCTGAACCCATTTATAAACAACAAGAAAAACGCACAGCACTCAAGACAAATGTGAACTGTGCTTTTGAGTTTTTGAAAACGTAAGTTTCTAAACTTTTCCTCAACCATATGTAGTAGCTTGCTGCAGGGATATTTCATTATATGACCCTGCGTCGTTGCTACACCAGTTCACATTGTCTTGAGTGCTGTGCAGTTTTCTGTTGTTTATTATATGGAGTTGCGGTCCTTGCTGTAATGTGCACCCTCTTAACCTACAGGTGATCGAGGGTCTAGATGGAGTCTGCCCCTGGAAGTGGGGGGTGACAAGGAGGATAGGGATATCAGAGTAGGACTCATCAGACTGAAGTCACTTTGTCGCAGTTGATGAGCAAGCAGACATTGCCAATGTATTACCAAGAACTTCAGAAATAAAAAATTAGAATTTGAGTTTTTGAAAAAACGTAAGTTTTAAATTTTCCAACACATATAGTTGTAACTGTAACAACAATATTCAGCATTTTTCTTCCATCGCGGGAGGCACCTTACGTGATCGTTACCAGTCAACAGGACCAACAAATAAAATCAAATCAAAAAAACAAATACTATACCGACCAAACGGTGTCGGTTTCAAATACAGTTCCAGTGGTCAGTGTCTCTCACTTGCAGCAGTGTCCATGCACCACTGGTCTGTTTTAAAGGCACCATTTTTTTTCAAAGAGTCCAAAGGCTCAATGGGTTAAAAGTCCAAAGGCTAACAATGGAAGAGTCTATATATTGTCCATCAGCATACATAGAACACTATGCATTATTAGAAATATTTACACGGGTTTATCACCATTCTAATTAGGCCCCAAATGCCTCTCATAAGTCACCCGATCGATTCCGGTATAGATCCCGGTCTGGATGTCCCTTAGGGAGGTAGGCTTCTTCATCCCTGTGGCTTACAAAAACTTCTTCCTCTAGCCAAGGCTACCGAATAAACCTCTACCCATTGTCCAGGTGGAAGTCCACCACAGTACCTTGCCTTTGTTCTCCCCAGGGCCATCGCTGGGATGTTCCTGGCTCGTGCCTTGGCCAGAAGATTTTCTTGCTCCTGGCCCCACCAGCGCTCTTGGCAGCGTTGTCGCTCTACTTGGTCAGCTTGGAAACGCTGGTATGCAAAGTCCGGGGCCCCAGAGCTGGAGCACGGTCCCGCGCATCAGTCATAGCGGCTGCACCAACCGGTCAGTCTTGCAGATGTTCCCACTATAAGGCATGGGGCTTCGATGTCCCGACCGCCTCTGAGATTTCAACCTCATCCTCTTCGGACTCATCCTCCTCCTCTACGGGATCTACATGGCTGATCAGCTCCTCCGTCTTGGGCTCCATCACCACTGTAAGCATCACTGCTGGGACCTCCAAGGCATCCTCCTTGGGTACATCAGGCATCACCGGAACCTCTGACTTGGCTTCAGTCACCTCCCTTCAGGGGCTGCCTGGTCTGTCAGCTGGTCGACCCTAGAAACCTCGGGCACAACCTGGGGTTGGTCTCTTGCCCTCGACTCCAGAACAGGAGTCTTTGCTAGTCCCAGGTCATTGGGCTCTGGTTGTACAGCTTGCTGGACAAGGGCACGGTGGGTATCAGCTCTCCAGTGTCGGAAGGCCCAACCCAGCAATTTGGTCAGCCGAGTTCACAAGTCCCTAAAGGCTTCCTCCCAGAACTCAGCGTCGCTGCCTCCAGCCAGCAGCAAAGCAGCACCCTCCTCTGCGGCTTCAGAGCTGCCGACTTTCCCCATCTGACTGGCCGGGTATAGTGGATTTCCAGATGTCATTGCAGAACCATCGACCACACCTGTCTCCTTGCTGTCGTTGTCGCCTTTTTCTGTCTTGTCCTTCCTGCCGCCATTTACAGTCTCCGGCAGGGACAGTCCAATCTCAGGCCCGCCCACTTGGTTTCTTCCTGGCAACTGGTGTGGGTCTGGAGTTTCGTGCCTTTTGCAGGACAACGGGGAGCTGAGGCACGCCCCAGGGCCTGCACATAGCGTCAAGTCTCTGACTCTGCCATTTTGGAGTCCATCAATCAAGCTTGCGGATATTTCCGGATTGGGCCGCTGCACTTTGTCAGCTAACGTCAGAGCGCGGGGCAGGGCTGATCTTTGCACCCTTTCAGCAGTTACGCCCTTTTCTTTTCACTCACCATGTGGCGCAGTTATGGCGACCCAGTTTACAGTTTAACACAGTCACACAGTACCCGTCGGTTACGAGCACGGGATCCTGTTTGTGATGCCAGAAGCTGTCTCGCCCTAAGGCTGTGGGGTACTCAGTTCCGGACGTTGATTCACGGGGGATATCACGGGGGCCTGTGCCCGGTCCCGTGGCCCTGGTGGTCGCTAAAAGGCAGTAAAAATAATAATAAAAATAAAAGTAGTTTGTGATGCCACCTACAGCTCAGGTATGGTTACCGGGGCTGCGTGTCAGACCTCTGGGGTGATGGTAGGGCAACCAGCTGGTTACGCTCCCATAGGTGGAGAGGGATCCTCAGGGCAGTTGAAGTAGCTTTTACACAGGCAGGCAGCTTGCCACACGGCCTTTCTTTTTTATTTTAAATCAGATTTATTTTATTAGAAATATTAACAGCTTACAAAAGGTGCATATACATTGTGTTTTCCCATTATCATTCAATATTCCAATAACTTTTCTGTATCTTGATCTCCCCTCCCCCCTCCCTCTCATCCCAATAAAAGAATGAACTATTTCCCTCCCCTAAACCAGACAGCGATTCCAAATTATATACATACATTACATATTGCATGTTAAAGAAATTATTGATTCCTCTTAGTATCCAGTATCAGTACCTAATCCCTGCTATACAATACCAAATGTAACACTCTGCTACTATTGACATTACGATTCTTTCCATGGCGCCCAGAGTCTCTCCTGAAACTTGGTGTTCTTTCTTTTAAAATAAATTCTTTCCTCAAGTTTTACCACATAATTAACCTGTCTAATAAACTCCTGTCTAGAAGGCGGATCCTTTTGAATCCAATATTTAGCTATTAATTTTCTAGCTATGTATAAGAGACGGGCAACGGCTATTTTCCCTATATTGTCTACCACTATTTCTTCTACATACCCCAGAACGCATACTACTGGGTCTCGTGGGATGACACATTTATATTTCCCTTCTATCAGGGTAAGGACTACTATCCAAAAGGATGCAAGTCTCAGGCATCCCCAAATCATATGTAGGATCCCAGCTGCCTCTGGCCTACACCTCGGACACTCCGAATCCGTGCGTGCCCCTATTTTGTAAAGAAACTCCGGGGATCTATATGCCCTGTGAATGAGTAAGAGCTGGGACATTCTCCCTGGTTCACTTATTGATAATTTAGGGATGTACTCCAAAACTGTTTCCCATTTATCATCCGATATGGGTCCCACGTCTGCCTCCCATTTTCCCTTTGCCACCATAGGATATTTCATGAGAAATGTATGAAGGAGGTCCGCATATACCGTAGAAATCACTCCTTTCGTTCTTCCTGATATGCAAATGAAATCTAGAACAATATCTCTCGATACACACAGATTCCCCATTCTCCTCTGCTTTGTGAAAGCGTGTTGAATCTGTACATACTGAAACCCATTTCTGTCAGTCAGCTGGAACTCCGACTTCAAATGATCAAATGATTTGAGAACATGGCGGTCAACCAGCTGATGAAAGTACACTATCCCTTTCCGTATCCAATCCTTCCATTCCCCCAGTTTATGAAACTCGCTTAAATACTCATTACCCCAGATAGGCGTGTATGTCGTTATTCCCGTAATCCCTCTAAGTTTCTTCACCCTCACCCACAACTTGTGCAAGAGTCCAAATGTCGGGCACATCCTTCCACCTTTCCCAAACAGACCAATCTCTAATCCCTGCACCAGAGGTCTCCTATGGATATATACTTCAAGTATTGCTTGCAATGAACCCTTACTTGCCCTTTTTGCCCATCCCCTTACATGTTGGGACTGTGCTGCTAGGAAATATACCAATGGGTTAGGTAGGGCAATCCCCCCTTCCTCCTTGGGTCTTTGTAGGGTCTCTAATTTTATTCTCGGCTGCCCCCCTCCCCATACCAGATCTCTAAATATCGCATTTATACGCTGAAATATCGATTGGGGGATCCAAATTGGAGAGTTATGTAATATATAAAGCAGCTTTGGCATTAACACCATTTTAATTAGATTAGCACGACCCACCGCCGAAAGGCGCAACTTTCTCCATGCCAATGCCTTTTCTTTCAAGTGTCTCATAGTAGGCTGCATGTTAAGGCTCAGATACTCCGTAACGGGCATTGCTATCTTAATACCTAGGTATTTAAACACTTTTACTGTCTTTAATTGCGTATGGGCTATCTTATCCCTTCCCGGACTCCCCACATTGTCTACCTCCATCAGGCATGACTTCTCCAGTTTATCTGCAGTCCAGACAGTCGTCCAAATCTATCAATGATGTCCATGGCATTAGTCAGTGATTCCCTTGAGTCCTGCAAAAACAGTAAGATGTCATCAGCATAGAGGGCTATTCGTTCCTCCACCGATCCGTATCGGAATCCATTTACTGAATCCGTCTGCCGGATTGTTGACGCAAGCGGTTCCATGGCGAGGGCGAACAGCAACGGAGAGAGGGGGCAACCTTGTCTTGTGCCTCTTGATAAATTAAATGTATTAGACCTCTCTCCGTTTACCCTAATCCAAGCCATCAGGGAGGAGTACAACAGCCGCACCCACGCTGTAAAAACCGGACCAAAGCCCATGTGTTGTAAAACTCGCCAAAGATACTCCCACTCCACACTGTCGAAGGCTTTGTGTGCGTCTAAAGACTCCACCACTCTCTGCCCAGAATTGTCTGCCTTCATTTGAACATTTAAGAATAACCGTCTCAAATTAATGGGCGTCGACCTATCTGGCATAAACCCGGTCTGATCCGGATGTATAACACCCTTAACTACCCGGGTCAGACGGTTCGACAATACCTTGGCCAATAACTTGACGTCCGTTGACAGTAAGGATATGGGTCTGTATGACTCCGGCGACGTGGGGTCTTTATTTTCTTTCGGTATTACCACTATAGTCGCCTCCCTCATAGATGCTGGTAACTGTCCTTGTTCCAATGCTGATAACAAGACATCTCTCAGTTTGGGCAACAACACTTCCCCCAAATGTCTGTAAATTTCTATTGGTAAGCCGTCTGCCCCAGGTGCTCTATTATTATTCATAGAAGCCATAGCTTCCTCCAGTTCTTCTAACGTCAGGGGTCCTTCCAACGTGTCCCGATCCGTCTCACTAAGTCTGGGTAACCTGGTTCCCCCCAAGAATCTATAAATTGTCTCCCCAGAGACCCCCAATTTAGATGTATAGAGTTCGTGATGAGACAACTCATAGACATAACTTGATTTCCTTTGCGCCGCCGCTATAGTGGATAACAAGTGTCCCACTTTTTCCCCTTCCTCATAGAAAGCCATTTTTTTAAATTCTGCTCTCTTCGCAGCATTAGCCATAAACATTTTGTCAACCTCTTCTTGTGCATTTTTCATTGATCGCTGTGCCTCGGCAGTGGGCCCCATTGCCAACCTTTCCTCCGCCCTCCTCAAAACCTCCAAAGACTCAGCCTCCTCCTCTCTATTTTGGGTTTTACGTCTGGATATGTCCTGTATCAAGAGACCCCGTATATACGCCTTTGTGGCATCCCATACCATTTCTGTCCCTGCGCTCCCCTCATTGCTTTGGAAAAATTCTTCCACCTCCCCCGCTATTGTCTGTATATCCAAATTATCCAACCAAGCAGGGTGCACCTTCCATTCTCTACCCAATCCAATTCCCTTCATACCCATTTGTAATTCCACAGTCAGGGGTTTATGATCTGATATTATACGTGGTAAATATGCAATTGCCGCTACCCTAGAATCTAATAGCTTGTTCCCAAAAGCCATGTCTATCCGAGACATAGAGTTGTGAGAGGAGGAGTAACAAGAGTACAACTTTATCCCAGCACTTCTCACTCTCCACAAGTCTATCAGACCCATTTCTCCCATAAATTTAGCAAATTGTGTATCTTCATCCTTATCATGTCCACCATGTGACCTGCCAGTCCTATCCCACTTCATATTCAGGACGTTGTTAAAATCCCCAATAAATAAGATGGGCACTCCAGGCCAATGTCTGGTCAAATCAATGATCTCCAGTAATTTCCCTCCACTGTATGGCGGTGGGAAATAAACCGCCGCCACACAAATGGTCTTCCCAAATATCTTACAAACAAGAAAGACATATTGGCCATCCTTGTCCAGTTTGACCTCCACCTCCTCATATGGAACCATGGCGTGTATCAGAATTGAGACTCCTCTCGAATATGTAGAATAGGTGGCACGATACCCTTTCTGAATCCATTTTCTGGCCAAAACACCAGCTTTCCCTTTTACTAAGTGAGTTTCCATAAGGCAAATCATAGACGGCTTAAAAGACATAGCGTTCTGCAATATAGCTGCTCGTCTACCCCTGTCCGCCAAACCTCTCACATTCCAACTGAATATTTTAATTTTTTCAGCCATTTCGCAACCAATTTGGTATTTTCATGCAAATTCATATTATCAAAGTATTGGCATGCTGTCTTTTCTGAACCCCCCTCCCCTCCTACCCCCCCAACTATGTCCATGTAGCTACCCTTCCCAACCATAAACATATAACAATAATAATCTTCTCCTCTTCTCCTTCCCATTTCTCCACCCCTTACGTTATCGAACCCCCTTTAACAGAGAGTGGGTGAATGAATCTAGCCTATGCCACCAGCAAAGTAGTCACACTACAACGTCTATTAAGAAATAACCGTTTTCTCAACCAAAGGCCTTTCCCGCCTTAAGTAAATATATATAATGGAAAAAAAATAAAAAATTCACATTTTCATTTGCAGTTGCCGCAGTTAGTCCATCGATATTCCCATTGTCGTACAGGACCTGCAATTAGAAAGAAAATGCTCTAAGAGCACAAAGGGTCTATTTCAGCCACTGTTCAGCTGTCTTTGAATTCCCGGACTCTCCTTCCGTTCTTCTCAATCCAGTCCATAGCCTCCTCCGGGGATTGCAGAAAGTGAATCTTGCCCAGCGCCACTAGTCTAAGTCTGGCTGGGTACATCATGGAGTACTGCAGGCCCATGTCTCTCAATCTCCTCTTTACTTCTGAGAATTTCATACGCAATTTCTGAACAGTTGGGGAGTAATCCGAAAAAAAGGAAATGTGCTGCCCGTCTATTGTCAAATCCTTAATGTTCCTGGCCGTACGGAGGATCGTATCTCTGTCCCTGTAGTTAAGCAATTTGGCCAGCATGGCCCGGGGGGCAGCACCTGGAGGCAGGGGTCTGAGTGGAATCCTATGAGCCCTTTCCACCACAAAGACCTTAGAAAGATTATGCGCACCAAATTTAGTCAAGAGCCAGTTTTCAATTAATTCTGTAGGGTTGGCCCCCTCGGCCTTTTCGGGCACCCCAACTATCTTAATGTTGTTCCGGCGTGATCTATTCTCAAGATCATCGTTTTTTGCCATCACCTCAGTAATCTGCTTATCGAATTTTGACTGGGCTGCTTGCATAGTGACAATGCTGTCCTCGGCTGTGCTCACACGCTCCTCCATCTCCCCCGTGCGCACCTCAGCTTTTTGCATTGCTGCTTTAATGCTGGTAATCTCAGCAGAAATTCCTGATACTTGCAGGGTCAAGGTGGTGAGGCTTTGTTTACAATATGACACCACTGCAAATATATCACTCAATGAAGGCTCCCCCTGTGCTGTGTCCACCTTATGCTGCAGTGCCCCATGCTGTCCTCCCTGTGAGGAATCCACAGTCTTTTGTACCTGCATATCTGTGTCTTGCACCTCCACCTCCTCTTCAGTGCCAGGGTCTCCCTCCATGTCTCCAGTGCTGCTCTCCCCTGCCTCCCTCCTCGCATATTTCTCCAGGCGAGCTGCAGCATTTAACTTTCTGGCATATGCAGCGTTCGCCCGCGCTGCCTCCTCCCGCGCTTCGGCGCCATCTTGATTCTTGCTGGGCTTGCCGGCGCCGACTTCCCGCTGCCGTGTGCGGGTCATCTCGCCCTCCTGTGACGCCAGGCTTACTTGCAGGGCACTCCTGAGGTATGCTGGTCGGTGTACTGTTCAATTACCGACTCTGTGGCGGCTTCTGCAGTGTGTGTCGGCGGGAGAGACCAGGCACACATGTCCGCTCACATAGCAGGCTAGGCCACGCCCCCACACGGCCTTTCTACTTGCCTTTTCAATGCAGCAGTGTATGGCTCCTAAGGTGAGGGAAATAAAGGATGTCACACCAGTCAATAACTCTGATACTTGCAAGTTCTTAAAGCAGATAGACAGATGATACAGTCCTTTGGGTCTTTCTGGCCTGGGTACTAACCAGAGAACCGGGATGATTCACTCAGGACTCTTGGTGGTATTCCCTACGGATCCCTTCACTGCTCTGTCTTCTCCTCACAACCATGCAGCGCCTCCGTGTGCAGAGCCTTGAGCCAGCTCCCACGGGTCTTTGGTGGGTGACTCCCCTTTAGGTCCCCCTGACCCTAGTTCGGTGTGCCTTTTCGAAGTATATGCCGGGTCTTTTAGCCACATCTACCTGCGGAAGCTCAGGGCCACTGGTTTAACAGCTCAGGGTTGAACTCCCGCACCGTGTCCAGAGCCGGTCGTCTGTCCGGGACCAGACCCTTCTGGTCGGTAGTATGGGGTCCAGAATCGGGCGCACCGTAGCTCCTGGTGCCCCTAGGGTCTCTTTCCTATCATGATGACCTTCCCCTGCGTCGTCCTCCACTCGACTCTCCCTCTCACTATATAACTGTCTTCCCACCCATACACTTTTTCTACTCACATGACTCCTCCCACAGGACTGGGTCTTCCCCGCAACGGGTTTACCCATGGTCCTCTACTCTAGGGTATGTATGAATGGGTGTTGTGAGAGTCCCTTGTTTACCATCCCAGTTCCCTTACTCACAGGAATACCACACACTCCTATTTGGGTGCAGTACCCCTCCATGGCGTTCCGACCAGTGGGGCACCACACTTTACTCTCAGCATTTTTTTGTAGTCACACAACATAGTGTCTGTCAAACAGGCAGCAGTAGAAGGCAGCATTAGGAATATACATAAAATGAAACAGTAGGTTTCATCCCCAGGTCCATTGCCAGCTATTCCCTGCTGCTCCAGTCTTAGTGTTTTGGCTGAAGCAGAGACAGGGCCCCCTTACGTTAAAGGGTTTTTTCCATGAACAAAGTTAACTGTAATCAATAGATCTTGGAATAATAATAGTTTTCACAATTATTATTATTATTATTTATTTATATAGCACCATTAGTTCCATGGTGCTGTGCATGAGAGAGGTTACATACATACAAAGTTATAGATATAGTTTACAGCAAACAAATTAACAATTGTGGCACCCCAGAGTCCGGTTGCCATGACATTACCTCCTTCGGCGGGGTCATGCCGTGCTTGGAAGCAAGGTATCCACACCAGTTAAGCCCACCACACACAACAGCTTCCCAACTCCACTGCTGCACTCCCATCATCCCCAGAAGTCCCGCACCGCAGCCGCGGCCACTAATAGCCGCATACCATGAGTGGCGTCACGACAAATACCCTCAAGCCACTACCCCCAGAACTCTTAATGACTCAACACCCAGGGCTACAGGACTGGGTCTCGACCCCCCGTGACTCCCCCCACGGCAGAACAGCGAGCCTGGTTCTGAGTACCCCACAGCCCTGCACACACTCTGCACCTCATCTTGACTGAAAATAAAACAGGAATGTAGACATTTTCGCAAATTTATTAAAAAAGAAAAACTGAAATATCACATGGTCATGACGCACCCAAGGCAGGGTACTCAGAGCTCAGGCTTGGTCTGGGATGTCACGGGTGGCTGCCCGAGACTGTGGCCCTGGTGGTCAATGAAAAGGGGGTAGAATAAAATAAAAAGTATATAAGTTCGTGACGCCACCTGCAGTACCTGGTGATGCTCACTAGCGCCAGTACAGTCCTCCAGTGGTTGATGGTATTGCGACAATGATGATATAGTCCTCCGCAGGCAGGACTGGACCGCCGGGGCAGCGATTCTGTGGAAGGAATCAGTTTGTGCAAGGAAAGATGCAGCAGATTCGACAAGTCACTTCACTGGGTACTTAACTGAAAAATCTTTAGTCATCATTACAGTCCTTCAGTGCAGTAAGATGTTACAGTGATAAATGCTACGGTTGCTGCAAGTGGATTTAATGGTTGGTAGATGGATCCCTCACTGTGTGCCGTTCTTGTTCTTTCTTTCCCTTGCCTCCCAGTGGCTGTGAAGTCTGACCTCGTGAAGATAGAATCTGACCTCCTGCTGTTCCTTGTCTTTATCTCCCTTGCACCCGTTGGGTGAACCTTGTTAGTGACTACCACGGTTGCCTACCGTGGGTCTGATTCCCTCTGGTAGGCTCTTTGGGAGTCGGGGCCGTATCTAAAGATACCCCCGGTCATCGGATTTCTGTGAGCCTTGAAGGAACTCACAGGTGCGGGCTCCAGTACCCGGTTTCTTCCTAGGGCAAACTCTCTGGTTACTCTGCTCCCCACATTGAGTGAACTCTCGCTTGAGTTACTTTCTCCTTTCACTCCTTCTGGGATTTATTCTTGCTTTCCTGGGGCCCTCAGCCGAGGTAACCCTCCTTTCTCCCCCCAGGCCGACTGCCTGGCTCCTGAGTCCTAGACCCGACTTGACTCCTCTCTAGTGCCCCCCTGAAGGTGACTATATACCCTCCGGGGGTCCCTCCCACCTGCTGACTAGTGTGGGGTGTGGGTTGTAGGGTTCCACCTACTGGCCATAACTCCACTTGCAGTGGGGCGACTACACCGCTTTTATGGGTGTAGTATCCCTTTTGTGGCACCTGCATAGTGGGGCACCACAGTCATAAATATTCAGACCCTTTGCTCAGTATTGAAAAGAAGCACCATTTTGAGCCATGATGGTGGGTTTACACATTTCAATATCGTTGCAATATCGCAATTCAATGGCACGGGAGCGCGCATTTAGTGCACGTTCCTCCTGCATCGCATCGGAGGTTTACACGTTGCGATTTCTGAATCCACCGTCCGTGCGATGTCTACGCCCCCAACCCAGGAACGACCATTTAACATGGGAGTGAATGGGTGACGTAGAACTTCACATCGGAATTGGGCTGTCACACAGCACGATCCGCCTCCAATCTCCATTCAATATCGGAGCATTGAATAGCACGCTCATTCAATCCCCGATATCGCATTGACATCGTTCCTGCATCGTATTGGACGTTCACACCATACAACGCAGGAACGATATCGGGTCCAACGATCGAACCACGTGACATTTCATTGAAATTGGACGCCGATATCGCAACGTCTAAACCCGCCATGAGTCTACTTGGGAATGATGCAACAGGTTTTTCACACCTGGATTGGCGGATCCTCTGCCATTCTTCATTGCAGATCTGCTCCAGTTCCATCAGGTTGTAAAACTGTTGTTTATTACATCAGAGAGGTGCAGCTACCTGGTGCAGGACTAATTAGCTTCGCCCAGTAATTGCTGTGATTCATCTGTCTGTACTAACAATCCAGCCTGATTTTCCAGATCTGATCTTCTCTGTGATGTCATGGATAAGATCAGAGCTGTTATGGTGGGTTTACACACACCAATCATTGTATCCAATCTCTGAACCAATCTCTGGTTGCAGTGAAATCATGGACAGATTGCTCCATGTTGTACACAGCCACAAAATGGAACTATGTGTCCATGATTTCACTGCAACCAGAGATTGGTTCAGAGATTGGATACAATGATTGGTGTGTGTAAACCCACCATTAGGTACTGCAGGAGGGTGTTATATATCACTATCAGTGTTGTAACTGAATTTAGCCTTTTAATCTCCTAGATGCCCAATGGGACATTAGATAAATGTCCTTGAGGTTTGCCAGCTATGGTGGCTTGTCAGGCTCTGCATGTTATGGGATTTAACACGTGCCAACGGGGAGCGTGTCATTCCACACTCCCATGGACGGCCCCGTGATATGATCGCGAGATGCCAATGGGTTGTCATGACTAGCTGGGGGTAAGCTGATGACCCCTGTGTCTGTCCCGACGAACTTGCTGTGTTCTGTACAGCACAAGCAATCAGATGATCACAGCTTCAATTCACCTAAGAAGAGTAGTAAAAACAAATTGAAGTGAAAAAAAGTTTTTAATAATCTGAAAAAACTCAAAAAAGTTAAAATCACCTCCCTATTGCCCCACTGAAAATAAAACAATAAAAACAAATGTTAAAATTAAAAATACACTTAGTATGGCGGCCTTCTAAAATGTCCGATCTATCAAAATATAAACTAAATTAATCTGATCGGTAAGCAGCGTAACGAAAATAAAAAACAAAAAATTACATTTTTTGGTTGCGACAACATTGCAATAAAATGCAATGAGAGACGATCAAAACATTGCATCTACACCAAAATGGTATCATTAAAAATGTCAGCTCAGGGCCCAAAAAAATAGGACATCACTTAGTCCCATATCCCAACATATAAAAACGTTACAGTTCTCGGAAAATGCAATTTATCTTTTTTTTCTTTTTTTATTACAAATGTCCATTTTTTTTTAATACCTAAAGTGAGGCCTTTTTCACATCAATGCGTCCTCTGCGCTTGGCTGCCCAGTGCTAGCACAAATGCAAGCGCAGGAGCATTTAGAGGCAGCTGCAGCCAAGCGCATTGGCTTGCCTGCCATGCATGGATGCACTGCTCCTGCGCTCAGTTGCACTCGGTGCCCACATTACCTTCTATGGCCGAGCTTAGCCGAGCGCAGGAGCGGAAGCGCGAGAGCGAAGTGCCTGATGTCATCGCGCATGCGCTTAGTAAGACGCACCCAAAAACACGTAATGTGATGTTTCCGGATGCGTCTGACTAACTGCATGTGCGGTGACATCAGCACAGTCACACTCATGCTTCGGGGATGTCGGCTCCTGTGCTCAGCTAAGCTCGGCTATAGAAGGTAATGTGGGCACTGAGTGCAACTGAGCGCAGGAGCAGTGCATCCATGCGCCTCTGCGCTTGCCTGCAGTTGCATCAAACTGCATCTGTGCTTGCATTTGCACTAGTGCAAAGCAGGTAAATGCAGGGGCGCATAGTGTGAATTGGGACTGAGAGAAAACTATGAATGTTTGGTATATAAAGGTGAATCTCAATGAATCTAAATATTGTCAAAAGTCAATTTTTTCAGTAATTCAATACATAAAGTGAAAAACATATATTATATAGAGTCATTCCAAACAGTGTGATCTATTTCAAGTGTTTCTTTCTGTTAATGTTGATGATTATGGCTTACAGCCAATGAAAACCCAAAGATCTTTATCTCAGAAAATTAAAGTAGGGACGATGAAGGGTTAAAAATCTTGCTGCCGTATTCCATGAGATATCAAAGGGTGAATATAGAATTGATTTATTAGTCAACACATTTCAGCGCTCCCTGAAATGCATTGAAACATGGAAATATGATATTGATATGTCCTGAGGAAGGAGTCAGGGAGCCATGAAACGCGTTGACTAATAAATCAATATTATACTCACCCGTTGATGTTTCATGGAATAAGGCAGCGAGGCTTTTAACCCTTCCTCCTCCCTACCACACTGGAGACTGCAGCAGCCATGATATGCTTTCATAGTGGTTGTGACTCTCACAACCACACAAGGTGAAGCCTCTGATACCTATTTAGGTAATATTTTATCTGATACCTATTTAGGAAATATTTTATCTCTCAGACCCTTCATCCTCCCTACTTTAATTTTCTGAGATAATGATCACTCTGTAATAACTCTATATAATATATGTGTTTCATTTTATGTATTATGTCTGTAGTTTGGGGTTTGGCACAAATCCCTAGTCATATTAAAAAGCTTGTTAGAAAGTGATTATGACTTTGAGGAGCTACCTAAAGGTGGCGCTGGAGTTCATCCACTTTCTTACTGAAGTGCAATTTTGCATATTTCTTAGAGGAGGGATGTGGCTTTAAACCTCCTTACCTACTTAACTGTCTTCTTATGGTTGCAGGAAAACTCCTCTCCATAAGGGTACCGTCACACGAGGCCATATCGGCGACGATTTTATAGGTGACGCAGGGGCGTGGCCTATCACCTCCGACATGGCCTGTGCGTCGCCTAATGTAAATAGGCGATGGCGACGCCTTTGAGTGGTCGCCTGGTTTCTCAGCAGTGCTCTGAAACCAGGTGAGCACTCTGCGGCGATGTGTACACACCGCCCCATGTAACAGGGGGACGGCGATCCTGCAGGCGATGGTAGCCATAGGCTCCCATCTACAGAATTGCCGCTGGGTTTTTGGACACCCTAGCGGCGATGGCGCCTGTAAGATCGCCGATGCGACGCTGGCGGGGCGCCAAAAGCGTGCGCGCTCCCGCCCATCGCCGCCAATATCTCCAGCGACGTCACCTCGTGTGACGGTACCCTAAGGTAGATAGCAAGTTCCCAGACCTTGAAAAGAAAAAGAACTTTTTGATGATATTCTAATTCATTGAGATGCACCTGTAGGTACTTGTTCTGAGCTAGATAATCATTCGGTCAGGTCAGTTATACCATATAGTGAACATGGTAAATAAAAAATCTGAAAAAACAATAGTAGAATAGCTCCCCTTTTTTTTGTGATTTTAATGCACTTGGAATTTTTTTCCCATTTCCCAGGACATTGTTAACATTGTAGTGAATAGGGGAAGTTGCGCTCCAAATCGTAGTTGCGCTGTCACACAGCACGATCCTGCCAGTTCGTCAAGCCAATATTGCATGGTTGAAGAGCATGCACAAGCCCAAAACGATATCAAAGGTGCATCCTTTTTGAGTCGCGCTGCCCAGTTACACGATAGAACGCACGAACGATATCAACTGCAACGCCCGTACCACGTGATTTTCATAATTGCGTTGCGATATCGTGACGTGTAAAGCGGCCTTAACACGTCGTAACATTGCACGCAATTTCACTGGTAATTTGCTGGTTGCAGTGAAATCATGGACACATTGTTCTATTTTGTTGCTATGTACAAATGGAACAATGTGTCCATGATTTCACTGCAACAAGCAAATTGCCAGTGAAATTGCATACAATGTTGCAACGTGTAACCGTACCCTAAGGGCCCACAACTATAGTGACCATAAACCAATTTATTACTTATTTCTTGGCCTCTGTGTACTAAAATATGTGAGAAGTGTATTATGCCCTACACTTTAAGTGTGTCTTGTTAATCTACTTATTTATTGTACTTGATTATGGAATCTGTTATTTATAATAAGCTATTTCTCACACATTTCTTCTCCTAGGTGAAGCACCCAGCCCCTCAGATTAAACAACATTCAAAGTGAAGTAAGATGTTATCCAGCATCTTCAAATGGAAAAGTGTACTATAATTAATACACTGATGTCACCATCTATCCATGACCCATATAGAGTCTGTCACCAGTATCCATGACCATATAGAGTCTGTCACCATCTATCCATGACCCATATAGAGTCTGTCACCATCTATCCATGACCATATAGTGTCTGTCACCATCTATCCATGACCCATATAGAGTCTGTCACCATCTATCCATGACCCATATAGAGTCTGTCACCATCTATCCATGACCCATATAGTGTCTGTCACCATCTATCCATGACCCATATAGAGTCTGTCACCAGCTATCCATGACCCATATAGAGTCTGTCACCATCTATCCATGACGCATATAGTGTCTGTCACCATCTATCCATGACCATATAGAGTCTGTCACCATCTATCCATGACGCATATAGTGTCTGTCACCATCTATCCATGACCATATAGAGTCTGTCACCATCTATCCATGACCCATATAGAGTCTGTCACCATCTATCCATGACCCATATAGAGTCTGTCACAATCTATCCATGACCCATATAGAGTCTGTCACCATCTATCCATGACCCATATAGAGTCTGTCACCATCTATCCATGACCCATATAGAGTCTGTCACCATCTATCCATGACCCATATAGAGTCTGTCACCATCTATCCATGACCCATATAGAGTCTGTCACCATCTATCCATGACCCATATAAAGTCTGTCACCATCTATCCATGACCCATATAGAGTCTGTCACCATCTATCATGACGCATATAGTGTCTGTCACCATCTACCATGACCCATATAGAGTCTGTCACCATCTATCCGTGACCCATATAGAGTCTGTCACCATCTATCCATGACCCATATAGAGTCTGTCACCATCTATCCATGACCCATATAGAGTCTGTCACCATCTATCCATGACCCATATAGAGTCTGTCACCATCTATCCATGACCCATATAGAGTCTGTCACCATCTATCCGTGACCCATATAGAGTCTGTCACCATCTATCCGTGACATAGTGTCGCACCATCATCCATGACCCATTAGAGTCTGTCACCATCTATCCATGACCCATATAGAGTCTGTCACCATCTATCCATGACGCATATAGTGTCTGTCACCATCTATCCATGACCCATATAGAGTCTGTCACCATCTATCCATGACGCATATAGTGTCTGTCACCATCTATCCATGACCCATATAGAGTCTGTCACCATCTATCCATGACCATATAGTGTCTGTCACCATCTATCCATGACCCATATAGAGTCTGTCACCATCTATCCATGACCCATATAGAGTCTGTCACCATCTATCCATGACCCATATAGTGTCTGTCACCATCTATCCATGACCCATATAGAGTCTGTCACCATCTATCCATGACCCATATAGAGTCTGTCACCATCTATCCATGACGCATATAGTGTCTGTCACCATCTATCCATGACCCATATAGAGTCTGTCACCATCTATCCATGACCATATAGTGTCTGTCACCATCTATCCATGACCCATATAGAGTCTGTCACATCTATCCATGACCCATATAGAGTCTGTCACCATCTATCCATGACCCATATAGAGTCTGTCACCATCTATCCATGACCCATATAGAGTCTGTCACCATCTATCCATGACCCATATAGAGTCTGTCACCATCTATCCATGACCCATATAGAGTCTGTCACCATCTATCCATGACCCATATAGAGTCTGTCACCATCTATCCATGACCCATATAGAGTCTGTCACCATCTATCCATGACCATATAAGTCTGTCACCATCTATCCATGACCCATATAGAGTCTGTCACCATCTATCATGACGACCATTATAGGTCTGTCACCATCTACCATGACCCATATAGAGTCTGTCACCATCTATCCGTGACCCATATAGAGTCTGTCACCATCTATCCATGACCCATATAGAGTCTGTCACCATCTATCCATGACCCATATAGAGTCTGTCACCATCTATCCGATGACCCATATAGAGTCTGTCACCATCTATCCATGACCCATATAGTGTCTGTCACCATCTATCCTGACCCATATAGAGTCTGTCACCATCTATCCGTGACCCATATAGTGTCTGTCACCATCTATCCATGACCATATAGAGTCTGTCACCATCTATCCATGACCCATATAGAGTCTGTCACCATCTATCCATGACGCATATAGAGTCTGTCACCATCTATCCGTGACCCATATAGTGTCTGTCACCATCTATCCGTGACCCATATAGAGTCTGTCACCATCTATCCTGACCCATATAGTGTCTGTCACCATCTATCCATGACCCATATAGAGTCTGTCACCATCTATCCATGACCCATATAGAGTCTGTCACCATCTATCCATGACCCGTATAGAGTCTGTCACCATCTATCCATGACCCGTATAGTGTCTGTCACCACCTATCCATGACCCATATAGTGTCTGTCACCATCTATCCATGACCCATATAGAGTCTGTCACCATCTATCCATGACCCATATAGAGTCTGTCACCATCTATCCATGACCCATATAGAGTCTGTCACCATCTATCCATGACCCATATAGAGTCTGTCACCATCTATCCATGACCCATATAGAGTCTGTCACCATCTATCCATGACCCATATAGTGTCTGTCACCACCTATACATGACCCATATAGAGTCTGTCACCATCTATCCATGACCCATATAGTGTCTGTCACCATCTATCCATGATCCATATAGTGTCTGTCACAGCTGACTTGGGAAATCCCCTGTAAGAGTTAATATGTGGTGATGTAAAGCATAATCGTTCCAATACACTTTTCCATTTGGAGACTGATGAACATTTGCTTCACTTTAGTCTGTCAGATCTATTTTTGTTCTGTCTGTTATCATACTGTTATCCATGATAGCAATACAATGTACCGTCTGTTGGCAATATTTAGGATCTGTAGGATATCCCTCTTTCCCCCACCACCCACCACTCTTCATTCCCCTGCACACTCCATCCCCTACAGTCTCCATTCTCCCTGCATCCTCTATCACCCCCTGCACCCTCCATCCCCCTGCAGTCTCAATCCTCCATTCTTCTGCACTCTCCATACTCTGTCCTTCTGCACTCTCCATCATCCATCCCCTTGCAGTCTCCATCCTCCATCCCCCTGCAGTCTCCATCCTCCATCCCCTGCAGTCTCCATCCTCCATCCCCCTGCAGTCTCCATCTTCCCTACATCCTCCATCCCCCTGCACTCTCCATCCTCCATCCTCCTGCACTCCCCATCCTCCTGCACTCTCCATATTCCTGCATTCTCCATCCTCCGGCACTCTTCATCCTCCGGCACTCTCCATCGTCCTGCACTCTCCATCCTCTTGCACTCTCCATCCTCCTGCACTCTCCATCCTCTGGCACTCTCCATCCTCCTGCACTCCCCATCCTTTTGCACTTTCCATCCCCCTGCATTTTCCATCCTCCTGCACTCTCCATCCTCTGGCACTCTCCATTATCCATCCTCCTGCACTCTCCATCCTCTTGCACTCTCCATCCTCCGGCACTCTCCATCCTCCTGCACTCTCCATCCTCCTGCACTCTCCATCCCCCTGCACTCTCCATCCTCTGGCACTCTCCATTATCCATCCTCCTGCACTCTCCCCCCTCCTGCACTCTCCATCTTCCTTACACCCTGCAGCCCCCTGCAGTCTCCATCCACCATCCTCCTGTAGTCTCCATCCTTCATTCCCCTGCACTTTCCATTCTGCACTCTACTTCCTCAATCCTTCTGCAGTCTCCATCATCCTGCACTCTCCATCCTTCTCCACTCCCCTTCCTCCATCCTCCTGCACTCCCCATCCTCCTGCACTCTCCATCCCCTTACATCCTCCATCCCCCTGCACTCTCCATCCTCCTGCACTCTCCATCCTCCTGCACGCTCCATCCTCCTGCACTCTCCATCCTTTTGCACTCTCCATCCCCCTGCACTCTCCATCCTCTGGCACTCTCCATTATCCATCCTCCTGCACTCCCCATCCTCCTGCACTCTCCATCCTCCTGCACTCCTCCTCCTCCTGCACTCTCCATCCTCCTGCACTCTCCATCCCCTTACATCCTCCATCCCCCTGCACTCTCCATCCTCCTGCACTCTCCATCCTCTATCCTCCTGCACTCTCCATCCTCTGGCACTCTCCATCCTCCGACACTCTCCACCCTCCTGCACTCTCCATCCTCCTGCACTCTCCATCCTATTGCACTCTCCATTATCCATCCTCCTGCACCTCCCCCCTCCTGCACTCTCCATCTTCCCTACACCCTGCAGCCCCTGCAGTCTCCATCCACCATCCTCCTGTAGTCTCCATCCTCCATTCCCCTGCACTTTCCATCCTCCACTCTACTTCCTCAATTCTTCTGCAGTCTCCATCCTCCTGCACTCTCCATCCTTCTCCACTCCCCTTCCTCCATCCTCCTGCACTCCCCATCCTCCTGCACTCTTCATCCTCCATCCTTCTGCACTCTCCATCCCCTTACATCCTCCATCCCCCTGCACTCTCCATCCTCCTGCACTCTCCATCCTCTATGCTCCTGCACTCTCCATCCTCTGGCACTCTCCATCCTCCGCACTCTCTATCCTCTGACACTCTCCATCCTCTGACACTCTCCATCCTCCGGCACTCTCCATCCTCGGCACTCTCCATCCTCCGGCACTCTCCATCCTCTGGCACTCTCCATTATCCATCCTCCTGCACTCTCCATCCTCTTGCACTCTCCATCCTCTGACACTCTCCATCCTCTGACACTCTCCATCCTCTGACACTCTCCATCCTCCGGCACTCTCCATCCTCCGGCACTCTCCATCCTCTGGCACTCTCCATTATCCATCCTCTGGCACTCTCCATTATCCATCCTCCTGCACTCTCCATCCTCTTGCACTCTCCATCCTCTTGCACTCTCCATCCTCCTGCACTCTCCATCCTCCTGCACTCTCCATCCTCTGGCACTCTCCATCCTCCTGCCCTCTCCATCCTCTGGCACTCTCCATTATCCATCCTCCTGCACTCTCCATCCTCTTGCACACTCCATCCTCTTGCACTCTCCACCCTCCTGCACTCTCCATCCTCCTGCACTCTCCATCCTATTGCACTCTCCATTATCCATCCTCCTGCACTCTCCCCCCTCCTGCACTCTCCATCTTCCCTACACCCTGCAGCCCCCTGCAGTCTCCATCCACCATCCTCCTGTAGTCTCCATCCTCCATTCCCCTGCACTTTCCATCCTCCACTCTACTTCCTTAATCCTTCTGCAGTCTCCATCCTCCTGCACTCTCCATCCTTCTCCACTCCCCTTCCTCCATCCTCCTGCACTACCATCCTCCTGCACTCTCATCCTCATCCTTCTGCACTCTCCATCCCCTTACATCCTCCATCCCCCTGCACTCTCCATCCTCCTGCACTCTCCATCCTCTATGCTCCTGCACTCTCCATCCTCTGGCACTCTCCATCCTCTGGCACTCTCCATCCTCTGACACTCTCCATCCTCCGGCACTCTCCATCCTCCGGCACTCTCCATTATCCATCCTCCTGCACTCTCCATCCTCTGGCACTCTCCATCCTCCTGCCTCATCCATCCTCTGGCACTCTCCATCCTCCTGCCCTCTCCATCCTCTGGCACTTCCTCAATCCTTCTGCAGTCTCCATCCTCCTGCACTCACTCTCCATCCTTCTCCATCCCTTCCTCCATCCTCCTTGCACTCTTCATCCTCCATCCTCCTGCACTCTCCATCCTCCTGCCACTCTCCATCACCTTACATCTCATCCCCCTGCACTCTCCATCCTCCTGCACTCTCCATCCTCCTGCACACTCCATCCTCGTGCACACTCCATCCTCGTGCACACTCCATCCTCTTGCACTCTCCATCTTCCTACACCCTCCAGCCTCCTGCAGTCTCCATCCTCCTGCACTCTCCATCCTCCTGCACTCTCCATCCTCTTGCACTCTCCATCCTCCTGCACTCTCCATTTTCCCTACACCCTCCAGCCTCCTGCAGTCTCCATCCTCCATCCTCCTGTAGTCTCCATCCTCCATTCCCCTGCGCTTTCAATCCTCCTCCACTCTACTTTCTGAATCCTTCTGCAGTCTCCGTCCACCTGCACTCTCCATCCTCCTCCACTCTCCTTCCTCCATCCTCTTGCATGCTCCATCCTCCTCCACTCCCTTTCTCCATACTCCTGCACTCTCCATCCTCCATCCTCCTGCACCCTCCATCTCCTGCACTCTCCATCCTGAATTCTTCTGCACTCTCTAACCCCTTGCAGTCTCTATCCTCTATCCCCTTGCAGTTTCTATCCTCCATCTTCCCTGCACTCTCCATCCCCCTGCACTCTCCATCCTCCTGCACTCTCCATCCTCCTGCACACTCCATATTCTGTCCTTTTCCTGCCATCTCTGTATCCCACCTTGCAGTCTCTATTCCATCCACCTGGATGCTCCATCCTCCATCCCCTGCAGTCTTCATCCTCCTGCACTCTCCATCCTCTTCCACTCTCCATCCTCCATCCTCTTGCACTTCCATCCTCCTGCACTCTCCATCATCCCTAATCCTCCAGCCCCCTGCAGCCTCCATCCTCCTGTAGTCTCCATCCTCCATTCCCCTGCGCTCTCCATCCTCCTCACTCTATTTCCTCAATACTTCTGCAGTCTCCATCCTCGTGCACTCTCTATCCTCTTCTACTCCCCTTTCTCCATCCTCCTGCACTCTCCATCTTCCCTAAACCCTCCAGCCCCTTGCAGTCTCCATCCTCCTTCTCCTATCTCTCAGTCCTCCACCCTCCTGTACTCCCATCCTCCCACACTCTCCATCCTCCTGCACTCTCTATCCTCCTGCACTCTCCACCCATCCATCCTTCTGCACTCTCCATCCCCCTGCAGTCTCCATCCTCCGTCCTCCATGAAGTCTCCATCTTTCCTGCACTCTCCATCCTCCTGCACTCTCCATCCTCCTGCACTCTCCATCCTCCTGCACTCCCCATCCTCCATCTTCTTGCACTCCCCATCCTCTATCCCCTGCACTCCTCATCCTCCATCTTCCTGCACTCCCCATCCTCCTGCACTCCCCATCCTCCATCCTCCTGCAATCTTCATCCTCCTGCACCCTCCATCCTCCTGCATCTCCATCCTCCTTCCTCCTGCACACTCACTCCATTCTCCTGCACACTCCCATCCTCCATTCTCCTGCACTCCCCATCCTCCTGAACTCATCCTCTATCCCCTGCAGTTTCCATCCTCCTGAACTCTCCTCCTCTATCTCCTGCTAGTTTCCATCCCCTGCACTCCCAATCCTCCTGAACTTTTCATCCTGTATCCCCTGCAGTTTCATCCTCCTGCACTCTCCATCCTCTATCCCCTGCAGTTTCCATCCTCCAATCCCCCTGCATCCTTCATCCCCATGCACAGCCTGCCGCCCTCTGCAACCCTCTCTCCTCTCTCACACACCTTGTACCCTTGTTCATTTGGTCCCATCTTCGCTCCAGCTTCTTGTATGACATTTTGCTCCTTCATGCAGGGCAAAACTCCATGGCTCCCCCACCCAAGTTCACATGCCAGTGACATCATCGCAGGTCCTGCTGCTCCATGGTATTGTCTCTTATGCTGGGCAGGCTAATACGGCCCCAAGTGACACTAGCCAGCAATCAGAGGCTGCGTCATTACCCCAGGGCCCCAGGATGCAGGGTACCTAATGCAACCCCATCCACCGCATTATAACACCACACTGGAGGTGAATCACCTGCAGTCTGCTGCCGCATCTGAGCTGCTGCCCGTTGGTGATTCAACAATACAGTGGAGGAGAGGGGCTATCTCATCCTGCATCTGCCTGAGGCAAGTGGGAGTGCAAGGGGCGGGGCCTACTGGGGCTTTAATCGGTACCCCGGCAGGCCAGACCGACACTGTATGGGCATACCATGCACACAATTTAGGCATTTCTTACATGACAGTGAATAGTAGAATACATAACTGCAAAGTAAGAAAAGACAATCCCCTATCCACTCATCTTACCCACACACCCTCAACAAGTCTTTGTTCCAAAAGTGAAATCCCATATTCTATGAGATTTTGGCAGGCCTGAAGACATTAACTCCCTCCTTACTTTAACACATGCTAACAAAGTAAACGATTACTGGAAAAATGATGCTTACATAAGGTACATATATGAGAATGCTACTTGTTAACCATTTTAATTTTTATAACTATATTCTTTTAGGGCATAAAAATATAAACTTTGAAGATTGCAAATCTTTCTATATTTTAACTAAATTCATGATAATTTCATAGCTAAACTTAAATTTTATCACTTTACATTTACCACTGTCATGCTATACAAAATGTCAAAAAAAAATGCAGAATAACTGAAAGAGGACCTGTCACCCCCCTGGTGCTTTCCAAACTGAAAGCACCACTGAATGCAGCATGTATACAGCATTCAGGGAAGGCGTCTTCCATGTTTCTACCTGCTCTGTAAGCTGTAAAAAAGAGTTTATAAAGTTTAGCGATAACGAGTCCGGAGGGACTTACTGATTATGGAGACCTGCTGTTCTCGGCGTCCTCCCCACCTCCTGCCTCTCTGTGCTGCCAAACTGCCTCTCTGTGCCACCTCCTGCCCATGACGTCAGCACCAGAGCCCACGCTGCTGCATCCATACAGCAAAATCTGTAGCGGGCAGGTTACCGGCACTGACATGCAGGCAGGAGGTGGCACAGAGAGGCAGGGGGCGGCACAGAGAAGCAGGAGGTGGGAAGGAGCCCAAGAACAGCGAGGACTCCATAATCAGTAAGTCCCCATGGCCTCGTTATCTCTAAACTTTATAAAGTGTTTTTTGCAAGTTACAGGGCGGGTAGAAACATGGAAGACCTCTTCCCTGAATGCAGCAGACACGCTGCATTCAGTGGTGCTTTCAGTTTGGAAAGCACCAGGGGGTGACAGGTCCTCTTGAAATATGTTGAAGCATTGTAGAGTTATTACCATAAAAAGTGACACTTAATAGAGTTGAAAAGTGGGGTATGGTCATTTAGCCAAAAGTGGCTTAGTCCATAAGGGTTAAGGAAACACTAGAATATCTTTGAATTCATTTTTGAATGTGAACATTTTTTTAACAGTTCTTTATAGGTTACTATAAAAGTTGAGGAATTTATAAGATATGTCATTCAAGGCTGAAAAATGGGAGCAGCACACACAATATTCCGAACAGGACAAATGATGATTGTTTGGTCTTTGAAGAAATGGATTATCATGCAAGAGTTAGCACAATAGTCAACTAAATTAAAGGGTTTAACTTGGAATTAGAACAACAAATTCCTTTTATACAATGAACACAATCTATAGAGGTGGCCATACAATGTAGAGAAGCTGTAGGATAGCTTTATCTTTTGACCATATACATGTATGCTTGGTTCCATCTATCAAACATGTTCTCAAATATATAAGTCACTACTAGGCACCTTTTGCAGCAGGGTTTAAAATTAATTGTATTTTCCTTTAAAGGGAATCTGCAGGATTTTACCCCCAAAACTATTTATATGTGCATGTAGCTTTTTCAAAGACAAGTCCAGCAATACCATTATGTGGCTAGTCTGTTTCTCCATTACCTAAAAATCTATGTTTTAATTAACCCCTTCACATCCTTGAATGTACCTACATGCTCTAGAAGGGTGTCCCTTCTCGCCCTTGGACATATAGGTATGTCCAGGTAAAAATGGGATACCATAAGGGCGATTAATCCCCCACCAGGGCTGTGGGGTACTTGGAACTGGGCCCTGTCATCGTCGTCTGGGGCTGCAGGATGTCACAGTGTCATGACCTGGCTCCGTCGTCCCGGGGCGAGGTCAATAAAAGGGGAAAAACAGTTTTAAGGATTATCGTGATGCCACCCGTGGTATGTGCAAACGGGACTTCTGGGGATGATGGGGGTAGCGGCAGGGATGTTAAGCCCTCCACAGATAGGGCTGGTCCCCAGGGCAGCCAAGTAGTATTTGTGGCACAGTGGATGCAGGCTTCACTGGCACAGGCCATCTCTGGCTACCAATTCTCACATCAGTCTGTTTCCTCCCCGGTGCAAGAAACACAGTCTCAAACAGTATCAAGCTTTAACCGAGTTTTACTTTCCTTTCTCGTCAGCTGGTACAATTTACTATGGTTCAGCATTGGCTCCGGTGCATTCTCAGCAGCCAGGATGGTTTGTCTGCGACTCCCCCTTTCGGTCTATTCAGGCCCGTTTGGTCTGTTCCGCATGCTAGCTACAGTCCAGCAGTCACGAGCTTTCATGGGGTGATTTTCCAGGTTCCCTAGCCCTAATACGATGGCCTTCCTTTCACTGCACCGGAGGTTGGGTCTTGGGACATAAAGACCTTGCACCCCACCAGGGTTCATGGTTAAGGTATAAAGCTTCCCTGCCACTTCAACAGAGCCGGCACTCTGCTTCCGGACCAGTCCCTCGGTGTCCCCACTGACTTGAGCACACCTTAGACTTCCTCTGTCTTTCACCACGGTCTACAGCCTTGGACCCGGACAAGCCTGATAGTGTAGTGGCATCAGTCCTGTCTGTTGGTCTCCCCTCTAATTTGACTGAACTTGACTGGTCTGGGGTCTATGAACTTCGGTTTTGTCTCTCTCTGCACTTGTCTCTGAACTTGAGTGACTGACTGTCTGATGTGTTCGTCTGTCTGTGTCCTTTTTACAACCTCTCCTAACCGGGTCCTTCTCTACTTTCCACCCTCCACCTGCCTCCTCCCGCTATCCCGTTGCTGGACATAGAGTACCTAGACTTAGGATCGGGAGTGTGTTGGATGTTTGTGTGGGGAGACCGACTTACCAATCCTGATTCCTGCGCCATCAAGTGGCAACTGGTCCGCAGGGGCGCCACACGATCAAGCTCCAGTAACTTGTGATTCTGTACACAGGGGACTAGAGATTGACCTGGGGGAAGGTGTTGCCGCCCCACAATTGCAATTGCTGAACAGCCAATCACAGCAATTGTAATGATTCAGACAATGAAATTGCCTGAATCATTACGATGCATCTATGGTAGGTGTTGCAACAGCAGCTAGCATAGGCTGGGATTCTGATGGGGTGATGTCACTCCCCTCCAGACCTGATTGGAGTGATAGCGCTGTGATGCACGATCCTCCAATCAGTATGCAGAGGGGTGGTGTGTTCCGGCTGTGTCCACTCCCCTCAGCCTCATTCCATATATGGAGGCTAAGACAGAGTGGTCTCACACAGTCAGGGATACGATCCTCGCACTGCCCCTGGTTATATCGTATATCCCCTAATTGCTGCAATCAGCATCAATTGCAGCAGTTGGGGTATTGGCAGAGGGAATGCGCATCCTCTCAACTCTATTTGCCCACAGATCGGACCCCCGCAAAGTAATCCGATCATTGCCATGGTGACCTGATCATCGCCATTGAGACCTAACATCACCAATGGCCTCGGGGATCATGTGATCCATGAGACTTGTGACTGCAGCACTGACAGCTGCACTGTATTGCAACAATTGATCATTGCCTTACGGTACAGCTGCAATCAGAGCAGCAGAAGATGATAGCCTGTGTAAGGAAAAAAAGTAAAAATGAATTTAAAAACATGTACAAAAAAAGCAAAACATAAAGAACAAAACTTTTTTTTTTAATTCCAATAAATAGTTACATTTATGTAAAAAAACAAACAAAAATCCTACTATACATATTTGGTATCGCCACGTCCGTAACAACCCTCGCCATAAAACTGCCACCCTAGTTAACCCATTCAGCGAACACCGTAAACATGAAAATTAAAAAACGTAGCAAAAAGGATGTACTTTCATCATACAGCTGACAAACAAAAGTGAATAAAACACGATCAAAAAGTCATATATAGATAAATATGGTATCACTGAAAATGTCATCTTGTCCCACAAAAAAAAGCCATAAGAGAAAAAAAAACAAAAAAACTATAGCTATCAGAATATAGCAATGCAAAAACTTTTTTTTTTTTTAGATATAAAACAGTATTTATAATGTAAAAGCGGAAAAAACATAAAGAAAAAATATATGAATGGGTTATCGCAGTAATCGTACTTACCTGGAGGATAAATTTGTGTTATCACTTTTACGACATGCTGAACCGCATAAGAAAAGCAAAAGAAAGCTATTCCTGAATTGCTGTGTCTTCTTGATTCTGCCTCACATAAAGCGGAATAGAAAGCAATCAAAAAACTTTATGTACCGTATATACTCGTGTATAAGCCGACCCGTGTATAAGCCACCCCCCTACTTTTGCCCCCAAAATCTGGGAAAACCTATTAACTCGTGTATAAGCCGAGGGTGGACCCCAGCACAGGTATACAGCCCCCAGCAGTGTGGTATACAGCCCCCCCAGTGGTATACAGGCCTCCCCAGTGGTAGTATACAGCCCCCATTAGTGTGGTATACAGCAGCCTCCCCAGTGGTATATACAGGCCCCAGCAGTGTTACAGCAGCCTCCCCAGTGGTATATACAGCAGCAGCCCCAGTGGTAGTATACAGCAGCCCCAGTGGTGGTATACAGCAGCCCCAGTGGTAGTATACAGCAGCCCCAGAGGTATATACAGCCCCTGTGGTAGTATACAGCAGCCCCAGAGGTATATATACAGCAGCCCCAGTGGTAGTATACAGCAGCCCCAGTGGTGGTATACAGCAGCCCCAGTGGTAGTATACAGCAGCCCCAGAGGTATATACAGCCCCAGTGGTAGTATACAGCAGCCCAGAGGTATATATACAGCAGCCCCAGTGGTAGTATACAGCAGCCCCAGTGGTAGTATACAGCTGCCCCAGAGGTATATACAGCCCCAGTGGTAGTATACAGCAGCCCCAGAGGTATATACAGCAGCCCCAGAGGTATATACAGCAGCCCCAGTGGTAGTATACAGCAGCCCCAATGACATCATTGCCTGCGCCGACCACAGGAAGCCAGAAGAAGACGGATGAAGCCGGGAGCGCGATGGCAGCGGCGGGACGGCGGCGACAGGACAGTGATAAGTATAATGATTTTACTTTGCAGGTTTTGCGGAGCAAGGGGGGGGGGCCCTGGATACTGATGGGGGGGCCTGTATACTGATGGGGGTGGCGGGCGGGCGCTGTATACAACCACTGGGGCTGTATATCACTCGCGTATAAGCTGAGGGGGGGACTTTTCAGCCCAATTTTTGGGCTGAAAAACTCGGCTTATACGCGAGTATATACGGTAACCCAAAATAGTACCAATAAAGACTCATCAAGCAGAAATCAAACCCTCACATGAATCTGTCGGCAGAAAAATAAACAAACTATATCCTTCAAATTTAAGCGATGCAAAAAATCCTTTATTTTGTAAAAACAAGTTTTTATGGTGAGAGTAGCCAAACATGAAAAATAATATATATCTGGTATCACAGTGATCCTACCAACCTGACGAGCAAATCTGCCTAATCACTTACACCACAGGGTGAATGGTGTAAAAATAGTAATAAAGTAAATATTTTAACTGCTGCTGATTACTTTATTCTGCCTCCCAAAGATCGCAGTCAGCCTCGGCTCAGTTAACCAGCGCTCTATGCTGAGCACTCAAATCGATGATTATGTGTAAATCTCTGAAAAATGTTATTCAGACAAAATTCCCAATGGAAAATTCACTGTAAAGGGGCAGAGGGAGTCACTGTAAATCCCATCTGACCTGTAGTCCAGCGATGTCCATCTTTTTGTCCTTTTTTTAGGAGTGCACAAAAATGCAGCCAACCATAGTTGTGCATCTTTGAAAAGAAGGACTGCACTGAACAGAGGGCAAACAGAGTCAAGAATAACTCTGCTGCCTCATTACTGAATGGATCCTTTGGGGGTTTGATGTGAATCACGTATTTTGAAGATGTACCTGGAAACCTGAATGTCAGTGCTCAGGATAGAGCACAAGATGTTCAAAATTCCACCCTTATTTAACAAGGCCCTCCAAGCCAATCATATAATTCCAACCAATTACCTCAGGAGTAAGGCCAAAAAGTCCAAGTTTAATATAATTAATTTTATTTGAAACACCAAACACAATTAAAAAATGACATGTTAATCCGGAACACAGAACAGGTGACCACATGATTCCTTAACAATATACTCCACAACCAATAGCAAGACTCAATATGTACAGCCAAATTAATCAGGTAGATGCACATCAATATATTGTATCCCACTTTTGGGTACAACTAGAGGCTCTAAGTACAATGAATCATATAAACAAGTGTCAGCTCATGGGTCAAAAGGTATGTTACCTGTCTGTGACCGCCCCCTAACGCATATTTCGCTTAGGCTTCTTCTGAGGAGGGTCTCTTTGAACTTTAAACTTTAAACTTGGACTTTTTGGCCTTACTCCTGAGGTAATTGGTTGGAAAAATAGAGCAAAGGATGAATGTGGACTGGATCCATAATGTTCTGTATCCAAATTTCCAGCAATAGCATTCAACTCGACCCACAAAAACAAGTCTCCAGTCAGGTCCATCATCTGTTAATGAAAATATAGGGGGCTTTCAGGTTACTGGAAGCACAAACCATGACTGGGCTATTAATTTACAGGGCTATAGTCTGTTCAGAAATGACCGTACAAATAAGCGAGGGGGAGGTGTATGTTTATACGTAAAATCATCCTTAAAACTCATCCTGCGTGATAATATAGGTGAATCTAATGGAAATGTAGAGTCTCTGTGGGTGGAGATAAGGGGAAGGGGAAAAAATTATAAATTACTGATAGGGGTTAGTTATAAGTCCCCAACTATAATGGAAGTGGAGGAGAATATCCTCATAAAGCAAATAGATGAAGCAGCGACTCAGGGAGAAGTCATTATTATGGGGGACTTCAACTACCCTGAAATACATTGGTGTAAAGAAAAAACAACAACAGCTTGTAGTGCGCCTGTACACATGGGGCTGTTAACGGGCGGTTCTTTTGCGTTTAAACTCACCTGGTCTGGTTGTAAACCACAGCCTGTAGATAAGCTTATTAATATGAAGCAGCGGAATCCTCCGGTTCCGTCCTCGTGCTTCCTACGAGGTCTTCTCCGGGGAAACACTAGTGCCGGGCGGCGTCACGTGTCTAGTAAAGGGGCCGATCCAGCTGACGTCTTCTCAGGTCCTCTCCCTCCTCTGCAGCTCACTCCACCACTCTCCCCATAGGGAGTCAGAATGATACAAAAAGATGGAAGCGTGGTGTATGTTTGGGCGCTGAGGTAAGGAAGATCTCTGATGCTGGCTTCTTTTCCGGACTTTATTAAAATAATTGCAGTTATAATTATTCAAGCTTAAGGCTCTCAAAACCCACGATGCATTTCGACGTGCATACACGTCTTTCTCAAGTGAACTTGAGAAAGACGTGTATGCACGTCGAAATGCATCGTGGGTTTTGAGAGCCTTAAGCTTGAATAATTATAACTGCAATTATTTTAATAAAGTCCGGAAAAGAAGCCAGCATCAGAGATCTTCCTTACCTCAGCGCCCAAACATACACCACGCTTCCATCTTTTTGTATCTGAAATACATTGGGGAACAGAAACCAGTTCTAGCAAAGGTAATAGGTTTTTGACAACTATGAGAGACAATTATCTTTCACAACTGCTTCAGGACCCAACAAGAAGGGGGGCACTGTTAGACCTAATATTAACCAACAGGCCAGACCACATATCAAATATACGGGTTGGAGGTCACTTGGGTAATAGTGATCACAAAATAATAAGTTTTCAAATATCCTTTAATAAGATGTGTAGTAGAGGGGCTACAAGGACACTAAACTTCAGGAAGGCAAATTTCCAATGGTTGAGAGACGATCTTAGTGCAATAAACAGGGACGATGTCATGAAACATAAAAGTACACAAAGCAAATGGGAGACGTTTATTAGCATCCTGAATAGGGCCTGTGCACAATATATACCCTATGGGAATAAGCATGCTAGAAATAGGAGGAAACCACTATGGCTAAATCAGGCAGTAAGGGGCGCAATAAGTGACAAAAAGAAAGCATTTAGGGAACTAAAGCAAGTAGGTAGTGATGAGGCATTAAATAAACACAGAAATTAAATAACATTTATAAAAGGCAAATCAAGGCAGCAAAGATTGAGACAGAGAGACTCATTGCTAGAGAAAGTAAAAATAATCCCAAAATATTTTTTTAACTACCGTATGTACTCGTGTATAAGCCGACCCGTGTATAAGCCGACCCCCCTACTTTTGCCCCCAAAATCTGGGAAAACCTATTGACTCGTGTATAAGCCGAGGGTGGACCTCAGCACAGGTATACAGCCCCCAGCAGTGTGGTATACAGGCCTCCCCAGTGGTATATACAGGCCCCAGCAGTGTTACAGCAGCAGCCCCATTGGTATATACAGCAGCAGCCCCAATGGTATATACAGCAGCAGCCCCAGAGGTATATACAGCAGCAGCCCCAGTGGTATATATAGCAGCAGCCCCAGTGGTATATATAGCAGCAGCCCCAGAGGTATATATAGCAGCAGCCCCAATGGTATATACAGCAGCAACCCCAGAGGTATATACAGCAGCAGCCCCAGTGGTATATATAACAGCAGCCCCAGTGGTATATATAGCAGCAGCCCCAGTGGTGTATATATAGCAGCAGCCCCAGAGGTATATACAGCAGCAGCCCCAGTGGTATACAGGCCGCCCGCCACCATCAGTATACATGCGCCCCCTGCCTGAGTCCATCGGAGAAAGACGGAAGAAGATGGAGGAGCGCGGTGCAAAGCGGGGACGGCGGCGGCCACAGGTGTAAGTATAATGATCTTGCTTTACTGGTTTGGGCTGCAAGGGGGGGCCCTGGATACTGATAGGGGGGGCGCATGTATACTGATGGTGGCGGGCGGCCTGTGTATTATACTCGCGTATAAGCCGAGGGGGTACTTTTCAGCCCAATTTTTGGGCTGAAAAACTCGGCTTATACGCGAGTATATATGGTACATAAATAGTAAGAAACTAAAAAATGATTGTGTTGGCCCCTTTAAAAATAGTCTGGGTGAAATGGTGGATGAGGATGAGGAAAAAGCCAATATGCTAAATGACTTTTTTTCAACAGTATTTACACAAGAAAATCCCATGACAGACAATATGATCAGTGATAACAAAACTCAATTAAATGTCACCTGCTTAACCCAGCAGGAAGTACTGCATCGTCTAAAAATCATTAAAATTGACAAATCCCCGGGCCCGGATGGGATACATCCCAGAGTGCTGCAGGAATTAAGTACTGTCATAGATAGAAATTATTTTGAATATTTAAAGATTCCATAATAACAGGGTCTGTGCCACAGGACTGGCATATAGCAAATGTGGTGCCAATATTCAAAAAGGGACAAAAACTGAGCTTGGAAATTATAGGCCAGTAAGCTTAACCTCTACTGTGGGTAAAATCCTAGAGGGTTTTCTAAGAGATGCTATACTGGAGTATCTGAAGAAAAATAACCTCATGACCCAATATCAACATGGTTTTAGGAGGGACCATTCCTGTCGAACTAATCTGATAAGCTTCAATGAAGAAGTAAGTTCTGGACTGGACCAAAGAAATGCAGTGGATGTGGTGTATATGGACTTTTCAAAAGCTTTTGATACGGTGCCAAACAAAAGGTTGATACATAAAATGAGAGCAATGGGGATAGGGTAAAATATGTGTAAGTGGGTTAAGAACTGGATTAGTAATAGGATACAAAGGGTGGTCATTAATGGAACACACTCAGAATGGGTCACAGTTAACAGTGGTGTACCCCACCTGGGTGTATGGGTAGATGACAAACTCACATTAAGTGGCCAGTGTCAGGCAGCTGCTGCAAAGGCAAATAAAATAATGGGATGCATTAAAAGAAGCATAGATGCTCATGAAGAGAACATAACTTTACCTCTATACAAGTCATTAGTGCGACCACATTTAGAATACTGTGTACAATTCTGGTCTCCGGTGTATAAGAAAGACATAGCTGAACTAGAGCAGGTGCAGAGAAGAGCGACCAAGAGGACTGAGGGTTCTGCAATACCAAGACAGGTTATTAAACTTGGGGTTATTTAGCTTGGAAAAACGAAGGCTTAGGGGTGATCTTACAATAATGTATAAATATATGAGGGGACAGTACAGAGACCTTTCTAATGATCTCTTTACTCTTAGGCCTGAGACGGGGACAAGGGGGTATCCTCTACGTCTGGAGGAAAGAAGGTTTAATCATAATCACAGACGTGGATTCTTTACTGTAAGAGCAGTGAGACTATGGAACTCTCTGCCACATGATGTTGTAATTAGTGAGTCACTACTAACATTTAAGAAGGGCCTAGATGCCTTTCTTGAAAACTATAATATTACCAGTTATATATACTAGATTCTTTGATAGGGCGTTGATCCAGGGAACTAGTCTGATTGCCATATCTGTAGTCAGGAAGGAATTTTTTCCCCCAATGTGGAGATAGTGTTGCCACATGGAGTTTTTTTGCCTTCCTCTGGATCAACATGTTAGGCTATGGGTTGAACTAGATGGACTTAAAGTCTTCCTTCAACTTTAAAAACTTTGTTACTATGTTACAAAGGCTCAGGATAAGCGCTATGGCTCCTCGCCCCCGAAAAGAAAACCAGCAAAACCTGAGCTCCCAAATCCAAATTCTCCCCCTCCATTCTGAGCCCAACAAACTCTAAACCACAGTTACCATCCACATGTTTGGTATAGTTGTAGTGAGGGGAGCCTGCTTAATATATGGGGTCTATTTCTCTAGAATCATGAGCTGGACACATTATTCGAGCACTACAATATACTGGGCTGGGCACTGGAAGAGCTTATTTCCAATTTTTAATAATGCAACATTCACTGTGCTTGACTCTTTGGGTATTTTTTATAGATAAAACCATCACTACAGCCATTGATGAATTCCGAGAAGGGTATAATTTGCATAATGTGGTCACTTGAGGGAGTTTCTGCCATTCTGGCACTTAGGGGCTCTGCTAATGGAGTCCGCAAACTATTTTAGGAAAATCTGTTCTCCAAAAATCAAATGGCGCTCCTTCCCTCCTAAGTGCTACTGTGTGCCCAAACAGTGGTTTTCCACCACAAATGTGGTATCTTTGTACAACAAATTTTGGGGGCCAATATCTCCTGCTATCTTTGGGAAAATGAAAATATTTGGTGCTAAAACAACGTTATTGTGGGAAAAATCAAATTTTTCAAGGTGCTCACTGTTCATCTACATAAATTCCTTGAGGGTCTAGTTTCCAGAAAGGGGTCAATTGTGGGGGAATTCCATTGTTTAGATGAATCAAGGGCTCTCCAAACAAGACATGACTCCCGCAGACCATTCCATCATAATCTGGGATCCAAAATGTCACACCTGCCCATCTGAGCCCAGCCGTGTGCCCAAACAGTGATTTTACATCAAATATGGGGGATCATTGTACTCAGGACAAATTTACCAACACATTTTGGGGTCCATTCTATCCAATTGCCATTGTGAAAATTAAAATATTGAGCCTAAAAGAACAGATTTGTTGAAAAAAAAGTATTTTTTTCATTCTCACGGCTCATTGTTATAAAATTCTGTGAATCACCCTTGGGTTCAAAGTGCTCAACAAACATCTGGATAAATTCCTTGGGGGGTCTAGTTTCCAGAATGGGGCTCACTTGTGGGGGAATTCTATTGTTTAGGTACATCAAGGGCTAACCAAATGGGATATGACACCCACAGACCATTGCATCAAATTCTGGGCTCCAAAACGTCACTCCTTCCATTCCTACCACTGCTGTGAGCTTAAACATTAGTTTTCCCCCACATATGTTGTATGAGTGTACTCAGGAGAAATGGCACAACTAACTTTGGGATACATTTTTTCCTGTTGACTTCGTGAAAATGAAAATATTGGCACCAAAACAATATTTTTGTAATAAAAAAAAGTACTTTTTCATTTTCATGGCTTAATGTATGAAGCACCTGGGGATTCAAAGTGCTCACAACCCAGCTAGAAAAATTCCTTGAGTGGTGTAGTTTCCAAAATGTGGTGAGTTGTGGGGAGTGTCCACTGTTTAGGCACATCAGGGGCTCAGCAAACGTGACATGGTGTCCGCTAATGATTCCGGACAATTTTCTTTTAAAAAAGTCAGATGTCGCTCCTTCCCTTCTGAGCCCTGCTTTGTGCCCAAACAGTGGTTTTCCACCACATTTGGGGTATCAATGAACAAATTGTCCAACACATTTTGGTGTCCATTTCTACTCTTACCCTTGTGAAAAGAAAACAAATTGAGCCTAAAAGAACATTTTTGTTAAATAAAAATATATATTTTTTTTTCATAGCTAAGTGTTATCAAATTCTGGGAAGCACCTGGGAGTTCTAAGTGCTCACCATACATCTAGATAAATTGCTTGGTAAGGGGTCTAGTTTCCAATATGGGGTCACTGGTGGGGGTTTCCTCTGTTTAGGCACATCAGGGGCTCTGCAAATGCAACATGGTGTCAGCTAATGACTCCAGTTAATTTTCCACTCAAATAGTCAAATGTCGCTGCTTACCTTCCAAGTTCTCTCATGTGCCCAAACAGTGATTTTCAACCACATATGGGTTATACTTGGGAGAAATTGATCAACACATTTTAGGGTCCATTTCCTCCTGTCATCCGTGGAAAATGCAATATTTGAGGCTAAAATAAATTATTTGCTGGAAGAAGTAACATTTTAATTTTTTCTTTGTACTGTAAAGCATTTGAAGAGTTAATAACTTCTTGAATGTAGTTTTGAGTAGCTTAAGGGGTGCAATTATTGGAATGGTGTCACTTTTGGGTGTTTTCTGTCATAGGCCCCTGAAAGTCACTTCAAATGTGATGTGGTCCTTAAAAAAACAGTTTTGTAAATTTTGTTAGAAAAATTAGAAATTGCTGATGAACTTTGAACCCTTCTAACTTCCTACCCCCAAAAAAATTGTTTCGAAAATTGTCCTGATGTAAAGTAGACATGTGGGAAATGTTATTTATTAACTATTTTGTGTCGCATAACTGTCTGGGTTAACAGTATAAAAATTCAAAGTATGAAAATTGCGGAATTGTCGACAAATTTCCTATTTTTTTTCACAAATTAATGCAAAAATGACCTAATTCCAGAGAAGGATTAGCTCCAACCACCTAATATTCCCAGGACTCCCAGGCAAACCGGAAGGTTTTTTTATATTATTTTTTTTTCTCTTTTACTTTCTGTTATCAGCTCTTTTCTTCACTTCCCCCCTCACCTCCCTTCTTTTTTTTTTCTCTCTCTTTTACTTTCTGTTATCAGCTCTTTTCTTCTCTCCCCCCCCTCCCCCTCTCCTCCTTTCCTTTTTTTTTCTTTTTAATTAACTCTTTTAAAACCTGCAGGTATGTGATTGGATAGAAATAATTGATGTATATTTGTCACACATGCGAAAGGGGGGTGTTTTTGCTTTTTTAAATTATATATATTCTTGTTGTCTGTATTGCCATTGTACTGACGATTAAGTGGGCTAGACCCACGAAACGTGTCCAGAAGCTCCTCTGGAGTATGTGTGATTTTTAATTTTTTGAAAATAAAAAGACATTTTGTGGCACCGGATTCTACACCTTTATTCTAAAAATGACCTAAGGCTGGCTTCACATTTGCGTATGGAACGCTGCGTACCAAACGCAGCCAAACGCTTGCGCACATACGTTCCTATGTTTAACATGGGAACGCATGTGCCTGCGTATGGCTGCGTTTGGCAGCATTTGCGTTCGGATGCGCATAATTTATGCGCCCTCCGACCGCGCTCCAAACGCAGCTTGCAGCATTTTTTTGTGTGTTCGCGGCGCTTGCTCTATCCGCAAGCGCCTGCAAGCGCACAAAAAATGCATTGATCTCAATGGGTCTGCAGTGTCCTCTGCATGACACCGCAGGAGAACGCTGCGGATCACATTGAGATCTCTCCCGGTGGCCGCCAGTGATGTCACAGGAGATCACCGACGGCCACCGGGAGATCAGCTCAGCCTCTGATGTTCTCCTCCTCCCCACCGCCGGTAATCTGCTAGCGATGTCGGCAGGGAGAAACAGCTGATGTGACAGCTGTTTGAATCTTCCCGCGCTGACATCTCCTCTCGGTGTCGGCGCGGGAGATTCAAACAGCTGTCAAATCAGCTGTTTCTCCCCGCCGACATGTCCCGGAGCTTACCGGCGGCGGGTGAGGAGGAGCTCTCCGCCGCTGATCTCCGCCTCCGGCCCGCCCCCGGACAACACCGGTTGGCTGCCGGGCTGCACAGTGATGTGTCCGCAGGCGGACATTATCCGCTGCAGACACATCAAAATGTCCCTCCTTTTGACTGCGTTTGTGTCTGCATGCCATCAGCATGCAGACACAAACGCAAATGTGAAGCCAGCCTAAGTTTGCCATTATCATTAAGTTTAATATGTTACAAAAAACATTCTAGAAAACGCTTGGATCTATTGAAGTGTTCCAGAGTTATAACCTCATATAGTGACACTGGTCAGAATTGGAAAAAATGGCCAGGTCATTAAGGTGAAAACTATACTGAATGAAAATCGGATGTGAGCGAACCCTAATTGTATATCATGCCTGCTTAAAAGGTTTTTGACCCCATTCTTTTATTTTATACACAGTTGTTCGCAAAAGATTACATACCCTGGCCGGTTTTAGGCAAAGTGGGGCCCTGGGCAAAAGGTTAAAGTGGGCCCTAAATGCTCACATATTGCACCGTCACACTCAGACTTTAGGTTGCATGTACAAGCGCTGAATTCAGACTGCTGAATGAGTGCGATATATAATATTCAAGTCATTCAGCGCTTGTTTCCAGCCTTCATACACAGGATGATGAAGAATGATGGCACAGAACAATCACCGGTAGAGCAATCTGTCCTCTACAGTATCATGTTATCGGCAGCACTTCTGCAGTTTGCACCCGGCGATGTGCTGTCGAGAGGATTTTTGTTCCTCCATAAACAGTTCAATCACCCAATGATGAGCCGCATTTTGCTCGTTTGTTGGGTGATTGCCGACCTGTTTACACCTAGGAACTCTAATCTGTGCATCCAGGATTTATAAATAAATCAATAGGAGAACAATTAGTGGAGCTACAATGCTTAAGGTATATAGTAAAGGTTAAATCTTTATTGAGACAGTTTACAAACACTTATAGTGTAAAAATCTGGTGTAATTCATTTCAAATGCATAGCACAAATCCATATACATAGATGGATGCACAATTTTGTTATAAAAGGCACATGTACAGGATGGTTGACATTAATCACAAACTGACACAATCAGTCAGAGATGGTACATAACATATTGAGGCTACCAAGGTAATCCAGGTATGGATTGGCAGCTCACAACCAAATATTGCAACAACCCATATAAAGTGCATAGTGTGGAAAGTTACCAGTGCATTCACATACAACAGATAAGGTGCTATTGCAGGATAGGAGAATCATTCCCTCATTATCTGACTCCTTACGTACGTTTCGCTGCTTACAAATGCATATGCTTCATCAAAGAGGAGTGATAAGATGAGATACATAGCGAGTTTTATACTCACAAACAATGCGGTCACATGGATCTCTCAGCCAAGCGGATCGCTGGAGACGGCGCGTGCGCGATCAGCCCCAGAAGCCGGTGATGTCATTTCCGGCGCGACGTCCGACTCATCGTGGTGCGCCCGGCCGTCGCCAAGGCAACACACAAACAAGCCGAGCGCCGTGATGCGCCTTAGTGACAGCCCGGCTAGTGGAGCGGACCGCGCACGCGCACGCGATCTAATGGCAAACACATTACCTAGCCCGATACAAACACCATAATTAGCGCTATCATAGGACAACTTTAAATCCTAAGGTTTCTTGTTGCCTCCTTTTCCAAGGATGGTATTCGTTCAGGCCCCGGCAATCTTCATAAGAATATCTCATGCATAGTGACCGCATACTATCTCTGATACATCAGTTGAGTATACTCGCTGTTAATACAAATATAAAACATCAATTAAAATCAGATAAAACATATTTTTTACTCATTAGATAGTGAGGAAAAAGTAGAAATAGAGAGAAAATAAGAAGAAGACAATAGAATGAAGAGAAACAAAGAGTCCTTTCATATTTTACATGAGAAGGACACAGAAATCCTTAACAGCCTGAACAAAAAATCACAGTGGCGATCAAAAAATGTAATAGATACATAATTGCAAGACAAAAGTAACCCCCATGAATTAGAGGAAAGGAACGAAGCTGATAGCTTCATTGAGGCCTTTAGGAGACACGGTATCCAGTGTGATTATCCACTTTAATTCCCGTTGGGCTAACATTTTTTGGAGATCACCACCCCTAATCCCTCCGTGTATCTGGTCAATTCCCCGTACTTTTAGGGTTTTAACATTACAGCCATGATGATGGTAAAAATGGCGAGGGAGGGGTTTAAGGGCGGCGATCTCATCTTCCTTTACTTTTTTTGCAGCTAGAATATCCCTAACATGCTCACGAACCCTAACTCTCAATTCTCTTGTGGTCAATCCGATGTATATCTTATTACACCCACATGTAGCAAAATACACAACATGCGTACTGCTACACGAGATGTATTGTCTTATCCCATATGTTCTAGAACCATCACTCGAGAAGAAGTCAGAGCTCCTGACCATGCTGGGACAAGCGCTGCAGTCACCACACGGGAAAAATCCTTTCCGAGGGGGTCCTATTCCAAAAATCCCAGTTGTTTTTGGTGCATAATGACTATGCACCAGAATATCTTTCAAATTCTGGGACCGTCTTGAGGTCATCTGAGGGTTCTCAGGAAGGATCCCCTTCAGGGATGGCTCGGACAACAACACAGGCCAGTGCCTAGCCAAAATTTGCCTCATTTTTTCCCACTGCTGATTATGGGTCGAAATGAATCTAATATTCCCAAACGTCTCATTTATTTTCTTCTTGGGAGGAAGGAGGAGATCATCACGCTTGGTCAGTCTGGCTCTATTATAGCCCCTCTTGATGGTCCTGCGACTATAACCTCTTTGCCTAAACCTTCCACTCAAATCCTCAGCCTGTTTCTGAAAGTCAGCCTCCGTGGAGCAGATCCGCCTCATCCTCAAGTCGGACGTCGCGCCGGAAATGACATCACCGGCTTCTGGGGCTGATCGCGCACGCGCCGTCTCCAGCGATCCGCTTGGCTGAGAGATCCATGTGACCGCATTGTTTGTGAGTATAAAACTCGCTATGTATCTCATCTTATCACTCCTCTTGATGAAGCATATGCATTTGTAAGCAGCGAAACGTACGTAAGGAGTCAGATAATGAGGGAATGATTCTCCTATCCTGCAATAGCACCTTATCTGTTGTATGTGAATGCACTGGTAACTTTCCACACTATGCACTTTATATGGGTTGTTGCAATATTTGGTTGTGAGCTGCCAATCCATACCTGGATTACCTTGGTAGCCTCAATATGTTATGTACCATCTCTGACTGATTGTGTCAGTTTGTGATTAATGTCAACCATCCTGTACATGTGCCTTTTATAACAAAATTGTGCATCCATCTATGTATATGGATTTGTGCTATGCATTTGAAATGAATTACACCAGATTTTTACACTATAAGTGTTTGTAAACTGTCTCAATAAAGATTTAACCTTTACTATATACCTTAAGCATTGTAGCTCCACTAATTGTTCTCCTATTGATTTATGAATTGTAAGTGTTGAGCAGCTCGGCTGATCAGGGACATCCTGTAAGCTGTATGAATTCAACCATATGGAATATGTATATAGGATTTATAAATGTAGATGTTACATACATGGAACACATGGTATGTGACGCAAACACTATATATTAGACGTATACACCGAGCACACACATAGACACATACATCCATTCCCATCATTGTCTGTGTCATACAGCCCGGCTCCTCCAGAGTCGCTCTTTCTAAGGCTGGTTTCACACTGCGGTCAGATCAGGTCAGGTTTTGTGTGCCAATACCAGAAGTGACTCCAAAACCTAGAACAGGTGTCAATCTTACAATTATATTTTTTCTCTGCAAGTTCCTCTCCTGGTTTTGGAACACAAAACCTGACCTGATCTGACCGCAGTGTGAAACCAGCCTAACCACTCATCCTCTGACGAAGAGATGGGGATTGTGAACACAGGACTCCTTATAGTGATTAAAAATTACCTACGAGTGTTTAATAAAATAGGATTTACAAACTGGAGATTCAGTAAGGAAAATGTTTCCATAGGATCATCTACTTAATTGTCATATTTAACAAAGATCTGCTATATTATTCATATTATAAAAAAAATACATTTGAATTAAGCCCCATCCTGGTGGTCTTGTGTTGTTCGGGGATCACTAGTGGAAATATTGATCTTAAGGGAGTTGCCCAGAATTCTATAAACATGACTGATTTCTTTCAAAAACAGCGCCACCCCTGTCTACAAGTTGTATGTGATATTGCAGCTCAGCTTAATTGAAGGGACTGGGCCTATGCTGTAATACCACATGTCACCTGTACACAGGGGTGGTGCTGATTTTGAAAGAATGTAGTAAAGTTTTATTAATCCTGGACATCCCCTTTAAAGCCTTGTAAGTTCTGCTTGATAACTGGCTGCAAATGTAGGAATTAAGGAGGTCCCCAAACTCTAATTACTCCCATCATGAACATGTGAAGATTGAAGCCTGTGGGGGGGCTCCTGCTGCTGTTATTTGGCAATTACAAGGATTTTATAACTTTTACCACTGAGCGATCTTTCATTTTTGTTTTTTCCTCACCTCTTCCAAGAGCTAGATCTTTTTTATTTCTCCTTCCACATAGCCGTACGAGGGCTTATTGTTTTGCAGGATGAGTTGTACTATTGAATTACATCATTCATTCTACCACAAAATGTACTGGAGAATGAGAAAGAAATTCCAAGTGCTTTGAAATTGCAAAAAAAAAGTGCAATTCTACAATTATTTTTAGTTTTTTATTTATTATGTTAACTATATGGTAAAAGTGACTTCATAAATTGATCTAGGTCAAAATAAGAAGATACTGGACATTTTTTTTTATTTCAATCATAAAACCCCCCAGAAATTTGTAAAAATAAATGATAAAAATAAAAATTTGCTTTATTCGCCATTTTCCAAGACCCATGAGATTTTAATTTTTGAAGATACAGGGCTATGTGAGGGAATACTTTATGTGCCCTGAGCTGACATTTTTACTGATATCATTTTGTGTCAGATACATTTTGATCGCCTTTTATTGCATTGTATTGTAACAACGTGGTGGCCCAAAAAACATAATTCTAGCGTTTTTATTTTTTTCCCATTTCGCCATTTACCAATTGAATTCATTTAGTTCATATGTTGATAACTTAGGCTGGCTTCACACTGCAGTTTTTCACTGATCAGTGTCCATCAGTGTTTGGGTGCCAAAACCAGGAGAGGAACCAGGAAAGGAACTTGCAGAGAAAAACTATAATTGAAAGATTGACACCTGTTCTGAGTTTTGGAGACACTCCTGGTTTTGGCACACAAACACTGATGGTCACTGATCAGTGAAAAGCTGCAGTGTGAAGCCAGCCTTAGATTTTTACGAACGAAGGGATACCAAATACCGTATATACTCGTGTATAAGCCGACCCGTGTATAAGCCGACCCCCCTACTTTTGCCCCAAAAATCTGGAAAAACCTATTGACTCGTGTATAAGCCGAGGGTGGACCCCAGCACAGGTATACAGCCCCCAGCAGTGTGGTATACAGGCCCCCCCCCCCAGTGGTATACAGGCCTCCCCAGTGGTAGTATACAGCAGCCCTAGTGGTAGTATACAGCAGCCCCAATGGTAGTATATAGCATCCCCAGCAGCCCCAGTGGTAGTATACAGCAGCCGCAGTGGTAGTATATAGCAGCCCCAGCAGTAGTATACAGCAGCCCCAGTGGTAGTATATAGCAGCCCCAGTGGTAGTATATAGCAGCCCCAGCAGCCCCAGTGGTAGTATACAGCAGCCCCAGTGGTAGTATATAGCAGCCCCAGTGGTAGTATACAGCAGCCCCAGTGGTAGTATATAGCAGCCCCAGTGGTAGTATATAGCAGCCCCAGCAGCCCCAGTGGTAGTATACAGCAGCCCCAGTGGTAGTATATAGCAGCCCCAGTGGTAGTATACAGCAGCCCCAGTGGTAGTATATAGCAGCCCCAGTGGTAGTATACAGCAGCCCCAGTGGTAGTATACAGGAGCCCCAGCAGCCCCAGTGGTAGTATACAGGAGCCCCAGCAGCCCCAGTGGTATATACAGCAGCCCCAGTGGTATATACAGCAGCCCCAGTGGTATACAGGCCTCAGCAGTATATACAGCAGCCCCCAGGGGTTATACAGCACCCCCCAGGGGTTATACAGCACCCCCCAGGGGTTATACAGCAGCCCCCTGGGGGTACCCAGCAGCCCCCAGGGGGTACCCAGCAGCCCCCTGGGGGTACCAACAGCCCCCTGGGGGTACCAACAGCCTCCAGGGGGTACCCAGCAGCCCCCTGGGGGTACCAACAGCCCCCTGGGGGTACCAACAGCCCCCAGGGGGTACCCAGCAGCCCCCTGGGGGTACCAACATCCCCCTGGGGGTACCAACAGCCCCCAGGGGGTACCCAGCAGCCCCCTGGGGGTACCAACAGCCCCCAGGGGGTGCCCAGCAGCCCCCAGGGGGTACCCAGCAGCCCCCTGGGAGTACCAACAGCCCCCTGGGGGTACCAACAGCCCCCAGAGGGTACCCAGCAGCCCCCTGGGGGTACCAACAGCCCCCAGGGGGTGCCCAGCAGCCCCCAGGGGGTACCCAGCAGCCCCCTGGGAGTACCAACAGCCCCCTGGGGGTACCAACAGCCCCCAGAGGGTACCCAGCAGCCCCCTGGGGGTACCAACAGCCCCCAGGGGGTACCAACAGCCCCCACAAGCTGGCACTGTCCCCCCTTGTAAGGGCCCCCCCCCGCTACTTATACATTACCATTCCGGTTTTCTGATCAGCGCGGCTCCTCCGTGCTGCGTCTTCATCCTCCCGCGCTGGCTGCATCCGGGTTCTCCAGCGGTCGCGCGATGACGTCACATCGCTGCGACAGCCGGAGATCACGGATGGAGCCAGCGAGGACGGGAGGATGAAGAAGCACCGAGGAGCGGCGCCGATCAGAACACCGGGATGGTAATGTATAAGCACCGGGGGGGGCCCTTACAAGGGGGGACAGTGCCAGCTTTTGGGGGGCTATATGAACTGTATCCCCCTGCCGCTGATTGACAGGGGATGCAGTGCATATTTAATGAGCGGGCCCCACGTGACGGGGCCGCTCATACAGCAGCAGCCCCCCCCCCCCCCCGCCTCCTCCAGCCTCCACAGCCCCCGGACACAGCCCCCACCACACGGGTCTACCGTATAGACCCGTGTATAAGCCGAGGGGGGGACTTTTCAGCCCAAATTTTGGGCTGAAAAACTCGGCTTATACACGAGTATATACGGTATGTGTATTTTTAAATTTTTTTATACTGTTTTATTGCTATTTTCAGTTCAGCTCCTTTGGGGGCCCCTAAGAGAGTGGGGGTCCCGGGCAACTGCCCAGTCTGCCCCTCCCCCCTAACGCCGACCCTGACCCCAGCAGAGTTTTTGCTTTCTTGGCCTTTTTCCATAGAATATGAATGGTAACACAAAAACATTTTTTCCACTGTGGTTAGTGATTGGGTGAAAACATTTATTGTCAAACTACTGTGTTTTTTCTTGTTAAATCATAATGGCAACTAAAAACATCCAAATGACCCTGATCAAAAGTTCACATACCCTGGTGATTCTGGCCTGATAACATGCACAGAAGTTGACACAAATTGGTTTGAATAGCTAATAAAGGTAACATCCTCACCTGGGCCATTCCATGTCAAGTGAACCAATGATTATTACCTCTATATTTTTAATTCTTTTGAGATTTTGATATTTGATAATAGCATGTCAGACATTGCAAAATGTGAAGAGAAACTTTTTAAAATAGTTATTTATTTTTTTAAATGATTTTCAAAGTTCGAAAAAAGTGTGAATTTTGGTGTTGCCTGTCTTTACATTTCTCCTCATAATTCAGGCTAGAAATAAGATAGAGAAACAAAATAAACACCATTCTACTCAGAACTATACAGGCTTTCACCAGATATGTCACAAGAGGATCTTTGTTAATATTTTACCCATGCAAAAGCAAACGCAAAATTTTAAAACGCATTTCCGAAAAATCGGCATAATTTAAATATTTCAAAAACTGCCCATGTGTCTTTTATGCTCTTAGCCACATCTGTACCAAATTTCAAGTTGGGATCGCGATGGGATCATATTTTAAAATATTTTACTATTAATAGCGTCAATGGGTCATTCCATATTAAGTGATCTAAATATGAATTTTTTTTTTACCTGATGTCTTTAGATTTTTTTTATTTTTTTCTATATGAAGTAGAACTTTAGTTAACTACAAATAAAAAGTTTTGAATTTTTTCTTAATCAGTTAATTTTTTACAGATTTTTAAAGTTTTAAAAAAGCGCGAATTTTGGCCTGGTATGAATTTACATTTTCTATCATATCTCGGGCTAGAAATAAGATAGAGAAAGAAAATAAACACCGTTCTACTCAGAACTGTACAGGCTTTCACCAGATATGTCACAAGAGTATCTTTGTTAATTTTTTACCCATGTGAATGCAAAAGCAAAATTTTTAAACGAATTTCCGAAAAATCGGCATAATTTAAATATTTCAAAATGTTGATTGCTCTCAGTGTGAGAAACAAGATACAAATCTTGTAGTTGTGTTACCTTTTAATGGCTAACAAAAATAAAATAAATGATGTTATAAGGCGAGCTTTCGAGACGACTCAGGTCTCTTCATCAGGCATGGTATGACAAGATATTGAATGAAACTCAAAATATATGCATGCACAACTAAAAATGATTGGATATTTGACTCAATAAACATTACAGAGACTGGACATTTGGCAAAATAAACAAACAGCCTCGGAGATGATCTTCAAACAGGCAGGCCCAGAGGTAAAAAAGTCTTTAGGACACTAAATTATAAGAAAACCTGGTGTCTAAGATTTCCATGTCTTTGAACAACATTGTTTAGACGTGGTAATGAGCCATAAAACCCATCAGCAATGTTCAGCCCGTTCTGTATACAATTGAAGCTTCTAATTAGCTTGGATTCACAGACTCTTCTGTGTTTTTGGGATTTTAAATTATCTCTCAAAATTAAAACCTTCATATTGTCAATGTTATGTCCCTGGCCAGAAAAATGCTCCGCTACTGGAAAATGGATTTTTTTTCGTGTAATTGTGTGACGATGAGACCTCATCCTTGCTCTTAGACGCTGTCCAGTCTCCCCAACATAGAAAGAACCTACTGGGCAAATGGTGCACATAATTAAATATACCACATTGGAAGAGGAGCATGTGAAAGTCCCAGGAATCTTATAATCCTGCTGTGTGTTGGGGATCTGTATCCTGTCTCTGGTCTCTATGTGAGCACAGGTCTTGCAGCTCTTCACATTGCATGGATAAGTTCCTTTTGGTGTATCAGAGGGCATCAAACTTCGGACCAAGATGTTCCTTAAATTGGGAGGCTGCCTGTAGCACAGCAAGGGAGGGTCTTTGAATAATATTTTAAGTTGGTCATCCTTGTGTAGGATGTGATGAAGTTTCCTGGCAGTATTCCTTAGTACCTCAAGCTGTGGGTTGTAGGTCACCACCAGGGGAACACGTTGGTTCTCTTCTTTTTCTCTGTATTGGAGTGCTTGACGTCTAGGGATACTTGTGGCTTTAATGATCTGATCATCAATGGAGGTGGGGTGGTAGCCCTGGTTTAAAAATGTTTTCTTTAGCTGGTTTAAGTGTTCATCCCTTTCCACTGGGTTGGAGCAAATACGGTTATATCTCAGGGCCTGGCTGTAGACAATGGATTTTTTGATGTGTTTCGGGTGGAAACTGTCCCATCTGAGGTATGTGGGACGGTCAATCGGTTTCCGATATACTGTTGTTTGGAATGAACCATTTAGAATTTTTAAGGTGGTATCCAGAAAGTTGATTTCTGTTTTTGAGTGGTCCAGTGTCAGGTTTATGCTGGGATGAAATTGGTTGAACTTGTCATGGAATTTTAGAAGTTCATGTTCAGTCTCAGTCCAGATTAATAAGATGTCATCAATGAAACGGAAGTACGCCAAGGGTTTGATGGGGCAGGAGGCTAAAAAGTCATTTTCCAGTTTAGCCATGAAGAGATTGGCATACTGGGGGGCCATTTTGCTTCCCATGGCAGTTCCGGTGCGTTGTAAATACAGCTCTTCACCAAAAGAGAAAATGTTGTGGGTGAGGATAAATCTGGTGAGCTTTAGAACTGACTCAGAAGGGATCCCATTGGCTTCAAGAAACAGTCGGCAGGCAGTAAGTCCATCTTCGTGTGGGATGTTAGTATATAAGGACTCCACATCCATGGTGGCTAAGATGGTACTCTCGGGGAGGGGACCTATTGTAGAGAGCTTATTTAGAAGGTCCGTTGGGTCCTGTATATAGCTGTCTGTCCTCCTTACCAGTGGTTTAAGGACATTTTCCACCCACCCAGAGATTCTTTCAGTGAGTGTTCCCACCCCTGAGATGATGGGTCTCCCTGGGTTACCTGGTTTATGAATCTTGGGAAGCATATAGAAAACTCCCATCCTTGGATCCTCAGGAATTAAGTCCAGAAGGTTTGTGGAATCCGTACCTAAACATTTGATGAGTCTTCTCAACTCCCTCATATATTTTGGAGTTGGGTCCTCGTCCAGTTTGGTGTAGTATTGTAAATCCATCAGCTGTCTGTGTGAAATATTTCAAACACTGCCCATATGTCTGCTGTGCTCTTAGCCACATCTGTACCAAATTTCAAGTTGGGTTCGCGATGGGATCATATTTTAAAATATTTAACTATTATTGTGTCAATTTGAAAATCTTGAATTCAGATCTGTTCAGCCAGTGGCGGACCTTGAGCCTAGAGGGCCATGGTGCAGCAGCTGCTAGTGGATGTAGGCAAGGAGCAGGGGGAAGTACTAGTGGATGTAGGCGAGGAGCAGGGGGGTGCGCTATAGCTGCTGCATCTCCTACCTGCGCCGGACCATGCAGTCCTGGGTGCCGGGGCAGCAGAGAGGAGAGGAAGGGCGGGATCAGCCGAGGGAAGCAGGAAGCTTCCCTCAGTTAACCCCCTCTCCTCTGACACATGGACATGGGGGTCAGCAGGGGGCCCCCCTGCAGGCTTGAGGGGCCCCCTAGCGAGTCGGGGCCCTGGTGCAGCTGAGCCAGCTGCACCACGGTAGGTTCGCCCCTGTGTTCAGCCTGTGGTCTAAAAGTGTGGGGTCTATATTCACCAAATAATCCATGATTTTAGACATTATTGTATTATTTTGATATGTTACAGCTTAGAACCAGGAGAATACATATAGGAGAAAGCTTTGTTAGGGCTCAACCTGAGAATGAATAATATGTATGTTGCATTTCTGGTGCGGACGAGACTGGGTGATTTGTGCGCAGGCATCCGCCTGCACACAGATCACATATGGCAGTGAATGGGTGCGCACGGTCATGCGCAGTCAACCACAGCACCGTGCGCTCCCATTATAAAGATAGGGGCTTGCGGTGCTGTGGTCACATTGTGGCTCCCCTCCGCAGAACGCTGTGGAGGGGAACGCAAATGTGAAAGTAGCCTAACTTATTTCTAGCCCGAGATATCATAGAAAATGTAAAGTCATACCAGGCCAAAATTCGCACTTTTTTAAAACTTTAAAAATCCGTAAAAAATTAACTGATAAAGAAAAAAATTCTAAACTTTTTTTTGTAATTAACTAAAGTTGTACTTCATATAGAAAAAAACATTAAAAAAATCTGAAGACGTCAGGTAAAAAAAAATATTCATTTTTGGTTCACTTGACATGGAATGACCCACCTGTGACCTGTCAACTGTAGATATAGTTAACCAACTTCATTTAGGAATAGTTTATATTCTTGCCACAATTGTCAAAACAAACTATTCCCCTCATGGACATAACTGATCGCACCTTAGGTACACGATATAGATACAGATAATCACGATCAAACGTCATGTAATTGCAAAAAAACAGTGATTTTTAATGATAGATAAAAACAGAGATTTCAACCACAGAACAAGCAGCAGTATGGCAGGCTGCACCACTGAGGCACAATAGGTTTACACAGAATCACATATTGATTATAGGGCTGTTCCAACCAGAATGATAACACATCAGAAGTACATAAGATATTCAATAACCAAATGGCTGTACATATGTGTATTTATATACAACTTAGAATCCAGCTGGGCACAATCAGCCCAGGTACAATCAATCCTGGATACATCTATATACATACATGGCCTAATGCATATACAATTCTGATCATAAGTGCTTATTGCACTGCTAGAACCTAGTTACATGCAGCTGCTGCATGGTAACCAGCATTAAACCAACATTCTGGCAGACTGCCCCATTGTAATTACCTATGATAAGGTGCTATAGTGCTCATGTGCCACAGGACAGTGGTGCCCCTGACCCGACCCCTACGATCGTTACGGCTCCACCTTCATCAGGGGGTGACCACCTGGGCTGTGTAGTGTGCTTAAAAAGGCTGGCCAGCCAATCAGGATCTCACAGATAATAATATTTGGGCATGCCACGCATCTGCCACATGGGCGGCAACCCAACCTCCTAGGAATGGCATCCAAAAAGGTCCACCTACTCCCCTCATAGTGGCTAGATACTGATCCTAATCAGGGTTTTTTATCTCCATGTTTTTAATAGGCTACAGTCTCGGGATTGATAAGAACCATGGACTATATATGATGAAGTCTGATCAAAAGTGATCTCCATGATGTGGACAAAGTGCAACTCGATATGCGTCATTTGAAGCCTGAAAATAAATATGATGTGCATTGTGATTCGCTGTACAAGCTGACATACTGTGTGTGTGGTGGTAGAGCAAAGTATAGTTTGTGAGCTCCAATGGGGACAGATACCTGCAAACAATCTGGGTCTATAAATATATAGTGATAATGAGAAGATGTATTTACAAGGTTCTCCATCATGAGATGTGAGCAAAAGCTAGTACTGCTCTAATAACCACTTGCAGATTTACATGCACACTTATCTGTAGAGACAGGTTTACGAGGGGTTAATATGCTTTATTTTGCTTCCTCGGGCCTCTCTGGATGATGTAAGACAGTTGCCATAGTGATGAACATACACAGACTGAATGCTGCGTCTCTATTGGTTGTGTGTGGTCACATGGCTTCCCATGTGATCTATGCTTCCATGACGTGTAATCAGTTATGTCCACTATCCCCAGGTTTGTGATGTTGTAAATTACATGTCAGGTAGAGATCCTGATTGGCTGGCCAGCCTTTTTAAGCACACTACACAGCCCAGGTGGTCACCCCCTGATGAAGGTGGAGCCGTAACGATCGTAGGGGTCGGGTCAGGGGCACCACTGTCCTGTGGCACATGAGCACTATAGCACCTTATCATAGGTAATTACAATGGGGCAGTCTGCCAGAATGTTGGTTTAATGCTGGTTACCATGCAGCAGCTGCATGTAACTAGGTTCTAGCAGTGCAATAAGCACTTATGATCAGAATTGTATATGCATTAGGCCATGTATGTATATAGATGTATCCAGGATTGATTGTACCTGGGCTGATTGTGCCCAGCTGGATTCTAAGTTGTATATAAATACACATATGTACAGCCATTTGGTTATTGAATATCTTATGTACTTCTGATGTGTTATCATTCTGGCTGGAACAGCCCTATAATCAATATGTGATTCTGTGTAAACCTATTGTGCCTCAGTGGTGCAGCCTGCCATACTGCTGCTTGTTCTGTGGTTGAAATCTCTGTTTTTATCTATCATTAAAAATCACTGGTTTTTTGCAATTACATGACGTTTGATCGTGATTATCTGTATCTATAAACTGTAGATATAGCCAGAGTGTGATATAAATAAAATTAAAATTAAATAGCACATCACTATCAGTCCTCCAATATAACAGGATTTTGGAATGTTGCTTTTTTTCTTGCAATGTCCAGAAAATGCCACTAGGTGGTGCTTGATGACCTGACTATATACTTCAGAGCTGCAATTGTTCCTGAAAGAACCAGTGATAGTATGAACCTGCTTCTCAGTGATGGTAACATAGGCCCACACATGCAGCACGGACTCATAAAGCACTGCTGTAATAAAGATAGCCTTCTTTATGTACTTACAGAAGAACAAAAACATTTCTACAACACAAGCTGGCTCCTCTTGGACATTATTCTATTTGTTAGGCAAAGAATGAATGTCTTCTACTCAGACTTAGCTGCAAATTCTGTGAATTAAAGGGGTTGTCTGGTGTAAAATGATAATTCTACAGCCAATCTATGTGACAGCAGAATTCTCAATCCTCCCAGCTCATGCACTGTGTCCTGCGAGGATTCGCTGCTTCTAAATTGGTAACGGATCGCAATGATGTGGTATACATGTTCCCAACTGGAGCTCCCGACTAGTGGGCGCAGTCTCGCTTAATACAAGTGTATGGAGAAAGACAACACCCACTAGATGGCCACTCCCACTGGTTGGATGCGCCCTTTCCATACACTTGTATTGAGCGAGGCCGTGTCCACTAGTCGGGGGCTCTGACTGCAGTGGTCGGGAACATACATATGTCGCAACCTCCAGTAGGAACGCAGGCCCTGAGAAATTGGAGCTTAATCCTGTCATAGTGCCTCCAACAGCTCCGGCAATCCACAGGTTGGGAGGCAAATGTAAAAGAGGATTTGGTATTGGGGTAAGGTGGCTGATTTCTTGTCCAGCTATTGAGTAGTAGCAGAGGTAGTTGCAGTCCCATAAGAAACAGAGACACCATAGGTTTCTTGAACAAGGATTAAGAACTTTTATTCAATATAAAATGCAAAGTTGACGGTGTATATTTAATTAACTCTCTCTCTTCTTGTTCAAATGTTTTTAATGATAATTAAGCATAAACATTTTAAGCGAAATCAAGTTTACAGATTTGGTGGAGTTTTGTCAAAACTCATTAGAACATTAAGTTTACAAAGTAAAACAGTCTGGAATAACAATTTCAACATTAGTTGTAGCTTTAAATGATTTATAGCTAAACATTTCAAAGGTAAAGTTATCGTAATTAAACAGATTATTATAAGAAATTGTTCTGCTGCACGCAGGAGAGGGGGTGATCAAAAGGAACATTAGGGAAGGGAGGGGGGGGAAAGGAAGGTACAGGTAGAGACAAGTATTGAGTCTAAAAATGTGGAGAAGTTGGAAAGATTGCGTTCCATGGGTTCCATTTCGTGTTGTAACTCTCTCTCTTCTTAGCTCTGAGAGTATCTTAGCCGTGGGGATCTCTCACTAGCTTTGCTTTGGTTGGTTTTCAGGTTTTCCTATGTTCAGGGCTCACCTTGATTTGGGAACCACACTGTAGCATACACAGAATAAGAACCTAAAAAAACTGGACTCTAGGTCCAAATGGATCCTAAACTATATCAACCTAAACAAACCAAAAATCCCAACCAACACAAATGAAGAGAATGGGACTTCGGTAAAAGATCCAAAAAAAAAGAGAATTATATGCAGTGTGCAAGAACTTTATTATGAAAATTAATATAAATATTACACCATAATCCAAACAATGGTGTGTAGCTGAAACATACATTAGATGTTAATAAAGACAGGGCAACTATTTTAATTTTTAACACTATATGGTGTACACAAAACAACTAATAAGGGGATTAAACATAGAGGTGTCAGATTGTGTCCTAATTAGTAGGATCAACAGGTACTATAATAAGGAGTGTGCCTATAGTAACAAAAGAAACTAAGCAAGTTTCTCAGAACACCCTATTAACCCTATTCGTTATGTATAATAGTGCCTTGTACTAAACTGTCAAAAAACACCTTGGAACCATGTGATAGCCTAGACAATACAATCAGTATAGGCAGGTTACTAGGAAGGCATGATGCCTAAAGTTATATAAACAACCATAACCATACCTTGTGACATCTTAGGGCTAGGCACAGAGAACCAGCACACACACCAGCTTTCCCTCAACGCGTTTCCCCGTGTGAACGGCTTTGTCAGGGTTAATAGGGTGTTCTGAGAAACTTGCTTAGTTTCTTTTGTTACTATAGGCACACTCCTTATTATAGTACCTGTTGATCTTACTAATTAGGACACAATCTGACACCTCTATGTTTAATCCCCTTATTAGTTGTTTTGTGTACACAATATAGTGTTAAAAATTAAAATAGTTGCCCTGTCTTTATTAACATCTAATGTATGTTTCAGCTACACATCTGCCAATCCTGTTTGTCACTATATGGTGTAATATTTATATTAATTTTCATAATAAAGTTCTTGCACACTGCATATAATTCTCCTTTTTTTTTGGATCTTTTACCGAAGTCCCATTCTCTTCATTTGTGGTGGTTGGGATTTTTGGTTTGTTTAGGTTGATACTGTAGCATACACGTTGCCTTTCCAAAGAACGCTTTCTGGATAAAGTGCAGCCTTCTGATTCTTTACCGCATGTAATCACTACAGGGCAGTGACACGCCCCTCCAGGACCTTAGGATTCATGGAATCAGGATTTCTTGAGCCTTCATCATGGGGATCACAGGGACCGAGACACGGCTATGTGACCCTGGCTGTGTCATTAAAAGTTCGGTGTGGGTGGCTCTCTCTCTTAGGGATAGGGATCTGGTGTGGAGGATTAATTCTGGGCAGGGATAACTGGACCTGGGGATACTTGTTAATTTCTACGTGATGCCACCCGCAGGTTGCGGCTACAGATGGCCGCCGCTGATCGATAGTCCTCCTAAGGACTGATGGTTGGGAGGCAGCAATGTTCTTAAGCCCTCTACGGGTTGGGCTGACCCTTAAGGTGGCCAAAGGTACCTGAGTGAGTTGGTAGTCATGTTTCTGCGTGTTTCTGGTGCTTTAGACGTGTTAAGAATGTTCACAGACACAGTGGGCTGCAGTCTTTAGTTCTTTTACTCACAGTCTTTGTCCAGCAGCCCGCTGAGCACTGGGTTCTCAGAGGCAGGGATCCAGCTACTCCCTGGTAGTAGGATGGTACATAACCGGCACCCATTCTCTGTCCTTTCCAGGTCGTCTCACACAGCACTTGCCTTGCCTGTCCTGCCTTGCGCCTCGCCACACAGAGCTCTGAGCCAGTGACTGCAGTTGTTGGCTGAGTCACCATGAAAGTCCCACAGCCTCTGGGTTGCTAGCTGAGCCTGGTCTTCTCCACTAGTCTCTTGGGTTTCCAGTGCCCCATGCGGCCTGGTCTCTCCATTTGCCTGCACTTGACAATGGATACGAGTGCGCTTGACAATCGAATACGAGACTCATGGGTGGATTGCTCACTTTCCGTGCCTCTGGGACCCCCCTTCCTCCTAGAGCCACTTGGGTGATGTTCTGCTCTAGGATTCAGCCTTAGGACAAGCTCCCACTTGCTCCAGTCCTATGGACACTTCTCAGGCGTACGTTCTCTAGCTTCCCTCTAACTTGACCTTGGTGTTCAATGGCCTTCCTCAGCTATTCTACCACCCCTCCTCGGCTGGTCACTCTCTACTTCTGTTCAACTGTCTCTTCTACTGCGTTCTAGATGTTTCTCACTCTTTTTATAACCCTTGTCACGTGTCTCACATCATCTACGTGTGTTCTTCCTGACCTCACTCCTCCCCAAGTGCTCCCTCTAACTTCATTCACCACCTAGCCCCACTACAATGGTTCCTAGTGCGTGGCTTGAATGTCCCAGTACCAGTCTGTACCCCTCTTACCAGCAAGTGGGATACTACACCCTAACAGGTGTGCAGTACATTGTGGCGACTGGATCTGCAGGGGCGCCACAGCAGGAGCGATCCGGAGTAGACCCACTGACTCCAGAATTTATACACTTCTCCTAAAAACACAGTGCTCACATCATCACCATCAGCGCCGGACTGGGGTGTCTGGGGCCCACCAGGAAAATTGACTCCAGGGGCCCACCCACCCGGGCCCACCTATTCTTCAGCTAAATACAAGTACCTGTTATCCGTTATACCTATAATAGTGTAGCGTGGACTGTAAAACACAGGCGTCTCCTGCACATCACTTTGCGCTCACCATTACTGTGATATACAATTACTGGAGTTTGCATTAAAGGGATTTTTTGGTGAAAACAAGTTCTCAGCGATGCACAGGTTCGGGAGGTGATCACCTATTTATTGGTTGAATCCGCACCATCAGAAGAATGTGGCTCTTTGAGCATTTGGTGAGTTTTTTCCTCAGTATTTGTAAGACAAAAGCAGGAGTTGAGCAATCACAGGTAATTTTTATGCATTTCTCACCCTCTCCTAGTTTTGTCTTATAAATACTGAGGTGAAAATCTCACCAAATACTCAACCTGCTTTCTCTGGTGAACCTCTGTAACTGCATCTCTGCTGCTGTGTCACAGGACAGGGAGGGGTTAAGCATCCAAGTATTTAATATCTATTGGAAATAAAGAAGTTTCCCCTTATTGATATCAGATAAAAGAAATGTCTGACCACAATCCACTCTACCAAGACCAATAATACCACATAGAAGGCAGAAATACCACCCACACCATGACCAGATCACATATTACCACGACATAGTGCCGAAATAATGCCACATACAAGGCACAAATACAGCCACACCATGATCAAAGCACTTAATACCACCACATAGTGATCAAATACTACCACATATAAGGTATAAATACTGCCACACCATGAGACCACATATTGCCACCACATAGTGACTGAATAATACTACATACAAGGGACAAATACCGTCATGTCATGACCAAAGCACATAATGCCACCACATAGTGACAAATAATACTAAAATAATAAAATTGTAAAAAAGCTCTGTATATAGTGTCAGTGTACAGGTAATGCAATGATCACCAATGATATTATACACAGGAGCTCTGTACATAGTGTCAGTGTGTGTGTATAAGTACGGTAATACACATACTCACCAGTGATGTCTCTAGGTGAAACCAATATCACGTCTTCTATGCAGGACTTATCTCTGCAGAAAATAACATAGGCATTGTTCACACTCACCTGCGTTTTTGGCACTCTCTACGTTTTTTGCAGTTTTTCAAAAACGCAGGTGCATTAACGCAGGGTGCATTTGAGTGTACATGCGTTTTTCAGCTCCACTTGCGTTTTTTTCCCCCAGTCCAAAAAACGCTGCATGCAGCGTTTTTTGGGTGCTGGAAAAAAACGCAGGGGTTGTTTCCAAAAACGCATGCGTTTTTGTAACATGGGGCCTATGGGAAACGCATGCATTAACGCAGGGCACATATAGGCACCTGCGTTAACGCATGCATTTCCAATAGGGCCCCATGTTACAAAAACGCATGCGTTTCTATAACATTGGGCCCTATGGGAAACACATGCGTTTTTTAAAGGTACATAAAGGCACCCTGCGTTAACGCTTGCGTTTTTGAGGAAAAATTGACAAAGTCCAAAAAGGATTAAAATCCTTTCATACACATAAGGGCCATTTTTTAGCACTCTTAAAAAAACGCATGTGCTTTTAGGAGTGCTAAAAAAACGCAAATTGTGTGTGAACAATGCCATAGTTAGCTATACCTGACTTACTTCCAGAGCACAATCCACACTTTTCCCAAGATTTCTACACTAAATGAAATGACAAAAAAGAAACATAGTGCCGCACTACACAGTAACAGTGCTCCAGTGTCATTCTGTGCCTGTTCATCCTGGTCGACAGACATATTTGTCTGATGGCAAAGATGTAGCAGAGCTGAAGACAGAAGACCCGTGGATTTCGTCGGAACGAGGATTTTTTTTAATTAAAGATGGAGTCCCTAAATGTGTTTTGTGTTTTATTTTTAATAAAAAAATTCAGTTTTTTTTTTCTGTTTACTAGAAATTCATGGTGGACATGTCTAATTTGGCATGACACCTTGAAGTTTGGGCTAAGTACCAGCTGATAATACAAAGCTGGCCTGGTACTAACTCTTTTATTACCCAAGGTGCCACTCACCTCCAGAGCCACTGGAAGAGCCGGGTAAAGTGCCTGGAAATGGTGCTATGAAGAATGTGCCATTTTCAGGGGTGGCTGCGGGCTGCGATTTTCAATGTGGGGGGCCAAGAACACTTGGGCCCTACCATGCCCATGCTGAGAATCCCAGCTCCCAGCTGCCTTGTTTTTGCTGGCTGGCGATCAACATATGGAGGGAGTCCCACGTATTTAAAAAAATAAAAATAAAATATTTTACATAAGTTTAAAACAAATATTAGGCTTCTCTGTCTTTTGTTCGCCAGCCAAGGTAAAGCCAGGCAGCTGGGGGTGGCAGGCCGTAGCGGTCTGCTATATCTGTGGTGAGAATCCAAAAGTCTGTGGAGCGCTACACCATGTTTTTAAAAATGATTTCTTTTCACACTTCTATATGTGACAGACCCAACAGCCAATCACAGATGCTGTCAAAGAGGATGGGCGTCTGTGATTGGCTGTTTGAGCAATCTACAATCAGCCCATACATTCTAGTATGGTACTATGTATGGGCTGCTTTCAGGTTACTCAAGCAGCCAATCACAGACGCCCATTCTCTGTGTAAGCGTCTGTGATTAGCTGTTGGGTCTGTAAGTAAAAGGTATATAATAAACAAGGTAGTAATTTTTTTTGTTTTCAGTATTATAGATACAAGGACTACCACTTCCGGATAACATTAAAAGAATAAATTTTATTGATTCTTTTTAATAAAAATGACTGGTCTAGTCTATAAAGTGTACACAAGTGGAAACAAGGGGTGTGTATTAACAAATTCACTGAAGGAGAAAGCACATTTACAGTATGGATATACCTTTTCTGTCCCTAAATCTGTATGGCTACCTGACCGTGGAGGTATTAACACCCTAATGTTCCGGGTGCCCCCACTCCGTGACAGCTTGCCTTATGATATCCCTAAATAGGTCATCACAATTATAACCAACAATTTATATATAGGGGTATCAAAATCCAAAGGATAACGACAGAATTGAATCTGGATCAGGATCAACTTAACTCAGATGTAACATTAGAGTCCTCTGATACCACGGCAATCCAATGTGGGGTCAAATTTTTCTTCAGTCGTGACTTTAAAACAGTGGAAAATCTCCATCATTTACTGTACTAACGCGTTTCGCCTTATAGAATGTCATAAGGCTCATCAGAGACCGTTCAGGGAGTATTCGCACGCGTAAGGCGAAACGCGTTAGTTGAGTAAATGATGGAGATTTTCCACTGTTCACAGATCTAAGAGTCCAAAGCTGTTGGAAATATGGGAAAATGAATCTAAGGCCTCATCATTAAGGTTTATGAATATACTCCTTGATGAAGAGAAGGTGACATTAGGGAATACATCAAAAGTACTGGACGAGTACATTAAGTACGCATTGAGCTTTAAGAGTGACCCAGACTTTTCAAAACGGGAGACTTTCTTACAAACATCTATAGAACGTTTTCAAACATCTTTGAAAAAGAGGAAACACAACAAATTTATAAAAGACGTGGCTGAATTTAAAGAGACTAAAGCATATGCTTTCTTAAAAGGCCCGTCTGGAAATAAGTCCTCAACAGATTGGGAGCCCTCGTACCCTGAGAATCCGCAGGCCCCAAAAAATCCTCCAAAAAATCCCCCGAATAGACCAAAAAGAAGAAGACATAGGAAAAGATGGGATCCCAAAAAAGTCCCAGTACCCCCTACCAGTCCCAATTCCAACCCCAACCCCAATCCTATTCCCAATTACCATCTACACCGCACCCTTCTTTTTACCCTTGCCGTTACCCTCTTTTTTGGGGCAGAGGGGGGTCCCTTACGATCTACGGTCACTGAGACCGAATATGGACCACGTACCCTCGGGCAACTAAAAAATCAAATAGTAAACCTGTCCTCTTCCAACATCATAAAAAAGGAAGTGGATCTTCTGAGTAAGGGTTTGAACTTCGTCCCGACGGAGCGTTATGAAGCGTTCTGATGGACGAAGGATTTGGCCCTTTTCGGAAAAAAATTGAAGTGGAAAAAATTCTTCCATACGGCAAGTAAAGAGGATATAGATAGGAATAATATAAGTGAGGAAGAAAGGCATGACAGATCTCGAAGCAGAAACACAAGGTGTCTTGAGTCAAGGTCCTTTTACATCTATGAAACCTAAAAGTAAGAAACTTCCCCCCAAAGGTAATTTTGATGCTATTGATATCTTCTTAAAGGTAGTTAATGAAGACTTGCAAAAAATCACAAAAATTAGATAGAAAGAACGCCTTAATTTGAGCTCCAAAGAATTCAAGGTCTTAAACAATATCTCCAAGAATGATCAGGTGATAATAAAACCTTCAGATAAAGGTGGAAACCTGGTCATCATGGACCATGATGTGTATAAGACTATGTGCTATAACATCCTTAACGATACCTCCTTCTATGGTAAACTCCAAAAGGACCCCACAAAAGAGTTCTCTGACAAACTATATGAGATTTTGGTGAGGGGACTGGAGAACCGTCTCATATCTAAAAATGAGATGCAGTTGATGATACAAAAGAATCCCAAAATTCCAACATTCTATGCCCTGCCTAAGGTGCACAAAGGAACAATACCCCTAAAGGGGAGACCAATAGTTTCGGGAATAGAGTCCATTACTCAGAATGTTGGGATACATCTCGATAAAATCATGAGACCTTTTGTAGTATCCCTACCCTCGTACGTGAGAGACACCAGCGATTTGATATCTAAACTGGATGGGGTCGTCTTGGGGGAGGAGGTATTTTTTGCGTCTATTGACGTGGAGGCACTCTATAGTTCAATACACCACAACCTTCGTATAGGAGCCATTGGCCATTTCTTGCGAGCCCGCGGCAACCATTTTGTCACCCATAACTGCTTTGTCCTGGAACTTCTTGAGTTCATTTTGACTCATAATTATTTTCTGTTTGAGGGCTAGTTCTTCCACCAGCTCAGGGTCACCGCGATGGGGAGTTCCGCTGCCCCGTCGTATGCAAATTTGCTTCTGGGCTGATGGGAGGACACTTTTGTTTTTACTGAGTCTATGACCGAATGGACGAAGAACATTTTGTTCTGGGGACGTTATGTCGACGACATTATGGTTTTGTGGGAGGGAACCCCTCACCTCTTCCAATCATTTATGACCCGCCTGAATCAAAATATGTTGGGACTTTTCTTTACATCTGAAATTAAAAAGGAAAGTCTTCCATTTCTGGATGTGTTATTGAGTAGGGATACTGATGGCCGAATAATGACAACCATTTATAGAAAACCAACGGCCACGAATAACCTTCTCCATTGGGAAAGCTGACATCCGATTCCTTTGAAGAGAGGTATTCCGAAAGGTCAGTATCTCCGCATCTGGAGAAACTGCTCTGATTGGGAGGAGTTTCATGGACAGGCGAGGAGATTACAAAATAGATTTTTGGAAAGAGGTTACCCACGAGCCGTCTTAACGTCAGCCTTTAAAGATGCAACGGCAAGAACACGAGAGTCACTGTTGACTCCTAACAATAATAGATCAATAGACTCAGGGTCTATTATGAGAATTATCGGCAACTTTGATGCTGGTAACAGGGAAGTACGCAACTGCCTTAGAAAGCATTGGGGCATTTTACTTGCTGACCCTACTCTAACAGATTTTGTCTCACCCTACCCCAATATAACCTTTAGGAAGGGTCGCTCCATTAAGGATAGACTCGTGCATAGCCATTACCAAGCCCGTAAACTGAAAGAAACCTGATTATCAAGAATGAGAACTACTGGAACTTATAGATGTGGGCATTGTACTTTTTGCCCATGGATAACTCCCTCTAAAAGTGTAATTTGCTCCAAAGAGGCGTAAGTTATCCCATAAAGGACTTTGCAAACTGTGGAACAAAGGGCGTGATCTATGTGATCACATGCCCGCGTCCCATGTACTATGTGGGAAAAACAAAAAGAGAACTAAGAAGACGCCTAGGGGAACATCTGGGAGGCATAAAACACAAACGAGATACCCCAGTCTCTAGACATACCCATGAGTTCCACCAAGGGAATGCAAAACGTTTGGCGTTTAGGGTCCTCGAGGTATATAAAGCAGATAGAAGAGGGGGGGATTTTGATAGGATCCTTCTTCAGAAGGAGTCAAGGTGGATTCATGCCTTCAACAGTATACAACCAAAGGGTATGAACGAACAGCTAACATACACCTGCTATCTATAAAAAGAAAATTCTTCGTCCCTTTGTTAAGCCTAGGGCTAGGTGACCAAAAAAGAGTGTAGGCTAAAATATCAAACAGGTCCTTGAAATATGACACATATCGATCGTGAAGATCATGTGTTTTTATAAGGGAGGAGTTCACATATTAGAATATTAAATCATCTCATCTATTCAATATGTATAATTATGTATATAGTTTGTTATTTGTTGTTATCATGTAAAAATCACCAATGATATGTTTTTTTAATACGATGTCTCATTTAGTTTAATTTGGTATATGCTGTATATTCTTTCTGTTATTTGGGCTGTCACTTTAATCCTCTCCATGTTAGGTGCTTTCAAGGACATTTCCATCTACTCTATCCTTTTTTTTTCTTTTTCTATCCCTGATGGTGGGGTTACACGTAGCGATATCGTTCCGATATCGCATACAACGCCGCGGGAGCGCGCATTTTGGGAGCACTTTTCCCGATATCGCATCGCCGGTTTACACGCTGCGATATCGGGAAACAACGTCCCTCCGATGTGTACGCCCACCAACCCAGTAACGACCATTTAACATGGGAGTTAATGGGTGAGGTGCGCGTACGCATCGGAGTTGGGCTGTCACACGCTGCGATGCTGGTACAACGGCCTTGCGATATCGGGGAGTTGAATAGCTTTGCTATTCAACTCCGATATCGTTTTGGCATCGCTCCAGCATCGCGTTGTACGCTAAAACAGTACAACGCGCACCTGATATCGGCTCCAACTCGCGACCCACGTGACTTTTTGTCGGAGTTGGGTCGGAGTTGGACGCCGATATCGCGGCGTGTAAACCCACCATAATGGTGGGTTTACACGCCGCGATATCGGCGTCCAACTTTGGGGATAGTTTGGGGATAGTTAATTTTGCTGTGCTTTGAGCTTTATTGATATGTATGCTTCTCTTTAGCCTTCTTATTGATACATCTGTTCCCCTTTAGTGTTTTGACTCCATGTTGGGGGCATTTAAAGCCTGAGGCAACCCTTACTCTGGTATTTCCTATTACAAGGGGACATCATAAGCAAGGTTAGATAAAAATGAGTAGAATACTATTAAGCATATGCTTTAAAGCATAATACACTGTGTGTGTCTGTGTATGTGTAATATATATATATAATATATATATATATATTATATATATATATATATATATATATATATATTATACATACATACTCTATGGTTTATTACAGACTCCATGATATTATGGTCGTTGTGAAAGTGTGTGTCCAAGAAATATAAAGGGACTGGATGTTAATCATTGTATGTATCCTGTCTCCTGGGCATTTGGTAAGAGAGAGAGGGGGGATGGATCACATATTAAAATATGTGTTCAATCAGCCCGTGTGACTATAGGTACATTTTTTTTTTTTTTTTCTTTTATAGCAAATATACCCTAGTGATCCTCATAATGGAATTTTCTTGAACAAGAGACAACTATCCTTACCCTATTGTGTCTCAAAGAGAGAAAAATGACAGGTATAAGATCACGTAGCACATCTTTATTTCCTTTTTTTTTTTTATTTTGTCTTTTATCCCTTCTCCTTTTTCTTCTCTTTCTCTTCCTTCCCTTTTTCTTTTCCCTCTTTTCCTTCTCCTTCCTTTCCTTCTTTTATTTATTTATTTTTTTCCTTGAGATATGAACACTATGAGATATAAGTATCTAGCCCTGACTTGTTTATATACATTGATGTTGGTGTTTTTTTCACTAATGGTTGTTTCCATGTTGTAGGCAACTGTGCGAATACTCCCTGAACGGTCTCTGATGAGCCTTATGACATTCTATAAGGCGAAACGTGTTAGACGAGTAAACAATGGAGATTTTCCACTGTTTTAAAGTCACGACTGAAGACAAATTTGACCCCACATTGGAATGCCGTGGTATCAGAGGACTCTAATGTTACATCCGAGTTAAGTTGATCCTGATCCGGATTCAATTCTGTCGTTATCCTTTGGATTTTGATACCCCTATATATATAAATTGTTGATTATAATTGTAATAACCTATTTAGGGATATCATTGGGCAAGCCATCGCGGAGTGGGGGCACCTAGAACATTAGGGTGTTTATACCTCCACGGTCAGGTAGCCCTACAGATTTATGGACAGAAAAGGTATATCCATACTGTAAATGTGCTTTTTTCCTTCAGTGAATTTGTTAATACACACCCCTTGTTTCCACTTTTGTACACTTTATAGACTAGACCAGTCATTTTTTATAAAAAGAATCAATATTCTTTTAATGTTATCCGGAAGTGGTAGTCCTTATGTCTATAATAGCTGTTGGGTCTATCACACATACAAAAGTGTGGAAAAAGTAAATAATAAAAAAAAAATTGACATAGCGCTCTGCAGAATTTTTGATTCTTAGCGCAGATAAAGCAGACAGCTACAGCCTGCCACCTCCAGCTGCTTGGCTTTACCTTGGCTGGGGATCAAAAGGCAGGAAAGCCCAATGTTTTTAAAAATTATTTTAAAAAAAAAATGTGTGGGCTCCCACCATATTTTGATTGCCAGCCAGGTAAAACTAGGCAGCTGGGGGCTTGGATTATCAGCATGGTAAGGCCGAAGCATTCTGGGCCCCCCACGCTTAAAACAGCAGCCCGCAGCCACCCCTGGAATTGGCTCATTCATCGGAGCGCCATTTCTAGGTGCTTTATCTGGGCTCTTCCAGCGGCCCTCGTGGGGGATGGCACGCTGGGTAATAATGGGATTAATACTAGCTTTATATTATCAGCTTGTACTAAGCCTGAAATTCATGGCGTCACGCCAAACTAGACATAGCCACCATGAATTTCTAGTAAACAGAAAAAAAAGCAGCACAAAGAAAAACATTTTTTAATAAAAATCAATCCACAGGTCTTCTGTCTTCAGCTCTGCTACATCATTGCCATCAGACACATATGTCTGCTGACAGAGCTAAGCAGGCACAGAATAAAGGCCCTGTTACATGCTGCAATGTTCCAGCGATCCGACCTGGCCGGAATCGCTGGAACATCGCTGTGTGGTCGCTGGTGAGCTGTCAAACAGGCAGACTCACCAGCGAGCAGCGATAGCGCTGGTAAACAAGGTACACATCGGGTAACTAAGCACAGCGCTGTGCCTAGTTACCCGATGTGTACCTTGGTTACCAGCCTGCTCACACTTACCCAGACTGTCAGAATGGACATGGCTGGTCGTTGGACCCTGTCACACGTGCCGATGCATGTATGACAGCGGCAGACCAACGACCGAAAAATGGTCCCGGCTATTCCCCCAACGATCAGCGAGCTGATCGCTGGTCATTGCCGCATATCACACACAGCGATATCACTGCGAGGTCGCTGCAGCGTCACAAAACCGGTGACGTTGCAAGGATATCGTTAGCGATATCGTTGTGTGCAACGGTGCCTTTACACTAGAACACAGCTGTGAGAGAAGTGCTTAGCTGGCCTCCACCCGGCGACCATGTTTCCCTGTGCATTGCAAATAATGCATACTTTCAAACGCATGCCTATTTTTGCAAGCGTTAGTATGCATTTTTGCAATGCAAGTCTACGGTACATTGCATTTGTGCTGATTTACAACGGATCCGTTGTAACACACAGCATAAGTGCAATGTTAACCCAGCCTAACAGCAGCGAGGAGGGGAGACGGAGCCCTGGAGACTGCCTAGTCAGTCTACTGGTGGTACTATCATGCCCACTGCCCAGTATGTCTTCCCAGCCTTTGTGGTACTATTATGCCCATTGCCCAGTATATACTGCCAGCCTCTGTGGTACTATCATGCTAGTACTACCACCAGTGGCTGTCAGGACATGCTGGGTGGGCATGATAGTACCGCAAACGCTGGCAGGACATACTAAGCAATGGGCATGCATGATAGTACCACCCGAGGCTGGCATGACATGCTGGCCAATGGGCATGATAATCATGGCCATTGCCTAGTACTATGTCTTGCCAGCCTCAGCCAAGGGTCCAAGAAAGTTACCTCCTCATCTGTCCTGCTGCTGGCTCGGAGTCCTGTACACTGCAGCATGTAGTGTGAATGTCACACTAAGGCTGCCTTCAGACTTGCAGATGCATCTGCAGCGTTTTGCAGATGCATCTGCAAGCATCTGCATGCTGACCGCGGCCCCTATGTTTATAATGGAGCGCACGGCGGTCTGCAGATGCTTGCAGACCGCCGTGCGCTCTCATTGCCCGCCATTAGTGATCTGTGCGCACGCGGATGCCTGCGCACAAATCACACACTCCCGCCCGCACCAGGGACGCAACATCTCGCGTCCATGGTGCGGGCGGTAGTGTGTGATTTGTGCGCAGGCATCCGCTTGCGCACAGATCACTAATGGCGGGCAATGAGAGTGCACAGCGGTCTGCAAGCATCTGCAGACCACCGTGCGCTCCATTATAAACATAGGGGCCGCGGTCTGCATGCAGATGCTTGCAGATGCATCTGCAAAACGCTGCAGATGCATCTGCAAGTCTGAAGCCAGCCTAAGGAGATGCTCCTTCTAATACTGCCAAGTGGAGGCGAGGGCCACATAGAGATTACAGGGGCCCTATCAGGGGTGGACATGGGTCCCTATCAGGGGCGTACATGCAGATCATGGGGCCAATCAGGGGAGTATATAGGGATCAGGGGTGTACATAGAGATCATGGGGCCCCATCAGGGGCGTATATAAGGATGAGGGGGCATACATAGAGATCAGGGGCCCACTCAGGGGCGTGCATAAAAATCATGGGGCCCCATCAGAGGCGTACATAGGGATCACAGGGCCTACTCAGGGGCGTACATAGGGATCATCAAGGGGCTCACTCAGAGGCGTACATAGGGATCACGGGGCCCACTCAGGGGCGTGCATAGAGATCATCATGGGGCCCACTCAGAGGCGTACATACAGATTACGGGGCCCACTCAGGTGCATGCATAGAGATCATCATGGGGCCCACTCAGAGGCGTACATAGAGATTACGGGGCCCACTCCGCGGTGCACATAGAGATCATCATGGGGCCCACTCAGATGCGTACATAGAGATCATCATGGGGCCCACTCAGGGGCGTGCATAGAGATCATCATGGGGCCCACTCAGAGGTGTACATAGAGATTACGGGGCCCACTCAGATGCGTACATAGAGATCATCTTGGTGCCCACTCAGGGGCGTGCATAGAGATCATCATGGTGCCCACTCAGAGACGTACATAGAAATTACCGGGCCCACTCCGAGGCGCACATAGAGATCATGGGGCCCACTCAGATGCATAATAGAGATCATCATGGGGCCCACTCAGAGGCGTACATAGAGATCATCATGGGGCCCACTCAGGGGCATGCATAGAGATTATCATGGGGCCCACTCAGAGGCGTATATAGAAATTACGGGGCCCACTCCGAGGCGCACAGAGATCATGGGGCTCACTCAGATGCATACATAGAGATCATCATGGGGCCCACTCAGGGGCGTACATAGAGATTACGGGGCCCACTCAGGGTCGTGCATAGAGATCATCATGGGGCCCACTCAGAGGCGTACATAGAGATTACGGGGCCCACTTAGAGGCGCATATAGAGATCATGGGGCCCACTCAGATGCGTACATAGAGATCATCATGGGGCCCACTCAGGGGCGTGCATAGAGATCATCATGGGGCCCATTCAGAGGCGTACATACAGATTACGGGGCCCACTCAGGGGCGTGCATAGAGGTCATCATGGGGCCCACTCAGAGGCGTACATACAGATTATGGGGCCCACTCAGGGGTGTGCATAGAGGTCATCATGGGGCCCACTCAGAGGTGTACATAGAGATTACAGGGCCCACTCAGGGGCATGCATAGAGATTATGGGACTCAGTCAGGGATTGTACATAGAGATCATGGGGCTGAGTCAGCGGCGTACTTAGAGATCATGGGGCAGAGTCAGCGGCGTACATGGATATCATGGTGCCCAGTCAGCGGTGTACATAGAGATCATGGGGCCCAGTCAGGAATGGGATTGTACATGGAGATCACGGGGCCCACTCAGGGGTGTACATAGAGATCATGGGGCCCACTGAGGGATCGTAGATAGAGATCATGGGGCCACTTGAGGTTAGGCTCTCACCGCGCCCCAGTATGGTGCCCTCATGGAGCTCCCACTGTGTTTGCTTCATGCTAAGTAAGGCCTGTGATGCCCTGTGGGACCTCCCTGAGGGCACCATTTTTCACCTTACCCTCAGGGGCCCCTGAGAGCTGCCCCCACACCTCAGCCTCAGGGGCACCTGAGAGCTGCCCCCACACCTCAGCCTCAGTGGCCCCTGAGAGCTGCCCCCACACCTCAGCCTCAGTGGCCCCTGAGAGCTGCCCCCACACCTCAGCCTCAGGGGCCCCTGAGTGCTGCCCCCACACCTCAGCCTCAGGGGCCCCTGAATGCTGCTCCCCACACCTCAGCCTCAGGGGCCCATGAGAGTTGCCCCCACACTCATCCTGGGGGAGTCCCATGAGAGATGCCCCCACACTCATCCTGGGGGGGGCCCATGAGAGCTGCCCCCGCACTCATTGGTCCCTGAGCGCCCCCATGTCATACAAGGGGGCCCCTGACGACTGCCCCCACACGCTATCCTCGGGGCCCCCTTACCGCTGCCTCGCTCCCTTAGTGCTGCCTCCCCCCTGCTCTCCATTGCTGGCAGGCAGTCGCGCTGATCGCAGCCTGTAATGTAGTGTGACGCTGCAGCCGGCGATACAGGAAATAGAGCAGCGCCGGCTACAACGTAACACCATATGACAGGCAGAGGCGGAGATCAGCGCGACTGCCCACCGGTAATAGAGAGAGGGGGGAGGGAGCAGTAAGGGGCCCCAAGGATAGCGTGTGGGGGCAGCGGTCAGGGGCCCCCTAGTATGACATGTGGGGGCACTCAGGGGACCAATGGGCCCCCCCTTTTGCGTCCGGGCCCCCCTACAGCGCCCAGGGGGGTATGGAAGCGGGGCTTAGTGGGCGTGGCCCAAAAGTGTCGGGGCCCCCCGGGGATCTCCCGATCTCCCGCCGGGCCAGTCCACCCCAGGTCACCATTGTGTCTTCACTTCTGTGTCTGCAGCAGCAAACTGTCAACAGCCGGAAAATTCCTCATTGTGGTTAAGCAACCTTTGGCTATATAAGGGAATGGTAGTTTTGATAAAGGCCAGCAGATGGCAGTGTGGGATTAGACATGCTAAAACTCTCAGAACTAAAGGCCCAGTTACACACACAGATAATTGTGCAGAGATTGTTCGCAGATCTCTGGTTGCAGTGAAATCATGGACACATTGTTACATTTTGTGGCCGTGTACAATGTGTCCATGATTTCACTGCAACCAGAGATCTGCGAACAATCTCTGCACAATTATCTGTGTGTGTAACTGGGCCTTAAGGTGTACAATACAAACAATATAGCACAACAAATGGCAGATCAGGGCACATTTTAGTATTGCTTAGGCTGGCTTCACACCACAGATTTTTTTGATCCGGGGCTGTCTGGTGTAAACCAGACAGTCCCGGACCGGTTTTTGGCCCCATAGCAGACTATGGGGCCGGATGGAGCCAGATGGCAGCTCATTGCCATCTGGCTCCGGTTTCATCACTCCGGGACACTCCGGGGAATTCGGATTATTTTCTCCGGACACAAAAATGATGCTTGCATCATTTTTGTGTCCGGGGAGAAAAATCTCCCCATTTGCCGGATTTTTGCCTCCCGTATCCGGGGCAATCCGGCGCTCCCTAACATGGGAGCCTATGGGGCCAGATTGCTCCGTCTGGGAGGATCCGGCAAGCGGACACTGGCGGCTGCACGCCGCTGTTCTTTCAGGACCGCGGTGCGGTCTTGAAAAATCAGCAGCTGCGGCTGCAATTAGTAGCATCTGGCTGCACACAGGACCGGAGGGCACATTTGGCCCTCCGGTTCTGTGTGCTGATCCGGTCCGGGGCTGTCAGGGTCATGCCTGACAGCCCCGGACCGGATCATACCGTGGTGTGAAGCCAGCCTTACTCTGGGTCACTACACATACCACATGCAGTCTGTTCCCGGCATAGAAACCGGCCTATCCTTGCAGCACACAGCCGGGTGTTGGAAGGATTAACAAATCTGCAGTCACACAGAGTGACTGCAGAATTATCAGATTTAGATCACACAACCCCTTTAATTGGTGAATTTCTTCAACACTAAAGGTACTGTCACACGCCACGCAAGCAATTCACGGGTTCGGCGATGTTGAAACCACATTACAAGTGCGGTGTGGCGTGTGACAGGGCGATTCGACGGCGATAAATCACTGGTGGTGAGTTGACAGGTTTTACAGCACTGCACTAAAACCAGGCGATATCAACCTCGTGATTTTGCAGGATCGTGCCGTGTAACATCGCGATAACGATGTTGAGCGCAACTTCAGAGATCCTGAAATCAATCCTGTAGGCTTGCCTCAGCATTGTGTTTACTGCGCCCCGTCGGCGGCTATTGGTGGATACTACTGCATTCCCATTGGCTGCCCGTGGCCAAGGCGCCATATTTGAATAGCGAGATAGTAGAAAGGGCAAATGCGTAATGTAATGGCCATCTTGCCAGACCAGGCTGACCAATTGTAACGCAGTTGGGTCGGCCAATCGCAGTTGTATGGGCGCGGTGAAAGACACTCTGGCACGCCTAGCTCTTCGCCGGCATCAAACAGCATGCCCACATCACTGATGTGGTTGTGCTGTGTGATGCGGCGATGTGGAAAGGCAAGATCGCTTCCGGTCTTGTTCAGGCGATTTCTAGAATGCCAGATCAAAGCGATCTTGGCAAAGTGCTAAAAACATGCGAGCTCACGTGAAATCACGGGCGATATCGTAGTGATGTTGTGGCGTGTAACGGTACCTTAAGATTTGCTTAAAATAATTTTTTAAGGACACTTTACACACACAGATATCTGTGTCCAACTTCTGAACAGATCTCTGGTTGCAGTGAAATCATGGACACATTGTTCCAATGTGGCTGTATACAAAATGGAACAATGTGTTCACGATTTCACTGCAACCAGAGATCTGTTCAGAAGTTGGGCACAGATATGTGTGTGTGTAAAGTGGCCTTTAAACTTGCAGAATGTAAAGATTAGCCGGGGTCAGACAGGATGAAAAATGATTTGATTATCCTCTGTCTTGTCATCTGTGTGCCTGCTCTTTATGTGACATCTGCATTTACATATCAACAGATTAAAATGCACATGATCAAATATCGCTACTAGAGTAATAATACCAGTGTATCAGAATAAATTGGATGATACTAACGATCCGTATATAAATTTTTTGAGTGTCTATAGACCTAAATAGGCGAGTCTCATTTGATATACAGAAGAGAATAGTTCATGCTGCAGTATTTTTTTCATAAGGACAAGCGTTCCTTGTAATATAAGCTGGCATCTGGACAGCCATGTTGAAATAATGGTCAGTGTGCTTCCCACATTTTAGTCAGGCAACACATGTCCATATAATATAGTCGTCTGAACTAGCCCTTAATCAAATATGCTAATTAGGCTCCTGATGCACTTAGTTCATTGTTCTGCTCACTGGTTTTGCATGCTCCGCCTCCTCACTGGTGATTAACAGGCCTGGCTTGCACTTAGTGTATTGTTCTGCCCATTGGTTTTGCATGCCACACCTACTCACTGGTGATTGACAGGCCTGGCTGGCACTTAGTTCATTGCTCTGCCCGCTGGTTTTGCCTGCACCACCTCCTCACTAGTGATTAACTACCTGGCTGGCACTAAGATTCATTGTTCTTTTGACTGGTTTTGCATGCCCTACCTCCTCATTGGTGATTCACAGGCCTGGATGGCATTTAGTGCATTGTTCTGCCCACAGGTTTTTGCATGTGTGGCGCCCCTGCGGTCCGGTCGCCACTATAGGCTCCCAGCAAGTCTAGACACCCACACACACACCAAATACACCCCTGTGGCAGGGGGTGGGTGGGAAGTTAGCACAGGAAGCGGTCAGAAAAGGGAGGAACAAATAGTAAACACCACAGGAAGTCAGTTAGTTAGCCCTGGAGTTAGCCCGGGAGTTAGCCCGGGAGTCAGCCCGTGAGTTGTGATGAGAGTCTTGAGGAGGAGTGGTCAGAGGAGAACACGAGACTGAGAGGACATGGACCCGGCGGCCTGAACCATCATGAGGCCTGTTCCATTTCCTGGGGCAACAGACCGCAGAGAGGCAGAAGGAGTCCTAGGGGCTCAGGCAGTGAGCAATCCACCCGCGCGCCCGAATCAGATGTGAAGCCGAAGGACAGGGCAAGAACCAGGGAACCGGCACTGAGATGGCGAGGAAGCTCCAACCACAGAATTGGCAGGCCACAGGATCTCTAGGACCTGTGCCCCTACTCCCGGCGCAATGAAGAGAAGGTCACCCTACTAGGACAAGGGGACCCGGTAGTTCGCCCAACAAAGGCCTGTGGCCACTGGATCGAGTTCTGCGTGTTGAGGCGCGTGCAGGAGGTCGGATAATAGGCAGCGCTTAGAAGAGAGGCCCACAGAAAGGAACACAAAAAGGGGTGTGCTGGACAAGCTGTCCTGGTTGCTAAAGACCACCAGAGCCGCCACAGTATTTGCTTGTAACCTGAAGTGCCTGATGAGAGAAGCCAAGTAAACCGGGTTGAAACTCAGCTTGTGTCAGACTGTCATTTTGTGCCTGAGGAGAGGTAGACTGAAATGTCGAGCAGGCAGCAGGACCCTGCCTGAGAGCATTCCTGATCCTGCCGCACAGCCAGCTCAGCCCCGCTGGCTTACCTGCACCCCCAACGAACCTATCACCTCCATAGACTTTACGGTTGGCCTGAGGACCCGCTCTTCCCGTGGAGAGCCAAACCATCACAGCTGCTACCCCATCATCCCCAGAGGTCCCGACTGCAGCAGTGGCTTTACCGGCCGCTTTCCATGGGTGACGTCACAACACAAACTCTTTTATTTTAGTTTTATTTTTCTTTTCATCCCTTTTTCAAACTCCCCTTTTTACTGACCACCCGACGAGGGGACCACAGACCAGGTCACGCTACCGTGACATCTTACCGCCCCGACAACATCGAGAGGACCCAGTTACGAGTACCCCACGGGCCCCGCTGAGGCGAGTCAGCTTTCTAGCATCACGAACAGGATCTGGGCCCTGAAGACCAAGTGACATTCGTGAGGCAGGTGGGAGAATGGGGTCCCTATGCCCTCTATGTGCACCGGGTGTGGCCTGAGGCAGCCCGCCCGTGTGACTGCAACTGCCGGACCAGCTCAACCACCCATGGTGGACCGAGGAACCTAAACCCCCGTGCTGGGTATACAATGCTGGCCTCACTTGAACTACAGGCCAGGAGACCCAGTATGCTGCCGTGGCAGCTTGAGTAACTGAGACTGGTAATGCAACCAGCCCTGTTGTTGACCCCCTAGTTTACCAGTTAGAGTGTCCCTTGTTTTATTAATGAACATTTGATCATGGACGGTGTATGATTACAACTTTATGTACATAGTTAGCGCACCCCGGTGTGCGCCCTGTTGGTTTTATGCTATGTTTATATTGTGTGCTTTTAAAGTGTTTTAACATGAGTTGTTTCCACTGCACTTGTGACCACAACGAACAAAAACCCACTGGCGTGGACAAAGAATCGGTCACGCCCAGGGCATGTGCTGGGGTTTTTCCTCTGATGGACACCCCCGAAGATCAAGAGACAACCGGTGAAGGACTCTCACCTAACTGCTTGCACTTGCCTTTTTCTAATTTTATAACTATGCCCTTTTCACCCAACCATAGAAAGTGTATTTTTTGTTAGAGTAACACTTAAGCAAAGAACCTCCCTGTCGGAAAGAAACACTCTTGTCAAGTTTTATTGTTGTTTTATGTTCATAAAAAGTTTGAGTTTCACTACATAATCTAACCTTGTCTTAGCATGAGGATGTGCTAACCTTTGTCCAGGGGGAGTGTAGCGCCCCTGTGGTCTTGTCGCCACTATAGGCTCACAGCAATTGGGATTGGTAAGTCCAAGCACCCACACACACACCCAACACACCCCGATCCCAGAGCGAGGGACTCTAAGCCCAGCTGTGGGATGGCGGGAGGAGACAGGTGGTGGGTGTGAAGTTAGTAGAGGAAGGGGTCAGAAAAGGGGGGGAACAAATAGGAAACACCACAGGAAGTCAGTTAGTTACCCGGGACTTAGCCCAAGAGTCAGATCGTGAGCAGTCAGAGAGTCGTGAGGAGAGTCTCAAAGATGAGGAGTCGAAGGAGAACATGAGACTGAGAGGACACGGACCTGGCGGCCTGTACCATCATGAGGCCTGTTCCCGGTCCTGAGGGAACAGACCACAGAGAGACAGAAGGAGTCTTAGAGGCGCGGGTAGTGAGCAATCCACCCACGTGCCTGAATCAGCTATGAAGCCGAAGGACAGATATCATGGTGTAGTGAGAATGATGATGAGGGAATGACAGGTATGGGCAGGGTGACCAGGGAAGACTAGTCTGACCCTAGTCTAGGAACCCTGAATGGCCCTGATCCCGAAGGTATCTCTGATGGTGAGAAGGTTCGGGCCTCCAGCCTCTCCCTAACCTCCTTCACCAGCCCTGTGCTATTCCCCCCTCACCTCCTCTACAGAACTGGGATACAGCAACTCCGAAGGAAATGACTTCAGCAACACAAACACACAGGTCAGCACGGCTTCCAGGCATAGATAGAACTCTATCAGCAGCACCACCTGGTGGAAGGAAAGGCTACTTAAAGGCTAGGGGGAGGGGAGTTCAGGTAAGTCACACATTAACCCCTCAACCAGCAGTTGTACCTCATAGTGAATGCAGTTCTGGAGCACAACACAGGAGGCCAGGACCTTCAGAACTATCAACCATGCAGCTCTTAAACACAAACACATACACAGCAGCATCCAGCAATGTCAGCGCCATCTAAGCGCATGGCAGCAGGGCAGGTACCAGGGAACCGGGCCTGAGGTGGCGAGGAAGCTCCAAGCTCCAACCACAGAACCGGCAGGCCGCGGGGTCTCTAGGACCAGTGGCCCCACTCTCGGGGCAATGAAGAAAAGGACACCGTACTAGTGCCAGGGGACCCGGTAGTTGCCCAATGAAGGCCCGTGGCTGCTGGATCGGGTTCTGTGTGCGAAAGCACATGCAGGAGGGTGGAAAATAGGCAGCGCTGAGAAGAGAGGCCTACGGAAAGGACCACAAAAGGAGGTGTGCTAGACAAGCCGTCCTAATTGCTAAAGACCACCAGAGCCGCCACAGTACTTGCTTGTAACCTGAAGTGCCTGACGAGAGAAACCAAGTAAACCAGGTTGAAACGCAGCTTGTGTCAGACTGTCATTTTGCACCTGAGGACAGGTAGACTGAAACGCCGAGCCGGCAGCAGGAGCCTGCCTGAGAGTATTCCAGATCTTGCTGCACAGCCAGCTCAGCCCCGCTGGTTTACCTGAACCCCCAAAGACGCTATCAACTCCATAGACTTTATGATTGCCCTGGGGACCTGCTCTTCCAGTGGAGAGCCAAACCAACACAGCTGCTACCCCATCATACCAAGAGATCCTGACTGCAGCAGCAACTCTACCGGCCGCCTTCCACAGGCGGCGTAGCGACTCAAACTCTTTTATTTTACTTTTAGTTTTCTTTTCATCTCTTTTACAAACTCCCCTTTTTACTGACTGCCCAACGAGGGGACCACAGACCAGGTCACGCTACCATGACATCTCACCGTCCCAACGACATCGAGAGGGCCCGGTTCCGAGTACTCCACGGCCCCCACCGATGTGAGTCATATGCCCTGCTTCTTCACTGGTGATTGATAGGCTTGGCTGGCACTTAGTTCATTGTTCTGCCTACTAGTTTTGCATGCCCTGCCTCCTCACTGATGATTGACAGGCTTGGCTGGCACTTAGTACATTGTTCTTCCCACTGGTTTTACATGCCCCACCTCCTCACTGGTGATTGATAAGGCTGGATTGCCTGAGGTCTTCAGTTTTTGCAGAGTGGAGGTGATTAGAACATTTTATTGCAATTTTATTTTTCGTTCTATTACCAGCTATATCCTCTACAGCAGGGGTCTCAAACACGCGGTCCGTGGCTTCGAAGTGCGGCCCACGGCACCGTGGACAACGTAAGGATGCCGCCACAGTGCGCTGTGTAAGGGGCCTCCGCGGTGCAGTGTGCTGGGGACTGCGGCTTTATTATCACTTCCTGCGGCCACTACGACAAACTCCGAGCCTCCTTCCCTCAGCTATATCAATGGAAGCTGGTGGGCCAATCAGATCACAGACTCGCAAGTGATGTCGGCCAATCAGAAACCTCAAGTGACGTCATACACCGACATCACTTGTGGATCTGTGATCTGATTGGCCCACCAGCTTCCATTGATATAGCTGAGGGAAGGAGGCTCAAAGCTTGTTGTAGCGGCTGCAGGAAGTTATAATAAAGCCGCAGTCCCCAGCACTATGCACCATGGCAGCCCCTTACACAGGGCACCGTGGCGGCCCCTTACACAGCGCACCATGGCGGCCCCTTACACAGCGGATCCCGGCATCATTAAGGTGTGTGTGAGAGAGAGTGTGACTGTGTGAGGGTGTAAGTGTGTGGGTGTGTCAGTGTGTATGTGCGCGTGTGTGTTTGAGTGTGTATGAGAGACTGTGTGTGTACACAGAAAGAAGAGAGACCAGGTTGGGACATCACTACAAAATGGCATCAGGATGGGGACATTGCAACAAGAGGACCAGGATGGGGGCATTACTACAAAATGAAGGTCAGAATGGGGACATCACTACATGATGAGGACCAGTATGGGGACATTACTACAAGATGAGGACCAAGATAGTGACATTACTACAAGAAGGACCATAATGGGGGACATTAATATAGGCTGGGGACCAGTATGAGGACATTATTACAAGAAGGGGACCAGGATGGGGACATTACTACAAGAAGGGAATCAGGGTCGCGACATTACTACAAGAAGGCGATCAGGATGGGGGACATTAATATAGGATGGGGACCAGTATGAGGACATTATTACAAGAAGGGGACCAGGATGAGGACATTACTACAAGGGAAGACCAGGATGAGAACATTACACAAGATGAGGACCAGGATGGGGACATTACTACAAGAAGTGAACCACGGTGGGGACATTACTAAAAGGAGATCAGGATTTGAACATTACTACATTGAGCGAAAAATTCTGTAATTACTAAAAATGTCATTTAGTAATGTGGCCCCCCGATATCAATTTTTTTTATGTGTGGCCCACCAACCCAGCTGAGTTTGAGACGCCTGCTCTACAGGGTTATATGCTTAGTTTATGCTGTCAATTTGGGTTCTAAAACTTCTTATATGGGTATACATGATCATTGTGCTCCAAAGGTTTCATAAATAAAAATATTATTGAGTGGTCATGATGAAGCTCAGGGAACCTTCAAAGAGCATGCTGTGCTCAGTAAGGCAGGTAAGTTGTGGAGGAAAAACTTGACGTGCTAGAAAAAAACTGACTACATTTTTGGAATCAGCATGCCAATTTTAGTATAAATCAGCTCAAAAACCTAACTCAACAGAAAATTTTTTTCAAATTGTTCCCCAGTGTAATAATTGGAGAGAGAATCCCTGTGCATAATCAATCAGAAATATGGGACAGTGGAGTAGCTGAGTGTAAAGAGACCCTACCCACGGTCCTAAACAGCATGAAAAAATATGGATATGTATCACCAGGGGTGTAACTACCATAAGTGCAGGGGTTCCAATTGCACCTGGATCCTGGAGCCTAGGGAACCCCAAAAGTCCCTTTGGCCTATAGAAAAAGACTCTTGCTATTAAACATTTGCAATAATTGGGGGCCCCGTTGGAGCTTTTGCATCAGGGCCCATGAGCTTCAAGTTACGCCACTGAGTATCACTACAATGCTTCCATACACCAAAGAGAATTGATTATGCAAACATTCATTACCTCTGTAGATATACAGCTAATGTAAGATTAAACAGTCAAATAAAATAAATGCATAAATACACCTCTGACATCTAAGGACAATAAAGGGAAAAGTAAGATGTAGGTGGTATGCTTTAAAAGTAATTATAAAGCTTACCAGGAAGCATGGAATTGTCGTTGAAGCGACCACCTAGAGCAGTGATGGCGAACCTATGACACGCGTGTCAGCACTGACACGCGTAGCCATTTTCAGTGACACGCGGCCGCCGGAGAAACTAGACTCGCTATTTGGATAAAAACCACAGACACAGACACAGCAGCAAAAAACTGTTGCGAGTCGGGTTTCCAAAACGGCAATGCGAGCGCTTTCCGAGACATCTGCGATTTGTAAATCTCACACTACTCGCTATTACTCGCTTCCCCATTCATTAACATTGGACTCGCTAGACTAGCAACGAGTAGCGAGTCCCGGGCTCGGACTCGCTAGACTAGAGTCAAGCGATTCCGAGTTAGGACTCGCCCATCACTAACTACAGCTGAGGAAAAAAAAATGTGCTGGAGGTCTGTAGCCAGAACAGCAGAGCTCCGGCACAGAGCGTCTAGTCCTGGGACTTCCGGTAAGCGGAACTTCTGGCTGGCGCAGCAGGGAGCAGCGGAACGCTGCGGGGGACGCATATCTGAGGCCCTGTGATCGCTGTCTGGAGGTCTGTCTGGAGGTCCAGTGATTACTACAGCAACCATCCTCCAGTGAAAGGTTCTGGGCAGAATCTGGGGTGTCATGAATGTGTGATTGGCCATTACTGAGATAAGTGAGGGGGAGGCTGGAAGAGGCCTGTGCTATGGGTGCCGTTTCCCGCCATTGATTTACATAAGGAACGCCATCTTGCAGCATAGTACAGACTGCATTTCACCCTATTAATCCCTATTTCTGCTTATTAACTCTGCCCTTTCCTAAAAGACAGTTAACCCCTAATTGCCTGCAGGGCTGTCTATAAATCTTCTGTCACTGCCCCTCTTATGGAGAAGCCAAAAAAACCAAGGTTAAGTAAAGGAAGTGGTAGTAGCAGTAGCCGACCCTTTCAAGAGACATGGACTGAGATGTATGGCATTATAGAAAAAAATGGCAGATCATTTTGCGTTCTATGTAGTGAAACGGTAGTAAGCAGAACGTGGAATATAAATAGACATTTTGACAGATAACCTTAGTAGCGCTTGCTTGGCCTTGAAGTGTGCAAAATACCAACCTTCAATTGAAGATTTAGCCAATGAAATTCAGCAACAAAAAAGTCACTAAATCAGTGATGGTGAACCTGTGGCAGTGTGGCAGTCCAGCTGTTGCTGGACTGCCACAGGTTCGCCATCACTGGAAGAATTCCCCCTCCCTCTCACTTATCTTAGTTCGACACCCCACACAGGTTAAATAACAGCAAGACCAACAAAAGAAACCAACTGACAGATTAACAAAGAAGTCACTAAGCAGGTAAGTTAAAGAATTATACATATTTGTTATTTAAACTATAAATATCGTAAAATTAGGGGTTTTTTTCTCAAGGTGACACACCTCGCGATTTATGCTCGGTTTTTTTGGCAAATTTTGACACACCAAGCTCAAAAGGTTGCCCATCACTGACCTAGAGCTTACTTTTACCTTTAGGGTAAGTGCACACTGGGCGGGTTTTCGGCGGTTTACCTGTGTAAACCGCCGTTTTGTTTACATTAGTTTTATGTTAATTTATGTTAATCCAAACCGGCGTTTGGATTAACATTAAAACTAATGTAAACAGGCCAAGGCAGTGCACACACCAGCGGTTACCCAGCGTCATCCGTTGCTAACCCGCAGGTTTCCCAGCGGGTTAGCAAAGAATGACCATGTTCTAAAAACCGGCGGTTCTGCAGCGGCTGCAAGCAGAATCATGTGCTGCTTCCAGCCGCTGCAGAATCGCCGCCGAGAACCCGCTGGGCAGCCGCCGGATACCGCCCGGCTCCCGCCGCACATACCCGCCAGGAAGCCGGTGGACGGCGCCGGAGCTTCCTGGCGGGTCCCGCCAGCTGCCGCCGACAAACACGCCGGGTAAGTGTGAACTTACCCTTAGTGTCCTCAGATGTTGAAGGTGTATTTAGGAATTTATTTTACTATTTCACTTTTTTAATATTAGAATTTGTTGTATAACTATGCGGGTAATGCATGTTTGCATAATCAGTTCTTATTGGTGTATGGAGGTGCTGTAGTGATACATATCCATATTTTTTCAATAATAATATTTGGTAAAGGATCTGTTAAATCAACTGTGTGTAGATCAGGTATACTTTTCATTAAAATCAATTAAAACCTGCCACGTAGAGATTGGCTGGCCAGTTTCGGGTTTAGAGTTTATCAGTTTAATACCTTAGTGACGGCCCACTGTATATATACGGAGGCAAAACAGGGTCCTTATTCTGTTCTGACGTGAAAATAAGTCAGAACAGAAAAAGCCCTGTAGTGCCCCCCAGTGGCCGAAGATTTCCAGGGTTTCAGCTACCAAAGGTAGCTGAGACCCTGCAGATTATAAATCAGGCCAGTTTTTACCGATACCGACTTTGTGATCACGGTTATACACCGTTTAACGGTGTATAACCGTCATCACATAAATATATATAGAATCGCCGGTAAAAAACAATGATTTCTCTGTCATGCCACAGGATCACACCTGTGGCATGACAGAGAAATGTCTGCCCTGTCTCCTGGTACCGGTACACAGCCCCCGAAAACTGGTACAGAGCCTGCACTCCCCTCCCCTCCTCCTAAAGTGGCACTGCAGCGCACAGGAAGCTGCCGCCAGCAGCCGCCTTCAGCCCCCTCCTGCAGATTCCTCTCCGATGTGACATCAAAGTGCTCACTATGCATCTTGATATGTTCCTTGGGGGGTCTAGTTTCCAAAATGGGGTCACTTGTGGGGGAGCTCCAATGTTTAGGCACACAGGGGCTCTCCATGCACAACATGGTGTCCGCTAACAATTGGAGCTAATTTTCAATTCAAATTGTTATCGGACACCATGTCGCGTATGGAAAGCCCCTGTGTGCCTAAACATTGGGGCTCCCACACAAGTGACCCCATTTTGGAAACTAGACCCCCCCCCCCCAAGGAACTTATCTAGATGCATAGGGAGCACCTTGAACCCCCAGGTGCTTCACAAATTGATCCGTAAAAATTAAAAAGTACTTTTTTTTCACAAACATTTTCTTTTGGCCTCAATTTTTTCATTTTCACATGGGCAACTGGTTTAAAGGGATCCTAGAATTTGTTGGGCAATTTCTCCTGAGTACACCGATACCTCATATGTGATCATAAACCACTGTTTGGGCGCACGGCAGGGCTCGGAGGGGAAGGAGCGCCATTTGACTTTTTGAACAGAAAATTAGCTCCAAAAGTCAAATTGCGCTAATTCCCTTCTGAGCCCTGCCGTGCGCCCAAACAGTGGTTTATGACCACATATGAGGTGGTGTGCTCAGGAGAAATTGCCCAACAAATTTTAGAATGCATTTTATCCTGTTGCCCATGTGAAAATGAAAAAATTGAGGCTAAAAACATTTTTGTTGGAAAAATTAAAATGTCCATTTTTTGTTTCCACTTTGCTTCAGTTCCTGTGAAGCACCTGAAGGGTTAATAATCTTCTTTAATGTAGTTTTGAGTAGCTTGAGGGGCGCAGTTTTTGGAATGGTGTCACATTTGGGTGTTTTCTGTAATGTACACCCCTCAAAGGAACTTCAAATGTGATGTGGTCACGAAAAAAAATGGTTTTGTAAATTTTGCTGGAAAAATGAGAAATTGCTGATGAACTTTGAACCCTTATAACTTCCTAACCAAAAATTTTTTTTTGCCAAAATTGTACTGATGTAAAGTAGACATGTGGGAAATGATATTTATTAACTATTTTGTGTCACATAACTCTCTGGTTTAACGAAATTAAAATTCAAAATTAAAAAATTGCGAAATTTTCAAAATTTTCCTCAAATTTTCTATTTTTTCACAAATACACGCAAAAATGATCGACCTAAATTTACCACTAACATGAAGCCCAATGTGTCACGAAAAAACAATCTCAGAATCGTTAGGATCTGCTGAAGCGTTCCAGAGTTATTACTTCATAAAGGGACACTGGTCAGAATGACAAAAAAACAGTCTGGTCATTAAGGTGGAAATTGTCTCCGTCACTAAGGGGTTTATATTAACTTACAAATGCAAATAGTTTTCTATGTGGTGACTGGTGAGAGCAGACATCACTATCCCAGTGCATGATCCCTACAATTAATAGCCCTGCTAGTAATAACCCTGTCTCCTGCTCTGCTGTTCTCAGCAATCTAATTATTACCTACATTTACCTGAAACAAACATGCAAGAGTGTGAATGAAACATCTGTGGGGACCGAGGCTAAAACATCAAGGACAATATCTGTAAAATTGCTTAAATAATAGCAAATGTAATAAAGTCCAGTTAGTCCCAATCTACTTGAATAGTTAAAGTATGTTTAGTTTGTGCTTTAATCATTTGCTTCTTTGTGTTGAACTAAAAAGCTTTTTAGAATGGTGACTGCAGGTGTAACTACTGTATAAACATCAGGGACTGATGAGCACTTCTATTATAATAAAACCCTAAGGCAACTTCCGTCAGGATGTAACGGTATGGTACGTCACATCCTGGCTGAAGTTGCCTGTACACCCCATCTGGGTGCTCCAATATGGCCGCCCGTTGCCGGGAGCGGGGCTTCCAAAGCCCCACTCCCGCCATCGATACAAGCGCCACTGGAACTTCCCCCCGGCCCCCTCCGTTCTCACCCCTGCCTGGCATTAGTTATGCTCACCTATCCTCTATCCAACGCTGCCTCCCAGCAAGGTCTGTGTGCTTACAGGACCTGTGATGATGTCACAGAGCGTGATCAGGTCACATGACCGCAGTTACCGGAGGGGGAGGGGGCGAGGCTGAAACACAAGGGGACAGGCAGAGGGGACACAGAGGCATGGGGGACACAGGCATAGGGGGACAGGACACAAAGGCACAGGGGAACACAGACAAGGGGAGAGGAGAGGCACAGGGGGATAGGAGTGGCACAGGGGGACACAGACAGGGGGAGAGGAAAGGCACAGGGGGAGAGGAAAGGCACAGGGGGACCCCCCGGCTCCATCCTGCCACACTCGCTCCATCCTGCTCCCGCCGGCTCCATCCTGCCCCCCGCCACCATCCTTCCCCGCCACTGGCTCCATCCTGCCCAGCTTGCTTCATCCTGCCACGCCGGCTCCATCCTGCCCCCCCTGCCACCTTCCTACCCCCCCTGCCACCATCCTGCCTCACCGGATCCATCCTGCTCCCCCCGCCACCATCCTGCCCCCCCCCGCCACCATCCTACCCCGCTCGCTCCATCCTGCCTCCCCCCGCCGGCTCAATCCTGCCCTCCCGCCACCATCCTGTCCCCGCCGCCTCCATCCTGCCCCCGCCGGCTCCATTCTGCCCCGCCAGCTCCATCCTGCCCCCTCCGGCTCCATTCTGCCCCGCCTCCATGCCACCATCCTGGTCCCCTGCCACCATCCTGCTCCCACGCCGGCTGCATTCTGCCCCTGACAGCTCCATCCTGCCACCCCGCCGGCTCCATCCTTCCCAGCTTGCTTCATCCTGCCCCCTCGCCAACATCCTGCCCCCCCCCTGCCACCTTCATGCCCTCCCGCCACCATCCTGCCTCACCAGCTCCATCCTGCCCCCGCCACCATCCTGCCCCTGCCACCATCCTGCCTTCGCTCGCCGCTCCATCCTGCCCCCCCCTGCCACCATCCTGCCCCCCCCCTCCCGCTACCATCCTGCTCCTCCGGCTCCATTTTGCTCCTCCGGCTCCATCCTGCTCCTCCGACTCCACCAATCCATACTTGTCAAAATTTATGCGGTACGGTAGATATATCGATGACCTCCTGCTGGTTCGTGGGGAAGGGGGGGGTGATGAAAAGGAGACTGAACAATTTGGAGAGTTTTTGAACAACAAGGATTTTAACTTCAAGTTTACCTTTAAGTATAATAAAAATGAGATCAGCTTCCTTGACATCACCCTCCGAGCCGGTAGGGGGTCTCCGAAGGCATCTGTTACACCATATAGAAAGGATACAGACACAAATACAGTATTAAAATTTTTTAACTCATGCCATCCATACCACATGACTCACAATATACCTACTGGTAAATTGATGCACATGAAAAGGAGAAAAGGAATTGTTCGGAGGAAAGTTAAGTGGAAAAAGAACTGGACAAAAAATGTGAGAGTTTGGAGAAAAGGGGTTATTCTAATAAACTTCTCAAACTAGCGAAAGAAAAAGTGACTACAATAGATAGCAAAATTGTTAGAGGAAAACAAAGAAAGGATTAAAAAACAAAGGAAAATAAAGAGTTGCATTAATTTTACTACAGAGTATAATGAAAACTCCAACAAAGTTGTTGGAATCATTAAAACCTATACATCAATTTTACACCAAGTTAAGTTAGTAAAAAAAGTTCTAGAAAAAAATGTGATCGAATTCACTACTAAAAAAGCCCCAACAATTAGTTCAATGGTCTCACATAGCCTTTTTTTGATGGAGAAAGATAGAGAAGAAAAAAAATTGGTTAAAGACGACTGTTTTTTCAAATGGGGAATGTTTGCATTAGTTCTAATCTTGCCGTAAAAAGCATGGAATTCATGTCCACTAGTACAGGGAAATCATTCCCTATAAAAGACTTTATGAATTGCAACATTGCCGGCCTAGTATATTTGATAGAATGCACGTTTTGCAAACTACAATATATAGGATGCACTACAGGCCCTCTCTAGAGGAGAATCAGGAGATATATGTCGATGCTACAGGGGAACTTAAAACAAATGTGTCAGCTGTCTCTAGGCATTTTTCAATAAAACATGGAGAGGATACATCAGCGCTCAAATTGCGCGGTATAGAAAAAATCAAAATATCTTTGAGAAGCGTAAATTTCAGAAGAAAACTTTTGAACTGAGAAACTTTCTGGATGTTCAAATTAAATATGAGACATCCAACAAGATTGAACATCAGAAGGGATCTGATATTGTATTATGACTGAATAAGGCTGAGGCCGACGTGCCAGCTCCGCCGTGGAACAGGATTCCGGCGGCGTTGCAGCAGTGTGGCGCTAGTTTGGTGCTGTCGTGGAGTGGTGTGGGTGTCGGGGCCCAGGGCTCGTGCAGACGCTGGCATGGGAGTGCCAGGGTTTGGGGTCTGGCATGGTTTTGTGGCGGACAGCTTGGCACTGCAGGCAGCATTGGACTGTCCACTACAGGGTGGCAGACATTGTGCCGGCGTTTGCGTGCACTTCGGGTCCCGTCGCCCATGTTGCTCTGTGGCGGCATTGATGCAGCGTTGCACTGCGGTGGCGCTGCGTTGGTGCTGCAGGGGTCCTGCTTTGTGGCAGGCCGGCGTGGGCTCCGGTGGTGCTAATGTGGCTCTAGCTTAAGCAACATACCATGGAATATTGTTGCAATAGCTTTAAAAGTCAATTCCCCTAATAAAAGAGAGAATAACAACAGCAAACCTCAGGGCTATGCTCCATATATTAAAAGTCCATGCATCAGGTGCAATATTTTTGAAAGTTAACTTTGATAGAACATCGGGTCAGAAGTGCAGTTAGTAGAAAGACGGGAAGATTTAGGATATACTGCCCCCTGGTGACAGGGAAAAGAATGATGGGAGAGATGAGATTTACTCAGGAGATATAACAAATGGGAATAATAAATTCAGAGTGGGTCCAGTAATGAGTTATGGAGGTTCTTATAGGAAATTAATAGGATTAACTGTTAACAATGATGCACGTGGTTGTTATTACTATTTGTTAATTAATATATGTGTTTTGATTGGTTCCCATAGTTCATTCGTCATATAGTAACTTAGAAGCAAATTTTGAGGTAATGTACACTGTTTCATAGGTGTAGTTTCTCACTGTGGGTTTATAGTTGGATTTCTATATGTACAGGAGAATTTTCAATGTTTACGTAAGATTTGTATAAGTATAAATTGTGCAGGTGATACTTGGTTTAATGCATTTCTGTATGAAGCACTTTATTAATACAACTATAAATACTCACTGATTTTCACATAATATAGTATTCGAATATTTTTATTCTTTATTTTATGGACAAATTTAATTAAAAAAAATAAAATACTGACATAAAAAGTTCTCATATAACACTACCACAGCCTAATATATAGTCAGTAAACACATAGATGATATTTAAATTATAGTAACATGGATGTTGAAGCCGACTATCATCTGCTATTGTGGTTATAAAAAAGATAAAATAAGAAATACAATTGGACATTTTCATGGACTGAATTTTTGAGAATCCTTCTGAAACACCTAAAAGGGATTCTTTCTCTATATGTGATACACTCCGGGTTTTTTTCATTGACATCAGTATGTTGTACAAGTATACCTCATATGGAATATGGCTCCCTGTCGTGGGAAGGAGGGATGCTGTATGAACTGAATCAGTTGTCTGTAATTAATGATGATCTGGCAGGCTTTCCTGAATGATTATTTGAACTTACTATTTCTGCCTTAAAGTCAGATCATGAATAAGGCTACAAGCTAGCCGAAACATGTTGCCTGAAGACATAATAAACTGATCTGAGTGTTTTTACCTGGATACCAATAAATGGAAATTTTATTAAGAACTCAAGGTGCAATTTGCCTCAACTTTCTGGACAATTCTTGGAAGTGATTTGGATGCAGCTACAGGCCTGCTGGAGTCCGTACTGAGAGAGAGGAAAACTGGGGAGAGACGTCAGGTGTGCGGACCCTTTTTTCTTAATGTTATATATGGTCCTCCTGCCACCATAGTCCTCTATGTAATATAATGCACCCCATAGGCCTCCATATGATATAATAAACCCCATATATTATAATGTGGCCCTAATATTCCTCCATGAATTATAACGCACCTCCCATATTCCTCCTTACATAAGGTAGCCCTATAGTCCTCCAATTATTATACCTCAATATATTATAGCTAGCCCCATAGTCCTCCAATTATTATAATGACCCCCCCCCATGTTTTTCCATATGACATAATGATATAATAAACCCCATATATTATAATGCAGCCCTAATATTCCTCCATGAATTATAATGCACCCCTACAGTCCTCCATGCATTAGGTAGCCCCTATAGTTCTCCAATTATTATAATGCATCCCCATTATCCTCCATATATTATATCCAGTCCCATAATCCTTCAATTATTATAATATACCCCCATGTTCCTTCTTTTGATATAATAAACCCTATATATTATAATACAGCCCCAATAGTCCTCCATGAATTATAACGCATGCCCCATAGTCCTCCATGCATAAGGTAACCCCAATGTCCTCCAAATTATTATAATGCACCCCATTATCTCCATATATTATAGTGCAGCCCTATAGTCCTCCAATTATTATAATGAACCCCCATGTTCCTCCATGTATTATAATATATCCCAAAGTCCTTCAATTAAAAATGCAGCCTCATATCCCTCTATATATTGTAATATAGCCCCATAGCATTATAATATATCCCAAAGTCCTTCAATTAAAAATGCAGCCTCATATCCCTCTATATATTGTAATATAGCCCCATAGCATTTAATGCACCCACCATAGTCCTTAGGCCACCGTGTACTCATCGATTAAAAAAAAATAAGTACTCACCTCTGCTCGGTTTCCCGAGACATCAGAGCTGTGGCACAGTGGGGAAATGATGAAGGGTGGAGCGGACAGTGGAACGCTCCCTCTTTCATCATTGCTTTGTGCGATGATGGGCAGGGGACCTGCGTGTGAGGGGGCCCAGTGCTGGAGGTGGTACCTGGACCCATGACTCATGGGCCCCATAGCGTCCGCACGGTCTGCCGCCATTGGCGGTACAAAACTGATTAGCTGGATGTCTGTTGTTGGGCACGCACGTCTAGCTGAAGCTGGCGCTGGGGTTGGCAGGCTGCTGTCCCCTATCACATCACGATATATAAGGGCCTAACCAGCAAAGGTACTGCCATTATCATAAGGTAGTTCCCCAGGGTGGTCCCCACAGTAGGGGTATAACCAATTTCTGTCCTTCCTCAGCCTTTTGGATAACACACAGACTGTAACAGGACAAGACTGTGACAAGACACACCATACCAGGTGTAGACCACAACCTTATAACGTGGTATGTCTTCCCCCTCCCCAAAAAAGAAAAATATCTTTTCCATTATCACAAGCGTTGGGTGACTAGAAAAGTACCTTTACTATAATACCACTGAACACTAGGTGACGGTAACATGACTGACTACTATAACTATGCTCATATAGGCTTTTTGATACCATCTAGGTATTGTGAAGAGGATACCATTTGAACCACTAAGGACTGCCTCATATGTTCTCCTAGCAACTGGAACCATCCTGGAATCTGTTTCAATGGACTCATAACCTAGGATCAAATATAAATAGATTTGATCCTTATACTACTGTAGAAGCATATTGTATAACGCCCCTGATGAGCCTCTCAAACTATTGTGAGAGGCGAAACGCGTCGGGCTATATTTTGTTTGCTAAGCAGGTTATATCACTAATCTGTAGACCTTGACTTGACCGATCACCACTGATGTGGACCTGGAACTGAGGGTTGGGCTTTGGACCTGTAACAGGGTGACGACTACAATACACACAACCGCCTACCAATTGTTGTTATCGGTTGTGGACCACCAATGATGCACAGTGTATCCGGTGGTCCCTCCATTTAGCATCAATCTATCTTGAGTTTGACTTCACAGACCGTCAACCGAACCCCACCAATCCCTCCGCTCTAGCACCATTAGTGGGCTGTGTTGTGTGTTTGTTGTCTAGGTGGGTGGGAAGTCTGCACATTTGCACAAATTCACTTATTTTACACCATGTTTTTATAAAAACCCTTAAAATAAAAACAGTTAATGAGGACAAAAAGGTTATCCCTTATTATTCTATGTCCCCTATCACAGTCACAACCCCTGCAACTGTGATCGTTACACCCCTCTTCACAGACATTTGCAAATATAAAGATGTCCCTTATTCCCCCACCTCAGATCCCTGGAATGGAGGATAGAAACATGTAATTTGTAAATACCAAAAAAATAACAACTTAGACAGTTTAATATTTTTATTTTACTTGGTTCAATCAAATAATAAAAAACACACTTAATACTGATACTCACAGTTAAACATGCTCAAATACATTGTTAGCATATGGTTACAAAAACGTTTGATACTTTTCCTCAAAGTTTGTGCCATGTTCCCAATTAATAGCATATCCTTATTTAGCATGTCACAATGAAAAAGTATCACATAGACACATTTAAAATTAAATACAAAAAATACATTTCTTTTCATTTGAAACCTATCTTCCAATATAAAAAGGTAGAAAAGTTAGGAGGTTTCACAATCTCTAATATTATATACATACCAGCAAAAGAAAAATTAATATATAAGCCTTTCTTTTGATATCAGATTTAATTCCTTTGCACAATGGCCCTCTCATGGAGATTATTTTTTCAATTTATTCCATGTATATGTCCATATAGTGTAGTGGTAATGTGTTAATATACTCACCTTTCTCCAGGATCCAGTTTTGTTCTGCTCCTCTTAGTGCAGACAACATTTTGTCAGATTTTCAGGCTCACTTTGCATCTACGTGACCCGAAAGTGTCTTTTACAATGTAAGCCTATGGGGCATCAAAATGAGGGACAATAGACTTATATTTGTAAAAAAAAAAAAAGATTTCTTGCTCACCCATAATGTGAGTCAGAGAGTCTGAAGAGTGGTGACTTCACTGAGAAGTTGAGTAGAACATCTCTGGATCCTGGAGAAAGCAATGCTAGGTGAGTATACTAACATGAATTGTATACAATGCATGCATATATATACACATACATTTAATGAAATCATCATCTTTATGGAAGTGCTTTTTTAATAGCACGTCTTAATTCATATCCATAGTAGGGTTCAGAAAGAAACTAAAGAAACTATCATAATAATCATATGCATACATAGTGCTTCTAAAAAGAACTTGAGCATGCAGTCTGATCTGCCAGAAGCAAGTTATAGAGCAGAGGCAAAGATTATATATTTGTGGGAAAAGATTTTCTCTGACATATATTGTACTCATTGAACTCCATGCTCATTCTGTGTATAGCAGAAGGTCCCCAGTCAGTGACTGACAGCCATTTCTGTATGCACACTTTTACAAGGAAGATTGTCTGGCAATTAGTAGGACCACCACTTGGACCCCTGAAGCATAGGAAGAGCAGTGCTTAGTTGTTAACCTCCCTGGCGGTCTGTTTAGTTCTAGATTTTTTGGCTAAAAGCGGGCTACCCGCGTTCGCGGTAGATGCGGTTAAAAAACCGCATCTGCCGCACTTGCGGCGCGGTTGCGGTAATCTGCATAGGAACCAACCACCTCTGATGACCCTCATACATTGTTAATATGTGCCCCTGCAGCCTAGTAAACCATTAGCAGCACTGTTGTTGTGTGCAAAGTGGCTGCAGTAGAAGTGAGATAATGATTTTATACACTTACATGCCTGCGTACTTGAGGCCGTCTCCCTGTGTGTGCTGGGACTTGTGGGCTGTGCTCATCATGTCTGCTCTCCCCCTCCCTTATGCACGCCCCCTCTCAGCCTGCTATAGTGCTGTGAGGCTGATTGCGTCATAAAGGGGCGTGGCTAAATCGCGGCATTCCGGTAGCCCCGCCCCTTTATGACGCAATCAGCCTCACATCACTATAGCAGGCTGAGAGGGGCGTGCATAAGGGAGGGGAGAGCAGGCATGATGAGCACAGCCCACAAGTCCCAGCACACACAGGGAGACGGCCTCAAGTACGCAGGCATGTAAGTGTATACAATCATTATCTCACTTCTACTGCAGCCACTTTGCACACAACAACAGTGCTGCTAATGGTTTACTAGGCTGCAGGGGCACATATTAACAGTGTATGAGGGTCATCCGAGGTGGTTGGTCCCTATGCAGATTACCGCAACCGCGCCGCAAGTGCGGCGCAAGTGCGGCAGATGCGGCAGATGCGGTTTTCTCACCGAATCTGCCGCGAACGCGGGTAAGCCCGAGCCTGACTCGGGGTTAACGCTTCTGGTAGTGAATGTTAACCCCGAGTCAGGCTCGGGAATAACGCTAGGAAGGTTAAATACAATTTTACTGAACTCTTTCTCATAAACCTGTATATCAAGCAGTTTAATCCATGCATGTCATTGACCAGGACAAACTGAACTGCATTTCCAAGTTACCTGGTCATGCACACAGCATGGTCTATGCATTGCCATATGGTCTCCATACACACAGGGTCCATTGGAAAGAGGCTTATAGGGACTCATACCTTCAGACATAAGAAGTCTGATAGAGCATGTTAAGATTTTGTCTTGTCTTGATCATATGAAATTATTAGGAAAACAACATGGGTATGCCTCTGTATGAAATCCAAGAAGGTACAGTAGGGGGCACTATCATGGCTCCATGCATAATATGGCCCTGTGCATAAACCCCAAACACAAACCAGGCAAAAATTGTGAGTCATAGGACAGCAGCACGGCCGATTATCTTGCTGTTCAAGGGTATCATCAATGCTTGCTTCACTTTTTTTCCTGAAGACTTGGACACCTTGCAATTACTCGCAAAAATCCTTGTTAAAGAATTTCGCTACTAGCTCCTGAATGCAGTAGTGTAACTTGAAGCTTATGGCCCCAAAGTGAAAGCTCCAACGGGGCCTCCAATTATTGCAAATCTTTAAAAGCAATATACTTTTTCTATAGGCCAAAGGGTCTTTTGAGGCCCTCTAGTCTCCAGGGACTGGGTGTGATTGCAACCCCTGCATCTACTGTAGTTACGCCCCTGTCTGAAGGTTTCAGCTCTTCCGATCTTTCGACACCAGCACTGCTGTCTAAAGCTCAGGCAGAGCTGAAACCTTCAGAAGCTAAGTAAAGAATTTCTCTATCAAGGATTTCCGTGAGCGCTGGGATTGTTTCCTTTCCTTTGATGTCATTACCTCCATGTGCATCACGATTATTATGGATTGACTGCTGATCACTTTGCTACAAACTTTGCAATCATTGACTGAACTACCCTTGGAAATCATAAAGATAAGGTTAGACCGGACACAAGGCGTTTGTGTACAGAAACCGAATGTTTTTAATATATGACGTTCGGTGTCCAATTTGAAAACTTTGGGACATGAACGTGAAAGACTGAAATCAAATAAAAACATGTAGTTGTAATTACTGCTGGCATTGGGATTACATAAAGTGCAGTTACTATTTCCTATAGGTGATGAATAATGTAGAATGTTTTCCCTTTTGCACCAGTGATTCCATTCCTCTCACTCCGGTTCTTTGTATGATGTAACATTTTGTTCAAAGGTCGTCAGGAACGAGTAGCTGAGACAAATTAGAAAAAAATACTCCACATCTTGTAATAGTAAGACACTAAATTGTGCAACAGCTCAAACTTCAATGAAAATTCACTGCACATTGGTCCCTTAGATTTTTAGATTTGGTCACCTTAACCATAAAAACTCAATGACTTTGAAAGGGAGTCTGATGTAGTTGTAACTGGTTGTCATAAAATGTACAATATTCAGCAGTCAATATGTTACATTAGTAGATACATACATAACAACTTTGATACTTGGCTCATCAAATATCCTAAGTCGCTCAATTTCACCTAACAATATAACTTCACATGTACAATGCCACCAAACAAAAGAGAGTCTGTCAGCAGATTTTGCTAGCCCATCTGAGAACAGCATCAAATATGGCAGACACCTTGATTCCAGCAATGCAACACTTAGGCTGGCTTCACACTTTGGGTTACATCCGATCCGAGGCTGTCCGTGTAAACCGGACATCCCCGCACCGGATTTTGGCCCCATAGTAGCCTATAGGGCCGGATAGAAGCCGGATGGCAGCTCTCTGCCATCCGGTTTCTATCTGTCCGGGACAATCCAGGAGAATTCAGTATTCTACCACGGACGCAAAAATGCTGCGTTTTTGTGTCCGAGAGGAGAATATCTCCTCTAATTGGCAATTCCCGGATTGCCCCAGATTCGCCCGGATCCCCGGCAATCCGGCGCTCCCTAACAATGGGATTATGGGGCTGGATTGCCCCGGTCCGGGAGGATCCGGGAACCGGACCACTGCGGCTGCACGCTGCAGTTGTTTCAGGACCGCAGCTAGCTCCCTGCCAGCCGCGGTCCTGATTCATCAGTGGCGGCAGCTGCATGCGGGTGCACACTGGACCGGAGGGCATATTAGCCCTCCGGTTCTGTGTGCTGATCCGAACCGGGGCTGTCAGGTTCATCCTGACAGCCTCGGATCGGATCTGACCCGCAGTGTGAAGCCAGCCTTACTAAACTGCTTGGTTCTCTAAATGCTGAGCTCTATTTAACCCCACTCTCATCACAGATTGACAACCTTCTGCCTATACACAATATACACAGAGGGGTTGCAGTGGTGATTTTATGCAGAGCTCAGGAATATGGATGAGTACATGGCAGCAGCTTTGCTAGTCCTCTAGTGATAATCTCCTGCTGATAAAACACTTATTTTATCAAAACTACAGCAAGCAGCCCAGTAAGTGACACAATGTTGGAACTCTAAAGTATGCTGCTCTAATATTATGTGTCAAAAACCTGCGGCCAGATTCCCTAAGTTTTCCACATAGAAATCATGATTATCTAGATGAGAAAAATGATCGACCATGGTAGCGACATTTTCCTATGTATACTCAATGCCAGTAAAACAATGTAGGTTTTGGTGGTCTCCTCAAAGAGTTACCCCATGGCTAGGTCCTTCACTGGAGGGATATCTGGCTAGTCCTGTGTTTGGACTCCTAAACGAGGCTCCACAGACTCTATTTACATATTAGCAAAACAATGTAGACCAACATATAGATCAATTTCCCTTGGCTTACATTATTATTCTCACTCACGATTACCGGATATTTTATTTTTTTGCGTTTATAGATCACATTTATTTAACTCATAGAACAGAAGATGGGATAAAAAAAATTAGCTTAACATGTTATGTTTGAAAAAAGTTTTTCGTGTCCCCATTATGCTAAAAAGATGATCAGGGAATGAACTGAATAAAAAAATGTTAATAAGTTGCATTATGGGTCAAGATTTACATATATTTTAAACATTTTAAGGAGAAATAGTAAAATCATCATAATTAAAAACAAAATAAAATTTCTCAGATGCCACAATAATAACATTTATTACAACAATACATATAATTGTTTATGTATTTTATTATTGCAACTGTGACTATTGTAAGTTCTCATAAACTAAGGTAATTAAAATTGGAGAAAATTGATTAATCTATGATCAAGATGTACATATGATAATACAAGATTGTATAGAAATATTATATACAAAGGGCGCAAAAATCTTTAGTGTTACTATACAATACTATAAGATGCATACATTCTCTTATACATAGGCAGCCAACGTAAGGGACATTTCTCACCAGGTTTTTGCCACCTAATCTAAGAGCAGCTTAATGTAGAGGTAGAGACCCTTATTGCCATCATTTCATTCACTGGGCTACTTAGTGAAGTTTGGAAAAATTCATTGTTTTATTGGCAGGAGAGTATCATTAGAGGACTAGTAAACCTGCTGCCAGGTAGTCCTTTATATTCATGAGCTCTGTATAACCCCACCCCCACAACTAATTGGCAGTTCTCTACCCATGTACACAGAAAGCTGCCAATTAGTGCTGGGGGCGGGGTTATACAGAGCTCAGTATTCAGATGACTAGATCTGCAGGAGATAAAACAGTGATTTTATTGAAATTACATCAAGCATTTCAGTAAGTGACACCACTTGAATTAGGGTCATCATGCTGATCTCAAAACCTGGTGACAGATTCCCTTTATCGAAACATAGTAAGACATAGGCTGTGCAGATGGCAAAATTAGGCAAATCTTTTACACCAGGATTTCAATTCCATGATAATTGACAGCTCAGACGTAGAAATAATAACAGATTTGATAAAATGCTGAGAATAAATTTTCAATGATCAAACTAAATAAAAATGATGTAACAGACCAGAAGAGCTGTAAACAGTATGCTGAATGATCAGTCCGTGGTGTTCACACACGATTTGATCAGCGTTGAGTTTTCCTTTGCTTTTTTTAGCCAATTATTAAAGCATAACCATCGTTTAAATTTTTATTTAATAGTAATGTAGAGCAAGTGAATATAATCAACTTTCCCGTATACTTTATTAATGAAATCAGTAGGAAACCATTAGAAAAAACTTCCACAAGATGTCCTCAGCAGGTTGTGTGTGAAGCTCATTCTTCATCACCTCCATCTTCAGGGGCTTCAACTGTGTTCACAATACAGATAATAAGACTGTCAAATTACCTCATGCCTGCACCTCCATTCACATGGCTCTGCTGGGTGTTATCGCAGAGCACAGAGCAGAGCCATGTGAAAGGAGCAGTCAGATAAGATCTCCCAGCAGCATTAGAGCTCAGCAGGGTGTCAGCATGAGGTAATTTGACACGTATGTTATCTGTATTGTGCAGCTAAGCCACGCCCCGCCCCTGAAGATGGAGGTAACTAAAGGCCCTGTTACACGGTACGAGATCGTGAATGATATAGCTCAAACGTCCCGGGTTTGGAGTCGTTCAAACGACATCATTAGGACGTCGTTTCGTGTGACACCGTGATACGATTACGATAAATCGTGGGATCGTTGATCGCAGATTTGAGAACATGTTCTCAAATCAGACGATCCTCGATCAGCCAACCTGCTGCATCGTTGTGTGTGACACCACGATAACGATGTCGTTAACGACTTCGCCTATTCACAACATTGAACAAGTATCGTTCGCTGGGTTGTGCATACAATAGCTGCTCGCTACATCATTGGTGTGTTGTCCATGATATCTAGATGTGTGACATTTCACCAACGATGTCAAAAACATGTCCTAACGACCGCGCTGCCGTGAGATTGTTGGTGAGATCTTAACGACATTGAAGCGTGTAACGGTACCTGAAGAATGAGCTTCACACACAGCCTGCTGAAGACATCTTGTGGAAAGTTTTTTAGTGGTTTACCTCCTGATTTCATTATAATCAACTTTCACTATACTTTATTAATCACTTGGTCTGCATTACTATTAAATAAAAATTTAAATGACGGTTACACTTTAAATTTACAATTGCAAAGACACACTTTTTTCTGACAAATAACAGCCCTAATGTTGAATCTATATCAACAGAATGTAAATTTGGTGGGGCATACTCCTAAATTTCCGTAACACACATAGGGAGGAATTAATATTTTTTGGAAATGTTTTTGATATGGAATTTTTTGTATATTCTAATCTAGAAATGTTTTTCTTAAAAAAATAAATAAAAGCCAGCTTATAGGAGCTGAATTTAGCAGAACTACAAGTCGCTGTGGCTCAACATCGAGCTGAAGGCTGTCAAAGTAAAATATAAATCTAGAACAGATTACTCGCTCACCTTCAAAAGCACAGACACTTTGGGTCCGATTTATAATTTATACTTTATTTTATATTACTTTTCTTTTTTGCCTTGTGGTGTTTGTTTCCTTTTTAGCACCAAATTGGACAAAATGGTGGCCGTGGTTCACAAATGTTGTGCAAAATGAGCTTAATTTTAGTCTTTCTTGTACCTTTTCAGAGCCAAGTTTGTTAAAAGTGTATGCAAAAAATTCACGCATACTTAAAATCATTCCATAGGTGACTGGTGTACATTTGCGCAAAATTATGGACATTTAAAAAAAAGTTGCAACATCTGGAAACCCCAAACCCTGCTCAGAATTAATATTATAAAAAAAACAGGTGTGCACCAATAAAATAGACTGTAACAAAGGCACAAGTTAAAAAAAAAATTGAAATAACGGGTGAAAAAAATCAAAAAGGTGCAAATGCAATAATGAAATAGGCCCTTTGTTTTAATGTACATGAAGCAATATTCTTTTGGAGAAATAATTGCATTTTACGGTGTCAGAGCGGTCAGGCATCTGCCCCAATTGGCATTGTACTTTATCCGAGTTAATAACCAATCAATTTCAAATGTTTGGCTAAATTTCACATTCACAAAGAGAATAACATTCATTTCTGGTTTGAATTTGGACTCCTATATGTGCCTAATCCCAGCCCTATGAGCCCTGATTTAAACTGCATTCATTGAATTTTAAGAATTTGTTACATTGAATCTGAACTGCTTTGGTCTAAAGGCCCCCATACTTAGATAATCCTTCAGGGGCCTCATCATGGGAGATAAGGATTGTGAAATTGCTATTGAAATTCCAACCCTTTACTTTCCTGGGATACACAGTGGAATTTAAAGTTTGAAACAGGTTTGGAAAAAATACTCTGCAACATAAGAATGCTAATGTAGAAGCATGATTATGCCTCTATACACGGCTAATAACAAAGAATCCACCAATCACAATAGGCGAGGTCACAGCTGACCCTACTTCCCTCCTTTCACAACGACCTTTGCACAAGCTACTTTGATGCTTCAATTCAGAAGATAGGGTCGGGAGCCAACAATTGTGGCTATGTACATGTGTTATTTCCTGAAACTAAAGGAAATATAAGACTACAAAAGCCCCTATGATCAGTGTGAAAATGGCAAATTTCTATTTTGTTTTATTTTTAATACAGATTGTGATATTTAAAAATAAATCCTTTTAAAAATAGATTTAAGGGGGAATTCCAAGAAAATAATGTTTTTTGTACTGTCCCTGCCCTCCTACATGATGTAGCAGAGCTGGACACTACAGTTCTAGGATCTATAGATTGCTTATAAATCAGTAAAATCATATCTGCTTTCCACTCCCTTCGGAGACAGAGAAATTCAGAGATGCTGCAGCAGAGCAGGAGGTGTGGCAGGGCTGTGGACCCTGGGGGCTCCAGGATCATATTACATTCCTGCCCCCTCTCACGTCTGTATGAATAAGGGGCGTGGCCGCCAACCCCATGGTCACACTACAATCCAGTCCCTGTTATACCATCCTATGTAATGTACGAACAGGGCTGTTCTCTCATCAATTAGCAACCATGTCACCAAGCACATATAAATACACCCTGTGATCTTTTGCTGTAGAATGATATGATAATGCATGATGTGTACTATCATGTATCAGGCTAGGAGCAGAGGCAAAGCACTGCATTGGTTTAGTCAGCACTGTCATGGCCTTCCCTCCCCCATGTCAACTTGGTAGCTTCCTGTCCCCTGAAACTTTAGCACTATTCATGACTGAATTTATTTGTCCCTGAAGGGAGGGGTGAGAGCTGAGGAGCAGATATGATTTTATTGATTTATAAATCATCTATAGATCCTAGAACTATAGTTGTAGTTGAAGTTGAAGCTGTAGTTGTAGTTGTAGTTGAAGCTCTGCTTCATCATGTTGGGAGGGCAGGGACAGTACAAAAAATGTTATCTCCATTGAGTTCCCCTTTAACACAAAAGCTTGATCTAATCAATAGGTTATTTTCTGATGATAGCTTTCCTTTAATAACTTATTTTTCATCAGTTAACAAAATGTAAAGTGAGTGAACAAAGGAGAAATCTAAATCAACTCTGTATTAGTGTGACCAAGCTTTGCTTTCAGTATGGATTCAAGGCACCAATTCTTCTTGGTACGAATGCACTCAGACTTTGAAGGAACTCAGCAGGGTAGGTTGTTCCAAACATCTTCAAGAACTACCCACAGATTTCCTGTCGATGTAGACTTGCACAAATTCTTCTTTCTATTCATGTAATCACAGATAGTTGATGATGTTGAGCTCAGGGCTCTGTGGAATCCATATCATCACTTCCAGGACTGCTTGTTTTTTAAACCAAATATAGTTTTTAATGTTATTGGCTGTATGTCTGAGACTTGTTCTAAGGCAGAATACATTTGGAACCAATCTCTTTTCATTCACTTTGCATTTTGTTAATATTAACACTTCTATCTTTGAAAGCATTCTTACTTTGGAGCATTTTTTCCACTCCTGCCTAAACCGTTTTGACAGTGATGTAAGTTGCTGTCAAGGAGTCTGGCAGGGGCTGTCCACAATGAAAAACATGGACTCTTTGCCAAGCTTGGCATTCAATATAGGGCTGTTATTCACCCAGCTAGCAAAATGCCAGCAACTCTGAATACAAGTAGAGATTAGTGAACCCCATGAAGTTTGCTTTCGGGTGGCGGTGTTTAGGACCTGAGCTTGACCTTGATCCTTATTAGATGTCACTGATTGGCTTGTCGGCTGTATGCCCACATACAGTCAGCCATCAGTAGAACACTTCCGGACGCTCATCTCTAAATACAAGGAATTAATGTCACACAATAGGAGTTTCTACACCTAATGAGATCCATCATAAGAATGAACTTAAGACTTTGTTCTAACTGTCTATATGCCTGCTCTGGATTGTCTTATTCGGAAAAAGGGCCCCCACTAGTTCAATCAGCTGTAATCTAGCAAATGTTCAATTCTCCTGCAGCACCTCCTTAGGAGAAATAAGGCATTACAAGTTATCCATTGAAATGAATGGATTGTCTGCATATTGCATGAACTTGCTCGGTGCCCAAGAGTGAGGCACACTTTGTTGTAGCTCTTTCTTTCAGCTATATTATTTAGGGTCCTGAATGAGGATCGACCCCCAATAATAGTGTATTGCAAAATATGTTTCTAATCTGGATGACCCTTACAAAGGTTTTTTTTTGCTGACATTCAATGCACAAAGTGACTTTTGGTATTGGATTATGCGCCCATTTTGTTGACTGTATGTTTCATATTTAGAAGCAGCACTATACCTAATAGTCAGCATATGCTTTATAATACTTATAGGTTTATACTTATAGCTCAAGTGCAAAATGCATTAACTTTAGTCTTATGGCTATATTGTTTTGTGTGATGTTGGAAAAATATCCAATATGCCAGTTATCCTACAAAATTTACCAATCCTTTCAAGTAACTATCAACTAACTACACCACCCTAAGCATTCTGGGAAGTAGACTGTCCTGTGGTTCTATCATTCTGGTCTTAGGCTGGCTTCACACTTGCAGATGCATCTGCAGCGTTTTGCAGATGCATCTGCAAGTATCAGCATGCAAACCGCGGCCGCTATGTTTATAATGGGGCGCACCGCGGTCTGAAAGCACTCATTCATTCCTATATGTGAACCGTCCGCAGGCGGATGCCTGCTTACAGATCACACACTCCCGCCCGCACCATGGACGCGACATCTCGCGTCCATGGTGCGGGCGGGAGTGTGTGATCTGTAAGCAGGCATCCGCCTGCGGACGGTTCACATATAGGAATGAATGAGTGCTTTCAGACCGCGGTGCGCCCCATTATAAACATAGCGGCCGCGGTCTGCATGCTGATACTTGCAGATGCATCTGCAAAACGCTGCAGATGCATCTGCAAGTGTGAAGGCAGCCTTAACTATTTGATGATGATACTTCATCCTACTTCTCATTTCAGGACTGCAGAAATCCAACATCTATTGCAAAAGCATAAAACATAGAATGAGAACCAGTAACGTTTGAGTGCCAGTTCTGCAGATGATGATTGTAGCAAAGTTGAAATATATTTTTCATCTGTATGAAAAAAAAGTCCCTAATTGTATTGTTGCAGATATTGATAAAAGGTTCTCTATGCATTTTTGCTAATTTCCTCGCATACATACAAAAACACATACTGTTTATGTTCATCTTTATAAAAATAATGATCCATAAAAACAAAATGCACTTTTTTTTTACCCTGTTTCTCATAAAATTTTGTAAAAATATAAAAACAATTGTCCAGACACAAAAGATTTTAAGCATCTGTGCTTGATCCCAGATATTCCATCTCTGTAGATTTGTGCCCCTTGAGACTCTTTTTGCGGAATTCCGCAGTTATTTCCTCAAAAGACTTTCCTTTAGTTTCTGGAACTTTAAAGTATGTGAATATAGTGAAACCGAACAGGAGAACTGCAAATATGATGAACACGTAAGGCCCACACGCTTCCTGAAAATGAAAGCAAAGAGAACCTTAAAAAACAGTATGCATTCATATGAGCCCTATGTTTTATGCAGGACCATATACACGAAAATAAAATATCACACCATATAATTACATTATGAAGGCAAGTACCATATTTATTGGACCATGAGACGCATCGGACCATAGGATGCACCCAGGTTTTAGATGAGGAAAATAGGGGAAAAAAACGTTTTAAGCAAAATGTGTGGTCATGATGCACTGTTATGGGTGTGGGTCTGCTGCTGACACTGTTATGGGGTAATGTCCACCATCCTAATATATATGTGCCTCAACCTGGTGTATGTCCCCCATCCAAGTATATGATCCCCCCCCCCATCCTGGCATGTGCCATATATCCTGGTACATTATCCCCCATCCTGACATGTGCCTATATTCTGGTATATGATCCACAAACCTGGTATAGCACCCCCATCCTGGTACATGATCCCCCATCCTGGTATATGATCCCCCATCTTGGTATACATTATATATATATATATATATATATATATATATATATATATATATATATATATATATATATATACATATATACATACACACAGAATAGACCAAACATTTGGACATCTTCTCATTCAAAGAGTTTCCTGTATTTTCATGACTATGAAAATTGTAGATTCACACTAAAGGCATCAAAACTATGAATTAACACATGTGGAATAATATACTTAACAAAAAAGTGTGAATCAACTGCAAATATGTCTTATATTCTAGATTCTTCAAAGTAGCCACCTTTTGCTTTGATTACTGCTTTGCACACTCTTGGCATTCTCTTGATGAGCTTCAAGAGGTAGTCACCAGAAATTGTTTTCACTTCACAGTTGTGCCCTGTCAGGTTTAATAAGTGGGATTTCTTGCCTTATAAATGTTCTTGGGACCATCAGTTGTGTTGTGCAGAAGTCTGGTGGATACACATCTGATAGTCCTACTGAATAGACTGTTAGAATTTGTATTATGGCAAGAAAAAAGCAGCTAAGTAAAGAAAATGAGGGCGATCATTACTTGAAATGAAGGTCAGTCAGTCTGAAAAATTGGGAAAACTTTGAAAGTGTCCCCAAGTGCAGTTGCAAAAACCATCAAGAGCTACAAATAAACTGGCTCACATGAAGACTTTCCCAGGAAAGGAAGACCAAGAGTCACCTCTGCTGCGGAGGATAAGTTCATCTGAATCACCAGCCCCAGAAATCGCAGGTTAACAGCAGCTCAGATTAGATACCAGGTCAATGCCACAGAGATTTCTAGCAGCAGACACATCTCTACAACAACTGTTAAGAGGAGACTTTGTGCAGCAGGCCTTCATGGAGAAATAGCTGCTAGGAAACCACTGCTAAGGACAGGCAACAAGCAGAAGAGACTTGTTTGGGCTAAAGAACACAAGGAATGGACATTAGACCAGTGGAAATCTGTGCTTTGATCTGATGAGTCCAAATTTGAAATCTTTGGTTCCAACCACCGTGTCTTTGTGCAACACAGAAAAGGTGAACAGATGGACTTTACATGCCTGGTTCCCACCGTGAAGCATGGAGGAGGAGGTGTGATGGTGATGGGTTGCTACGCCAGATGACCTGGCCTCCATAGTCACCAGACATAAACCCAATCGAGATGGTTTGGGGTGAGCTGGACCTCAGAGTAAAGGCAAAAGGGCCAACAAGTGCTAAGCATCTCTGGGATCTCCTTTAAGACTGTTGAAGACCATTTCCGGTGACTACCTCTTGAAGCTCATCCAAGAGAATGCCAAGAGTGTGCAAAGCAGGAATCAAAGCAAAAGGTGGCCACTTTGAAGAACCTAGAATATAAGACATATTTTCAGTTGTTTCACACTTTTTTGTTAAGTATATTATTCCACATGTGTTTATCCATAGTTTTGATGCCTTCAGTGTGAATCTACAATTTTCATAGTCATGAAAACACAGAAAACTCTTTGAATGAGACGGTGTGTCCAAACTCTATCTATCTATCTATCTATCTATCTATCTATCTATCTATCTATCTATCTATCTATCTATACGCAACAGCACTAAAAATAATAACTGTGGGCGCAAAACCCTCCTACTACAAATCCATAGGTTTGATAGTAAAAAGAAAAAAACACAGGCGGCAACTTGTCAAAATTAGTTGCAATAAAATTGGACAATTTATTCCACTAGGACTGCAACGTTTTGGCTACACACTAGCTTGAAAAAGGCTAGTGCGTAGCCAAAATTTTCCAATCCTGGGGGAATAAATAGTCCACTTTTTCTGCATCTAATTTTGGTGTGCTGCCATCCGTTTTTTTATATAAGATATATATATAAGATATATATAAAAAAAAAAAAAACGGTTGGCAGCACACCAAAATATGAGAAACAAGAAATGTGGACTATTTATTCCCCCAGGGCCGCAATGTTTATATATAAATGTGTATATATATATATATATATATATATATATGCATATATATATATATATATATATATATAAATGTGTGTATATATATATATATATATATATATATATATATAAATCAAGGAAAACAGGCAGCACTCCAGTTCAGGTGAATAAAGGGTCTGTTTTTTATTCAGAGCCCATGTGCCACATGGGCTCTGAATAAAAAACAGACCCTTTATTCACCTGAACTGGAGTGCTGCCTGTTTTCCTTGATTTATTTGAATTGGTTTGGACACTAATACACAGGACTTGCACCGCGGATGAGTATAATTTTGTGCTGTTCCATTTTCTCTTTTTATATATATATATATATATATATATATATATATATATATAAGACCTAGAGATTATTGATATGTGTTAGATCATTTGCTACAGATCCCGATGAGCCGTAGTACTTGGGCACCAGCCCAATTTTTCCAGTCTTTTAATTTTTCTGTAGGATTTGTAAACATGCATGCAGCGCTTATTACTGTATTCTGCCACAGTGCACAAAATGCTGGGTTACATCCTCCACTGGCCAGTACCACCATTGGTACAGTCTTTGTAGCCAAAGTTAGCATGCTTTGTTCTACCGTCCCACACCTGCCTTTGTGATGTATACAGCAGTCTCTATGTCTCCTAGGTAATTTATACAGCAGTCTGTATCTCCTATGTGATGTATACTGCAATCTCAGGGAATCCTATGTTTTATATACTGTATATGCAGCAGTCTCAGTGTCTCCTATGTTTGTATTACGCAGTTCCTGTGTCTTTATATGATGTATACAGCATTTTCAATGTCTTGAATGCAATGTATACAGCAGACTCTGTACGTCCTGTGTGATTGATATACAACAGAATCTCGACGTCTAATATGTCATGTATAAAGCAATCCACCCACTGCTGTAGTTCTTTGTTACAAGAGCAGTAAAGCATTTCCCACTTTGAGGATACATACAGTGAAATATGCATTTGTGTGCAGAACAATCTACTGCTACAAGCAGTTCTTTTCAAAACTGGTTGCAGTGTTAACTGCACTCTGGAGTGACCAATGCAAACCTGGAAAAGCAGTAGTTATTAGCAACATCATTAATAGCAAGTGAAATCACATACCTCACCAAAGAGAAGCAGTTCCATTACATAAGGGGTGAGGTAATTAAATGTTTGACCAAATAAAGTAGAGTATCATCTAAGTTGATAATTTTGCATAGTACCAGAATGATGATATTAATATGCAAATGGCCCTTGCTAGGAAAAGGTTGCACACAGTTGCATTAGATCTAGAAGAATAGATCTTGGTTTTATACTCACTGCGATGTATTGGAAACACATTCCAATGATGAAGTTACATGTCCAGTTGACGAATCCAGATATCGCCATAGCTGCAGGTCTAGGCCCTTGGCTGAAAAGCTCAGCAACAATGAACCATGGAATAGGACCAGGTCCGACTTCAAAGAATATTACAAATAAAAAGATGGCGACCATACAGAGATAGCTCATCCCAGAATTGCTGTGCTAGAATACATAAAGAAGTCTTATAAGTGTAAATCTTTACTGCCAATTTTGACTGATATCTGGCTATGAAATAGAGTATGGATTATGTAATGATCTTACCAGCAAAGCTAGAGCAATCGTCATGATAACAGCGCATATACACATTCCTGCCAAACCAATGAGATAAAGAGATCTTCTTCCTGCTCTTTCCACAAGGAACACCTGTAATGAGCCATGTTGTGATTCAGTCACTGTTACACATGTCTTATTAATTAGCGTGATAGAAGTGTGAAAAGACAGCTATGTCATGGAATAAGCTCCCAAACGATTCAGAAAGTGGCTAATAGAAATCTACTTGCTATCTTTATTTTGGAGTAACTGAAGAGCCCGGCATTGCCCGGGCGTAATAAGTAACTGTGGTTAGTTGTAACAAAATAGAATGATTATTTTGCATATAAAACCATTTCACATCATATATTCAACACTACAGATTTGCAACACAAATGAAATAAATGATTACCCAAGTAATGATAGTAGAAAATGGCGCATACTGGGACATAATTCTCAGTGAAGCATCAGCCACACAAACCCCAAATCGACTAAGGCCGGCTTCACACCATGGCCAGATCCGATCCGGGGCTGTCAGGGGTGAACCTGACAGCCCCGGACCGGATTTTAGCCCGATAGTATGCTATGGGGCCGGATGGAGCTGGATGGCAGCTATCTGCCATCTGGCTTTCATCTGTCCGGGAGAATCTGGGTGGATTCAGATTTTTCTCCCGGACACAAAAATGCTGCATGCATCATTTTTGTGTCCGGGGAACAAAAGCTGATCCTCCTGGATTCTCCCAGATCCTCCTGCTCCGGTGTGATCCGGCGCCCACTAACATTGGGGTCTATGGCGCCGGATCGTACCAGAGCCACATCCTGGAACCAGACGCCGGGTGCTGAAGCTCAGCGCCAGAGAGCTGTCCCCTCCTGACAGTTCAGGACCGCGGGGAGCGATCTTGAATTATCATCAGCTGCGGCTGCAATTGAGGCATCTGGCTGCACACTGGACCGGAGGGCATAATAGACACTCTGGTTGTGTGTCCAGATCCGGTCCGGGGCTGTCAGGTTCACCCTGACAGCCCCGGTCGGATCTGGCCGTGGTGTGAAGCTGGCCTAAGACACCTCTTTCCTATTCTTTTAATAATCTGCCGCACACAGTCCCCTGTATACAACAGGAGCACGTAATTATGTTTAGGTGTAATTAAATTAAAGGGAGCCTGTCAGGTCATTTATGCTCCCCTCCCGCCACACAGCTATCACTCCTCTGTACCTGTAGCTTCATAGCACTATTTTAAGCATCCCTGTCTGAGCTAAAAGACCTGTGTGATGTTACGATCATTTGAAAATAAGAGAAAAAACGTGTAGGGAAGACCGGGATGAAAGGAAATTGTTCAGTCAGAGTATCAAAAAATAAATTCAATATTTATTTAAACACTTATAGCCGGGGGCGTGGCCTGGAAGGAGATGTGAGCGGTCGCACTTCCTGGAGCTCCCGCTGAGTGCCCGCCATTAATCCTGCCTAATACCCTGTGGAGAGGTCCCTGACCCCCTGGAACTGTGCCTGGAGGTCCCCGGAGTGCAGCACAGTAACGGGAGCCGTCCGGAACCGCTGATATGACCCGCCGCCGGCAGCGAGACGCGGGCGCGGGAGACGCTGCGGGCCTCCAAGATGGCGCCGACAAGAGAGAGGAGGCGGAGAAGGCTAATGCTGCTTGCCAGCGGCGCATGGCGGCTGCAGAGAAACTCGCACAGTTTGCGAGGAGAGAGGAGAGCTGTGCTGGAGGGACAGAAGATGGAGGTGAGGAGGCTGGGGAGGAGAATGAATCCCCCATGACTGAGGGAGAAGAGGAGGAAGTGCAGGGGCCAACACAGGAGAAAGGTGCTGGAGAAGCCGGGCAGACACAGACAGAGGACAGTATGCAGGCAGAGCCCACATTAAGAGATGTGTTTGCAGTGGTGTCCTACTGCAAGGATGCTCTAAAGACACTGACACAGCAGGTCCTAGGAGTGCAGGGAGAGATAGCCACAATTAAGAAAGATCTAAAAAAAGTGGACACTAGGACCGGTGCAGTGGAGGAAAGAGTGAGCACAGCAGAGGACCATATAACTAAAATGCAGAGGATGGAGAAAAAGTATATCCAACAAATGTCTGAGCTCGCTGCAAAAACGGACGATCTGGAGAACCGCTCCAGACGAAACAATCTGAGAATAGTGGGCATACCAGAGAAGTCTGAGGGGAGAAACCCCACTGAGTTCATCGAAAACTGGCTCAGAGAGAAATTTGGCTCTGAAACGCTGACGAGACTGTTTGCTGTGGAAAGAGCGCATCGGGTCCCTATGCAGCCTCAGCCGCCTGGTAAGGGCCCACGCACAATCCTTGCAAAGATCCTTAACTACAGGGACAGGGATATCATCCTGCAGAAGGCCAGAGACGTGGAGGAGCTTACAATTAATGGTCACAGGATCGCCATTTATCCTGATTACTCAGTGGTGGTACAGAAGCAAAGAATGAAATTCTCCACTGTAAAGAAGAGTTTGAGAGAGTTGAACTTAAAATATTCTATGATCTTCCCAGCAAAACTGCGAGTGACAGCATTGGAAAAAGTCTTCTTTTTTGTAGACGCTGAGGAAGCCTCGCAATGGCTGGATATTAATGCAAGACGTATCAAGGAAGCTGGAGAATGTGCGTGAACTCTGGGAATCCTGGATGTGACTTTGAGACGGTGGTGACACCACAGATGGACGTCCGGTAACTGACCCTGCATCGGTGATTTTGTTTTGTCGCTGTGTTTTTCTTTGTTTTTTTTTCTGGAAGACAGACGGCCAGCAGGGGGGTGATAGATCTGTTGACTTTCTTTGTTCCTCTCTTTTTTCTTTTTTCTTTTTGAATGTTATTTTTATGCGCTCCTGATCTTATTGGACAAACGGAGTGATAAGCATGGAGAGGGGGATGATACTAGAGGAATGGGGAGATGTGGGTATGATGGGAATAACCAATAAATATTGTTGTTTAAATACTATACAGTTTAAAGGTAATAGATGTTAACAGAATATTTAATTTAAAGGTAAATAGGTTAGTAACGGTATTAAGCGGGCACGAGCGGGAGGGGAGGGATACACCAAACATGGTGTGGAATAGGTATTGTCTATACTCATTGCAAGATGGGAGAAGGCAGGTATTTGGTCCTTTGGTTGTAACGGGTCCAAGGTTCAGAGACCCCACTCTCGACGAGAGTACTACACAGACGATAGAGGGGAGGACGGGGGGGTGGGAAGGGGAAGAGGAGGGGAAATGGGAGGAGGGGGGAAGACAGCTAAGCATAGGGACAGCGGCAAACCGACTACAAAATATCTTGGTTGATGGGGGAACGGAATAACATTATTTGCTGGAATGTACGAGGGCTCTCGGACAAGTCAAAAAGAGCAGCGGTTATTCAATACGTGCTAGACCGTAAGCCATCAGTGATATGCCTTCTGGAAACACATTTAACAACTGATACAGTAGATGTTCTCACTAAAAAATGGGCACAGAAGACGTACCACTCCACTTTTTCTTCCTACGCTAGGGGAGTTTCAATATTAATACATAAATCGGCACAATATGAAGAGATAGAAGTTGAAATAGATGCTGATGGACAATATGTGATGGTGGTTTGTAGATTGTCCGGACAATTAATGTGTATCGTGGCAATTTATATTCCTCCGCCATATTCCAGTACTAAATTAAGGAAGATAAGAGAGACGGCGGAAAGGAAAGGGGTAATGCCATTTCTGTTGATAGGAGACTTCAATAACGTGATAGACACACAGTGGGACAGAAGCGCCACATCTGGAGGGGTTAGTAAGAACACTCTGACTCCATTTGGCGCACTGATACAAGAAATGGGGTTGACGGATCTTTGGAGGGTCAGAAATGTAGAGGAGAGATGTTTCTCTTGCTTTTCGACATCATACGACACACTTTCCCGTATTGATATGGCCCTGGGAAATAGTCTATTGGATGGGCTGATAGGGGAGGTGAAATATCTAGCCAGAGTTGTTTCGGATCATAGCCCGATTCTTGTTTCAATTAGACGACCGAGTTCACCGTGGAATGTGGTTAGAGAATGGAAAATACACCCCGTGTGGTTGCGCACTATTGATATGGCTAAAATTGGAAGGGAAATGGAGGAATTTTATAATTTAAATGAGGGAAGTGCGGACCCACTGATAGTTTGGGAGACCATGAAAGCATACCTAAGGGGGATTCTGTTTCGGGATATCTGTCGGTGTAAATCACAGAATAAACAGAAGGAAAAAGATAGTATACAGAAATTGGAGAGAGCAGAGATGGAGGCGGCAAAGCAGAGTGATATACATAATAAGAAAATACTACGAGAAGCACAAAAGGAGGTGAATAGAGTCCTTATGGAAAGGGCAGATAGGAAAATGGCATTCCAGAAACTGAGATTCTTTGAAGAAGGGGAGAAGGTGGGTCACTTATTATCCATCATAGCGGCAGCGCAGAGGGGGAACCACTTTGTCCATTGTTTAGTGGGAGAGGGGGGAGAACGAACAACGAATACAGAGAACATTATGGAGATCTTTGTGAAGTTTTATGGGGATCTATATACGTCACAAGAAGGATTAGATGAAAGAGAGGTGGGGACATTTTTGGCAGCGGCATCGTTACCCACTCTATCAATGGAGGATAGGGACACTTTGGAGGCACCTATAATGGTAGATGAAATAGGGGAGGCATGGCCAATGAAAAAGCCCGGGATCTGATGGACTCCCGGCAGAAGTCTATAAGAGACTAGAAGAAATTATTTTACCCAGATTGCTGGAGGTTTATGTAGAGGCTAAGAAACAGGGGGTACTACCAACATCCATGAGAGAGGCGACTATAGTTGTGATCCCTAAGGAAGGTAAAGACCTTGCGAGCCCAGAGTCATACCGACCTATTTCATTGCTGACGGCAGATGTGAAAATTCTAGCAAAAGTACTGTCAAATCGTTTAACAAAGGTGATATCAACCTTAATACACCCAGATCAGGCCGGCTTTATGCCTAATAGATCTACTGCGACTAACTTAAGAAGATTATTTCTGAATCTGCAGCTGCCGTCGGACAATATGGGTAGAAGAGCAATAGCATCGCTTGACGCTCGCAAGGCCTTTGACAGTGTGGAGTGGAGGTACCTGTGGAGGGTGCTACAGTATATGGGATTTGGTCCGCAATTTACGTCATGGATAAAACTCTTGTATGCCCAACCTACTGCCAAAATTAGAGTCAATGGGGCCGTCTCTAAAAAGATAGACCTACAGAGAGGTACCAGACAGGGATGCCCGCTGTCGCCCCTGCTGTTTGCCATCGCGGTGGAGCCACTAGCTGCTACCATAAGAAACTCCAGTGACATCAAGGGATTTAAATACGGGGAAAATGAGGAAAAAGTCGCGTTATACGCGGATGACATTCTGCTCTTTCTGGAGGATAGTGGGGCATCGTTGAGCCATGCCATGCGGACCATTGAGGGTTTTGGGGTGCTCTCGGGACTTAATATTAATTGGACTAAGTCAAGTTTATTTAAAGTAGACAAAGAAGAGACAGAGACAGAAGAGGAAGGGGAATCGGGAGGATTGAGTAGGGTGGAGCAGTTTAAGTATTTGGGCATTTGGGTCTCTTTGCCCATCACGGATTATTTGCAATTGAACCTTGCCCCGTTACTGACAGTGCTGAGGCGTAAGGTTACTGCCTGGAATAAGCTGTGTTTATCCGTGGTGGGGAGAGTCAACTTGATCAAGATGATCTTGATGCCCAAACTACTATATGTAATGCACAATTCACCCCTGTGGATCCCTCAACGCAGACTTAAGCCTATTAATGCCATATTCCGGGAACTGATCTGGGGAAAGAGGCAGCCTAGGATTCGGCTAGAAACATTGCAAAGGCCAAAGGATGATGGGGGACTAGCGTTACCTCATGCTGGGATTTATTTTTTGGCAGCCCAAAGTCAGCACTTAAGGGGATGGGCAAGTAAATCAAGGAACAGTCACAGTACAAAAATATTGGGTAAAATAATTGGTAGATCCCCTTTGACAGATGGACTTGAGGACGGGTCTATAGGAATACTGGGAAAGACATACCCTACACTTGACCTTATACATAAGGTATGGACAAAAATTAAACAACTGAGAGGAGTGACAAATTTGACCAAATACACTCCCATATGGGACAATGGGAACCTTCCAGAACTGATCAAAATGGGACATCTTACGGAGTGGGAAAATAGAGGCATTGTATACATGCATCAAATTATAAATAGACAAGGATTAAAGACCTTTCAACAACTCAGATTGGAATTTGGACTCCCAGACTCGGGTTGGCTTCAGTATTTACAGATGCACCATGCAGTCAGTAAACAGGGTGAGACCAGTACCTTACAAATACAGGATGATATTGTCTTAGATTATATTTGCCATGAGGGACTCTCGACTGGAGTGATATCGGGCATATATAGAGATCTAATACATACATTCCTCCTTTCGTTTCCTATAAAGGCACGTTCGAAATGGGAGGAGGAAATGGGACACATACCGGATGATAGGTGGACTAGTATACTGGAATACATACCCAAGTTGTGTGAATCAGCCAGGCTCTCGCATCTCTACGTGGTACACAGAGTGTATCGCTCGCCAATGGTTATGCACAGAGCAGGTCTGAGGACTGATTCTGAATGTCCGAGATGCAGAGGAGATAATGCGGGCATTTTCCATGTGATGTGGTCCTGCCCAAGACTATCCACATATTGGGCGGCAGTCATTAACCGAATAGAAAGAGTGTACGGGTGTGAAATACCTAGAGAACCGGTGGTTTGTTTGTTGGGATATGTGGAGGAGGTGAAAATTGAAAATGCATTTAAAATAATGATTGCAAAATTGCTCTTTGTAGCAAGGAAACTGATTGCAAAATTCTGGATACGAGATGTTCCCCCAAGCAGAGAGGAATTTGTGAAACAGGTGGATAACCTACTGTATATGGAAAAGGGTATCTATGGGAAAAGAGAAAAAATAGCAATGTTTGAGAAAATGTGGTTACCCTGGATAAATTACAGATGAGAAGAGGAAGTATGACATTAAGCTGTGATGTGAGCAAATTGTTCTGAAATGCGGGATAATTGATATGCCTTATTGACGACTACTTCACTAAATAACACCATGAGCTGTTGTGTAATGTGCTAGCTGTCGGGGGGGTGCGGGGTTAGGGGGGGGGAAGGGAGGGTGGGGTTTGGGACTGTAATTCAATTATTCATGTGAAAACGAGACATGTTGTCTTGATGCATTTGTGTAATCCTGTGTGGAATCTGTTTAATTAATAAAAACTTATCTGATTTAAAAAAAAAACACTTATAGCCACATTTAAGGACAAGACATTCTTCCCAACATATGACAGACTACATCAGGGTATGTCAGGGTACGTCATGTCTCGAGTGCCCTTTGATGTGAGCTTCGGCGGTGAGCTGACATCTTTTCCCCGACATCTCAGCTGATATCATCAGCTGAGATGTGGAGCTACTACTGCCAATCAGATCAGTAATTCAATCGGTGGTGTTAACCCTTTGAATTTAAATTCAAAGTGCCACGACGGGGATCACGCGGTTCCCCGCTGAGATCGGAGATCCCACGATAAGATCATTAGATCTGTGTATCACCTGATAGCCTGGGGTCCTGCGGTGACCCCCGATGCTATCAGGGATCACTTCTTCTGGATGGTTGGTAACTGCTGCCAATCACAGAAAGTTATAATTTGTGCTATGTCCTGATGTGGTGCAGCTCATCAGGGCATAGCACGAGCAATCGGACTGTGCAGCACTGTGGCGCCAAGTGGGGCAGTGTAAAATAACAACACACAAGTTCAAATCACCCTCCTTTTGCTCAATTCAAAATAAAAGTAGTAAAAAAATTTTTTAAATACACATATCTGGTATCGCCACGTTCAGAAATGCCTGATCTATCAAAATCTAAAATCAATCAGATTGGTAAACTGTGGAACGGACAAACAAATCCAAACGCCAAAATTACATTTTTTTGGTCACTGCAACATTGCAATAAAATGCAATAACGGGTGATCCCAACAGTGCATCTATACAAAAATGGTATCATTAGAATCGTCAGCTCAAGCCACAAAAAATAAGCCACACACGGCCCCAGATCCCAAAAAATGAGGATGTGGATTGTGGAACATGGCGACAAAAGTGCAGTACGTTTTTTTTTCTTCAAACGTCTGAATTTTTTTCACCACTTTGATTACAGTAAACGTATGCATGTATGGTATCTACGAACTCGTACCAAGTCGAGGCATCACACCATCACATCAGTTTTACCATATAGTGATCATGGCAGATAAGGGACCCAAAAAACAAACGTGTAATTGCACTTTTTTTTTTTTTAGATTTCACCGCATTTGGAAGTAGTTCTCCATTTTCCTGTACACTATATGGTAAAATAAATGATTTTTTCTGAAAATACATCTCATACCATCAAAAACAAGCCCTATGTCTATATTGATGGAAAAATAAAAAGGCTATGGGTCTTGGAAAAAAGGGAGCAAAAAATGAAAACTGAAATATGGAAAATCACAGAGAGGTGAAGGGGTTAAAAACGTGTAAGGCACAATGAAGCAACACCACACGACTATACCGAAAATATTTTCAAGTCAAAAACAATAGAAAGGCTGTATTTAAAAATTACGGCAAAAAAGTCCCCTTGATAATAAATGTTATGGAATGTCAAGAATATATTGATCCTGATTTGTAATAACGGAAAGATAAAGTTTTCCTTACAACAGATATACCAGAAAAATGAAATAATTAAAAAAAAAAACTGAAATTAGTGTCTCAGGCCTGAGGGTAAGGCTACTGATGAAAAACTACCAAGCAAAAAAAGAAAAAAAAAACACAAGAAAAATCTGTTGTAGAGAATCAATTGTAATGGATCAGAACCTTACCTGTGATCAGATAGATAAAATAAACTAAAAAGAAAAAAAACAAAAAAGAGCATAAAGCTGTATGCCTAATTGTACATGGTAGAAAAGACACATGAGAAAAGCACAAAGTAAGGCCGATTTCACACTAGTATTCGGCTCTGCTGCGTATGGCAGGGGCCGAACGCGTGCGGCGACGCATCCAATGTGCATCGCTATATTTAACATGGGGACGCATGGTGTATGTGGTCACCTGCGAACAGGGGCTGGCTGGGGAAATTTTTGAAGAGCGGGGGGGTGCGGGTGCTATCAATAATTTTTGAGGACCGGGGGGGTGGGGGAGTGCTATCAGTAATTTTTGAGGACCGAGGTGGAAGGTATCCGTTCGCTGCCTGGATACCCAGTGTTTATCATAGTTACCAGTGTCCTCCCTGCTTACAGGCAGCGCTAAGCAGGGAGGTTGCTGGTAACATCGCCTTCAGCGATGTGGGAGGCGGCTCCCATGGCCCTGATCGCTGGGGAGATCTGCCTGTTTGACAGCTCCCCAGCGACCAGGTAACGACGCTCCAGCGATCCTGGCAGGTCGTTATCGCTGTTGGGATCACTGGAGCGTCGTTGTGTGTGACAGGGCCTTTAGTTAGAGCAAAATAGAATGTTAATTTTGCAGATAAAAGTAACAAAGTAATTAGGGGCGTGGCTATAAAGTGGTGTGGCTATGAAAGGCTTGTGACAATGAAGGGGTGTGGCTATAAGGGGGCAGAGATATGTGTGCCCATACAGTCAATAGGGGTTTTTTTGGTGACTGACTGTATAGCACAAAGTTAAAGTTCTCCCCCAAAAATAGTGATAGACATTCCCTGAGTCAAATGGTGTGTGTGTGTGTGTGTGTGTGCAAAATTTGGTGATTGTTAATGCAACAGTGCGGATTCCTTTAGTGAACACACACACACACTCACCTTTACATATTAGATTATTATATGCTACTAGATGGCAGCCCGATTCTAAAGAATCGGGTATTCTAGCCTATGGTTAGAAGGGTATACGGGTGCTCAGTGGTTAGCAGACTATACAGCGGCTTAGTGGTTAGCAGAGTATACGGAGGCTCAGTGGCTCCTAGTCTGCCTCAGGGCAGAGTGCAGTGGTCAGGGGCAGAGTGCGGTGGTCAGGGGCAGAGTGCAGTGGTCAGGGGCAGAGTGCAGTGGTCAGGGGCAGAGTGCAGTGGTCAGGGGCAGAGTGCAGTGGTCAGGGGCAGAGTGCAGTGGTCAGGGGCAGAGTGCAGTGGTCAGGGGCAGAGTGCAGTGGTCAGGGGCAGAGTGCAGTGGTCAGGGGCAGAGTGCAGTGGTCAGGGGCAGAGTGCAGTGGTCAGGGGCAGAGTGTATTGGTCAGGGGCAGAGTGCAGTGGTCAGGGGCAGAGTGTAGTGGTCAGGGGCAGAGTGTAGTGGTCGGGGTAGAGTGCAGTGGTCAGGGGCAGAGTGCAGTGGTCAGGGGCCCAATGCAATTGCATCGGGAGCGTGGTGAAATGAATTGTGTGGATACAGGTGGGTCAGTGGGTAGCATACAGGGGGCTCTGTGGGTAGCAGAGTATACAGGCGGCTCTGTGGGTAGCAGAGTATACAGGTGGCTCTGTGGGTAGCAGAGTATACAGGCGGCTCTGTGGGTAGCAGAGTACACAGGCGGCTAAAGCCGGTCATCTCCCGGCTGCCTAGCCGCGGACCTCCATGCCATTGGTAGCCATGGCTGAGCTCCGGGCAGCCGCGAGCTAGTCAGGAGACGACCGGCTAACGCCGGTCGTCTCTCGGAGGGCTTGCGCTCGCTCCGGCCGGCGGCCCGTGGGCAGGAGACGACCAGCTAAAGCCGGTCATCTCCCGCCCGTGATGTGTGGTTGCCGGGAGACGACCGGCTAAGGCCGGTCGTCTCCCAACCGTGTGTGTCACTGTACTGGCGGCCGTAAGCCTGGCGGGGCTGCCTGAGTCCCGCTCCGCTTAGGGCCGCCATGTTGGTCCACCCTGGACGGGTGTAGCACTGCGCTGACGTCACTTAGCCGATGACAAAGTGACAGAAGTGCTGGCTAAAGTGACTTAAGTGGCCTTCGGCTTTTTATATATTAGATTATGTATTACATGCTAAATCTTTAGACAAATCTGAAATACTAGAGAATTTTATACAGTCACATAGGCTGGGGTCACACACACAGATATCTATTCAGATATTGGTCACAGATCTCTAGTTGCAGTGAAATCATGGACAGATTGCTCCATTTGTACACAGCCACAAAATGGATCAATGTGTCCATGATTTCACTGCAACCAGAGATCTGTGAACAATATCTGCCCAGATATCTGTGTGTGTGACCCCAGCCATACATAAAATGGCACCGACCACAATGGAGGAAGTGTTACGGTCTTGGTTTAGCAGATACATTGGCATAAAAATAATACAGTAAAAAAACAGCAGCATGGCTGTGGAGTATTTTCCTCATTTGAGGTCTCCTTAATATTTACCTTTGTTTTTTTAATTTTGATGTTTTAAAGGGGTTTTCCCACAAAGTTTATTTTAAAATTCATTTTAAGCCACGGGATCAGAGCTGGTTCTTTTCATGATAAAACATTTCTCTGCTGGTTTTCAAAATTTTTTTTACTTCAAAGAAAGAATTATTTTGTGATCCCATGATAAAATGTTTGTACACATTTTTACTCCCTCCCTGGCCCAGGAGATGTGGTATGATCAGGGACACATATATAAGATTATCTCAGCACAAGAGGTGTGGTATGATCAGACAATGTCCCTGCATCAGACACATCCATTACACAGTACATAGCAGGAACACACATAGAAGATTATTTTAGCCAAAGAGCTGTGGTATGATCAGACCATGTCCCTGTATGGTCAGACACATCCATTACACAGTACATAGCAGGGGCACATATATAAGATTATCTCAGCACAGGAGATGTGGTATGATCAGATCATGTCCCTGTACAGTCAGACACATCCATTACACAGTACATAGCAGAGACACATATATAGGATTATCTCAGCACAGGAGATGTGCTATGCTCAGACCATGCCACAGTCAGACACATCAATTACACAGTACACAGCAGGGACACATGTATAAGGGCCCTTTCACATCAGCGGTATTTTCAAATCGCGGCAGATGCGGTGAAAAAACCGCATCTGCCGCGATTACCGCATAACCGCGACACTTGCGGCACACTTGCGGCAAGCCCCATGCAATGTCTATGGGGCTTGCGGTAAGGGTGCCGCACCTGCCACAAGTGCCAAAACCGCACTTGCCACAAGCCCCATAGACATTGCATGGGGCTTGCCGCAAGTGTGGCGCAAGTGTAGCGGTTATGCGGTAATCGCGGCAGATGCGGTTTTTTCACCGCATCTGCCGCGATTTGAAAATACCGCTGATGTGAAAGGGCCCTTAGATTATCTAAGAACAGGAAAACATTTTTTTAAACACATCCAATTGTGGAAATTATTATTATTCCAAGATCTATTGATTTCAATGAACTTCACTTTATGTGTGGGTTAATCTAGTTAAGTTCAGAGGCTCAATTCATATTGCAACTTGTTGCTGTTTATGTAATTTTTATACTTCAGATTAATAAATTGTTATATAATTATGACATTTCATAGCTCTGTATCTGAGTTTTTATATGCATGCTATTTTTAATTTTTTTTATTCTCCTGTAACCCAATAATTGTTTTGCATACTCCACTATGGATGATGCAATTTTAGCACGTATAGCATATTTTGTTGTAGTCGTATGCCTTTTTTGAGCCTGGATCTGCAACAAAAGTGTACTTTGTTGAATAGAGTAAATAATGCCAGCTCACTAGTATCCTTGAAAAAGAGCTAGATACTCTACTATTGCGTCAAATTTGAATAAACAGATGAGGAAGAGTGATTCAGCTCAATTCATAGTTTTCCCTCTCTGTAGATCTCACATTTTAGGAGGGACCACAGGTTCTCTATGAGGTTCAGATCAGGTGAACAAGGGGGCCATGTCATTATTTTTTCTTCTTTTAGACCTTTACTGGCCAGCCACGCTGTGGAGTAATTGGATGCATGTGATGGAGCATTGTCCTGCATGAAAATCATGTTTTTCTTGAACGATACCGACGTCTTCCTGTACCACTGCTTGAAGAAGTTGTCTTCCAGAAACTGGCAGTAGGTCCGGGAGTTGAGCTTCACTCTATCCTCAACCCGAAAAGGTCCCACAAGTTCATATTTGATGATACCAGCCCATACAAGTAACCCACCTCCACCTTGCTGGCATCAGAGTCAGAGTGGAGTTCTCTGCCCTTTACTGATCCAGCCTCTGGTCCATCCATCTGGCCCATCAAGAGTCACTCTCATTTCATCAGTCCATAAAACCTTTGAAAAATCAGTCTTAAGATATTTCTTGCCCAGTCTTGACGTTTTATCTTATGTTTCTTGTTCAAAGTTGGTCGTTTTCAGCCTTCCTTACCTTGGCCATGTCCATGAGTATAGTACACCTTGTGCTTTTTGATAGTTCATAGTAACATAGTAACATATAGTAACATAGTTTTTAAGGTTGAAGGAAGACTTTAAGTCCATCTAGTTCAACCCATAGCCTAACATGTTGATCCAGAGGAAGGCAAAAAAAACCCCATGTGGCAACACTAATCTCCACATTGGGGGAAAAAATTCCTTCCTGACTCCAGATACGGCAATCAGACTAATTCCCTGGATCAACGCCCTATCAAAGAATCTAGTATGTATAACCGGTAATATTATAGTTTTCAAGAAAGGCATCCAGGCCCTTCTTAAATGTTAGTAGTGACTCACTCATTACAACATCATGTGGCAGAGAGTTCCATAGTCTCACTGCTCTTACAGTAAAGAATCCGCGTCTGTGATTATGATTAAACCTTCTTCCCTCCAGACGTAGAGGATGCCCCCTTGTCCCAGTCTCAGGCCTAAGAGTAAAGAGATCATTAGAAAGGTCTCTGTACTGCCCCCTCATATATTTGTACATTATTATAAGATCACCCCTAAGCCTTCGTTTTTCCAAGCTAAATAACCCCAAGTTTAATAACCTGTCTTGGTATTGCAGACCCCTTAGTCCTCTAATAACTTTTGTCGCTCTTCTCTGGACCCGCTCTAGTTCAGCTATGTCTTTCTTATACACCGGAGACCAGAATTGTACACAGTATTCTAAGTGTGGTCGCACTAGTGACTTGTATAGAGGTAAAATTATGTTCTCCTCATGAGCATCTATGCCTCTTTTAATACATCCCATTATTTTATTTGCCTTTGCAGCAGCTGCCTGACACTGGCCACTAAATGTGAGTTTGTCATCTACCCATACACCCAGGTCTTTTTCAGTGATAGTTTTGCCCAGTGTTTTATAATTAAGCACATAATTATACCCTTTGTTTCCTCTGCCCAAGTGCATGACTTTACATTTATCCCCATTAAAGCGCATTTGCCATTTAGCAGCCCAAGCTTCTAGTTTACATAAATCCTCCTGTAATATAAAATTGTCCTCCTCTGTATTGATTACCCTGCAGAGTTTAGTGTCATCTGCAAATATTGAGATTCTACTCTGTATGCCCCCTACAAGGTCATTAATAAATATATTAAATAGGAGCGGGCCCAACACTGACCCCTGTGGTACCCCACTGTTAACTGTGACCCATTCTGAGTGTGTTCCATTAATAACCACCCTTTGTTTCCTATCACTAAGCCAGTTCTTAACCCACTTACACATATTTTCCCCTATCCCCATTGCCCTCATTTTATGTATCAACCTTTTGTGTGGCACCGTATCAAAAGCTTTTGAAAAGTCCATATACACCACATCCACTGCATTTCCTTGGTCCAGTCCAGAACTTACTTCTTCATAGAAGCTTATTAGATTAGTTTGACAGGAACGGTCCCTCGTAAAACCATGTTGATAATGGGTCATGAGGTTATTTTTGTTCAGATACTCCAGTATAGCATCTCTTAGAAAACCCTCTAGGATTTTACCCACAGTAGAGGTTAAGCTTACTGGCCTATAATTTCCAAGTTCAGTTTTTGTCCCCTTTTTGAATATTGGCACCACATTTGCTATACGCCAGTCCTGTGGTACAGACCCTGATATTATGGAATCTTTAAATATTAAAAAAATGGTCTATCTATGACAGTACTTAATTCCTGCAGCACTCTGGGGTGTATCCCATCTGGGCCCGGGGATTTGTCAATTTTAGTGATTTTTAGACGATACCGTACTTCCTCTTGGGTTAAGCAGGTGACGTTTAATTGAGAATTTTTGTTATCACTGATCATATTGTCTGTCATGGGATTTTCTTGTGTAAATACTGTTGAAAAAAAGTCATTTAGCATATTTGCTTTTTCCTCATCCTCATCCACCATTTCACCCAGACTATTTTTAAAGGGGCCAACACCATCATTTTTTAGTTTCTTACTATTTATGTAGTTAAAAAATATTTTGGGATTCTTTTTACTTTCTCTGGCAATGAGTCTCTCTGTCTCAATCTTTGCTGCCTTGATTTGCTTTTTACAAATGTTATTTAATTTTCTGTATTTATTTAATGCTTCATCACTACCTACTTGCTTTAATTCCCTAAATGCTTTCTTTTTGTCACATATTGCACTTCTTACCGCTTTATTTAGCCATAGTGGTTTCCTCCTATTTCTAGCATGCTTATTCCCATAGGGTATACATTGTGCACAGGTCCTATTCAGGATGCTAATAAACATCTCCCATTTGTGTTGTGTACTTTTATGTCTCAGGACATCGTCCCAGTTTATTGCACTAAGATCATCTCTCAACCGTTGGAAATTTGCCTTCCTGAAGTTTAGTGTCCTTGTGGCCCCTCTACTACACGTCTTAGTAAAGGATACTTGAAAGCTTATTAAGTTATGATCACTATTACCCAAGTGACCTCCAACCCGTATATTTGATATGCGGTCTGGCCTGTTGGTTAATATTAGGTCCAGCAGTGCCCCCCTTCTTGTTGGGTCCTGAACCAGTTGTGAAAGGTAATTGTCTCTTATAGTTTTCAAAAACTTATTACCTTTGCTAGAACTGCAGGTTTCTGATCCCCAATGTATTTCAGGGTAGTTGAAGTCCCCCATAATAATGACTTCTCCCTGAGTCGCTGCTTCATCTATTTGCTTTATGAGGATATTCTCCTCCACTTCCATTATTGTTGGGGACTTATAACAAACCCCTATCAGTAATTTATTATTTTTTCCCCTCCCCTTATCTCCACCCACAGAGACTCTACATTTCCATTAGATTCACCTATATTATCACGCAGGATGGGTTTTAAGGATGATTTTACGTATAAACATACACCTCCTCCTCGCCTATTTGTACGGTCATTTCTGAACAGACAATAGCCCTGTAAATTAACAGCCCAGTCATGACTCTCATCCAGCCAAGTCTCCGAAATCCCCACCATGTCATAATTATTTTCCAACAAAATCAATTCTAATTCCTCCATTTTGTTGGTGAGGCTTCTGGCATTAGTGAACATGCACTTTATGCATCTCTCTTTACCTCTATTCCTTCCTACTAGATTGACTGTTCTAACCCCACCCCCCATGCCACCCCCAATTTTATTACTTGTGCCCAGGTTACTGTTTACACTATCTTCCCCTCCTATACAATGAATACCCTCCCCCCCAATCCCTAGTTTAAACACTCCTCCAACCTTCTAGCCATTTTCTCCCCCAGCACAGCTGCACCCTCCCCATTGAGGTGCAGCCCGTCCCTAGCATAGAACCTGTAGCCAACAGAGAAGTCGGCCCAGTTCTCCAGGAACCCAAACCCCTCCTTCCTACACCAATTCCTGAGCCACTTATTTATCTCCCTAATCTCCCGTTGCCTCTCTGGTGTGGCACGTGGTACAGGCAGTATTTCAGAGAATACTACCTTGGAGGTCCTTGCCTTAAGCTTGCAGCCTAATTCCCTGAAATCATCTTTAAGGACCTTCCACCTACCTCTAACTTTGTCATTTGTGCCAATGTGCACCATGACCGCTGGGTCCTCACCAGCCCCTCCCAGTAATCTGTCAACCCGATCAGCGATGTGCCGGACTCGAGCGCCAGGTAGGCAGCACACTGTTCGACGATCCCTGTCTTTGTGACAGATTGCCCTATCTATTCCCCTAATAATTGAGTCCCCCACTACCAGCACCTGTCTGGCCTGCCCTACTCTCCTGTTTTCCCCCTTACTGGAGCAGACACTCCTCTGGCTTTCAGAGGTCATGCCCTGCTGCAGCAGTGCTGTACCTGAACTCACACCCCCCTCATCTGCCAACATAGCAAATTTATTGGGGTGCGCCAGATCAGGGCTAGCCTCCCTGGCACCCTTCCCTCTACCCCGCCTTCTAACTGTCACCCAGCTAGCTACCTCATGGTCCTGAGGCTTCATAGTACCATCCTCCCCCACATCTATCCCATTGAGCAGCTGTTCAGTGAGCAGCAGACTCCTTTCCATATTGTCTATGGATCTCAGCGTTGTCAGTCGTTCATTTAGATCCAGTATCTGGGCTTCCAAATGCACAACGTACTCACATCTCACACAGCAGTATGCACCCTCGGCCGGCTGGTCAAGGAATGCATACATGTGGCAAGATGTACACTGGATGGCATTGCCAATCATGGAGCTCATTTCCTAATGGGGATTGCACCAGACAGAAATGATAAGTAAAAAGAAATGCAAAGTATTAATAAAATACAACCAGCAATTCAGTAAGTCCTCCCTTCCAAACTCCCTTAATCCAAAGTCACTGAATCACAAGTCACACACTTACTTCTGTCGCACTTGCTCTGTCACACAAAGCTCGCGGTCACACTCGCTAAGAGAATCAGATATAAAGAGGTTTTTTTTTTTTTCTTTTTTTTCCCTTAGCAGCAAATCAGCCTGTATCTCAGTGCACTTCCAAGGGACTGGAAGCCCCAACCAGCTGCTTCTTATAAACCCTTAATTATGCACCCCCACCCTTAATTAACCCCTTGTAAGTATAGCTACACCACAGGTTTTAAGTGCAAGTAGTTAACCCTTTAACTTACAGGTAGTAAAATAAGAGACTATAAACTTGTAGAGAGAAAAGAAAGATAAGAAAGCCCAATAAAATTAAAAGGTGAAAAAAAACAAAAACAAACAGTCAGCAATTCACACAGGTATTTGTTGCAGGATTCCCAAACACCTCCTCACTGAATCACAAGTCACACACTTACTTCTGTCGCACTTGCTCTGTCACACAAAGCTCGCGGTCACACTCGCTAAGAGAATCAGATATAAAGAGGTTTTTTTTTTTTTCTTTTTTTTCCCTTAGCAGCAAATCAGCCTGTATCTCAGTGCACTTCCAAGGGACTGGAAGCCCCAACCAGCTGCTTCTTATAAACCCTTAATTATGCACCCCCACCCTTAATTAACCCCTTGTAAGTATAGCTACACCACAGGTTTTAAGTGCAAGTAGTTAACCCTTTAACTTACAGGTAGTAAAATAAGAGACTATAAACTTGTAGAGAGAAAAGAAAGATAAGAAAGCCCAATAAAATTAAAAGGTGAAAAAAAACAAAAACAAACAGTCAGCAATTCACACAGGTATTTGTTGCAGGATTCCCAAACACCTCCTCACTGAATCACAAGTCACACACTTACTTCTGTCGCACTTACTCTGTCACACAAAGCTCGCGGTCACACTCGCTAAGAGAATCAGATATAAAGAGGTTTTTTTTTTTTTCCCTTAGCAGCAAATCAGCCTGTATCTCAGTGCACTTCCAAGGGCACTTCCAAGTTCAGTAACGTTGCATCTCTGAAATATGGCAAAACTGGTGGCAAATGGCATCTTGGCAGCTTCACGCTTGATTTTCCTCAATTCATGGGCAGGTATTGTGACGTAACAGCAACCTCTCCAGCGATGTTGCGTTGTATGACATGCACCAGCGACCTGGCCCCTGCTGTGAGGTCGCTGGTTGCTGCACGTTGCTCAGGACCATTTTTTGGTCCTTGGTCTCACACTGGTCAGCACGCATCTGCGCGTGTGACCACGAGAGACCAGTGATCCAGTGACCTCACAAACTGGTAACCATGATAAATACCGGGTAACTGAGCAGCACGCACTGCCTAGATACCCGGTGTTTATCATGGTTACCAACGTATGCTGCGTTAAGCGGGAGGACACTGGTAACCATGATAAACACCGGATAACTAAGCAGCGTGCTCTGCCTAGTTACCCGGTGTTTATCATGGTTACCAGCGATCTCACGGCTGCTGAGTCGCTGGTGAGTCACTGGTGAGTCTGTCTGTTTGACAGCTCACCAGCAACTCCGGAGAGACTTTCCAGTGATCCCGGCCAGGTTGAATCGCTGGTGGGATCTCTGGAAAGTTTGTGTGTGTAACTGGGCCTTAAGACAAAGATCATTTAAAAAAATAATGTATGCATGGCTAAATTAGTGAGACTCCAATCACAGACCCAGAATTAGAATCTTAAAATGGAAGGCTGGTCTAAAATTCTGACCTTCAGTCTGAGCCTATAACTGGACTCTCCAAGCTAAAGACCTTTGTCACACAGATGGGTCAGCTGAACACTGCTATGATCATCATTCCACTTTTCTGCCCTGCCCATAGGGCTACAAAAGGCAAAGTTTAGGATTCTGTAAGTTTCTCCTTTTTATTTCATAACTATTCTTGCATATTTGTATGTCATTTTTTATTTCAATTTTTACATCTTTTATTGTAAGCACTGTACCTTTTTATATTAAAGCTTAAAACTTTAATAAGTCTGAACTTTGTAACCCTGAACCCATAACCCTAGAAAGGGTGTGTTTCTGTTGATTGTCAGATAGTCTTAGTTTAGGAGGACTCATCGGCACTAATCCAGTGGGTGGTGGCAGCGTGCATGAAGCGGGGTATGCGGTCTGTGTCGGGGTGTGATTGATGCTCCCTTCAGCATAGAACAGAGGTCGAGTGCTGGATTGAGTGAGAAGATATAGATTAATCCTTGCAGGCGCAAACTCAAGTCATGTGCTGGAAAGCGAATACGTGACAGTGAGACTAATACAAATTCTATTTCAAAATCATGAAGGCTTGATCTTGTGTTACTAGCGCCGCATTCTAACACGCCGCTCCTTTATCATTCATTTCAAAATCATGGGCAGTGATTGGATCTCAGCTTAGATTTCAAACTCCACACTTTTGTAAAGGCTTTCAAACAAGATTCTTGGATTGCATCTGTGAGATTTGAGTATACTCATATTAAAAAAAGCATTGGGAAATTAAACAAGTTGGATGAGAAGATCTGGATCAAAATTGCATTCCAAGTGATCCCAAAAGTATTTATGATGTTGAGGTCAGGGTTATTTACAGGGCACTTGAGTTCCTAGTCATTAAACTTGTAAAATAATTAAAATAATGGATTTTGTATTGGTAAAGTAGCACACTCATGTAATAGTGGGAATTGACCTAAGCTGTTACCACAAACTTGGTACCATTCAATTCACTAAAATATTTCTTTATATGAGGTATCATTAACTTTAGCATTTACTGTAAATTTGAGGAGCTAGCTTAAATCCCCAAAAAACAACCTTTACCATTTTCAACCAAATTTTACAGTGGGCACTATGTATCCTTATAGTTGACACGATGAAGGTGATTCATTATACTGGAGAAAATGTTCCACTCCTTCAGAGTCTTGTGTAAATAGTGACCTTAAAACCTCATACACTATTAAGATAGGTGCTGGCTAAACAATTATTTGGTTAATGGCTATTTCAAAAAGACTTTACCATATATAAGATTGCTCAGAAATCCAACAGGCTAGATATTCCTATAAGCCGACAAGTGATCTCAGTAGGCCTTTGTACATGTTAGACTTTGATTAATGTGTATTGGGTCCTTTAGATGTTTTACTACTGCTCAACCTTGGAAACCCATTTCATAAAGCTCCAAGTCACTTTTTTTATGAAATGTCAGCTCAGCGCTCTCTTGCTGAATTTTTTCAAGGGGTATAGATAGCTTACCTAAAGACTGGACACATGGTCTCTGCATAATACCGTATATATCGTGATAATCCGACCCCTATCTTGCCAAAAATTGAAAAACTATTGACTCGTGTATAAGAGGTGGACCCCAGCACAGGTTTACAGCCCAGCAGTGTGGTATAAGGCCCCCAGTGGTATACAGCCTCCAGTGGTAGTATCAGCAGCCCAGTGGTAGTATACAGCAGCCCCAGCAGTAGTTACAGCAGCCCAGTGGTAGTATAAAAGCAGCCCAGTGTAGTATACAGCAGCCCCAGTGTAGCATACAGCAGCCCCAGTGGCGTATACAGCAGCCCAGTGGTAGTATACAAGCACCCCAGTGGTAGTATATACATCCAGCAGCCCCAATGTAGTATAAAGCAGCCCAGTGTAGTATATACATCCAGCAGCCCATGTAGTATATAGCAGCCCCACAGCCCATGGTATATATAGCAGCCCAGCAGTCCCAGTGTATATATAGCACCCCCAGCAGCCCAGTGTAGTATATAGCAGCCCACGTAGATATAGCATCCCAGCAGCCAGCGGTAGTATATAGCAGCCCCAGCGTATATTAGCAGCCCAGCGCCCAGTGGTAGTATATACATCCCCAGCAGTCCAGTGGTAGTATATCAGCCAGTGTGTATATAGCATCCCCAGCGGTAGTATATAGCAGCCCAGCAGCCCTAGGTAGTATAACATCCCAGCGTCCAGTGGTAGTATAGCAGCCCATGGTAGTATATAGCATCCAGCGTAGTATATAGCAGCCCAGCAGCCCAGTAGTAGTATATAGCAGCCAGTGTAGTATATAGCATCCCCACAGCCCAATGTAGTACAAAGCATGCCCCAGTGGTAGTATAGATCCCAGCAGCCCAGTGTATATAGCAGCCCCAGCGGTAGTGATATTGACATCCCCAGCACCAGCGTAGTATATAGCAGCCCAGCGTAGTATATAGCAGCCCTACAGCCATTGGTAGTTATAGCATCCAGCAGTCAGGTAGTATAGCAGCCCGTGGTAGTATATAGCAGCCCAGCGGTAGTATATAGCAGCCCAGCAGCCCCCAGTGGTAGTATATAGCAGCCCCAGTCGTAGTATTAGCATTCCCAGCAGTCCAAGTGGTAGTATTAGCAGCCCCGTGGTAGTTATAGCATCCCAGCAGCCCATGGTGTATATAGAGCCAGGGTAGTATCAGCAGCCAGTGGTTACAGGCCCAGCATATATCAGCAGCCTGGGGTACTAAGCCCAGGGGTATTCAGCAGCCCGGGGTACCCAGCAGCCCCCTGGGGGTACCAGCAGCCCCCTGGGTACCAGCACCCCAGGGTACCAGCAGCCACCTGGGGTACCAGCTGCCAAAAGCTGGCACTCCCCCCTGCTTATCTTACCATCCGTCTCTGATCAGCGCCGCTCCTCGGTGCTCCATTCTTCATGCCAGTCCTCGTCCTCGTGCATCGGATCTCGCGTCGCAACGATGACGTCATATGCCTGCGACGGCGGGATCCGATGTAGTGGAAGACGGTAGCACAGAGGAGCGCGTGGCTGAAGACGGGTGGTAATATAACCAGCGGGGGCCCTTACAGGGGGGAGAGTGCCAGCATTTGGGGCAATATGAACTGCTTCCCCCTGCCGCTGATTGACAGGGGAAGCAGTGCATAATAATGAGCGGCCCCACTGACGGAGCCGCTATACAGCAGCCTCCCCCCGCCTCTCCAGCTCCACAGCCCCACCGTATTGACTCGTATATAAGCGAGGGAGACTTTTCAGCCAAATTTTGGGTGAAAAATCGGCTTATACACAGTATATACGGTAATAATAATCTTTATATAGTGCCAACATGTTCGCAGCGCTTCACAATTCAGAGGTTAAAATTATGTGTTTTTAGGATCGCTGAAACTATGTAGTTGTGAATACTCTAATTTTGGTAGAGCATTTCAGAGAATCGTGCAGCTCGGAAGTCTTGAGTCGGGAGTGGGAGGTTCTGATTAATGCAAAGTGAGTCTAAAGTTACTTCAGAGCGAAGAGAGGGCGGGGGGGGTGATAGACAGAGATGATGGAGGGATGTAGGGGTGCTGCACTTTGAAGAGCTTGTGGTGAGACAAGCAGTTTGAATTGGATCCTATAGTGCATAGGTAGCCAATGCAATGACTGGCATAGAGCAGAGCGTCTGAGTAATGGTTAGCTAGATAGGTGATCCTGGTTGCTGCATTAAGGATGGACTTTAGAGGGAGAGTCTAGTGCGGGTGAGGCCAATAAAGAGAATTAGAAAGTCAAAGGGGGGAGTGAATCAGGGCACAGTGAGGTTTTGTGTTTTCCAAGTGAGACAGGGGCAAATTAATAGATGTCTTCAGGTGCACGTGCAAGAGCGGGAGCGAGAGATTGTATATGGGGTGAAGGAAAGATCGAATTAAATATAACACCCAGACAGCGAAGCCTGCTGGCTAGGCATTATCGTGGTGCCGCACACTGAGGGAGAGATGTCATATTTAGGGAGGTTAGTGGAGTGCGGGAGCGAAGAAGTTCAGTTTTGGAAAGGTTGAGTTTCAGATAGAGAGCGGACTTGATACTGGAAGCTGCGATTAGACAGTCATTGGTGTTCTTTATTAGAGTGGGAGTAAGGTCAGGGGAAGAAGTGTATAGTTGTGTGTCATAAGCATAAAGATAGTACTGAAAGCCAAATCTGCTGATGGTCTGTCCAATCGGGGGTCGTGTACAGAGAGAAGAGAAGAGGTCCAAAGACTGAATCCTGGGGACCCCAATAGTGAGAGGAAGAGGGGATGAAGTGGAGCCAGCAAATGATACACTGAAAGAACGGTCAGAAAGATAGGAAGAGAGCCAAGAGAGAGCCGTGTCCTTGAGGCCGATAGAATGCAGCATGGAAAGTATGAGATGGTGGTCAACAGTGTCAAAGGATGCAGAGAGATTAAGAAGAATAAGCAGAGTGGTCACCATTACGTTTTGCTGTCAGAAGGTCATTGGTCACTTTGGTGAGGGCAGTTTCTGTAGAATGTAGGGGGCGAAAACCAGACTGTAATGGGTCTAGAAGAGAGTAAGTGGAGAGGTAATGAGTGAGGCAGGAGTAGACCAGGTGCTTCAGGAGTTTAGAGATGAAAGGGAGATTGGAGACTGGTCTGTAGTTGTTTGTGCAGGATGGGTCGAGAGAAGTTTTCTTTAGTAATGGAGTAATGATAGAGTGTTTGAAGGAAGAGGGGAAGATGCCAGAAGAGAGGGAGAGATTGAAGATTTCGGTTAGGTGAGTTTTGAACACCGAAGAGAGAGACTGGAGTAGGTGTGAGGGGATGGGGTCAGCAGTGCATGTGGTGGGACGAGAGGAAGACAGGAGCCTGGAGACTTCTTCTTCTGTGACTGGGTCAAAAGTGGAGAGTGAGCCAGAGGAAATGTGGGGAGAGGTAGGGGTAATAGCGATTTGAGGTAGGGAGTTGATTTCCTGATGGATGTTTTCTATTTTCTCTGTGAAGTAAGAAACCAGATCATCAGCACAGAAGTCAGTGATAGGGGCCTGCACTTTAGGACTGAGGAGGTAGTGAAAGGTGTCAAACTGTTTTTTTTTTTGATTGATGGATAGTGAGGAGACCAAGGTGGTGAAGTTAGTCTGTTTGGCGAGGTGAAGGGCAGAGTTGTAAGTTCTCAACATAAATTTATAGTGAATGAAGTTTTCTGGAGTGCGGGTTTTCCTCCATAGATGTTCACCACTCCTAGAGCATCGCTGGAGGAATCAAGTTTGTGCTGTGAGCCAGGGCTGTTTCACTCTGTGTTTGGAGCTTCTGAGGATGAGGGGTGCAACTTGGTCCAGGGAGCTTCTGAGAGAGTCATTTAAGTGATTGACTCCCAGATCAGGACAGGAGAATGAGGAGATTGGGCACAGTGATGAGTGTAGAGAGTCTGTGAATGTATGAGGGTTAATGGCCTGTAGATTTCTGAATGTGTGATAGTTCGGACTGTGCTGGGGTGGGCGAGTGTTTGTGAGCGTGAACTAGGGACCCTAGTTACCCGCTGTGTACCTTAGAAACCAGCCGGTGAGCGGAGGAGGCTGGTAACTAAGGTACACGTCGGGTATCTAGGCAGCGGCGCGTGCCTAGATACCCGCAGTTTACCTTAGTTACCAGCTCCCAGCGCTTGTGAGAGGCGCTGGGAGCTGGAATATCGCTACTCCCGGTGTCACACGCAGCGATGCTGCGTGTCCACCGGGCGACAATCGCCAGGTTTTAGGACAGGTTCTAAAACCTGGCGATCATCAACCAGCGATTTATCGCTGGTTGATTCAGTATGTCACACGCGTCAATATCGCTGCAACGTCACGTGCAGCCGATATCGTGCAGGCGATATTGACGCGTGTGACAGGCCTTGGTCTCTCACAGCTCTCAACCTCAGAGACACACAAGGATGGTAACACCCTCTACCAGATCTTTGTCCGGCTCTGCTCAACCTCCTCATTAGATAATTCACCTCTTTCCCCTCTCTGACCACAAGATTCTCTCCTTCACGCTCACAAACACTCGCCACCCAGCACACTGCCTAGCTGCCTAGATACCCGCAGTTTACCTTGGAGACAAGCCTGCTCCCGCTTCCAGCAGCCTGGCAGCGGGAGCAAGACATCGTGGAAACGATATTTAAATCGTTTCCACGATGTTTCTGGTCAATTGATCGCTGGTGAGTCTGCCTGTGTGACAGCTCACCAGCGATCAGCCGTCAATGTCGTCAGCGATCATCTCACTGACGACATTGACGCGTGTGACAGGCCCTCAAGAGATGTGGTTAGAGATAGGAGCTGGGATGCAGGTGGGGAGATGAGGTTGTTTATGGGGATGTTGAAGTCTCCTAGTATAAGGGGTGGTAATTCTGAGGACATGAAATGCGGCAGCAACGCAGAGAAATGGTCAAGGAACTGGGTGCTTGACATTCAAATAAACTTCTCCTTAGTTCTAGCATTTGAATCTTTCTAATTCACTGCTCTTACACACACACACACACACACAGCACTCCAACATTTCAGTCTCTCCTTCCCTCTCCTATTAATCCTGATGTACCATATTTTTCGGACTGTAAGATGCACCAGACCATAAGACGGACCCAGGCTTTAGAGGCGGAAAATAGGTAAAAAAACAATATGGTAATAATGGAATTTTATGGGAAGGGGGATCTGCTGCTGACACTGTTACGAAGGTAATGTCCCCAAATTCTGTACTAATGTCCTCTATTCTGGACCTCTTTTAGGTATATATGTCTCCCATCCTGGTAAATATTATCCTCTATTCTGGAATATGGCCGTCATCCTTGTATATATGGCTCCTATCCTGGTATATATGGCCCCCATTCTGAAATATGTGATCCTGCATCCTGGTATATATGATCCCCCATCCTGGAATATAGCTCCTATCATGGTATACATGGCTCCCATGCTGGAATATTGCCCCACCGTGGAATAGATCATCCCCCATCTTGGTATATGGCTTCTATCCTGGTACATATGGCCCCCATCCTGGTATATTATTATTATTATTATTTATTTATTTATTTATTTATAGAGCACCATTCATTCCATGGTGCTGATATAGCATCTATCCTGGAATATGGCCCCCATCCAGGAATATATGATCACCCATCTTGGTACATGGTCCCCACCCTGGAATATATCATCCCTCATTCTAGTATATGGCCCCCATCATGGAAAACGACACCTATCATGGTGTACACATAAAAAAAATTATTATACTCACCGTCCATGGCTCACCAGCAGGCACCTCTTCTCATGCTGGCAGCTGACCAGTGTCAATGCCATGCACTGTGCCCGTCACGCTGTTAACTTCTTTCATGAAAAGAGGAATTTGCACTGCGGGGGTACCATGTATGGGGGGTATAATTAGCATGCTGAGATATTCACTAGTCCCATGATCTGGATGATGTGCGTGGGAAGCAGTGAATATCCACTTTCTTTAATAGTGGGCCCACGTGATCGCCCTTGGGGGAAACAGTGGGCACATATGATCACCGGCAGATGATGTTGCTGAGGGCTGAACAAAGTACTGTAATGCACAGGTGCAGAGAAAGGTCAAAGAACGCATGCGTAGTAAAGTACTTTGCTCTGCTCTTAGCATGGCAGGGAGACATGCGTTTGCATAGAAGCACAATGGAGGATACCATGTGGATGATGTAGGACATGTCATCCACGCGAAGCCAGAAGAGAGGAGGCGCCGTATCAAGCCCATCAGACTAGACCATCCTGTAGGGGAGTATAATAAATGGTATTTTTTATGTTATAGAGATTAGCCTGGGGACTTATATCCAGTGTTTGAGAATACTTTATATGTAAGGACTTACTGGTGGTGGCTGCAGGTTATAAGGGAAAAACCTGGTGACAAGTTTAGTCATAAATTTGTAAGAGGACTTACAGAATAAGGGCACAAAATAGTTCTAATAAAAGTTTCTTCTGAATTCTTAGTGCATGAGAAATACAATGATTAACTAAAATTGACAGGGGGCTGCAGATTCTCTTCAAATAAGCTTACATAGTAGATACAGAGCTCTATTTCTATTCTGTTGATACTTTCCACTTTTAACTATTCAAATATTACCTAACTTGTTCGGTAATAAATAATGGGCTGCCAAGTTGCTAATGCAATTTTGTGGATGTCAGCGTTTGATTTGAGCTCAACCTTGTATGCTGAGATAAAAATGCTTACAGGCTAAAATACACCTATAATGTCAGCAATGTACCTGGCTTATTCCAGCAGCACCCTCACTTACTCTATGTCCTAGATTAATCTGAGCAGACAGACAGATCTCTGCCCTCTTAACTGCTACAATGTGGCACAATTTGCTGGGCTAACTATGGTAAGGAATAAAAAAGAATAATAAAATGTAATCAGATTTACCATTATGGTTGTGCCAGAATTCTGGCATGACTTGCGCCAAATATTTTGGCATAAATCATATTAAATACTTATTTGTTCCAAAAAGAACAGATGTTGCATAAGTGTCTAGAAAATAGGCCTGTAGAGATATAAAACACACTAGATTAATTACTGATGTAATTTTTAGGTACAAAATGCTGGTCCAAATTATGCTTTTCAAGAGGTTGCGTAAAATAGAAAAGTCAGGGTATGTATTTGTCAGTAAATATGTGCTATTGTCATAAACATGTCAAATCTCCTGACTGTGAATAAAGAGAAAATTTCAGCTCACCCCTGAGATGTAATCCCGGTCCTGCACGGAGCACGGCGTCCTCGCTGCTGCACAGCGCCTGGGTCTATGAGGAAGTGAAGATGGATCCAGCTCGACATACTGGCCAATTGATTAAAACTCAACAATCTTTATTGGCAAATCCATTTAAAAACTTATAGAAAAGACAAAAATTGAACATCTCAGACGACAAAGCATATACTATGGGGTGGTGTGTATGAAAAATTGTCATACGCGTTTCGAGTGAAAAAACTCTTGAACACTGGCTATCATAGCCAGTGTTCAAGAGTTTTTCACTCGAAACGCGTATGTAAAAATGTTTTATACACACCACCACATAGTATATGCTTTGTCGCCTGAGATGTAGAATTTTTGTCTTTTCTATAAAAACGATTTACCAATAAAGATTGTTGAATTTTAATCAGTTGCCCAGTATGTCGAGCTGGATCCATCTTCACTTCCTCAAATCTCCTGACTGTCTATTTTTCTACTGCCTAAATAGTTGAAGGTAATACTAGTGATGGGCGAATCTTAAATTACTCGGAATCGCTTGACTCTAGCGAGTCCGAGCCCAGGACTCGCTACTCGTTGCGAGTCTAGCGAGTCCAATGTTAATGAATGGGGAAGCGAGTAATAGCGAGTAGTGTGAGATTTACAACTCGCAGATGTGTCTCGGAAGCTTCAGCCTGAAGCAATCCTAGTTGTGTCATTTATTTGCATTGCTAGTTTACTTTGTAAGTAATCGCTGACTCGCACAGATAAGATCCTGTCTTCTCTGTGTTCTGGCTGCCCCAGCTCCAGGGTCCTAGAGCCCGCCTGCTGCCTGATGTAGCAGAGCTGAGATTGTTCTCAGTCTGCTCATTCCCTGTGTACAGACATGAATGTCTGTGCACAGAGATGATGTAGCAGAGCTGAGATTGTTCGCAGTCTGCTCATTCCCTGTGTACAGACATGAATGTCTGTGCACAGAGATGATATAGCAGAGCTGAGATTGTTCTCAGTCTGCTCATTCCCTGTGTACAGACATGAATGTCTGTGCACAGAGATGATGTAGCAGAGCTGAGATTGTTCTCAGTCTGCTCATTCCCTGTGTACAGACATGAATGTCTGTGCACAGAGATGATGTAGCAGAGCTGAGATTGTTCTCAGTCTGCTTATTCCCTGTGCATAGACATCTATATTTATGCACAGGGGATGTAGCAGAGAGGACATCGCGTTTTGGACTGCGTCGGACGGAAGAGGATTTTTTTAATTAAAGATGGAGTCCCTAATGGCTTTTTTTTTTATTTCTAATAAAAAATTTTCCTTGTGTTGTGTTTTTTTTAAAACAATTTAATAGAAATTCATGGTGGTCATGTCTAATATTGGCGTGACCGCCATAAATTTCGGGCTTAGGGCCAGCTGATAATACAAAGCTGGCCCTAACCTCTTTATTACCCAGCGTGCCACCGCTACCAGGGCCGCTGGAAGAGCGGGGTTCAGCGCCAGAGGATGGCGCTTCAATGAACGCGCCATCTTCTGGGGCGGCTTCGGGCTGCAATTTGCAGCGGGGGGTGCCCAGAAAGCTTGGGCATCCCTGCGCTGCGGATTCCAGCCCCCAGCTGCTTAGCTGTACCTGGCTAGACATAGAAATTGCGCGGAGCCCCACGCATTTTTTTTTTAATTCTTTCATGAAATTCTGAGATTCTGACTCTGAGACTCTGACTCTGAGACTCTGACTCTGAAATTCATGAAATAATTAAAAAAAAATGCGTGGGGCTCCGCGCAATTTCTATGTCTAGCCAGGTACAGCTAAGCAGCTGGGGGCTGGAATCCGCAGCGCAGGGATGCCCAAGCTTTCTGGGCACCCCCCGCTGCAAATTGCAGCCCGCAGCCGCCCCAGAAGATGGCGCGTTCATTGAAGCGCCATCCTCTGGCGCTGAACCCCGCTCTTCCAGCGGCCCTGGTAGCGGTGGCACGCTGGGTAATAAAGAGGTTAGGGCCAGCTTTGTATTATCAGCTGGCCCTAAGCCCGAAATTTATGGCGGTCACGCCAATATTAGACATGACCACCATGAATTTCTATTAAATTGTTTTAAAAAAAACACAACACAAGGAAAATTTTTTATTAGAAATAAAAAAAAAAGCCATTAGGGACTCCATCTTTAATTAAAAAAATCCTCTTCCGTCCGACGCAGTCCAAAACGCGATGTCCTCTCTGCTACATCCCCTGTGCATAAATATAGATGTCTATGCACAGGGAATAAGCAGACTGAGAACAATCTCAGCTCTGCTACATCATCTCTGTGCACAGACATTCATGTCTGTACACAGGGAATGAGCAGACTGAGAACAATCTCAGCTCTGCTACATCATCTCTGTGCACAGACATTCATGTCTGTACACAGGGAATGAGCAGACTGAGAACAATCTCAGCTCTGCTACATCATCTCTGTGCACGGACATTCATGTCTGTACACAGGGAATGAGCAGACTGAGAACAATCTCAGCACTGCTACATCAGGCAGCAGGCGGGCTCTAGGACCCTGGAGCTGCACAGAGAAGACAGCTGGACTCGGCTCGCAAAGAAACAGCAGTTACTTTGCGAGTTTCCCTGCTATCACTGGCACAGTAGCCAGTGATTACTCGCGAGTCTAATGCAAACAATGACAATCGTAGTTTTGTCAGCGTTTCTGACAAAACTAGGATTGATATTGATTTGCATTAGACTCGCGAGTAATCACTGGGAAACTCGCAGAGTACCGAGTCCTGCGAGTCCCTTACTACTCGCCGAGTAACGAGTCCTAGCGAGTAGATTCGCCCATCCCTAGTTAATACGTCTAATTTTTTTGCAACAATAGAAGAAAGGCAGGGAATCTTTTCTGATCCACACCCTTTGTCTGTGCCTATGTGCTTGTTCACACGAGTATATTATATGAAGCTGTGTTGTCAAAGTTAAATCAGACAGCACGGTTATTCAATAGGGCTGTTTGGATAATAGATTTCACACATGGATACACTGTCTCTTTTAACCTCTTCAACCCCCAGCGATTTTTTATTTTAGGCTTTTCCCTCCTCTTCTTCCAAGAGCCATAACCTTTTTATTTTTCCATCAATATAGACATATGAGAGGTGTTTTTGCGAGATGAGTTGTAGTTTTGAATGACATCACTTAGTTTACCATATAGTGTACAGGGAAATGAAAAACAAATTCCAAGTGCAGTGAAATTGCAAATAAAGTGAATCTCCTCAATGTTTTGGGCTTTTTTAATTAACAAAGTTCACTTTATATAGTAAACTAATGTGTCACTGTGATGCCTCAGGACGGTATGAGTTTGTAGATACCAAACATGTATACTTTTACTGATAAAAAAAAGAATTGTGCTTTTTCCTTGACCCATAATGTTCTCATTTTTCGAGATCTGGGGCTGTGTGATACTTTATTTTTTGCAGCTTGAGCAAACGTCTATAATAATAGCATTTTGGGGTGGATGCGCTGTTTTAATCGCCTCTTATTGCATTTTACTGCAATATTGCGGCGACCAAAAAAACTTAATTTTGGCGTTTTTAATTTTTTCCGTTCTGTAGTTTACAGATCTGATTAGCTGATTTTATATTTTGATTGAGCCTTTCTGAAAACGTGCATTTTTTTTAATAGTTTTATTTTCAATGGGACAAAAGGGGGGGTGATTTAAACTTTTCATTTCTTTCATATCTTAAAAACTTTATTTCACTATTACTTTACTTTACTTGGCCCCTTATGGCGCCTCAACACTGCACAGTCCGATTGCTTGTGTTGTGCAGAGCCATGATGATCTACAGCTCTGCACAGTACAACTGATCACTTTCTGTGGATGCAGGGGCTCACCGGGCAACCACAAGAAGTGAGTCATGACAGCATTAGGGGTCCTGACAGAAACCAGTCTTGTCATGGCAATGCATCAACACCCCATGATCGCATCATGGGGTCAACAATGCCAGCGGAGGATAATGTGATTCCTGCCTCATTGCTTTAGACCGCGCTGTGAGTGTTTCACAGCGTGATCCAAGGGGGTAATAGCGGTGAGCATATCGCTGATCCGCCCTCAACTTTTACCTGCACAAGTCAGCTGATCAGATCAGATGACATGTGCAGGGAATGATGTGAACTCACATCAAAGGGAAGGAGGCAACCTTGGACGAACCTGTTCGTCAAAGCTCATGAAGGGGTAAATGAAACTAAAATATTCAAATTTATGCCTGCAAAAAAACAAAGCAGATTCCATACACATTATTTGTATAGCATCTGAATTTTAAGGATGCATTACAATTATTAACATAGGCAGCAGCGTTTGATCATGGAAATTTTAAAGTGTTCATGTATAAATGTGAATGCCATATGGATGATAAAAACAGTAACATTTGGAATAAGGATGACAATATGCATGAAAATCTATTTTCCATATCCTCATCTGAACACAGCCTAGTACTCAAGTATGCCAATTGTATCTATAGTTTGTGCTCATCCAGGATGATGAAAGAAGAAATGTATGAAGGATCATAGAGTTGTACTATGCTAATAGTAGACAATTCCCCATCATGATTTGTACAAATCATAATATGCATTTTAAAATAAACGGATATTGTGAACCAATTCCCAAAATAATGAAAAAGACTTACCGAAACAATAGTGAAAATTGTGTTCACTGCACCAACTCCAATAGTTGCATATACTGGTTGGCCAATGCCCGCTTTATAAAAAATGCTTGTTGAATAGTAGAAAATCTGTTAAGAGATGAACATTCATAATTTACATACCAGTTATGTAACTGTGCGGTAAATAAAATGTGATTTGAATGTGTTCTTTTTTAGTTAAACATAAGCTGTTTATATGAGTTATGACCAATTATATCAGTACACAAGGACAGGTTTAACATACGCTTTAATACAGACTGTACACAATGGTGTATATTCATCAATTCTTAAGTGTTGCAAATTTAGACTGGGCATTCTTAAAATGTGCCAGCTATTAGGTGTCTTTTTGTGCCAAAAGTGTGCACCACAATCTTGGCACCTTTTTTGGTGCAAGGTATGTCACTTTAAGCTACATCCAATTTCCAGTAAACCATGCCCTTTTCAGCTAGCCAACTCCCACTTCTTATGAAAGGCACAAAAAGGGTCTAAAACACATAAATAGACAAGGAGAAAAGATGTATGACACTTGACTAGATGGGTTAAAATTTTAATATGACTAATGTTGTAATACGGTCTTCATCATGTCCATGCCCAGGGGTTCACCAAGCCCTCTGCCGCCTGAGCGCGGCACCGATTACCGGGGTGGGGGGGGGTGCTGCTGGAGCCCAGCACTGCGCCCCCTCTGCGCCTGAGCCGCCTGAGCCGCGGCACGGCAGTATTGCGGCCGCGGCGTGAGTACCGGGGGGGGGTGCTGTTGAGCCGTGGGCGCCTCTTCTGTCCCTCTCCCGGGTCGCGCCGCTTACCTGCGTGCGCTCGGGTGAGCGGCCGGCGCCATGACAGGGGAGGCTGCGTGCATGAGGCGCGCTTCTGCACTCCCGCTCCCCCTCCGGCTGCCGCCTGAATGACAGGGCTCACCTTGTCCAATGGACGGTGCGGCCTGCCATGCCCCATTAAATGTAGAAAGAAACCTTAATTTGTCTGCTGTCCTCCTTTTCCTGGCTGACGATTAGAGGAGCATTCCATGCCGGGTTGCCTTGGCCTGATTGTATTCATATTAGACTATACTTTAGAATAAGATAAGAAGATCTGTTTCATCCTTAGAAACTGATTAACTGAAATAGCCTAAAGGCCCCGTCACACGTGTCAATATGGCCTGCGATGTCGGAAGCGATGCGCGGGTGTGCACTCACTTCCGCCATCGCAAGCTAGCTGTCACACGGCAAGATGTTGCCGGTGACGTGGCGGTGATGTTGGCGGAGCCATTGCTCACTGGGCTGGATCAACCCAGCGAGCAATCCGCAACAATGCTGCGGTATAGGCTGGATCACCGCCAACATCGCTATTGCGGTGTCAGACGGCGCGATCCAGCCTAATCGCTGGTTGCAGATTGACAGGTTTACGTCTTTCAAGTGTGGGAGGAAACTGGAGTGCCCGGAGGAAACCCACTCAAACATGGGAAGAACATACAAACTCCTTGGTGGGAATTAAACCCAGGACCTCAGCGCTGTAAGGCTAAACACTAAGCCACCATAAATCTGAGTCTACTTCAACAACGATGTTCACCTCATCGGGTTATAAGAAAAAGTGAAATCAATGTTGAATCTGTTCTCATTGAGTAAGCAAATTACACTCTGTGCCTAACCAAGTCATTAAAACATTATCTATGTAATATAGCCAGCACTGTGCTTAGCTGGCGGCCCATGTGCCCACAAATGGCCCCATCTCTCTTATTTCCTTTTCTCACTGTCAGGAAAAGGTTGGCATATTAGGGCGCACAGGCTGCGCCCACTTTAATGCTGCGCCTCTGCAAGTAGATGTGACAAATATGGTATAAGACATGAAAGACATGGGTTTTTTTTGGCCCAAAGTATACTAGTTTATTGTCATATTTAGCTTGATGAATAATCCCCAATGTTTTGGGTCAAAGTAGACCATCTCATACACGTCATTCTGTAAGAATGTTTCAGACTTACACTAAACAATATGATAGTAATTAATACAAGAACTAAAATAATGTTTACATTTAGAAGGAAGAGAAGAACGTGTGAGCAAATTTGATGATTGGTGGACAGGTCAACGTCAATTGAATATGTGTGTTAGCACCTAAACACTAAACTATGGCCATATAGCCTAAATACAGCAAAACGTCTTGAAGAGAAAAATTGCAGAGAAAATGATCCACTAGAGTAGTGATAACTAAAACAATATGCCAATATTCTTGGTATTTAAAATAATTTCAAATCTATATACAAAATTTTGGTATAGATTATTTGTCTTTTCAGTAACTGGATAATTTGCAAAATTTTAAATACTATTCTAGCTTCTTAAGAGGAGCGTGTCAGCAACATCATGTCTACTGATACCTAGCGAGTTGTGTGCATGAGCAGTGGGTATTGTGTATCTGCCCTGTTCTAATGAATAGGATAAGTGCATGATACTCGTTGCTCATGCCCACTCAGCAGGTACCAGTAGCCTTAACAAACATCCCACTTACATTCAGATGAGGAAGTGAGCAGAGCCAGAATACTCTTTCAAGGAGGTTCTGTATGTCATTGCTAAACAGAAGCTAAATATAATATATATATATATTATTATATATATATATATATATATATATATATAAAACCGTATATAAAACACTATATTATATATTATAAGTATATAAAACATATTGTATAAAACAGTTACCGTATATACTCGAGTATAAGCTGAGATTTTTCAGCACAAAAATTGTGTATACCACTGGAGGGGCCTGTATATACCACTGGGGGTGCTTGTATATACCACTGGGGGGGCGTGTATTACCATGAGGGGGCTATATATCCACTGGGGGTCCTGTATATACCACTGGGGGGCCTGTATATACCACTGGGGGGCCTGTTTACCTGGGGAGCTGATATACCACTGGGGGGGCCTGTATATACCACTGAAGGGGGCCTGTATATACCACTGGGGGGTCTGTATATACTACTGGGGGGCCTGTATATACCACTAATGGGGGCCTGTATATACCACTGAGGGGGCTGTAACCTCTGATGGGGGGCCTGTATATACCACTGAGGGGGGCCTGTGTATACCACTGAAGGGGGCCTGTATATACCACTGATGGGGGGCCTGTATATACCACTGATGGGGGCTGTAACCTCTGATGGGGGGCCTGTATATACCACTGATGGGGGCTGTAACCTCTGATGGGGGGCCTGTATATACCACTAATGGGGGGGCCTGTATATATCACTGATGGGTGGCTGTATTCCACTGATGGGGGAGAACTGTATACCAGTGATGGAGGTCCTATATACCAGTGATGGGGGATTATATAGCAGTGATGGGGGATTATATACCAGTAATGGGGGGCCATTTATCATGATGAGGGGGCTGTATACCGTGATGAGAGTCTGCTTCATTTCCCCCCCCCTAGGCTTATACTCTAGTCAATAAATTTCCCTAGTTTTGGAGGGTAAAATTAGGGGCCTGGCTTATACTCGGGTCAACTTATACTCGAGTATATACGGTAGTTACAATTATAACAATAGAGTTCCTAAACAGATTACATCATGTTGCTCTATAGGTGGAGTGGCATCTTCCTACAGGCTACAAAGACAACTGTGTTGTAGCATAAAACTTATATAAGTTTAAGTCAGAAGCACACTCCTGGTCTTGGAGTCCTGATGTAAGCCAGGAATCTTTATCTTGTCTGTTGTCATTACAGATGGACAGGTTTTGCACCTGTACTGGTTGTAGAGAAAGGTTCCTGTTGTTATTGGAGAGGACAGGGAGCATCTACTACGAAAAGATGCCCAACTAAAATCTAAATTTGCAGACCCCCCCACTTCTGTGTTTTAGGCAGCCCCCGAATCTAAAAAGCATAATTGTCAGAAGTTCCCTGTCCTCTCCAACAGCAACAGGAACCTTTCCCTGCAACCAGAACAGGTGCAAAACTTGTCCATCTATAATGACAATGGACAAGATAAAGATTCCCAGCACAGATCAGGACTACAAGATCCCAGGTAACTTCAGCTGCACCACAACCAATGTGGAGTATTTAATTATATGTTCTAAATGTGTGAGTGAGAATCTGTATGTAGGGGAGATGGGGCAACAACTCAGAACTAGGATGAAATGTCATCACCATACAATAAAGGAAAGAATGGACAGATTTGCCTGTGCCTAAACACTTCTGCAGGTCTGATCACACCATAATGGACATGAAAATATTAGCTTTGAAAGGTCACTTCAAGTCTCAAAGAATCAGAAAAGTCTGGGAATATAAACTATTGCCCAGATGCTTTTCATCTACCCCTCCTTAATCAACCTGTATATGTATGTGTGTATATATATATATATATATATATATGTGTGTGTGTTGCTAAGAATGTGTTATTAGCCTGATGAAGAGACCTGAGCTGTCTCGAAAGCTTGCTTTGTTTTTTCTTACCATCTTTTCAGTTAGCCATTAAAAAGGTATCAACCACTGGAGGACTCTCAGATTCCAATATATATTTGTCAATATTGTAGACACTGGTGGTCTTCTGTAAGGCTCCATGTCCCCTGTCTTTCCTTTGTAATCGCGACCCGGTGGGTGTGATAATGTAATGCAGAAGCACACTCCTGAGCTTGAAATCTGTGGTCGTCTTCCAGGTATGATGCGTTGGCCGTGCGTGATTTCCGGTCCGGCGCATTGTGTGGGATTATTAGGTGTACTCCGAGGCTTCCAAATGCACACTGTGCATGCTCCGGAGCTGCCGAGTACAACCAATAATCTCCCACACTGCACAGTACCTGAAATGACGCGACCCTGACATTATACCCAAAAGAAGACTCACAGATTTCAAACTTCAGGCCCACACTTCTGCATTACATTATCACGTCCACCGGGGCGTGATTACAACAGAAAGACAGGGGACATGGAGCCTTACAGAACACCCCCCAGTGTCTACAATATTGACAACACCCTGGTTATTCCCATAGGAGAATGTAAGTTATAAAAGCATTTTTCACAGCCATTACAGTACACATTTAGGTCAGACAGGGATGGTTAGGGATGTAGTAGAAAGCTGCAGGGACAGGTAGTGATAGATTTAGGGGCATGAAGTAGATGACAGGTTCCCTTTAAACACTAATTTTAATTCAAAAAGTCAAATGATGCTCCCTCCCTTCTGAGCCCTGCCGTGAGCCGAAATAGTGTTTTTTGACCACATAAGGTATATCAATGTCTTAGTAGAAATTGCACAACAAATTAAAGGTCCATTTTCTGCTGTTAGTCTTGTAAAAATTCAATATTTGAGGCTAAAGTAACATTTTTGTTGGAAAAAAGAAAATGTAGATTTTTTTCCTTCCCCGTCATTTTAGTCCATGTGAGGCACCTGAAGGGTTAATAATCTTCTTCAATGTGGTTTTGAGTAGCTTGAGGGGTGCAGTTTTTGGAATGGTGTCACTTTTGTGTTTTTACTGTCATGTACACCCCCCTCAAAGTTACTTCAAATGTGATGTGGTCCCTAAAAAAAAAGTGGCTTTGTAAATTTAGTAGGAAAAATGAGAAATTGATGACAAACTTTGAATCCTTCTAACTTCCCCAAAAAAAATGTTTTCAAAATTTTGCAGATGTAAAGTAGGCATGTGGGAAATGTTATTTAATAACTATTGTGTGACATCACTCTCTGGTTTGAAAATTGCAACATTTTCAAACTTTTTGCAAAATTTCCATTTTTTTCCACAAACAAGCACAAAAATTATCATCCTAAATTTACCACTAACATAAAGTCAAATATGTCACGAAAAAACATTATTAGAATCATTGGGATCCATTGAAGCGTTCCAGAGTTATTACCTGGTTGTTAGGGTCAAAACAGTCTCAGGGATGAAAGGGTTAAGGGATAGTTCAGAGGTCTTTTTGACAATGATTTGAGGTGCATATACCTAACCACAGATTTGCACTAGTTTATAGTACAATAAATGTGAGTGGGCAGACGGATTCACACATCAGTGCTTCCTGGTTCAGACTCTGACCACGATGCATGGACTCACTGCATACACACATTCATATATACTTCACCCACAATGTTTTTGTTTTTAAAGACCAACACTATATATAGAGACGTGGTACCGCCATGGGTGCAACCTGCGCGCCCTCATTTGCTAACCTCTTTCTGGGTATTGGGAGAGGTTAATCTTTGTGGACTAGGCCGCCCAGGCCACTGATCATATGTCCATATAGCTATGGTAAATAGATAATATTTTGGTTATTTTACAAGGTTGGGAGGATGCACTTCGTCAGTTCATGAAAAATCTTTATACCAAAGATTTTAGTATCAAGTTCATGCATAAATGCAGCAGGGAAAGGGTGGACTTTCTTGACATCGCAATAGAAATTGATTAATATTTACAATTACAACTGGATGTCTTCAGTAAGTCAGCCTCAGTTCATTTCCTGCTTCATGTGGAATCCAGTCACCATCATGCTATGATAAAAGCCAGTCCAGTTAGTCAGTTCCTGAGGATGAAGCAGATCTGATCAACCCCTGACAAATTTGAGAGACAAGCGATTCAGCGAAGGACCTCAAAATGAGTTGAGGTGATGGGTGGGGAGAGTGCAGTGAATATTATATTAGTCTAGTGTGCAGACCCACGTGACCTCCCGCTGCCTTTGCAGCCTGCTCCTGCCTGCTCTAGCCTCTGGTCCTGATAGTGAGTTCTACTGGAGTGGACCTTGCTGTGAGGTAAACAGCCCTGTCCCTGGTGTCCGCAGCCCGGGCCACCCTGCTTATTGCCAGCCACCAGGCTCCTCAGAGGAATCAGTCAAATCAGGCCCTGACGGCAGCCCTGGGTATGCTTAACACAGTATAATCCCCAACTATGACCCCCACACAGACATTCATGCAGTACACTGGCCCTACATACAGTATAATGGCCCCTACTATCACTCCAAACAGCTATCACACACCCCTCTGCACAGTATGATAGACCTCACACAACCTTAGCAATGTTTAATTGCTTGCATAATGGCCCTCAATTAGGCCTCTATATATTATAAAGGTTTCCTCATAGCCCTCCAAATATTATAATGCCCTCCACAAAGTCATTAAAATATATAATGACCCCATATAGCCTTCCATATAGTAATGAGCCCCACATAGTCCTCTATGTGGTATATTGCACCCCCATAGTACTCCGTATAGTATAATGGGACCCACATTGCCTTGCATATAGAATAATGCTTCCATATACTCCTCTACATATTATAATGCACCCACATAGTCCTCCATATATAATACAGCCTCCATATATTATAATGCTTTCCACAAAGCCATTCAAATATAATTGCTCCACATTGCCTTCCATAGTAATGAGCCCAACATAGTTCTCTGCATGGTATAATGCAGCCCCATAGTCTTCCATATATTATAATTGGCCCCACCCTGCCTTCCATATTTGCTTCCATATAGTTCTCTATATATTATAATGCACCCCCTTAGTCCTTCACATAATATAATGCAGCCACCATATACCGTAATATAATTCAGCCTCCATAGTTCCCCATATAATATAATGCAGCTTCCATATTATCATGCATGCTCCATAGTCCATAATATAATATACTGCAACCTCTCTAGTCCTCCATATAATATAATGCAGCCTTTATAGTCCTCCATATTGTATAATGCAGCCTCTGTAGTCCTTAATGTAGCATAATGCAGCCTATATAATCCTTCATCTAGCATAATGTAGCCTCTATAATCCTCCATATAGCATAATGCAGCCTCTATAGTCCTTTATCCAATACTAGCTGTGAGCCCGATGCAAATGCATCGGGATTCTAGAATGTGCATTAATTTGATTATAGTAGTTATAGCTGGTGTGAGGACTTTTCGGGGGGGTGTGAATAGTTTTTGGGGAGTCCCATACTTTTTTTGGGGGGTCCCATACTTTTTTGGGGGGGTCACATACTTTTTTGGGGGGGTCACATACTTTTTTTGGGGGGTCACATACTTTTTTTGGGGGGGGTCACATACTTTTTTTGGGGGGTCACATACTTTTTTTGGGGGGTCACATACTTTTTTGGGGGGGTCAGATACTTTTTTGGGGGGGTCACATACTTTTTTTGGGGGGTCACATACTTTTTTTGGGGGGTCACATACTTTTTTTGGGGGGTCACATACTTTTTTGGGGGGGTCACATACTTTTTTGGGGGTCACATACTTTTTTTGGGGGGTCACATACTTTTTTTGGGGGGGGCACATACTTTTTTGGGGGGTCACATACTTTTTTGGGGGGGTCAGATACTTTTTTGGGGGGGTCACATACTTTTTTGTTTTGTCACATACTTTTTTGGGGGGGTCACATACTTTTTTGGGGGGTCACATACTTTTTTTGGGGGGTCCAATACTTTTTTTGGGGGGTCCAATACTTTTTTTTGGAGGTCACATAGTTTTTTGGGGGGTCACATACTTTTTTGGGGGAGGTCACATACTTTTTTTGGGGGGTCACATACTTTTTTTGGGGGGGTCACATACTTTTTTTGGGGGGGTCACATACTTTTTTGGGGGGGTCACATACTTTTTTTGGGGGGTCACATACTTTTTTTGGGGGGTCACATACTTTTTTGGGGGGGGTCACATACTTTTTTTGGGGGGGTCACATACTTTTTTTGGGGGGTCACACTTTTTTTGGGGGGGGTCACATACTTTTTTGGGGGGGTCACATACTTTTTTGGGGGGGTCACATACTTTTTTGTTTTGTCACATACTTTTTTGGGGGGGTCACATACTTTTTTGGGGGGTCACATACTTTTTTTGGGGGGTCCAATACTTTTTTTGGGGGGTCCAATACTTTTTTTTGGAGGTCACATAGTTTTTTGGGGGGTCACATACTTTTTTGGGGGGGTCACATACTTTTTTTGGGGGGTCACATACTTTTTTTGGGGGGTCACATACTTTTTTGGGGGGGTCACATACTTTTTTGGGGGGGTCACATACTTTTTTGGGGGGGTCACATACTTTTTTGTTTTGTCACATACTTTTTTGGGGGGGTCACATACTTTTTTGGGGGGTCACATACTTTTTTTGGGGGGTCCAATACTTTTTTTGGGGGGTCCAATACTTTTTTTTGGAGGTCACATAGTTTTTTGGGGGGTCACATACTTTTTTGGGGGGGTCACATACTTTTTTTGGGGGGTCACATACTTTTTTTGGGGGGGTCACATACTTTTTTGGGGGGGTCACATACTTTTTTGGGGGGGTCACATACTTTTTTTGGGGGGTCACATACTTTTTTTGGGGGGGTCACAATTTTTTTGGGGGGGTCACAATTTTTTGGGGGGGGTCACATACTTTTTTGGGGGGGTCACATACTTTTTTTGGGGGGTCACATACTTTTTTTGGGGGGGTCACATACTTTTTTTGGGGGTGCAATACTTTTTTGGGGGGGTCTAATACTTTTGGGTGGGGGGTCCAATACTTTTGGGGGGGGTCCAATACTTTTTGGGGCGCGTTCAATACTTATTGGGGCTGAGTGCTCGCAATGGCCGCTTATTATTAGCATTAATCTTATTATTATTAGCATTAATAGCATAATTATTAGCATTAATAGCATAATTATTAGCATTATTAGCATTATTATTAGCATTAATAGCATAATTATTAGCATTAATATCATTATTATTAGCAGTAATATAATTATTATTAGATTTTTTTTTTAATTATTATTTTTTGTAATATTTTATAATTTTTAATTTTTTTTTTTATTATTTTTTTTATAATTTTTTAATTATTTTTAAATAATTTTATTATAAAATTTATTATTTATTTTAACTGAGACACAGTTCTCCTTCTGGTCCGCTAAAAGGGCTGGGCTGATTAGCATATATTTATTTTTTTTATTATTATTTTTATTTAATTTTTTATTATTTTTTTATTATTATTTTTTATTATTTTTTAATTCTTTTTAAATTCTTGTATTTATTATTTAATTTATTATTTATTTTAAGTGAGACACAGTTCTCATTGTGGTCCGCCAAAAGGGCTGAGCTGATTAGCATATATTTATTTTTTTATTATTATTTTTATTTAATTTTTTATTATTTTTTTATTATTATTTTTTATTATTTTTTAATTCTTTTTAAATTCTTTTATTTATTATTTAATTTATTATTTATTTTAAGTGAGACAGAGTTCTCATTGTGGTCCGCCAAAAGGGCTGAGCTGATTAGCATATATTTATTTTTTTATTATTATTTTTATTTAATTTTTTATTATTTTTTTATTATTATTTTTTATTATTTTTTAATTCTTTTTAAATTATTTTATTTATTATTTAATTTATTATTTATTTAAAGTGAGACACAGTTCTCATTGTGGTCCGCCAAAAGGGCTGAGCTGATTAGCATATATTTTTTTTTTTTATTATTATTTTTATTTAATTTTTTATTATTTTTTTATTATTATTTTTTATTATTTTTTAATTCTTTTTAAATTATTTTATTTATTATTTAATTTATTATTTATTTAAAGTGAGACACAGTTCTCATTGTGGTCCGCCAAAAGGGCTGAGCTGATTAGCATATATTTTTTTTTTTATTATTATTTTAATTTAATTTTTTATTATTTTTTTATTATTATTTTTTATTATTTTTTAATTCTTTTTAAATTATTTTATTTATTATTTAATTTATTATTTATTTTAAGTGAGACACAGTTCTCATTGTGGTCCGGCAAAAGGGCTGAGCTGATTAGCATATATTTATTTTTTTTATTATTATTTTTATTTAATTTTTTATTATTTTTTTATTATTATTTTTTATTATTTTTTAATTCTTTTTAAATTATTTTATTTATTATTTAATTTATTATTTATGTTAAGTGAGACAGTTCTCATTCAGGTCCGCTATTTTTCCCATTGACATACATTAGCGGTGTGTCGGCGATTTTATGGCCGGCCACCTGGTTCTATTTGTCGGCCGTAAAATCGCGGACACACCGCTAATACATGTCTATGGGCAGTGAGCCCGATTTCGGATTGGGCGCCGACCAATCAGAATTCGAGCTCAATGAGGGGCTCTTCTGATTGGCTGAGGGCAGTACACAGCGACCAATCAGAAGAGCCGCTCATATCTCATTGAGATACAATGGCGGATTTGTCGTCCATTGTACCTGAATGAGAAGAGAAGAGGACGTCGGAGCTGGAAGAAGACAGAAGATCCCCGGGGCCGGACGAAGAGGACGCCTGGCCGGACGAAGAGGACGCCTGGCCGGACGGACGATCAGATGACTAAGAAGACATGTAAGTATGTGCGGACATGGGGGGGGCTGTGTGGACATTAGTGGGGGTCGGCTGTGCGGACATGGGGGTTTTTTCGGACATTGATGGGGGCGGGCTGTGCGGGCATGGGGGTGGGCTGTGCGGGCATGGGGGTCGGCTGTGCGGACATGGGGGTGGGCTGTGCGGACATGGGGGTGGGCTGTGCGGGCATGGGGGTCGGCTGTGCGGGCATGGGGGTCGGCTGTGCGGGCATGGGGGTCGGCTGTGCGGGCATGGGGGTCGGCTGTGCGGGCATGGGGGTGGGCTGTGCGGGCATGGGGGTCGGCTGTGCGGACATGGGGGTGGGCTGTGCGGGCATGGGGGTCGGCTGTGCGGGCATGGGGGTCGGCTGTGCGGGCATGGGGGTCGGCTGTGCGGGCATGGGGGTCGGCTGTGCGGACAGGGGGGTGGGCTGTGCGGACATTGATGTGGGCGGGCTGTGCGGACATGGGGGTGGGCTGTGCGGGCATGGGGGTCGGCTGTGCGGACATGGGGGTGGGCTGTGCGGACATTGATGTGGGCGGGCTGTGCGGACATTGCTGGGGGTCGGCTGTGCGGACATGGGGGTCGGCTGTGGGGACATTGATGGGGGCGGGCTGTGCGGACATGGGGGGGGGGTGGCGAATTGTGTGTAGCGGGGAGCGGAGGCGGCAATGCCGCCTCGGCTCCATGGTCCCCGGGGAGCGAATTGCGGCTCAGGCAGCGACTCGCAATGGCCTCGCGGCCATTGCTCGCGCTACCTGAGCGGTAAATCGCCAAGGTTGTAGCCGGGGCTGTGGATGGATTTTGGGCCAGCGGCTCGCAATGGCCGCTTCGCGGCCATTGCTCGCCCTGGGCCAGCGACTCGCAATGGCCTCGCGGCCATTGCTCGCGCAGCATTGGGCGCTTCGCGCCCAATGTTAAATTCGTATCCACATGACCACGCCGGAAGTAGCGCGCGGAGGGGCGCTTTTCCGATTCGCGATTATATAATAGATATAAATTGAGTGTATGTATGTGTGTATGTCCACTAAAGGAATCCACACTGTGGCATTTACAATCACGAAATTTTGCACAGCCATCTCATTTGAGTCAGTAGACATAATAGACTGTTTTGAGGGGAAATTTTAAAACCAGATTTTACAGTCACTCGCCAAAAAAAAAGCTTATTCTGTTTGTATCTGTGAAATAACAGATACTGCCTTGCCTGTTTTGACAGTTAGCATGGATAGTTATCAGGTGGCCCAAAGCAATACAGCAGGAGGTCGCACACAGCCCTAGTATACAGCAGGAGGCTGCACACAATCTCCAGTATACAGAAGGTCGCACACAGGGCTCAGTATACAGCAGGAGCTCGCACACAGTCCCCAGTATACAGCAGAAAGCCACACACAGCCCCAGTATACAGCAGCAAGCTGCACACAGCCTCCAGTATAGAGCAGAAGGCTGCTCACAGTCCCCAGTACACAGCAGGAGGCCACAAACAGCGCCCAGTATACAACAGGAGCTCATAGACAGCCGTTAGTATACAGCAGGAGGTCACACACAGCCCCAAGTATACAGTAGGATGCCACACAGCCCCAAGTATACAGTAGGATGCCACACAGCCCCCAGTACACAGCAGGAGGCCACACACAGCCCCAAGTATACAATAGCAGGCTGCACACAGCCCTCAGTATACAGCAGGAGTCTGCACACAGCCCTCAGTTTACAGCGGGAGGTCACACACAGCCACCAGTATACAGCAGGAAGTCACACAGCTTCCAGTGAGCAGAAGGAGGCCATACACAGCTTCCAATGTACAGCAGGAGGCTATTCACATCCCCCAGAATACAGCAGGAGTCTACACATAGTCCTCAGTATACAGCAGGAGCCCACACACTACCCCAAATATAGGGAGTCACAGCTCCTGTATACAGCAGGAGGCCACATGCAGCCCTGAGTATACAGCAGGAGGCTGCACACAGCCCTTAGTATACAGCAGGAGGTCACACACAGCTCCCAGAATATAGCAGGAGCCCACACAGCCCTCAGTATACAGCAGGCAGTCACACAGAGCCCCAAGTATACAGTAGCAGGCCACACATAACCCCCAGTTTATAGCAGGAGGCCACACACAGCTTCTAGTGTAAAGGAGGAGGCTGTATACATCCCCCAGTATACAGCAGGAGGCCACACAAAGTCCCCAGTATACAGCAGGAGCACACACGCAGCCACCACTATACAGTAGGAGGCCAAAACTGCTGTATACAGCAGGAGGTCACACACAATACCCTGTATACAGTAGGAGGCTACATACAGCCCCCATTATACAGCAGGAGGCCACACTCAGCCCCTAGTATACAGTAGGAGGCTGCACACAGCCCTCAGTATACAGCATGAGGTCACACACAGCCCCCAGTATACAGTAGGAGGCCACACACAGCCCCAATATACAGAAGGAGGCCATACAACCCCGGTATACAGTAGGAAGCTGCACACAGACCCTAGTATAGAGCAGGAGGACACACACAGCCCCCAATATTACAGCGGGATGCCACACAGTCCTGAGTATACAGCAGGAGGCCGCACAAAACCCCCAGTATACAGCAGGAGGCTACACACAGACCCAGTATACAACAGGAGGCCACACACAGACCCAAGTATACAACAGGAGGCCACACACAGCCCCCAGTATACAACAGCAGGCCACACACAGCCCCCAGTATAGCAGGAGCCCACACACAGCCCCCACTATACAGTAGGAGGCCAAAACACTTGTATACAGCAGGAGGTCACACACAGTAGCCTGTATACAGTAGGAGGCCACATACAGCTCCCATTATACAGCAGGAGGCCACACTCAGCCCCGAGTATACAGTAGGAGGCTGCATACAGCCCCCAGTATTATAGCAGGAGGCCGCACACAGCCCCGGTATACAGCGGGAGGCTGCACACAGACCCAAGTATACAGCAGGAGGACACACACAGCCCCCAATATTACAGCAGGATGCCACACAGTCCTGAGTATACAGCAGGAGGCCGCACAAAACCCCATATACAGCAGGAGGTTACACACAGCCCCAGTATACAACAGGAGGCCACACACAGCCCCCAGTATACAGCAGGAGGCCACACACAGCCCCCAGTATACAGGAGGAGGCCACACACTGCCCCAGTATACAGCAGGAGGACACACACAGCCCCCAGTATACAATAGCAGGCCACACATAGCCCCCAGTATATAGCAGGAGGCCACACACAGCCAAGTATACAGTAGGAGGCTGCACACCGCCCTCAGTATACAGAAAGAGGTCACACAAAGCCCCCAGAATACAGTAGGAGGCCACACACAGCTTCCAGTGTACAGCAGGAGGCTGTATACATCCCCCAGTATACAGCAGGAGGCCACACACAGTCCCCACAATACAGTAGGAGCCCACATACTGCCCCCACTATACAATATAAGGTCAAACCTCCTGTACACAGCAGGTCACACAGCACCCTGTATACAGTAGGAGGCCATATACAGCCCCCAGTATACAGTAGGAGGCCATGTACAGCTTCCAGTGTAAAGCAGGAGGCTGTACAAATCCCCCAGTATACAGCAGGAGGCCACACACAGTCCCCAGTATACAGCAGGAGCCCACATACTGCCCCCACTATACAGTAGAAGGTCAAAACTCCTGTATACAGCAGGAGTTCACACACAGCACCTTGTATACGGTAGGAGGTCACATACAGCCCCCATTATACAGCAGGAGGCAACATTCAGCCCCAAGCATACAGTAGGAGGCTGCACACAGCCCCCAGTATTACAGCAGGAGACCGCCCACAGCCCCAGTATACAGCAGGAGCCCGCACACAGCCCCAAGCATACAGCAGGAGGCCACACAGCCCCCAGTATTACAGCAGGAGACCGCCCACAGCCCCAGTATACAGCAGGAGCCCGCACACAGCCCCAGTATACAGCAGGAGGCCATACAACCCCCAGTATACAGCAGGAGGCTGCATACAGACCCCAGTATACAGCAGGAGGCCACACACAGCCCCCAATATTACAGCAGGATGCCGCACAGTCCCCAGTATACAGCAGGAGGGTGCACAAAGCCCCCAGTATTACAGTAGGAGCCCACAAACAGCGCCAGTATACAGCAGGAGGCCACACACAGCCCCAAGTATACAGCAGGAGGCCCCACACAGCCCCAGTATACAGCAGGAGGACACACAGCCCCCAGTATATAGCAGGAGGCCACACACAGCCTCTGTATTACACCAGGAGCTCACTCATAGCCCCCTGCATTACAGCAGGAGCTCACACATAGCCCCCAATATTACAGCCTGTGACCACACACAGCCGATGTATTACACTTGAAGCCTGTGCCAACACATAGTCCCAGTAATACACCAGAAGTCCACACATAGCCTGTGTATTACACTAGGAGCCCACATATAGCCCCTGTATTACACCTGCACTTCCTCACATATGCAGGAGTTTTTCCAAGAGTAGGCAGTAGGACTGTAGAATGTTTGAGGGGGAGGCGGATCTGGGGTGAAGCCTGAGTGGGGTCTCAAGGGGGCCCCAAAGTGTTTGCCAGTATGGGGCCCTGAAATTCCTGGTGGCTGCCCTGCATTTATGGTATATCTAGTTGATATACCATGATAGGATGAGATGGGAAAACACCTTAAAGGGTTAGTTCAGAGGTCTTTTGAGGATTTGATGTGCAGATTCCTGACCACAGATTTTGCACTAGTTTATAGTACAATACATGTGGGTGGAGAGATGGATTCACACATCAGTTCTTCATGGCTCAGATTCTGACCCTGGTGCATATGTATATGCAGGGACTCACTACATATATGAAGCTGTCAACTTCGGGTCAGCAGTCCTGTGGCTATTCCATGTGTTGTAAGTACGACCCTCAGTATGTGAAGGCTTACACTTAAGATGAGTTCTGGAAATCCTGGGGAAATGTTACACAGGGCGACCATTATCCTCCTGTAGAGTACAGGGGAGGCAGAATCTTCAGGCACAGTTATCACACTGTGCAGAAATGGGGTGTGATTATTGGAGTTTTATTCAACTTATTTCCACTACATGGAATCACTTCTCTTCATACGATATCTCATCATTTATGACAGTCTCTATACAAAGCATTTCTCCTCAGAGATCAGTCCTCTTCACACTGTGTCTAGAGCTCTGCAGACTGGACTTGCCTCACACAATGGAGGCAGGTGTGAAGGAATGAGTTGGTGCTGTCCCTCTAATGGCGGGTTTACACGTTGCGATATCGGCGTCCAATTTCAATGAAAAGTCACGTGGTTCGATCGTTGGAGCCGAGATCGTTCCTGCGTTGTATGGTGTGAACGTCCAATACGATGCAGGAACGATGTCAATGCGATATCGGGGATTGAATGAGCGTGCTCTCCAATGCTCCGATATTGAATGCAGATTGGAGCCGGATCGTGCAGTGTGACAGCCCAACTACGATGTGAACTTCTACGTCACCCATTCACTCCCATGTTAAATGGTCGTTCCTGGGTTGGGGGGCGTAGACATCGCACGGACGTTGTATCCTGATATCGCAACGTGTAAACCTCCGATGCGATGCGGGAGAAACGAGCACTAAATGCGCGCTCCCGCGCCATTGAATTGCGATATCGCAACGATATTGAAACGTGTAAACCCACCTTTACTGCTATCTTGAGGTAATACAGAGTCTTGTCTGTCCTGAGCTGCCTTGTTTAAAGCAATCGTTTTTTAGCAAAAACTGGTCTATACAGCATGTCTGTTCTCCATGTCTCCCTCACAGACTTTCTCACATTATTGTCATGGACACCACTCCCCTTACCCAGCACTCCCTGGGGCTCCACAACTACTTCCTGTCTCCTTTTCACATTATTACCCCTGTAGTTGCTGGCTGATTCTAGTTCACAGTACAGCTTCTATAGGTCACACATGCATTGTGGTCCAATGCACCACAATACATTGATGTGTGAATCTGGCCCTTCCGTTTATAATAAATTAAAAAAAACTACCTGGACACGTGAATCCTAGGGAAAAAAAATGGGCTTGGGCACCAATCTGAATTTTCCACAGGAGGCACCATTCAGCCTCAGGTCAGCCCTAAGTGTGAAATGTAATGATACAGCCCTGATCTCCTGGCCTAACCTCCTGCCTGATTAGAAAGTAATGGAAAATTTAAAGGACTAAAGTCTAACACCTTTGAAATTACACACCTCAGGTGCTGCAGAATCTCATAATACACCACAACTGTTGCCTAGCATCATAACACACACCTCAGTTGCTGCAGGAGCTCAGCATACCACCTAATCTGCTTCAGAACCTCTTAATACACATCTCAATTAGTGCAAAACCTCAACACACACCTCAGCTGCTTGCAGAATTTCATAATACATATCTACTGCAGAGCCTCAAAATACACACCCCAGTTGCTGCAAGATATAATACACTCAGCTGCTACAGAGTATCATAATACCCCTAAGCTGCTACAGTACCTCAAAATACAAATTAGCCCCTGCAGGACCTCATAATAGCCTATAACCAAGAGTCTACTACAGAATAATGTCACTAAATGAATGTTCGCAGATATACCCCTGTCCATCAGTGCATTATGAACACAACTGTTCCCTTGATTTCATGTCTATAAATCACTTTGTGAAGAGCACTTAATAGACTTAATTCTACCAATGTTACAATTTTGATATTTTCATTTATAGTTAACTCCACAATTCTGTGCTGTATGATTTATGGTGATCCTTTATTTCAGACTGTACACTCATGACATCACAGCACTTTCTGCACTTCTACCCATGAATGCGCACTACATGGGCATATTTTCACCTTTCCCTGTGCCTGCACATTACAGTACTTTGCTCTGCCCTCAGCAGGTAAGACATAAGTGCATGTGTGCAGAAGCGCAATGGAGGAGACTCTGTGGATGGGAGGAGTTAGAAGGACAATGACTTTACCCTCGGATCAACACTTTTTTATGAAAAATCAACTCCATCCTCAATTACAGAAAATAGTTGTAGTACTAAACAGCTACTTACCCCATTGATTCCAGAAAACTGCTGAGAGATGTGTAGTACCAGTGAGACAAGGAGCGGCTGTCTGTAATTTGGGGATTTAAAAAGCTGAATAATAGAAACTTTCTTTTCACTGGCTGCTTCTTCTTTTTCCCTCTTCATCTCCTCAATGTCTTTAGAAGGATCATAGTCTCCCTTCAGTTTTCTCAAAACTACAAACAGAAAATTGATAAACAATATACGATGAACCACACAGGTTCTTGGTATATAGGCAGTACTATTGTACTACAGTCTAAAAACCTGTTATACATAACAAAACTTATCCAGTCCAAAAAAAGTGATGCCATTTTTAACAACAAAAAAAGGGTGTCCAGTCATAAAAAAATCTGAAAACACAGTGTTATAAATTATAGTCATACTTATCCTACCAACCCCAATATTCCAATTCCAGTGCTTTTTGGTTCCCATTGGTCTTTTCACTATCATGCAGCTGATCATTGGCACGTGATAAGGGATGATAAAAATATGTATGACCTTTTTTTTTTTATAACATTTTAAAATATATTGTGAAAACACTCTATTTGCAGACAACCAATTCAAAGAAGTTGTCTAGTTTTGAAAACCATTCTTGAGATACTTGTTTAGCGAGTTCTGCGTTAACAGAGGTCACACAGTTCAGGACTCTTCCCCGCTACTAATGAGTGTCTTGCAAAAATTGTCTCTCATGGATAGTCCATTATTGGTAATACTTAATTTATCCTATGGTGGTATCTTAAGGAAATTATGTGGATATTATGGTTTTAAATAACTTTTCAGATTAAAATATTTTGTGTGTACACTAGAAATAACATTATTTCTGGCCATCCTTCTCTGCATGCTCTAGTTGCAGTTTGCAACCCACTAAGGGTGCTTTCACACCACGATTTTGTGCCTGTCCGTGGGATCCGACTTTGAAGGAGGATCCCACGGACAGGCACGGATCCACACGGATCCCTGCAATTGGATGGCAAATAGCCATCCAATCCAATTCTGTGCAGGATCCGTGTGGATCCTGCGGTCCCCTGTCTTTTCCCTGCTTCTGCTCCTCCATCTTCTTCCCTCTCCTATTCTACTCTGTCTCCCCGCTATTCTATTCTCTCTCCCCACTATTCTACTCTGTCCCCCCGCTTCTCTATCCTCATCTAATCACTATCCTATCCCTCTTCTCTTCCCTGTGTGTAAAAAAATAAAAAAAACCTCTTCCCCGAGCATACATCACCTCTCACAGGCTCCCACGCTGCAGCACCATCAGGGCTGAAGGACCTGTGATGATGTCACAGATCCGGTCACATGACACGTCAGCTGACTGGGTCTGTGACATCATCACAGGCTCTTCTGCCCTGATGGTGCTCCGGGAGGAGGTTTTTTTTATTTTTTTACACACAGGGAAGAGAAGAGGGATAGGATAGGGATTAGATGAGGATAGAGAAGCGGGGCACAGCAAAGAATAGCGGGGGGACAGAGTAGAATAGGAGAGGGAAGAAGATGGAGGAGACAGGAGCAGGGAAAGACAGGGGATACGGAGCCGACATTGGATCCGAGGTGAACTCGGATCCGATATCCATAGGCTCCCATGCTGTGGGCCCTCGGATCAGCCTTGAATCAGCAGTGATCCGATGCTGTCCGATGTGAGTCACGGACACAAAATCATAGCAGGCTACGATTTTGTGCCCGTGATTAAATCGGATGGTGCCAAAATCGGATGCCAATAGTGGCACATCTGATCCCATCCGATTCCCATAGGGAAACATGGGGTCCGATTTCGGATCCGATTGTATCCGTTTTGAAACGGATACAATCGGATGACCGAAAATCGTGATGTGAAAGCAGCCTAAGGGGTAGGAAATCAACGGCAGTGAAAATGTCTGTCATAGACCCCACAGCAAAGATGCCTGATTTACATTCGCCTTTTAGCTCACAGAGATAAATAGTAGCAATATGGAGGACACTATCCAGCAGGGCTGAGTTGTCTTGATCTGAATCAAGCTCTGATGTGAGGTAAACACTAGTTAGGCTGCTTTCACATTGCGATTTTTTAGGATTCGTGGCTGTCCGTTTTAAAACGGAGAGCCACGGATCCGATTTGGCCCCCATGCTATCCTATGGGCACGTATCGGATCCGATTTGGCCTTATTGCCATCAGATTATTGTCGGATCCGATTATGTCCAATTTTTTTTTCAGTGCCCAAAATCGGAGACTGCTTTGATTTTGGGCACAGCGGATCAAATTGGACACAATCAGATCAGACATGATCCACGCCAAATAACATGGGGCCTATGGAGCACAGGTCCGAAGAAACAGCTGATCGTTCCTCAGACCCGATTGTAGTGTACTGAGCATGCTCAGTACACTAAAACTGCTGTGTGCTGTCTAATTTCACTTCCGCAATGTATGTATATACATTGCGGAAGTAAAATTGAGTAAAAGCAAGTGTTAAAGATAAAGAGATCTCTATTCTCACCTGCCTTGTGATCCCCCGATGTGCGGCATCTCTGGTGGCTACAGGACCTGGCATTACGTCACAACCCAATCATCAGATCAGGTCACATGACCAGTTACCACGGTAACCAGTCATGTGACCGATGACGCTGATCAGGTAGCCCCGCCCAACCAGGTCCTGTAAGCATCCGGAGATAGATGCTGACATCAGGGGGGATCGCTGGAAAGGTGAGAATAGAAATTTTTTATTTTTAACCCTTGCTTATGTGGCACCCCAAGGGTTAAGTGCCACAGAAACAACAACAAGGGTTAACTCCCCACACAACACCTGACACTGCACTAGCACCTCTAGGCCAGAAGGGGGAGCAAAAGCAGCTCTCTTATATATTCTGGTGTCAAGAGGAAGTAGTTAGTTCAGTTCCTGGGATAACTGAGGAAGGGAGACTGTGGTGTAAAGAGGCTGCATTAGGCTTCTCCACAATCTGCTTCTCGATTCCAGGCCTAGCCAGGGTCTGAGGATCGGAGTTACAAGGAACAGAGGAACACATCTGGGAGATTGAGTTACCTCATAACTCGCCCCAGTGGAGCGCACAGACCAGATACTGGATCCGAAATTGTGACTGAAACACGCAGCGCAGTAAACACCGGGATAGTGGGGGATGTAGATCTACACGAAGCAACACGGCGGGGTCAGAAGCACACGGAAAGACTCAAGTTACCTAGCAAAGGGGGTACCTGTGAGGAGAGACAGGGCCAGCAGCTCAGCTAAAGCAGCAGCAGGGCCACGCACACAGCGCAGAAGTGGGAAGCTGAGGACCCGGTCAGGGTGGGAGCAACCCGGCCCCGGTACAGACTTCGTAGACAGTACTCTGCTAACAACATCTGCAGTAAAGACTTGGAAAACGACAAAACCGAGTGTGTGTGATCCTTGTACTCAAGCCCTACTTTCCCTCATAAACGGCCATCGCCTTCACTATCATGGCTATCTTGCAACATCCATAGCATCAATCATAGACTATTACTACCACTGAGAAAAGAAAAAACCAGTGCCAGCGAAGCGGATCGTCCTTTTAATTCAGATTAAAAAGTACAAAGATACATCCCCAGCAGGGGGAGACGCTAGACGCTGGGGATGTATCTTTGTACTTTTTAATCCTTCGCTGGCGCTGGTTTTCTTTTTTCTCAATATAACTTTGAATGGATGAGCTACCAATACCAGCAGCCCAGGAGCCCAGTGAGCATCAGGTGGTAGAGTGATTCCTCTTCCTCTTTCCTTGAATTAACACATTAGTACCACTGCCCCGGGGAACCAAACTCTACCCGGAGAGCCGTTACATTACTGGCTGCCAAACATCATCCCCTTAGGTTCTGCAGCAGCGGTGGTCACCCTGACCACAACCCGTGGGTGGCGTCACGACAAACTCCCCTGTAAATATTCCCCCCATTACTTGCGGAACTCGGGACACGGTCCGGACCAAGACCGCCGTGATATCCCCAGCAGTACCCTGGTCCGGTTCAGAGTACCCCTCCCAGTGGGTTCCACACTTCTACTTAAATTTTACTTCCGCAATGTATGTATATATGTATGTCCCCCGCACAGCAGTTCCTGTGTGTGAACCCTTGAAAATCACAGATCCGGACACAGAAATAGGTTACCTCCTATGGTGTCCGTTCCTGTCCATGGGTCCTGCAAAAAGTAGGATCCCACGGACAGGAAAAATAACGCTATGTGAAACCAGCCTTACAAAGCTCTGCACAATGTTTTTTCTGTCTCTATCTCTTCCCTTTCCTGCTCTTCACATTCATCCTACTCCATGCTATGTCACACCCAAGGGGGCTTAAGCTGCCTTTTTTTTTTTTTTTACAATGGATGACAAATTCAGGAGACAGGGTGGGGGAAATAAATGCCTGATAAGTGGGGATGGAAGCTAATTTCTCCGATTAGATATAGTACAAAGTTTATTATATTTGCCTGTACTATTGATTTACACAAAGTTTGTTGAGATTACAGTTACCTCTTAAGTGCTTGTCACCAGATTTCAAGATCACAGTAGTCTGTTTTATTGTTGAAGGAACTGTCTAACCTGAAAGATTTTTCCAAAGTTGACAATCTTCAAGTTTGTCATTAACAGTAGATAAAGACATGAGATGATAGCAATTGAAGTTGTTCTGTCGCGGGGTTTTTTTACGCACGATTTTTCCCCTTTAAAAAACGCACGTAAAAAAACGCGCCAAATACGCAGTGTGTGAACACAGCCTTAGGGTGCTTTCACACTGGCGTTTTTGAAAAAATGCGGCAGATACGATCAAAAAACCGCTTCTGCCGCATTTTTCCGCCTTACGGCCTCACTTGTGGCACAGTTGCGGCAAGCCCCATGCATTGTCTATGGGGCTTGCAGTAAGTGTGCGGCAGACGCGGCAAGTGCGGTTTCAGCAGTTGCGGCAGGCAAAAAAACTGCCGCTGACTGCGTTTTTTTTCGCGGGCGCATCTACCGAAGCCGCACTTGCCGTGTCTGCCACACACTTACTGCAAGCCCCATAGACAATGCATGGGGCTTGCCGCAACTGTGCCGCAAGTGCAGCCGCAAGGCGGAAAATGTGGCAGATAAGTTTTTTTGACCAGATCTGCCGCATTTTTTCAAAAACGCCAGGGGCCTTACTCTTTTAATACTTGGTTATGCTTTTGTTCTATTTTTTTCTGCCCTTTGGAGAATATAACCCATCACATTCCTTTACTCAACTGATAAATAAATAAAATGCATTGCTCCAATGGAGCAGGATGTGCTTACATGTAGGAAAGCATACACAGGAATGTTTCTTATTGGTAGTTAAACAACACAGAAATTAATGTTCCATGCATGACAACATAGTCATCAACTCAGCAATTATGCTCAATCTCGTGTTATTGTGAAGAATATTCATTAAACAACAATGATATTCATTTATATCACAAGCACATGAGTAACACTGCAAAGTATTACAAAATTAAATAAGTTTATATATGTATTTTTTTTTTTATTTTTTTTTTAAATATGTCAGCTCTTTTATTCATGGGCCGTGCATGGCCTTATATCTCAGTACTGTGCACTTGAATGGGTAAGAGCTAATAACTGGAGTAATGTTAGACATATATTAACCATCAGGCCAGAAGTAATTGAAGTGTAATGACCTCAAGGCAAATTGAAATAAGAACGTTTCTGATTGGTCAGCTTATCTGACATATACAGTATTAAAGGGGTTGTTCTACAAACAAAATACATTTTAATCAAAAGATTTTGGAATTATAATAATTTCCCCAATTTTATGTGTTAAAAAAATGTTCCTATGCCTAGATTATCTTATATATGTGTACTGTGTAATGGATGTGTCTGACTAAACAGGGACATGGTCTGATCATACCACATCTCCTGTGCTGCGATAATCTTATATATGTGTCCTGCTATGTACTGTGTAATGGATGTGTCTGACCAGACAAGATTAATACAATACATTGCACCCAAGCATCACCCAGACAGGGACATGGTCTGATAATCTTATATATGTGTCCTGCTATGTACTGTGTAATGGCTGTGTCTGACTGTACAGGGACATGGTCTGATCATACCACAGCTCCTGTGCTGAGATAATCTTATATATGTGTCCCTGCTATATGCTGTGTAATGGATGTGTCTGACCATACAGGGACATGGTCTGATCATACCACATCTCCTGTGCTGAGATAATCTTATATATGTGTCCCTGCTATGTACTGTGTAATACCAATATAATGAATGTACAATCCATATCAAAGCATCTGCTATGTTTAGCTAAAATTCTCACAAAAATCAATATGTCCTACATTAGAATCCTAGCAGCTTTAAAGAAAAAGGGTATGAAATGCTATACACTTTATTGAATTAGTCAACACAACCATTAAAACTGTCCCCATAAAAACACACAGATATGAGCAATGTGGCTGTCAGCAAAATATATGGTATACAAGCAATAACAAAATAATTACATGAGAACTGTTATTGAGGTACACATGACAGAGAGCCAGGATTAATACAATACATTGCACCCAAGCATCACCCAGACAGGGACATGGTCTGATCATACCACAGCTCCTGTGCTGAGATAATCTTATATGAATAATAATAATTATTATTATTTTCCTACAGATGCAGAGGCCCACTATGGAGTGTGTGGCCTATCTCAAAATGACTTTGAGAGAGTAAGTGTGGATTTTATTGATACACCTCCAGCTAGGGAGGTCCTTATTAAAGGAATCTGGAGTTGACGATTAGCTGCGTGGGTCATATCGCACACCTCGACCCGTAAGCCTCACAATGTGAATGGAGATTTCTACCATGAGGTTTACTGGACTGAGGTAACAACCAATGGAAGATATGGTCTGCTGAACTGATGTAAGATAGAAAGTAAAGTAATGTACCACCATTGTTCTGCAGAATAAGTTATTCTTGAAGTGTTGTGCCTGCTATGTGATGAATATACTTCTCATCAAGTTTTTGTTTAGTAAAGAGAAAAATGTATATTTGGACTCCTGGTCTCCACTCATTCACATCTCTAAGGCTTGGCGGTCACACACACAGATATCTGGGCAGAATTATTGTTCACAGATCTCTGTTGCAGTGAAATCATGGACACGATTGCCTCCATTTTGTGGCGGGTGTACAAATTTTAACAAATGGTGTCCATGATTTCACTGCAACCAGAGAATCTGTGAACAATATCTGCCCAGATATCTGTTGTGTGTAGACCCCATCCTATATCCTCTGGCCCAAGCCAGCTATGTTGAGCAGTAGTATGCAGTTTGCAGAGGAGTATCATCAAGGCAACAGCAGCACACACACTCGGCTAGGAACTCCATTTCCCTGTAAAGTGGCAGGACACAGTTGATGATGCACACCTCCTCAGCCTCCAGTATCCTCATGCAGCCCCCAATATCCCCATTAAGGTACCTGCATAAAGAAACACACACACTCACACACACTCTCACACTCACTCTCACTGTTCCACCGTTGCATTTATTCCAGGCCACCAGGCGCCACACTGAGCTGTCAGCTGCTGTAGAAGTACAAAAAGCTGCTGGGAAATACCATGGATGTTATCTATATGGACTTTCAAAAGTTTTTGATACAGTGCCACACAAAAGGGTGATACATAAAATGAGAATAATGGGGCTAGGGGTAAATATGTGTAAGGGGTAAGAACTGGCTCAGTGATAGGAAAGAAAGGGTGGTTATTAAATGAACACACTCGGGCTTGGTCACAATTGAGAGTGGGGTACAACAGGGATCAGTATTGGGCCCACTTCTTTTTAACATGACCTTGTAGGGGTGTACAGAGAGAAATTTCAATAGTTGCAGATGACCCTAACTCTGTAGGGTAATCAGTACAAGAGGAGGACAATTTTATAATACAGAAGGATTTATGTAATATGGAGGCTTGGGCTGAGAACGGGTCATTTAACTTTAATGGGGATAAATGTAAGGTCATGCACTTGGCAGAGGAAATAAATTATAATTATGTGCTTAAGCAAAAGACCTTGGTTGTATGGTTGACAGCAAACTCACATTTAGTGGCCAGTGTCAGCACTGCTGCAAAGCAAATAACATAATGGATGGATTAAGAGGCATATGCTCAAGAGAAGAAAATAGTTTTACTCTTATTGAGTCAAATAGTGTGACCACACTTAGAAACTATGTACAATTCTGGCCTGCGGTGTATAAAAAGACATAGCTAAACTACAGCGGGTGCAGAGAAGAGCGACCAAGTTTTAAGGACTAGGTTTCTGCAATACCAAGACAGGTTATTAACTTGGGGTTATTTAGTTGGAAAACAAACATTACTGGCGTCTTATTACGATGTAAAATATATGAGGGACAGTACAGAGACTTATCTAATGATTTTTACACTACGCCTGAGTCAGACAAGGGGGCATCTCTAGTTGGAGAAAGGAAGGTGTAATCATAGTTACAGTCTCAGATTCTTTACTGTAAGGCTGCCTTCACACTTGCGTTTGTGTCTGCATACGGAGGGCATGCAGACGCAAACGCAGGCAAAAGCAGCCCATAATAATATGAACGCAGCAGAGAATCTCCGCATGCGTTCACATTACTATGGTGCCCCGGCAGCCAATCAGCTGTCTCTGGGGGTGGCCGGGAGGAGGAGATCAGCGCAGAGATCTCCTCCTCCCGGCACAGCTGATCTCCCACCGGTGTCAGCGGGGAGAAACAGCTGATCTGACACTGTTTAAATCTCCCGCGCTGACACCGGATAGGGCGATATCAGCTGGGAGATAAGAAACAGCTGATCACTGCTTCAAATCTCCCACGCCAACATCACCTATTCGGTGTCAGCGCGGGAGATTTAAACAGTGTCAGATCAGCTGTTTCTCCCCGCTGACACCGGCGGGAGATCAGCTGTGGCTATGCATGATCTTCCAGTGGCCGCCGGTGATCACCGGCGGCCACCGGCAGAGATTTCAATGAGATCCGCAGCGTTCTCCTGCGGTGTCATGCAGAGGACGCTGCGGATCCATTGAGATCAATGCATTTTTTTGTGCGCTTGCGGGCGCTTGCGGATAGAACAAGCACCGCGAACGCACAAAAAAATGCTGCATGCTGCGTTTGGAGTGCGGTCGGAGGGCCCTTAAATTATGCGCATCCGAACGCAAATGCAGCCAAGCGCAGCCATACGCAGGCACATGCGTTCCCATGATAAACATAGAACCGCATGTGCGCAAGCGTTTGGCTGCGTTTGGTACGCTGCGCTCCAAACGCAAATGTGAAAGCAGCCTAAGAGCAGTGAGACTGTGGAACTCCCTGCCACATGATGTTGTCATGAGTGAGTCACTACTAAAATTTAATACACTATCCTTTAAGGCTGGGGTCACACTTGGCATGAGTTTTTTTAGTGACTTAAAAAAACTCATGCATTTTTGCATGCGTTTTTCCATTTCAGCATGAGTTTTTTAAGGTGTCTGATGGCACCCTGCGGTTTTGCATGCGTTTTTAAATCAGCACCAAAAAAATAGTGAAAGCTGAGTTTTTTGGTGCTGTTTTAAAAATGCATGCGTTTTTTTAACATGGGCCCCTATGGAAAACGCATGTGTTTTTGGATGGTATTAATGTACCATGCGTTTTTGCATGGTTTTGATGTCAGCTAATCACATAATTGCAAAAACGCACACAAAAACGCATGGTACTGTCATACATGCGTTTTTGCTATTAAGACATGCGTTTTTGCTATCGGGCATGCGTTTTTTAACATGGGGGCCTATGGGTGAGTTTTTACATACTTTTTTAAAAACGCAGGTCTCCAAAAACTCATGAAAAAAACGCAAGTGTGACCCCAGCCTTATACAGTATGATGCCTTCCCTGTGTGCTACAATATAGTCTGATGTCCTCACAGTGACCCTCAATACATTAAGGTGTTCCCTTCACAGTAAAATGTGTTTGCACAATGTTAGAAATTGCTCGCCTAGTGAGTTCCCATGCTGTGCTGATCCAGTCTGCGGTGTGTGCATACTGAGGTTGCAACTCAAATACATAAGTGGAATGGTGGAGCAAGCAGCTGACTTCCACTATTGCAGACATAGATATCATTAATGCGTTCACACACTGCGTATTTGCTGCATATTTTTACGCGAGTGCTCTTGCAGTTTTTGTAGTCAAAAGCAGGAGTGGCTGATTAAAACCAGGACTGGATAATTAAATCCAGAAGTGGAGCACTTATTTCAATTGGACTTTTCCTCTGATTGTTCCACTCCTGGTTTTGACTACAAAAACTGCAACAGCACTCATGTAAAAAATACACAGCAAATACGCAGTGTGTGAACGCACCGACAAGAGTAGGGAGGCATCCTGCCACTGGCTCATTGACTCTATAGCAGCCGCTTTGTCTGCTGCAAATGGTGTAAAGATTAGACTACATTGTTCATGTTGTTAAGATGATCGGATCACAAAAATGAATAAAGATTAGGTTTGTAATGTCATGGTCACAAAACAAAGTGTGTCATGGTTAGAACTGCACAAATCTAGCTGCAGTAATTCAAAATATTTGTTCAGCTAGGTAATGGCTTGTTTTCTATCATTACCTCTTTGTATCTTATCTTTGTTAACTTTTAACCAATGTTAAAAGGGAGTCTGTACTCCAGTAAGGTCTAGGGTTCAAGAAAAACTAGATTATTGCAAGTAAGTTGCTAGCTAAAACAACTTGAAACCCAGTCTATTCCAACAGTCAACTGTTTGTGTTCAAACACATTTCCTGATTAGCGTGTTTATTAATCATCATTAAAAAATACTTTTTAATTGTTCCAGTGTGCTGGATAAATTACAAAATAATCTGTATACTTTACTTACCTGTCCAGCTCTATTCCTCTACTCTCAGCCCTGCATCTCATAGTATGAAAAATGGTACATAACTTCTGCAGTTATTCAGCAGCTGTTGATTGACTGCAGCCTTTGTTATTACATCCGGGCAAAAGAATCACCGCAGTCGAGACTCATCATAGAGACTCATGTGCTGCTGTACCTGCTCCATATAAAACAACCTTGCGGTCTGCATGAAACCTTAGACTGGCCATGACCATAATAAATATAGACTAATATGGTCAACAAGATTATTCCAATTTTAGGCCCCTTTCACATCAGAGGTAATCGCTGATCGTGGAAGTTGCAGTGATAAAACCGCAACTGCCGCGATTACCGCATAACGGCCGCACATGTGGTTCACCTGCGGCAAGCCCCATGCAATGTCTATGGGGCTTGCAGTAAGTGTGCGGCAAGTGCGGTTTCGGCACTTGCGGCAGATGCGGCCACGAGAAGACCGCAGTCAGCTGCATTTTTTTCGTGGTGGCATCTGCCGCAAATGCCGAATCCGCAACTGTACTGCACTTGCTGGACCTGCCGCAAGCCCCATAGACATTGCATGGAGCTTGCCGCAGGTGAACCGCAAGTGCAGCCATTATGCGGTAATCGCGGCAGTTGTGGTTTTTTCACCGCAACTGCCGTGATCAGTGATTACCGCTGATGGGAAAGCAGCCTTAGATTGGGAAAATCTAATTTTTTGTCATTGCCCTTAGAGTCCATTGGTTATTGTAAAGTAGGGTGTGATTCTAAATAGGAAAAGCTCATATCTCCGCTAAAATATTTTAGAATTTTCATGATAATCTATTTAAAATGTAATTGTCATAGCAGGACAGCAATACATGTTAATACATTTCATCATCATAATGCACAAAAAGCAAAGGAAAAGGTGGCACTCACCCAGGTATGAATTAAAAGACCTGTTGAAGAGCATTGTAGGCGTGAAATGGCTGTTGTCCTATTGTGCCCTGTATTATATCAGCATGTATTTCAACGTAATGAAAAAAGAAGATTCTTTTCATTCATACCTGGGTGAGTGCCACATTTTTCTTGTCTTTTTGTGATTATGAAAAACTCACAATATAGGTTAGAGCACCACAAGAAGGTACTGGCATGGAAACTCCACCTCGCAAATTAAAATCGAATTCTTGAAAGAGCGCAGTGCTGTTTAGTGCAGTTTTATATCTTTTTGTTTGACACATTAGCAGTCATAATTGTAACATACTTTACTACGCCATCCAAGTGTTTAAAAAAATTGGATGCTCCGCTTAGGGTGCTTTCATGTTGAATTCTTAAAGGGATCCTGTCACCTCCAAAACGCCTCCTAAGCTACCAAAACATGTCCCTGCAGCATCCTATCACTAATCCCACACATCCTGTGAAAGTGCATAAAAACGTTTTAATACTTACTCATTAGTGATTATAATTAGCAGGGGCTATATTCTTTAGTCACCAGGACATGTTGTTTTGCAGCCTCTAGGATCCACCCTCTCTCTGTCTGTGCTGCTGTGATGTGCAGCTGAAGGCAGGACTAATGATTTGCATTCTGTGAGTGATAGAAAGGGGGGAGGGTAAAGCCTGCACAAGCAGAGCAAACAGACAGAGAGAGGGTGGAACCTGGAGCCTGCAAAACAGCCCACCCTTTTAGAAGACAAAAGGAGTGTGAGATTAGTGATAGGATGCTGCAGGGACGTGTTTTGCTAGCTTAGGGTGCATTCTGGAGGTGACAGGATCCTTTTAACTATATTCAGTGGTCCAATCAGGGCTTACGTTCAGAGCCCCACAAAACGGGATTCAGACTTATGCTCCGAGGGGAGGGGGACATTGACATTAATGGAGACGGGGTCATAGAGTGTACTGCCCTACACCATTTTCGGCAGAATATAGCTACTGGAGACAGACAATTAGAACACAATATGAAAGCACACTTAGTGACATCATCAAATAAAATAAATGCAACATTTACATCATATATTAAAATAATGAACATGAACAAAAAAAGGAACATAGAACAATATAGCAAAATTTAAACAAAATGTACATAAGATCATTTCGGTAGTTTAGACCCAAGTTATGCTCTGGTGTTTAGATTCATGATCCATTACGCTTCATTTCTTAAAAGACGTTTTTTCCAATTCCCCCCACATTTGGGTTTGTAGCCTTCAAATCCAAAGAAAGTGAATGCCTTTAATTTACCGTCGTGTTGTTCAGAAAAGTGTTTCTCCACAGTTAAGGTATTTATTTTTCTTTTTAAAATCAGCAATGTGCTCTGCAATTCATTCTTTTAATTTATTGTTAGTGCCGCCTTATATGCGTAAGATCACATTGTGTGCACACAACTGCATATATAAAAGGGGTAGTTTCATAATTCATAAATTAATTGTGCATAATTGTGAGTTCTGATTTGCTACTATGTTGGTTTGGATCACAAATGGTCAAAATGAACACGTATTTCCACCGCTTTTGAAAAAAATTCTTTCAAATAACCTCGACTTGCCTTGAAACTGATACATTTGACTGTTCAACAAGGTTTTTGTTTCCTGCATGACATTGGGTGAATCCTACTGGAATTTTCATGCTGATTTCAGAAATCACTTCAGAATTGCTCTATCACATAAGGTTTTCAAGAAGGATGCAATTATATATATTTGCATTGAATATTGACAAATTAGTTTTGGCATGTGATATTCCGAATGCAAAAGTCACAAGTTTAAAAATGTTTTGCCATTGATTTTCATTTATAATCACTGTCTGATGATTCACAGACAAGATTCCAACAATAGTCAGCCAGCATCGAGGAATTCCACCTTCCCTAGTACTGTTTCTCCATCTGGGAAATGTCTCGATGAAACCTTTCAACATATTCATCACATACAGCGCCGAGGTTTGGTGGTAAAAAATCCAGGTGTGAATGAAGGAAGTGTATTTTAAGCGACATGTTGCACTTCATTGACTTGTAAGCCTGAAGAAGACTTTCAGCATGTTCAACATAGTCTGGCTCCTTGTAGTTGCCTAGAAAGTTGAAAACAACGTTCTTGAGGGTCGACCTTGTGACATGTTCTGCACCATGCAGAAGAGCATCGAAATTACTATCATTTACTAGCTCTCAGATTTGTGGGCCAATGAAAACCCCCTCTTTTATTTTGGCATCACTGATGCCTGGAAACTGTCGCACATAATCAAAGGCTTCAGTTTGCTTGTTTATTGTTTTCACAAAGTTCTTCATTAATCCCAGTTTGATGGGCAAAGGCAGAAGGAATATCATCTTTTCATCTACCAATGGTTCATGATTAACATTCTTCTGCCTTGAAATCAATTTATTGCGTAGTGGCCAGCCCTTCCTGATATGTGAATCTCTGCGCGACTGTCTCGTTCTCAAAGGAAACAAGAGTACTTAGTGTATCTCAGCTGTAAACGTAATGAAAATCGCAACTACCTTCAGATCACCATACTGTATACCATATATTTCATTTGTACCTTGAGTATTGAATGTGAATGAGCAGAAGCTACATATTCTCATAGGTCTCCTCCATATGAACGTAATTTCCGATAGGTACCTGAGAGTGCACTAATGCAATGCATGTGTGGCACCACGCAAATGCAGGCGTCACAGAGGAGTATTACATCCGTAAAAGTGGGGTAAATGCTCCAGCTGCAGGTGGACCCTAGGATAGTGGGTGGGACCCATTCCAGCACTCTCACATTAGTTTAGGGTGGGAGGTTACCCGGGAGGGAATAAATTCACCTCTAGGGGGAACAAGGAGGTCTTTGCCTGTAAGTCTTGAGCTTAGGGTCTCTCGGCTGAGGGACCAGGAGGAGATGGAGGAAAAGGAAATGTATTAGGAAAGATCAACTAAGTGGAACGAGGTGGAGGGTCACACTGGGTCGGTTACAAGCCGCACCGGAGGAGAGAAGTAGGGACTTGAGGAGGCCCTGAAAGAGGGCAGCCGACAAGAGAAGTACGGGCCCTAGAGAGAAAGGGAGATCCTCAGCATGGAGCTTCCATACTCCAGGGGATACTCCAGTCCACCCAGGGGAACGCCGGGCCCTAGGAACCAGCCAAAGTCCAGCTTTGCAGTCGGCAACCAGCTGCTGTGGTTTGTTCATCAGCCGCGGCACCCTGCCACCGGAGAGGTCTGCCTGCTTCCTCACCAACGAGGAAGGGGACTCCCGGTACTACCTACACGGAGCTACTGGGTATAGATCGATCTAAAGTGGGGAAGAACGGACACGGGTTAGTTAACGAAGGTACACCAATGGTTCCACCATACCACCTGGGATCCACTTGCAGCCGCACCGGAGGAGAGAAGAAAGGACCTTGAGGAGGTCCTGAAAGAGGGCGGCTGACAAGAGAAGTACGGGCCCTAGAGAGAAAGGGAGATCCTCAGCGTGGAGCGTCCATAATCCAGGGGATACTCCAGTCCACACAGGGGAACGCCGGGCCCTAAGAACTGGCCAAAGTCCAGCTTTGCAGTTGGCAAACGGCTGCTGTGGCTTGTTCATCAGCCGCGGCACCCTGCCACCGGAGGGGTCAACGAGGAAGGGGACTCCCGGTACTACCTACACGGAGCTAGTGGGTATAGATTGATCTAAAGTGGGAAAGAACGGACACGGGTTAGTTAACGAAGGTACACCAAAGGTTCCACCATACCACCTGGGAGCCACTTGCAGCCACCCGTTAAGCTACCTGTCTTTGTAACATCAAAGTGCTAAGCTGTGAACTGTAACTGATGCTGCTACAAGTTTCCAGTAAAGTACCCGGGAGAAAGTGACTTTGCCTCTGCCTGGGTTTCCTTTTGCATGAACTTGTTCCCTTTGCAGAAATGCTGCCCCGGAGGTCCAGCCCTACCTGTAGGGAACTTTGCCAACTAGCCGCATTACCACCTACGTCCGGTGGACTGTGGCGGCGCTGGTGACCCATCACCAGAAACTACAGGTGACGTCACGACAACTGTATATAGAATCCCCTGTAAATATAACCCCTTTTCAAAGAAGTCACCCAGGACACGGGATCAGGTGCGGCCACCACTCCCCGTGACACAGGAGCGTTAACCCCTTAGAGCCGGACACCCGAGTACCCCACACTCGACACATGATTAGACTGGACTTACTTTAGTGCTGTACATTAAAATAGAGAGAGTCCATATTATGCATCTCATTGGTTATTTCTGTCAAATATGCACTTCTGAAATAAAAAAATTTATATAAGTGCTCATTTATTATGCACTATGATTATAATCATAAAATTAAAATATCTCGGGAATGGTACGTTCTGTAAAAATTCTGATTACATTTCTGAAATCAGCGCCTCAAAATACATGTGGCCAACATAGTTTAAAACAGGATACAGAAAAAAGTTAAAATTTGTTGACCAGTATTTTTGTTGACCAGACTTGGGGACTGGATTTTCCTTTCTTTGCAGAAAAACAGCATCCTTGTTTTAAGATTTTACTTAAGGTGTCATTCTGGTTTAAAATTGGCAAACATTTTAAAATTATGCTTTTGATAGAATTGAATTGCTTATTTTAGGTTGTAACAAAACTGATATGTTTACCAAAAAGAATCCTTACAGTTGCTTTGATGTTTCTTTTCTAAAATATTTTTTTTTCTAGTGTTTTTTTTCTAATTCTTGTTACTGCACTACTGGTAAGGTTTTTGCTTTTTTAATAATGTCTGTTTTAAGAGTTGGAACAGATTCTCCTTGCTCTAAGCATGTCGCTATGGGCGGTCGAGCAAATTGTAGGTGTAGAATTGGAGATGAATGAACCTTTTTGAATTTCAGGTGGTGCAGCCAAACCTTTTGGTGCACTGTTTGCGACCCCCGAACTTAAAGCGAACCTGTCACCCACCCTGGACATCAAAAGCTATAATAGCCACCTTCTGCAGCACTAAGGCTGCATTCAGGGAAGGTGGCTATAAGCTTTTGATGGCCTTTTTACTATTAAATATGAACTTATATAAAGTCCAATACCTCAGACCGGGAGGCGGGGTTTCGACTTCCTGGACACCGGGCGCACAGCGCATGCGCGGCTCCATAGACGAGAACGGAGCCGCGCGTTCATGATAGACTATGAGGGGAGGCAGCAGCAGGCGAGCACCATGAATGACATGAGGAGGCGGGTCGGAGGAGCGCGAAACCCTGCCTCCCGGTCTGAGGTATTGGACTTTATATAAGTTCATATTTAATAGTAAAAAGGCCATCAAAAGCTTATAGCCACCTTCCCTTATAGCTTTTGATGTCCAGGGGGGGTGACAGGTTCGCTTTAAGCCAAACCTCAATGGAAGTCACCGATAGAGAGTTCAGCTCTCCACCCACATACAGCCAGCCATCAGTAAAACACTTCCAGTGTTGGGAAGGTGATTTTTTTTAAATCAAATTAATTTTGGACACAGACTACATCCAAAAATTGTGCGTTTAAGCCCACTGCGAGCTGATCAAACACTGCACACAACTCACACTGGGACACGGACCTAATCACATCGATGCTCACTCCAGTGCTTTGCAAACATAAAGCACTCAAACCCCGAACCTGAACAAGTTTGTTCAACACCAAGAAGTTCAACGACCCGAATTGAACCTGGAAAAGTTCACTCTTCTCCATCTTGGATGACAACTCTTTGCTTCCAAGTTGGAATAACATTGGAAAAAGGAGAATTGGTCAAGCTTAAATTAGAATTACACTCCCTGACAGAAGTTATGACGCTTATCCATGTTATGTAAATAAAAGCTTATAACCTGACGTTAAATTCATCCATTGGTTGTATAATATAATAACCTTTCCATCTGGCCAATCAGGTGGCCGCTAGCGATTACGTCATTGTGACGTAGCGGCCTTTGATTGGCCAGATCTCTCCCAGCCATCTGATTGGCTGAGAGAGGGAAAGGTCCTTTTCCATGAATAGATGTGCATCGGCCGGTCCCGGTACAGCCGTCGGTTAAGGTGAGTATCCGATTTTTTTATTTTTTAACCACTTTTTCTCTCTTTTACAGGACTTTTACAGTGTATCTACTGATACACTGCAAAAGTATTCGGAATCGCTATACTCGCAAAGAGTAGCGAGTACAGCTACCTACTCGTTGCGGGTATAGCGATTCCGAATAGTAAGGTATTCGCCCATCCCTATTAATGAAGTCATCAGGAATAGCAAAGAATGCAGTCTTGCATGCCTCCCAGAGTTCATCTAGATTCTTTCATTTTGTCTTCCAAGCTTCCTCTTTCATCCTACCCCAAACATGCTCAATGATGTTCATGTCTAGTGACTGGGCTGGCCAGTCCTTGAGCACCTTGATCTTTTTTGCCTGGAGGAACTTTGTTGTAGAGATGGATGTATGAGATGGTGCACAATCCTGCTGCAGAATTTGACCCCTTTTATGATTTGGAATATAAGAGATAGTTAATACTTCTAGATATTTTAGGCTATTGATATTGCCTTCCACCTTGCAAATATTTTGCATACCCCCATACTGAATTTAACCCCAGACCATGATCTTTCCACCACCAAATTTTACTATTTTCTGGGTGTATTTTGGATCCATACGTGCTCCAGCAGGTCTCCTGCAGTATTTGCGGCGGCTGTGGTGTAATTCTACTGAAGATTCATCAGAGAAATCCATCTTCTGCCATTTTTGCAGCGTTCATCTGTTTAGCAGTCTGTGGGACTTTGGAAATGCCACACGGTTATTTGCCTTTTGTTTAGTGCTGGGTTCTGGGCACTGATTCGACCATGGAGGTCATTTCGAGACCGAATCCTACAAACTGTTTTAGTTGACACAGGGACTTGAGGTGACCAGGCCTGTTGGAGCTCTGCTGCAGTGGAAGAGGGGCTTGCTTTTGGATTTTCTAACCAACAAACGTTGCTCCTGAGGGGTCTGTAAGACCTGGGCTTGTCAAACACATCTCCAGTCTCTTCAAATCTTTTTTGAATTCTTTGTACTTGATGCTGAGACACATTAAAGGTGCCAGGCACCTCTGTAGTGGATCTAGTCTTCAGCCTCTTGATAATCAAGGCTTTGGTCGCAAGGTGGATTTTTGGCATATTGTCAGAGCTCTAGCTGCAGTTCAAGTGAAGGTCTAATTAACTGATCATTTACTGAGCACAGGTGAGGATGTAAACTAGCATTGGGTGCATTATATGACCAGGCGACAAAACTTTGGTCTTGCTAAAATCTAACCATTCTGTGTTCATTAAATTATCAATAGGGGCGTGTCCTGGCCATGGAAGGAAGAGGAGGCTAACAGCTCGTCTCCTGCTCCACATGCTGTAAAAAGGCCAGACAGAAACGGCTTACTATTCCACAAACAGCCCCATATGCCGACCAAGAAAAGGAGCACTCAGCCCCAACAACCTAAGGGCTGCACGGCGACCACCGCCGTGAGTATCACTCGTTTTCTGAGGAGCACGGGAAGGCGCCAATCTATATCTAAGATGGCGGAGGCGGCGGGCGGGAGCGGCGCCCAGTGTACAACGGCCGCACAGAGAAATACAATGGAGAGAGGGAATCCTCCTCTCAGAGATGATGCAACACAACATGGAGAGGGAGCGAGCTGTGCTCCGTGCTCTGCTGTGGAGGAGTTACGGGTGGTGGAGGTCCCGGAGACACAGCGTTCTTCTGAGACAGAGGAGGGAGGTGAGGAGACTGGAGGGGAGGGAGCGCACGGAGGAGATACAAGAGAAATGGAGGCAGAAGCAGAGGGGGATGGTGTGCTGGCCTCTGTGTGGGGAGAGGCAGGGGACAATTCCAGCATTTTACCCCTAATATCAGATAACCTGTACCCCATGGACCACAGATATGGAGGTCCCCCTGGATCCACATGGGCTACTCAGCAATTCTCCCCAATACAGACAGATGACAGGCATAAGACAATGAACTGTGCTGCAAAACAGGGACCAGCAGCAGAAGGGAACATTAAGAATCTTCAACAATTAGCAACCTCTGCACAGAGCTCAGCCTCAGTTATTATGCCAGCAGTAACTCCTATTCCTACAACAAGACACATTGGCCCTTCTCTCCCTCCTGCAGACCTCACACCCCACGACCAATGGTCTCCTGACAATGCAGTTTGGTCGGACTTCAAAGCTCGTATAGCAGCCATACCGACCAGAGAGGAGATAGGTTTTGTACACAGATTGGAAGCATCGTATAAAGCAGAAACATCAGCTTTGAGAGGAGAGGTTCAACAACTTACAACTAGAGTATCCTCCACAGAATCTACCTCTGACACTTTACATAAGAGATTGGGCGCACTGGAACAGCAGGTCTCGTATCAAACATCCCGTATTGAGTACATGCTTGATGCTATGGAGGACTTAGAGAATCGTGAACGAAGGAATAATGTTAGAGTGCGAGGGATACCAGAGACTGTGTTACCCCGAGACCTTGATACCACAATTCAGAGATTCTTAAACTCAGTTCGTCGTATGCCAGAAGACTCTCCTCTGGAGTTTGATAGGATACATAGATCTTTGGGACCCCCACCAGAAGAAGGAGCTCGCCCGAGAGACATTGTCTGTAGAATTCATAACTTCAGATCAAAAGAAAGAGTGCTAGCAGGTGCACGCGAACTTGAATCCTTATCTTTTCAAGGTTCACCGGTCCAGATTCTAGCAGACCTATCCCGTCGCACTCTACAGAAGAGAAGAGCCCTTCGCCCCCTCCTGAATGTACTACGTGACCACGATATCCTATACTCATGGGGATACCCTTTCGTCTACAAGTTAGGCGGGAGGGTCACTTTATTTACGTGTCACACCCGGACGGTATTCCAGAGTTTCTGGCTGAACTCGGGATTTCGGCTCCTGATCTAGAAATAACGGAATGGCCATACCTACCAGACTTTTATTTCCAGAGGCCACCTCCAAGGGAGCAACGTTCCAGACGCCGCAGACGAAGAGGGGGCAGGGATGGAAGAGTTGACAGACGGAAGACACCTGATCCGTCTGGCCACACCTGATTATATGTTAATGCTGCAATTTGTTTTTCCTCCCTTTATCTAGGTTGTTAACTTAGATCTAACCATAGTATATATAGTGCCTTACTTTGATATACCAGAGATCTGAGATGCACTAAAATATTCATGGTAGTTTATGTAACTCTTACGTTATGATAGGATGTTACTTATTTTGACCTTCCTGGTCGGTTATTGGATACGTTTGGTAATATTACGATTATGATTACTGCCGTTTCATATTTTGTACTACTTAAAAAAAAATAAAAAAATAAAAAATTTTTTCAAAGGTCTTAGTGTGGGGGCATATAGACCATTAGTGGAAAGGATACGTCCTACCCCAGGGATCTACACCCTGTAGACAGGTGTAGAAGGTAGACATCTATCCCTAGTATATGGTGGACCAAGTTTTGGTCATTATTGACTTCTGTTTTGTCTTTGTCCGAGTTCGCTCTCTCTTAGACCTTTAGTTTAGCTCCTCTCTTTTCTTTTTGTTTCTTGTCTTTACTCTCTCTTTTTCTTCTTCTTTTACTCTATCACAGAAGCTCTCTGCCTCTCCCCGCCCATCCTACCACTTGCTACCTAATCGACTTAACGCCCTTTTTTATATATAATTTAGTGGATACAGCCCAACTAACTACTTCTTCCTCCTTTGTTCTTGGGAGGGAGAGGAGGGAGAGTGGGAGAGAGAAAGGGAATCAAGCAGTGAAAGAACCCGGTGCTTGATTGTTGCGATTTTGGCATCTTGGAAATGTCTTCCTTAAATATTTACACATTTAACGTCAGAGGGTTCAATGTACCCCAAAAACGTTCACAAATTTTATATGACCTTCATAAAAAGAAAGCACAAGTGATACTGCTCCAGGAAACCCACTTTAAGACGGGTTCAATACCAAATGTCAGAAACCGTTACTATTCAACCTGGTTGCATAGCTCCAACCCAAACGCAAGGTCCAAAGGGGTTTCTATTGGAATACAGCGCTCATTCCCACATGTGATATTAAGCTCTGAGGTAGATGAGGGAGGCAGATATATTTTTCTTAAAATACAGGTTGCCGCCTCTATTTTAACCATTGTAAATTGGTATCTCCCCAACAGGAATCAAACACTGGTGTGCCGAACCCTCCTGAATAAGCTGGTCGATTTTGCAGAAGGCTCCATACTAATAGGTGGCGACTTCAATTTTACCATGGACCCTGGCGTGGACACTTCATCCGGTAGAGGTACAATACCATCTAAACGTCTGCGGGCTCTAAAAAAACCTCCTTCACTCTCTCCAGCTTATTGACGTATGGCGGATATTTCATCCAAGAGATAGGGACTTCACATATTACTCCAACATCCATGACTCTTATAGTCGTTTGGATTATTTTTTGGTTAGCCATAGTTTGCTTTCGTGGAGCCCCACACTGACATCGGAGATATTTTGTTATCTGACCACGCTCCGGTACACCTAAGGTTGACAATACCTGACACGACTCATAGACCATGGACGTGGAAACTTAACGACGATCTCCTTAAAGATTCTATATGTATGGGCGAACTTAAAGATAACATCGAGATGTTTTCCCAGGTACACGCGACGGACCCCACACCACAGACATACAAATGGGAGGCCCTCAAATGTATGATACGGGGAACTTTGATTAAACATGGATCTCGCATTAAGAAAGCCAGAGCGGAGGAGATTTCTAATAAGATCAAACAGATACACGCATTGGAGGTTACCCACAAACACACATTATCCCGATCTGTCCTGACCGAGTTAACCCTTCGCAGACAGGACCTCAAAGACTTATTGGCCAAGAAATTTAAAACATTCATGGACAGAACGAGAAATTATTACTATAGGACAGCTGATAAATGTGCAAGACCACTTGCTAGATTGCTCCACCCTAGAGCAAATCAATCATTTATACCTAAAATTAGAGGTAAGGAAGGGGTGGAGGTGCATGGGTCGGACGAAATCCTGGAAACCTTTAGAGAATACTACAAGGAGCTCTACACCATTAAGGGCAAATATGCAGATTTAGCCCCAGAGGAGCTTACCAAAAAACTTAGAGATTATATCTCCTCCAACCAGCTTCCGCCTTTAAATGATGACGCAATAGCGTCTTTGGAGGCTCCAATCACGGGTACGGAGTTATTAGAAGCTATTAAGACCACACCTCCTTCTAAATGCCCAGGTCCAGACGGTTTTACCCCAACTTTTTATAAAACCCTTCAGACCTTGTTGATGCCTCATATGCTGGACACTTTTAATTCCATTTCTGATGTAATTGGCTTTGCTCCGCAATCCCTAGAGGCACATATTTGTGTCATACCTAAACCGGGGAGGGATCCGACCGTGGCATCCAATTATAGACCAATCTCTCTTCTAAACGTGGATGTCAAGATCTACTCCAAGATCTTGGCAGAACGCCTAGCCCCGTTGCTCCCCTCAGTGATTAACATGGATCAGGTGGGCTTTGTCAAGGGCCGTGAAGCAAGAGACAACACAATAAGGACTATACTATTAATTCAAAAAGCAAAACAACGTAACATTCCATTCAGTCTCTTGTCAGTGGATGCGGAAAAGGCCTTTGACAGAGTCCACTGGGGTTTTATGAGGGAGGCATTGATCCATTTGGGATTAGGTCCTCGTTGCCTGGGTCGGATTCTCTCTTTATATACGGTTCCTTCGGCCAAAATTAGAGTCAATGGTAATCTATCGTCCCCTATAGCCATCCAAAACGGGACAAGACAAGGTTGCCCTTTATCACCACTACTATATGTGATTATTATGGAGCATTTGGCTAATGCCATCAGACAAAACCCTGACATTTCTGGTATACATGTGGGGAATACGCATCATAAAACAGCACTCTTTGCAGATGATCTCCTGTTATATGTGACAAACCCCCACATATCCCTTCCATGCATAATGAAGGAGTTTGATGTTTTCAGTTCCCTGAGCAACTTCAAGGTCAATTACTCTAAGTCTGAGGCACTAAACGTATCCTTGCCCGGGGCGGAGATCTCTTTACTGAAGACCAATTTTCCATTTAAATGGCGGTCTGATAATGTTAAATACTTGGGAGTTCGTATTCCGTCTGACCTATCTAACCTCTTTTCCTGTAATTACCAGACTCTTCTAACTAATATAGAGTCGCAATTATCTACCTATAACAATTTAAAGCTGTCCTGGTGGGGACGTATCAATGTGATACGTATGGATATACTTCCTCGCTTCTTATATATTTTTCAAACTGTTCCGACTATGCCTCCATGCAGTTTCTTTACCAGACTTCGCTCTAGTGTGACACGTTTCCTGTGGAGTGGGCGTAGAGCTAGAATTAGCTACAAGATTTTAACAGCTCCGACGATGAGAGGCGGAACGGGTTTACCGAACTTCAAGGCCTACTTTCAAGCAGCCTCCCTGGTTAGAACTCTAGACTGGTGTTTCAGGACTGACACAAAGAGATGGATAGCGATAGAGCAGGATGGGATCCAGGTACCGTTGCACTACCTCCAGTAGGTATCCTCGATACCGGACTCAGTGATGTCCAACCTCACTGATATTTCTAAAACTACCTTACAGGTATGGTCTAAGATGTTTGGTGCCCTGATTAGTGAGAAAATGTTGAGCCCCTTAACTCCGCTGTTCTCCAACCCAAGCTTTCCACCGGGAATTGATAGGGGGACTTTTATGTGCTGGAAGAGAGTGGAGGATGTTCGAGTCAGGCAGATATTACATAATGGAGATGTACCTTCTGTGGAGATTCTACGCCAGAGGACACGACCAGCAGATGTACAATGGTTGGAATATGCCCAACTCTGTTCCTTCCTTTCTTCGGGACCCTATCCCTGCAGAGTTCGTCTACACTTATATCCTATCGAGACCTTGTTTAACCAGGACTCTCCCCCAGCTCATCCTATATCAGAGCTTTATCGCATGATTATGGAAGGAATGGCAGGGGATATAAAACATAAGTTTCAAACGAGATGGGAAAGAGACTTGGGAAGAGAGTTATCAGACGAGGAATGGAAAAAGAGTTTCCTATGCACGCGCTTATTGGCGTTGCCATGTGTATCGCAGGAAAGAAATTATAAAGTCCTTTCTCGTTGGTACTTATGCCCAGACAGACTACATAGAATCTCACCTAGTGTTTCTGACTTGTGTTGGAGATGTGGAACTGCTGTTGGAGACGCGATCCACATTTGGTGGTCATGTCAGGAGGTGCAGCCTTTTTGGAAAAAGTTCTTCAGAAACTATAGTATGATTACAGGGAAACAAATTGAGGGCACTCCAGAGATGGCCCTACTGTCAATCTTGCCGGGTTCTACTAAACTTATTAAAAAAGATATCCTCAGATTTTGTGTATCAGCAGCAAGGGCTGTTATCCCACGATTATGGAGGACTCCTACACCTCCTTCCATTCTGGATTGGTACTCAGAAATGAGGGGCATATTCAGAATGGAGGAACTTGCGGCGGGACACAATGATGGTATGCCCCAGTTCAATGTGACGTGGTCGGAATGGATTATGTTCCATGACTCCCCAGACGCTCAAAAGATGCTAAGCTGAGGGAATATGGACTGGGCGGGGTGGGGTGAGAGGAGAGGGGATGTAGTAAGATAGAGGCTCTTCTCTTCTCTTTTCTTCCTTTCTTACTACTGCTGATTTTCTTTTCTTTCCTCATGTTACCTCTTATTTCATTTTCCATCCTTTTTATTTCTACCTTTATTTTTTTAAATTGCAAAATATGAATATGAGAAATTTCTAGAGTTGAAGATAATAGCTAAATAGCTAAATATATAAAAGTTAAAAGCTAAATTGAGTTTTAATGGATAGGATATCAACTAGGTCCGTATAAAGAGAATATATGAGACTGATGGATGAGCTCATGAGATGGCGCTTTACCATTTTACTGGACATTAGAAAATACAGGCTGGGAGGAAATTTTGTTTTTTTTTCTAATACAGTGCCCGAGCGAACCGCCATATGAGCCTACTTTTGAAGTTATAAATTGTGAGACAATATGAGAGGATGTTTTCTCTTTGGTTTTCTTCTCTCTTTTTATGTCTGTATGTCTTTATGTTTATACATGTTTCATGGTATTGTAAATTTCTTGAATATGTTATTCACTTTCAATTTAAAATCATAATAAAAATAGATTTAAAACATTAAATTATCAATATTTCAGCATTGATGCCAATTTATTTTCTTAACCTAAACCATATTTCGGAGGGTTTCAGCTTTCAAAAGAGTAATTTATACAACCAATGGATGAATTTAAAGTCAGGTTATAAGCTTTTATTTAAATAACATGGATAAGCGACATAACTTTTGTCAGGGAGTGTATTTTCATTTATGTATCGCATAAAATATGGTACAGCCGCTTTATGTCTGTTAAACAGAGTGTACCTCCCCAGAAAATTCCAAGCCCTTTATTAGCAAAAATGTATTAGAAATATATATATATTTGGTTCCCTAATATGCAAGTATAACATTTTTATCATTCATATTTCACTTTAAGACACAACGGCATTGTAACTGATAATACCGATGGTTACCTGACCATCGGAAATTGATGACTCTTTTACTATTAGTTCATCCAAAGAGTAATTTATATTAAATACTCTTACACCAGATTGTTACATGTGATAATAGTTGGGTCATATCCAAAGTTATTACTGTCAACTAGAAGAGGAAAATAAAAACTCAAGGTTATCTGGGAAGAGAACACAGTTCTGTGGGGTATACAACAGCTGCAGGCCAGGGGCTGGCTGGCAGATCTCGCCCTGAGGGGCAGTCTGCTTCCTCCAGCCTCATCCTCCTCAGCCCAAGGTGAGGAGCGGGGGGGGTGCTAGCAAGTCTGGCGAGGTGAGGAGCAGGTAGGGGTGCTAGCGAGTGTGACAAGTTGAAGAGCAAGGGGGGGGGAAGGATGGGCATCTGCCACTCGCCGGCCTCCGTCATGCTATCTCCCGCGGTCCGCCACTTGGTTCCCGGATCCCTCTGTTATAGCAGCAGCTGCGGCCGCAATGAAACGCTGCGCGGCCCCAATAATTGCAGGAGGCGGCCCTGAACATGGGACATACCACCGGCCCAGGGGGCAGATGCCTCCCTATCGCCTGGGCCAGTCCGCCCTGCTGCAGGCTTATGTCCCAAGTAACACAGTTAATTCTCTCGCAATGTGTTAGTACTTAATGACTCTACTAAAAGCTGAATTCAACAACACAAACTGTATCCTATTCTATATGCTGTGCTTACAATTGTATGTATTCATCCTGAAGTGGCTATGCCCCTTAGACAGCTATTGCCCATCACATGGACAATTACCTCAACCAATATGGGTGTATTCTCAGTAAAAAGAAGGAAGTAAACTGCTGTCAGACACCTGCTGGCACCTTATGTCTGTGAGAAAGTAACAGGTTTGGGCATGTTGAAATCCAAAATGCCTGACCTTATTTTACCTGACATCTGCAATCAGGAGAGAGTCATACATTGCATTACTGTGTGGTTAAATCATGTTCCACATTAAAGCATAAAAAATGTACAATATAGGATACCTAAGGAGGATCATTACTCATTGTTGCAAGTTACAAGCCAGCATAAGGAGACTTATAGGCCAACAGTGCTCTTCTGGGAATTTAAATATTCAAATTGTCAAAAATATGCAATGTACAATGTGAAATGTTTCCACCTACACCTCCAGTCAGAGGCCTTTCACCTAGCCAAATGAGATCTCCTGCTTTGCACCAAGAAGGGTAAAACTCCCTAAAACACTTGTCAGCAAATGCAGTATTTAGTTTGGCTTCTTAATTTAAGTCATGTGACAAGGCTTTTTAAAGGGAGTGTGTCACAACATTTGACCTATCTAAACTACCGTATATACTCGTGTATAAGCCGAGTTTTTCAGCCCAAAAATTGGGCTGAAAAGTCTCCCCCTCGGCTTATACACGGGTCAATACGGTAGGTGGGGGCTGTGTCCAGGGCTGGGGAGGCTGGAGGAGGCAGTGGGAGGTAGCTGAATGAGCGGCCCCGTCACGTGGGGCCGCTCATTACATATGCACTGCAGTGCATAACTAATTATATAGCCCCCACAAATGCTGGCACTTGCCCCCCTGCTTGTAAGGCCCCCCCCGGCTGCTATTATTACCATACCATCCTCTTCATCGCGCGCGCAAGTCCCTCCATGCTCCCGTCCTCCATAGCATCCGGGGTCATGTGACCGGCCGGTCGCATGACGTCATCGCTATGCGACGGCCGGGGACCCGGATGCATGGAGGACGGGAGCACCGAGGCACCTGCGCGCGCGATGAAGAAGACAGAGGATGGTAAGTAGCCGGGGGGGGCTTACAAGCAGGGGGGCAAGTGCCAGCATTTGGGGGCTGCCTGTAAACACCTTTGGGGCTGGGGCTGCCTGTATATACCACCTTTGGGGCTGGGGCTTCCTGTATATACCACCACTGTTGTTGGGGCTGCCTGTATATACCACCACTGGGGCTGCCTGTATATACCGGGGCTGGGGCTGCCTGTATATACCACCACTGGGGCTGGGGCTGACTGTATATACCACCACTGGGGCTGGGGCTGACTGTATATACCACCTTTGGGGATGGGGCTGCCTGTATATATCACCACTGGGGCTGCCTGTATATACCACCACTGGTGGCTGGGGCTGCCTATATATACCACCACTGGGGCTGGGGCTGCCTGTATATACCACCTTTGGGGCTGGGGCTGCCTGTATATACCACCACTGGGGTTGGGGCTGCCTGTATATACCACCACTGGGGCTGGGGCTGCTTGTATATACCACCACTGGGGCTGGGGCTGCCTGTATATACCACCACTGGGGCTGGGGCTGCCTGTATATACCACCACTGGGGCTGCCTGTATATACCACCACTGAGGCTGGGGCTGCTGTATACTACGACTGGGGAGGCTGCTGTATACTACCACAGGGGGACTGCTGTATACTACCATTGGGGAGGCTGCTGTATACTACCACTGGGGAGGCTGCTGTATACTACCACAGGGGTGACTGCTGTATACTACCACTGAGAAGGCTGCTGTATACTACCACAGGGGGAGTCTGCTGTATACTACCACAGGGGGAGACTGCTGTATACTACCACAGGGGGAGACTGCTGTATACTACCACAGGGGGAGACTGCTGTATACTACCACAGGGGGAGACTGCTGTATACTACCACAGGGGGAGACTGCTGTATACTACCACAGGGGGAGACTGATGTATACTACCACAGGGGGAGACTGCTGTATACTACCACAGGGGGAGACTGCTGTATACTACCACAGGGGGAGACTGCTGTATACTACCACAGGGGAGGCTGCTGTATGCTGCCACAGGGGGAGGCTGCTGTATACTACCACAGGGGGAGGCTGCTGTATACTACCACAGGGGGAGGCTGCTGTATACTTCCACTGGGGAGGCTGCTGTATACTACCACTGGGGAGGCTGCTGTATACTACCACTGGGGAGGCCTGTATACCACTGGGGAGGCTGCTGTATACTACACTGCGGGGGGCTGTATACCTGTGCTGGAGTCCACCCTCGGCTTATACACGAGTCAATAGGTTTTCCCAGGTTTTGGGGGCAAAAGTAGGGGGGTCGGTTTATACACGGGTCGGCTTATACACGAGTATATACGGTAATTATATACGCATACAGGTTAAATACTGCTGAAAATAATAATTTCTCTGTGCCTCATATCAGATGCCTTGTTGTGGAGTAATCATCTTTTATCACTTTATATAAATGAGGTGTTCCAGGCTATGGGGTGGATGTTGCCTGAAAGATAACTCCACCTCCAGAGCTTATTTTAAATAAAAGGGGAGTTACCAGTGTGAGACAAGTAACTGACACAGAACAGGAGAACTGAAATATGACTTCTTACTAAGGCTGGTTTCACACTGCCATTTTTTAAATCCAGGGTGACGCTTGGTAAAACCTGCATCCTCCGGATTCCCACAGAATTGACAAACTAGATGCGCCCACACCGGTATTATCACTGATCTGAGATGGATCAGTGACAATACCAGTGCGGGAGCATCCCACTGCACCTGGTTGCAAACCTATATCTGCCAGATCCAGTTGTAAATTACATGCCCCCTAGGTGGCATGTCATTTAGAACTGCGTTCTGGGCATGCGCAGACCAAAAACCCAGATCTGGCATCCAGATCCAGTGGGATCTGGAGTTTGCCGGATCTGAGTTACAAAAGGGACACATTTGAATTCAACCCAGATTGCCCCAGATCCGGATGTTCCCGTTTTTTGTGACAAATACCAAATTCGCAACAAAATGCATTTTTGGTCTCAGTGCAAAAAACACGCACACCTGGATCAGGGGAAAATGGGAAGAACTGGATGCACCCGCAAGTGTCTGCAGTCCCATAGAAAGTAAATGGGGCTGAAAACTGATGCAGGTGAATCCAGTTTCAGCCTGATTCAAGTGGATGCCATAAAACACCCATGTGAAACCAGCCTTAACACATTTTTTGCAGCTCTGCTGTATTGCAACAATGTTGCAGCCCTGTCTGCTGTGAGATGAAATCTGAAAGTGAGAGGAACCTGCATAAATGCCAGCTTACAATCACACAGAACTCTATAGTGAGATCAGAAGCAGAGAGCGGCCATCACAAATCCCTCTGGTAACGCCTCCTTCTATTTTTTTAGTTTTGGAGGAGGAGTTATCCGCCTCATAGCCTGGAACAGCTCATTTATATAAAGTGATAAAAGATGATTTCTCAACAACAAGGTATTTGATATGAGGCAGACTGGGAGGACTTTTTTCAGCATTCTTTATCCTGCATGCCCATCTTAATAGGTTAGATATGTCAAATAGGGTGACAGACTCCTTTTAAAGAGCCGATGTTGACTTTGAGTATTGATACTTCCAATATGTGGTGCTGGAGTTCTCAACCTCTTCAGAGAGGTAATGTGCAAAATGCAATATAAGTATGGCACAATATTACAACCATAGCATACATTTATTTAGATTGTCACTGGATAAAGAACAATTTATGCTGAACATCACTTACTTCTCTTAGCAACTTCTTCTCTCCCTTGTTTAATGTAGGCATATCTCGGGCTCTCTGGGCAAAAGAACAGACAAATGGTCTGGATCACAGCTGGAACACCAGAAAGACCAAGTAGGACAGGCCATAAATCTTTGCTGCCCAGGATAAAGTCTAATCCAACAATCTAAAATGAAGCAACATTGAGTCTTTACAATCACTCTGACAGTGGTTGTGTATCACATCAGCAGAAGCATAGCGACAGATAAAAACAAATACAAAGAACTCTCCGTGATGTAATTCCATTAAATATAATATTGTGGTGATGCTACAACACTGAACATACCACAATTAGATGTAAATGTATTTTAATTAACATTGTGCATAAATTAAACACTCATTATTTATTTGTAAATTGTCATTAAGCTTTGAAATACACACAATGATCCGATATAGAACGTCTAAAAGTGTGTTCTGGACTTTAACTGTGGATGTGCACTTGTAAATAGTGATGGGCGAACCTGAACTGTAAAGTTTGGGGTCTGTACAGAACACCTAGTGTTCGGGCACGGGCCACAAATGTGGACTTCCCTGAGATGACTACATTACAGTTTAGGTTCAAGTTCAGTGGGGAGCTGTAAAAAGAAACAAAAAAGAGAATTTTGTTTACTTACCGTAAATTCTTTTTTCTTGAATCATTAATGGGAAGAAAATCTTCTGTGATGTGCAAGTCAGAGGTGTGATCTCCGAGCACACTGAAGTAAGACTGGGGATCTGCTCCTGCAGTGGGGGTTTATAGGCGGAGGGGCGGAGACTACAAAAAACTTGTAGTACCTAGTGTGGCCTCCGGAGGCAGACTGCCTAAACCCCATTGTCTGGGTCTCCCATTATGATGATCAGAAAATAGTGCTTAAACATCAGCTCACTCTTACCGGGGGTCAACATGCTTCTACTTCCAGGCCTGCTCATTAACTTCCTTATTATTCACTGCACGGTAGATGCTAGAAAGTATGGGCTGTTTCCAGGTTACTGCACTGGCTCCAACAGCCAGTCACAGATGCCCCAGTATTTTGATTGCCAGCCAAGGTAAAGTCGGGCAGCTCGGGGTGGAAGCCCGTAGCTGTCTGCTTTATCTGTGCTGAGAATAAAAAACAAAGCGAAACTTTAAGTAATTTTTTTAAATTATTTACATTTTTTTAATTATTTATTTACTTTTTGCACTACCAGTACATCCAGTTCGTTACCTATGGCAAGCAGTCACAAACACTGGCACAATGGGAGGGGGGCACAACAGTCAATCACAGACACTGTCACAGAGAGTGGGTGTCTGTGATTGGCTGTTGGAGCCAGTGCAGTAACTTGGAAACAGCCTATACATTCTTACATCTATGTATGGGCTGTTTCCAGGTTACTGCAGTCAATAACCAGGACGTTAATGAGCGGCCCCAGACATACAAGCGCACAGACTTGGTAAGCTTTATACTGATGTTTAGTCAATGTTTTGTTTCTTATTGCAGCCCTCCCAGCCCCCATTTCAGTCCGAGTTTGGGGTTTGGACTCAAGTTCAAGTCAAGAAAGTCCCGAACATGGACTTTAAAAAAACATCTGGCCGAGTCCGTAGAACTTAAACATTGGCGCGTTCACCCATCACTGCTTGTAAATGAAATCTTCAGCAAAATCTTGGCTTGAGGCCTGTCCACATAGTGATGGATGTAGAGTTTTATAACATGATTTACTAGGAAAGCTGCAGCCAGTACAGACCAAATGTAGTATTACTTGGTGGCTATTCAGATGAGTGCCTAGCCTTTAAGTGTATAAATGAATAAATATCAATACATAACACTGGGAAACAAATGAAAAAAAATGTTGGTACCTCAGGAATTTAAGGTATATTCAGTCCTCTGAATCAGAATATGTCATTCATTTTTTTTTAGTAACTCTACTTTTTGAGATAATGTACAGTTGCCCATACATAAATTTGGATTTTTTTTTGCTTGACAGGGGTATCAATTATAGAATCAAAGAAGGTCTTTAAGGTTTTTGACAACTACTTGAATACTTATTAAATAGCATTGCATTTAATAAGTATTAAGAAATCAGTCAAATACATACATGACCATCTGTGATGCTATACTTACTCTGTCAGCGTGTTACTCAGGAATGTGTAACAAGTAGAAATGGGAGAACCCGAAGATGGTCAGTTTTGGCGGATCCGATCAGACTTTTTTTTAAAGTCCACATATAGGACCAGACTTTACCAGAATTTGAGCCTGAACCCAGACTTTACAGTTATAAAATGGTGGCTAAGGGGGCTGGGGGCTGTAAAAGAAGCAAAACAGTGATTAAAGCAGCAGTGTTATACTTAACTGAAAGACCACACGCTTGCAACACCACTTGCATGCGTGCCCTCAAATTATAGTCTAGGGCTAAATGACAGCTGTCAATACTAAGCTGTCATTAACCCCTTCTATAATCCAGATGCCACCGCACTAGGGCATCAGGAAGAACTGGGTAAAGCGCCACCAATTTCTGGAGTGACTGCTAGCTGCTATGCTGTAGCCTAGGGGCCCAATCGCTATGGGCCTCCCCACACTTAGAATACCAGCCCCCAGCTGCGAGGTTTACCTTGGATGGCAATTAAAAATTGGAGAGAGCCCACACTTTTTTTTATTATGTATTTAATAATGGGCTCCACTGTATTTTTGACTGCCAGCCAAAGAAAACCAGGCACCTGAGGGTGGCAGCCCATAGCTGTCCTCTTTATCTGCACTAAGAATCAAAATTACAGGGGACCGCTACGAAATAAAAACTATATATATTTTTTAAACCCCTATGACAGCAGGATGCTAATGGCAACAAAGTCCCAGGTGCTGCTGGTACATTGGGTGGGGGTGCAACAGGCAGTCACACATTCTGTCACTGAGAGTGGGCATCTGGGATTGTCTGTTGGAGGCAGAGTCCAGTGAATAAACCAGAAGTTAATGAGCGTATCCAGAAGTGGTGTTACAAGCATATTGTGCTCGGTAAGTATCAATGCTGCTGTTTTAATCACTGTTTTGCTTTCTTTTACAGCCCCCAGCCAAACCCAAACAGTAACATGGCCTTGTTTGGGAAGTCTGTGTTCAGGGTCCGTGCCCAAATACTAGGTATTTGGTATGGACACCGAACTGTGCAGTTCGAGTTCACACATCACTAGTAACAAGCAGTTTGTAAAGGCTCTAAATAAAGCTGAAAGATGTTTGGACTACAACTGCAGAAAATTTCCAATGCTGACATTGGAGAGGCTAAAGGAGGGTGTGGTCCTCAAATCAAAGATACATTGAAAGATGTTGAGGCAGATGCATGGTCTTCTTTCACTATGGTTATACAGAATTTTCTTGAGAAATATAAAGCAGATAATTACGCTGAACTATTGGAAAGAATGCTGTCTTCTTTCTGTCACCTTGGCTGTAGAATGAGTATGAATGTGCATTATCTCAACAGCCAGATGTTTCCCAGAATACTTTGGTGACCTAAGTGAAGATCAGTGAAATGATTCCACCAAGATTTAAGAGCTATGGAAGAAAGATACCAAGGGCACTGGGGATACCCCCATGATGACGGCTTACTGTAGGTCTATTCAAGGTATTTGCCCTGGTGCAATTCATGCTAGATATCTTCAAAGTGCTGCTTGTGCAAGGTGTCTCAGCAAATGAACAATGTATCAATGATAACTTTTTATGCATATTTAATTCTATTCTGTGATGTAAATTCTTCATTAATAAAAGAAAATACATGTATAAATGGTTTTAATAACTAAGAAGGCAAAAAATAATTTAATAGTTTATATAATAATGTTTATGTGTTTGATCGTTCGTATGCATTTACTAGAGTAATTACTTCTCATTAACTAAGTTGATGGAAGAAAAATAAGGGCAGATTTAGAATCACAAAAACTGACCTAAAAGCAGGTTAAATATTCTAATGTATGAGTTTTCTTGTTGCCCAGTGTTATAGATTAAGTTTTCTATTTTTAGAATAAAATAAATATCTTATTATATTAGTTTATGCTGTGCAAATTTATTCTTAAATTCTATTTCCTTAAACAATTAGTATCTTATTTATTAGTTTTAAAATATACAGAAATGTCTAAATTACCTGACTGATAAGAATCCCAGTTACAATCCCAAGTTGGTGCAATGTTCCAAGAGCTCCTCTTAAGGAAGTGGGAGAAATTTCACCTATATAGATGGGTACTAGTCCTGAGGCTAGCCCTAAATGAAAGGTATTAAGATGATTATTTACAGCTAATACAGCTAATGCATAGATAGTTGATTTCTTCTGCTAAGGAGGAATTTACTATGCATATATCAATTTACCTTTTATCTGAAAACATCAGAACAGCCAAAACTAAATGTTTTCTATATACCATATTTAATTTTTCAATTATGGATTCTAAAATTATTCACACACATTATTTTATTCTTGGACTACTCAAACATTCTATATCATCCAGGACAGATCGTAATAAATTCTTTTTTACGTATCTCAAATGTTTCACCACGCTTTAATGTATAGGATGCATAGGGATTCCTGGAGCAGCTGTTTCCGTGTAGTTTCCTGAATTGTCTTTTGCAAAAGAAACTAGACGGGACGTAAATATCAGGAGAAAGCAACAGTGGGCTTCCTTCCTCAATGGGGTCCGGTATTTGCCTGACCTTGCTGAAACATCTTTTTTTCAGACCCTAAGAGAATTTTTCACCATGAGGTGCCATATAGAACTTCCAGTGACCAGTATGAGCGTGTTTGAGTGATGAACCCAAATGTTACACTTCTGCTCCCCATTCACGCATGAGACCTTGCAACACTAATGAGTCACATGACACTAGGGACGGAAAATGTCAATTTGAGCATAATTTGGCCATTTTCAAATAGAGATGTACTCACTTTGTTGCCAGCGGTTTAAACATTAATGGTTGTGTGAATTATTTAGAGGCACACCAAATTTTCACTGATATATCAGATGTACACGGACTACTTTTACATTGTATCAAAGCGTTATATCTTCAATGTTGTCTCGAAAATATATAATAACATATTTGCAAAAACATGAGGGGTGTACTCACTTTTGATACACACTGTATGACATGGTTCAGTCCCACAGAGCAAAAAATTTATTTTTAGCAACTTTGAACTCTGGCCAATAGAGGGAACGATCTATAATTATTATTACTATTATGATTATTATTTATTTATTTAGATAGCGCCATTAGATTCCATGGCGCTTTACATATGGAAAGGGTAGACGTGGACAGGTACAATATATATGGACAGTCAAGTCGTACAGATACAAGAGGGGAGATAACCCTGTCTGTAATGTCAATATTCTTTTTAATATGGCACATGGAAAGGGTTGGTATTATTGAGCCTACTCCTCAATCTTCCAATTCTCCCTTGTGTTATAATACTACAAACCTTTTTTTTTTTTTTTTTTTTTTTTTTTTTAATCAAAGTTTTAAGTTAAAACTTCAAAAAATCATCCACTTTTAAATGAACGTTATAAATCAACATAATCAAGACTTTAAAGAATGTTTTGACGCTGAGAAGCATATACCGTAACTGTTATCACTGTTTTGAAAAGCAAAATCTATGGTCAAGGTAGGGTCCACACGAGGACGGTTTCACTCCTGTATTTAAGAAAAATCGCATGGATAATTGCTGTCTGTCTAATGGCCACTTTACACACACCAACTTATCTGTCCAACTTCTGAACAGATCTCTGGTTGCAGTGAAATCATGGACACATTGTTCCATTTGTACACAGCCACAAAATGGAGCAATGTGTCCATGATTTCACTGCAACCAGTAAGTTGTTCAGAAGTTGGACAGATAAGTTGGTGTGTGTAAAGTGGCCCTAACATTACAAGTTAACAGACAACACTCATTTAGGCAACAGGTTACACTATGGGCAGCAGTGTGAAATGATTGCTTTTTTTCTTATGGTACAGGGAAGCTTTCTTAAGGGAACCTATCAGATCCTCTGTACACCTAGAACCACGAGCATGTCTTGGTGCATATCTATAATCCCTGACTGACAGTCCCAGCATGTTGTAGCATATATAAATTGATTTTAGAAACATTAATTCTAAAGATACTTTATGATATGCTAATTAGGGCTTTGACTTAAATAGCATTGTCATTACAATTGCTATATTAAGCCACACGTGCGTACGTCACCATTACCTCACCATTGAGCGTCTCTATCTCCGGGTATATGCACCCCTGGCTTCAGAGTGGCTCACTATGCGTAACTGAAAGTTTCCGCACTTACGGTCATGCACACTATGCCTTTCTGAAGCCGGATACATAACCCGGCCATAGCGTAGTATGCATGACCAGAAGTACGGATAACACTAAATCATGGGCGGTGAGCCTCTCTAAAGCCGGGGGTTCATACACCCAGAGACAAAGACGCTCAATGTTGACGTATGGTAAGGGGTGTGATAACATGCTATGTGGGCTTATTAGTTGGGGGAACTAACGCCCCCTCGACCAGTCAAAGCCCTAATTAGCATATCATAAACAATCTTTCTAAAGATCCATTTATATATGCTGCTATATGCTGGCACTATTAGGCAGAGATAGAAATATGAACCATAACTCCTGACAGTCACCTTTACATTATTGCTATACCTATAACAACTAGATCATGTTTGATTTGTATAACAAAAAACTCTTAACCTTCTAGTTCAAAATATGAACAGTTTAGAAATGATCCACTTACCACAGTAAAGACCAGTTATAAGTCTACCAGCAATGACTAAGGCATGGGCTTGTCCCAAAGGAGCTAATCCCATGAGAAGGGCACCAATGACGGCCAAAGCATTTACAATCATCATAGCTTTAATCCTAAAATAGAAAGATCTGAAATTAAAGGGAATCTGTCACCAGATTTTGGCTTTTCCGAGAGCAACATGATGTATGTACAGAAACCCTGATTCCAGCAATATATTACTTACTGGGTTGCTTGATGCAGTTTTCAGAAAATCATTGTTTTCTCTGCTCCAGATCTGCCAATTCTCAAAATGCTAAGCTATGTTAATTCAGCCCACTGATTATTTGTATTATTGTTATCATTATTATTTATTTTAGAGCACCATTGACTCCATGGTCCTATACATCTTAAAAGGGTTTACATAGAAAATACAAATCTAAATTACAATGAACAAAATAACAAAGACTGGTACAGAGGGGGAGATGATCCAGCCCTTCCAGGCTTATGGATTTGCAGCGTTCTGTGTGCACTATGTGTAAGCAGAAAGCTACTAATTAGTGCTGAGGTTTGGAGTTACACAGAGCAGGAAGACTATATGTCACTAGACAATGAATCCTCTAGTGATAATCTCATGTAGATAAAACATGGATTTTATTGAAGCTGCAGCAAGTAACCTAGTAAGTTACACATCACTGGAATCAAGCTCTCAACCCCTACATCATGCTGCTCTCAGACTACAAAACAGACAGAAAAAACCTGCTGACCATTTCCCTAGAGATAGATGGCATAATGTATACATGACAATATTATCTTTATTCAGAAACCCTCCTTATTTATACTAATACTAGATGGTGGCCCGATTCTAACGCATCGGGTATTCTAGAATATGTATGTACGGTAGTTTATTTATTAAGATTTAAAAATAATGCAATGAGCAATCAGTAAGGTACTGTCACACTTGGCGACGCTCCAGCAATCCCGACAACGATACGACCTGGTAGGGATCGCTTGAGCGTCGCTATGTGGTCGCTGGTGAGATGTCAAATAGTCAGATCTGACCAGAGATGCAGCAACGATATGGCGGTCGTTGGAAACATGTCACCACAGGGCGTAGTATTGAGGTCGTTGGTCGTTGTCTCGCGCGGCTTAGCAGGGGATTTGAATCCTGGCCGCCATATCGGAATACCCCTAACGTGGGTGTTCCAATGTGGTGGTCGGGGTACTTCCACTGCGAACAGCCGGGAGATGACCGGCTAGCGCCGGTCATCTCCTGGCTGCGTCACTGCTGACCTCCGTGCGGCAGGAGATGACCCATGGCTAGCGCCGCTGATCTCCTGATGGTAGCAGTGGCGTACGTGGTTCAAATTCCGTTCCAATTTGCGACCAGACTGCGCCTGTCGCTGATTGGTTGCTGCCGGCCGGGCGCGATGTGGGATGTCCGTTACAGACAGACAGAGAGACAGAATTAGACGATTATATTGTTGATACTTAATCATAGTTAATCGTTACAAAATCTTGAGCTTTTTATGGAAATGTAAGGCCCCATTCACACATGCTTTTTTTGCTGCATATTTTTAAGCACAAGCTCATCACAAACCAGGAGTGGGTGATTAAACATATAAGTGGAGCACTTGTTTCTATTATGGTGGGTTTACACACACCAATTTCTGTGTCCAATATCTGAACAGATCTCTGGTTGCAGTGAAATCATGGACACATAGTTCCATTTTGTGGCTGTGTACAAAATAGAGCAATGTGTCCATGATTTCACTGCAACCAGAGATCTGTTCAGATATTGGACACAGAAATTGGTGTGTGTAAACCCACCATTAAGGCCACTTCACACACACAGATATCTGAGTCCAATATCTGAACAGATCTCTGGTTGCAGTGAAATCATGGATACATTGCTCCATTTTGTGGCTGTGTGCAACATGGAGCAATGTATCTATGATTTCACTGCAACCAGAGATCTGTTCAGATATTGGACTCATGGCGGGTTTACACGCCGCGATATCGGCGTCCAACTCCGCCAAAAAGTCACGTGGTTCGGGAGTTGGACCCGATATCGTTCGCGCGTTGTACGGTTTGAACATACAACGCGATGCTGGAACGATGCCAAAACGATATCGGGGTTGAATGAGCGTGCTCTTCAACCACCCGATATCGCATGGCCGTTGTAGCCGCATCGTCCCGTGTGACAGCCCAACTCCGATCTGTAAGCCGACGCTACCCATTAACTCCCATGTTAAATGGTCGTTACTGGGTTGGTGGGCGTACATATCGGAGGGACGTTGTTTCCCGATATCGCAGCGTGTAAACCGCCGATGCGATATCGGGAAAAGCGCTCAAAAAATGCGCGCTCCCGCGCCGTTGTATAGCGATATCGTCCCGTTATCGGGACGTGTAAACCCACCATCAGATGTCTGTGTGTGTGAAGTGGCCTTGAGACCTTTCCTCTGAGTGTGCCACTCCCGGTTCTGATTGTTCCACTCCTGGCTTTTTTTGAGCTTGTGCGTAAAAATACGCAGCAAAAAAAGCAGTGTGTGAATGGGGCCTAAATCTGCACACAGATTAAATATGTATTTGTTACTTTGTCCTGTTCTCTATGAATGAGTTATAAAATCTAAGTATTTATTGTATTGACCATAGTTCATAGTACAGAACAACAAGCAAGTTCTTACATAACTGGTTCTACAAAGCCTCTCCTTAATGTGTGTGACTTTTTACCAATATACACTAAAAATGCTGGTACAGAAATTCTCTCATCTGAAAGTTCTCATTGCTTACATAGCATGCAAGAGATAATCTTGGTGTTGGAAGTAATATTCTTCATAATGACTGGTATATTTGTGTTTGACGAAACGTAAATCTCAAATGGATAATCATGGGACACGAAGAATTCTATAGTTCATTTTTCTCAAGAGTTCACAGCTAACTTCTAGTCCCCACATGTTGGATGTACACTGTGTACAGAATTATTAGGCAAGTTGTATTTTAGAGGATTATTTTTATTATTGATCAACAACTATGTTGTCAATCCAAAAGAATATATCAAAATATAATCAAAGCTTAATATTTTTGGAAGTTGGAGTGGGTTTTTTTTAGATTTGGCTATCTTAGGAGGATATCTGTTTGTGCAGGTAACTATTATGGCCACTTTACACGTCCCGATATCGGCGTCCAGCTCCGATAAAAAGTCACGTGGTTTGTGAGTTGGCCCCGATATCGTTTAGTGCGTTGTATGGTGTAAAAGTCCAATGCGATGCAAGAACGATGCCAAAACGATATCGGGGAAGAAATGAGCCTGCTCTCCAACGGCCCGATATTGGATGGACGATCTGGTAGGATCGTGCTGTGTGAAAGCCCAACAACGATGTGGAGTACAACTTCCCCTATTCTTTCCCATGTTAAATGGTCGTTCCTGGGTCGGCCGTACAAGGGGGCGTACACATCGCAGTTGCGTTGCCTGCCGATATTGCTCTGTGTAACATCTCCTATGCGATCTTGGAATTTTGCCCAGAAAAAGAGTGCTCCCGCGTCGTTGTATCCAACATTGGACCGATGTTGAGACATGTAAAGTGGCCATTACTGTACAGAATTATTAGGCAACTTAATAAAAAACAAATATATTTCCATCTCACTTGTTTATTTTCACCAGGTAAACTAATATAACCACAATATTTAGAAACAAAATTTCTGACATTCGAAAAACAGAACACAAAAAAAATAAAATGACCAATATTGCCACCTACCTTTATGATGACACTCAAAAGCCTTCCATCCATAGATTCTGTCAGCTTCTTGATCTGTTTACGATCAACATTGCGTGCAGAAGCTACCACAGCCTCCCAGACACTGTTCCGAGAGGTGTACTGTTTTCCCTCCCTGTAGATCTCACATTTTAGGAGGGGCCACAGGTTTTCTATGGGTTCAGATCAGGTGAACAAGGGAGCCATGTCATTATTTTTTCTTCTTTTAGACCTTTACTGGCTGGCCACGTTGTGGAGTAGTTGGATGCATGCGATGGAGCATTATCCTGCATGAAAATCATGTTTTTCTTGAACGATACCGACTTCTTCCTGTACCACTGCTTGAAGAAGTTGTCTTCCAGAAACTGGCAGTAGGTCCGGGAGTTGAGCTTCACTCCATCCTCAACCCCAAAAGGTCCCAGAAGTTCATCTTTGTTGACACCAGCCCATACCAGCACCCCGTCTGAGTCAGAGTGGAGCTCTCTGCCCTTTACTGATCCAGCCTCTGGCCCATCAAGAGTCACTCTCATTTCATCAGTCCATAAAACCTTTGAAATATCAGTCTTAAGATATTTCTTGGCCCAGTCTTGACGTTTAATCTTATGTCTCTTGTTCAAAGGTGGTCGTTTTTCAGCCTTCCTTACCTTGGCCATGTCCCTGAGTATAGCACACCTTGTGCTTTTTGGTACTCCAGTAACGTTGCAGCTCTGAAATATGGCAAAACTGGTGGCAAATGGCATCTTGGCAGCTTCACGCTTGATTTTCCTCAATTCATGGGTAGTTATTTTGCGCCTTTTTTGCCCAACACACTTCTTGCGACCCTGTTGGCTATTTGCCATGAAACGCTTGATTGTTTGGTGATCACGCTTCAAAAGTTTGGCAATTTCAAGACTGCTGCATCCCTCTGCAAGACATCTCACAATTTTGGACTTTTCCGTGCCCTGGTAGTTGGCTCTCAAGCCTATACAGCTTGGAGTAGGACAACATGTATAAAAAGTATGATGTGATCAAAATACTCATTTGCCTAATAATTGTGCACACAGTGTATCAGAACTACAGTCACTATAGACTTTTTGTTTCTGTGGTAACTGCATTAATGAAAAAAAAAAAGATTTAGGCTGACATTATATTTTATTATGGGAACACAGTTAAAAAACTGAGCAACACTCACAAAATGACCACTGATGAAAAAAATCAATTCTACTCTCTGCTTCAATATTAGATCTAATACTACATGGTTATGAATGCCACTTACCTTCCAAACTTGTCTGCAAACCATCCAACAAAAAAGGAAGACACCAACCCACCGAGAGAGAAAACTGATACAGAAAGCGACCAGTACATGGTAACAGATGGGTGGACTGCAGGTTCAGTGGTCTCATTTCCACTTCTATCTATGGCTTCAACCATCGGAAGATCCAGTACTTTTGCATAGTGTTCTTCAATTATCTAGGTGACAGAATGGAACAGGTTAAATGTCATTTCACTAAACACTCAAGGGTTTCTGTTAAACTTCTCATACATGTAAAGGGCATTTACACAGCAAGATAATCATGAGTGTGCTTTGGTAAAAAAAAATACTCGTTTTATGATTATCTGGCAGTGTTAGGCTGGTTTCACACTTGCACACGATGTGCAGCATCCCTGTGCTCAGCAAAACGCAGGCACTATGCGCTTTTATGTGAACGCATAGTGCCTGTGTGTGGCTGCGTTCAGCTGCATTTGCGTTCAGCTGCGCATAATTTATGCACATGACGAACGCAAAATATTAGAATTTTTGTGCATAGCTGTGTGCTTGCTTTATACGCATGCAGAAAGTCGCACACAAAAAATGAATGAAATTCAATCTGTGCGCATTGCCATCTGTGCCATCTGCTGGCAAGCACACAGACGCTGCTGAAGATGACCTCTTCCAAGGTCATCTGCAGGCGAATCCTGTCCTGTCGTTCTCTTCCTCTTTCTTCTTCTTTCTTCTTCTTCCTTCTTTCTCCCTGCTGCCGCTGGTTCATTTAAAATAGCCTGCGGGAAAGCCAGCGGCTAAGTCGGCTTACCCACCCCGCTATTTCAAATGAACAGCTGGTGCTTCTTTTGATGCTTTCCCGCCGGCTATTTTAAATGAACCAGCGGTGAAGAAGGAGATCAGCGGTGGCGGTCGGAGAGGAAAAGATCAGCGGTGGCTGACGGGATTTTCGCCGCTGATCTCAGCCTTTCGGCCACCACCACTGATTGGGTGGCCGAGCAGCCTCACTGACATTTTCATGTGAACACATGCGGACAATCTCTGCTGCGTTCACATGAAAATGTTTGCGTTCAGCACTGCATATGCATATGCGTTCCATACGCTGCAGTGACGAACGCAAATGTAAAACCACCCTTAAAGCGAACCTGTCACCCCCCCCGGGCATCAAAAGCTGTCATAGCCACCTTCTGCAGCACTAAGGCTGCATTCTGAGAAGGTGCCTATAGGCTTTTGATGCCCTTTCTAGTATGAAATATTAAGTTAGGTAAATGCTCACTCTTCAGAAGATCGAAGACCGGGAGGCGGGGTTTCACGCTCCTCCGGCCCGCCCCCTCTTGTCAATCATTGTGCGCGCCTGCTGCTGTCTCCCCTCAGTGTGGAAAATGAACGCGCGTCTCCATTCTCCTGTATGGAGCCGCGCATGCGCTGTGCGCCCGGTGTCCAGGAAGTCGACACCGGGCGCACAGCGCATGCGCGGCTCCGTGCATGAGAACGGAGACGCGCGTTCATTTTCCACACTGAGGGGAGACAGCAGCAGGCGCGCACAATGATTGACAAGAGGGGGCGGGCCGGAGGAGCGTGAAACCCCGCCTCCCGGTCTTCGATCTTCTGAAGAGTGAGCATTTACCAAACTTAATATTTCATACTATAAAGGGCATCAAAAGCCTATAGGCACCTTCTCAGAATGCAGCCTTAGTGCTGCAGAAGGTGGCTATGACAGCTTTTGATGCCCGGGGGGGTGACAGGTTCGCTTTAACTGGTTGCCACCCGATCAGCGAGCAAGATGACAATGATGGGTGACGTGGTGTTTTGTGCAGCACAAAAGATCTTTGTTCTCAGCAATGCATTGACCTGTGTAAACAGGGGTCCGCTGAGATCTATGGCATTCTTTGCTCACTGAGAGAGCATCATTTACTTTGGTCTGCCTGTGTCATTTAAATCAGGGATCCCCAACCAGGGCCTCGGGGGTCTCTGTGCCGGTCCACGCCGCCGCAGACCAACACTACACACAGTGTGCTCTGTGGCGGCACAGAGTGATGGATGCCGCCCGCTACCCTACCCCTCAGTGATATCCGCGCCCGCTGCACTACAGCGCCGCTGTGCTGTGTGCCTCAGCTGCGTACATAGATATACTAGCTGAGCCATCGGCCAATCACAATTGATTGGCCAGTGACTGCTGCACTGTGATTGGCTGACAGGTTCGTCCTTACATCTACGCAGTTGAGGCACAGAGCACAGTGGCACCCAATCGATGCAGTGGAGCACCTGCAAGAGGATTATGATGGGGCCACGGTGATATGGTATTGTGGCTGTAAGAAGATGATGGTGGCTGCCGAAGGAGACTGCGGGCTGCAAAAGGAGGCTGCATGCTGCAAAAGGAGGCTTGGGCTGCAGAAGGAGGCTGGGGGCTGCAGAAAGAGGCTAGGGGCTGCAGAAGGATGCTGGGGGCTGCAGAAGGATGCTGGGGGTTGCAGAAGGATGCTAGGGGCTGCAGAAGGAGGCTGGGGCTGCAAAAAGAGGCTGGGGGCTGCAAAAGGAGGCTGGGGGCTGCAGAGGGAGGCTGGGGGCTGCAGAAGAAGGCTGAGGGCTGCAGAAGGAGGTTTGGGGCTGCAAAAGAAGGCTGGGGACTACAAAAGGAGGCTGGGGGCTGCAAAAGGAGGAGGCTGGGGCTGCAAGGGGATGGAGAAATAAGACATCCCCCGCAAATAAGATTTAAAGCATCTTTTGGGGAAACAGGATACTAAACCCCACCCATTCTTCATGGCCCCACCCCATATGATCAAAGCCCCACCCCTATAACACCCACCCGTCTTCCCCGCCAGGCCATGGAGAAATTAACTTGCTTGACCCTGGTTCCCGGAGCAAGAAAGGTTGGGGACCCCTGATTTAAATGACTTGCAATTGGTAAACATTTTACTGATCAGCGGTCATACTGTGCTGACTGTTGTTTTTTGTAAATGGACCTTGAGGTTAGGTTCACAATTATACAGTGCTGCATGCTGAAAAACATGTTGGGGTTTCCGTCATAATCCCGGCATAACCATTTATTTGCATACTCCGAGAATGGAGGCAATTTAGTGTACACATTGACTCCATCAGCTCCATTTGAGTGAATTGCTTAGTCAAGTCTTAGTTGGGCTTCGGGTCAAAATACATTCTTTTTAGAAATTTTAATGGAAATTCCAACATAATGCTCATTGTAGAACACTGTAAGGGTACCTTTACACACCAAAACCGAGGCGAGGAATCTACCTGGCGATATGTCGGCCTGGCACCATCGCCGTCAAATTGCCTCCTAGTTGCAGCGTGCAATTTGAGAATTTGGCGGCGATAAAAAACCTGTCGCCTGGTTCCGATTTCAGAGCACTGCTCCAAAATCAGAGGCAATCATGTAGGCGAGATTCCTAGGGATGGGCGAATCTACTCGCTAGGACTTGTTACTCGGCGAGTAGTAAGGGACTCGCAGGACTCGGTACTCTGCGAGTTTCCCAGTGATTACTCGCACGAGTCCAATGCAAATCAATATCAATCCTAGTTTTGTCAGAAACGCTGACAAAACTAGGATTGCCTTTGTTTGCATTAGACTCGTGCGAGTAATCACTGGCTACTGTGCCAGTGATAGCAGGGAGACTCACAAAGTAACTGCTGTTTCTTTGCGAGCCGAGTCCAGCTGTCTTCTCTGTGCAGCTCCAGGGTCCTAGAGCCCGCCTGTTGCCTGATGTAGCAGTGCTGAGATTGTTCTCAGTCTGCTCATTCCCTGTGTACAGACATGAATGTCTGTGCACAGAGGTGATGTAGCAGTGCTGAGATTGTTTTCAGTCTGCTCATTCCCTGTGTACAGACATGAATGTCTGTGCACAGAGATGATGTAGCAGTGCTGAGATTGTTCTCAGTCTGCTCATTCCCTGTGCATAGACATCTATATTTATGCACAGGGGATGTAGCAGAGAGGACATCGCGTTTTGGACTGCGTCGGACGGAAGAGGATTTTTTTAATTAAAGATGGAGTCCCTAATGGCTTTTTTTTTTATTTCAAATAAATTTTCTCTGTGTTGTGTTTTTTTAACCCTTTATTGGAGATTCTTAGTGGCTGGGTCAAACGTGGCCTGACATTAAGAATCTCGGGCTTAATACCAGCTTGTATAACAAAGCTGGTATTAACCCCTTTATTACCCAGCGTGCCATCGCCACCAGGGCCGCTGGAAGAGCGGGGTTCAGCGCCAGAGGATGGCGCTTCAATGAACGCGCCATCTTCTGGGGCGGCTGCGGGCTGCAATTTGCAGCGGGGGGTGCCCAGAAAGCTTGGGCATCCCTGCGCTGCGGATTCCAGCCCCCAGCTGCTTAGCTGTACCTGGCTAGACATAGAAATTGCGCGGAGCCCCACGCATTTTTTTTTTTATTATTTAATGAATTTCAGAGTCAGAGGCTCAGAGTCAGAGTCTCGGAGTCGGAGTCTCCTCAGAGTCGGAGTCGCCTCAGAGTCGGAGTCGCCTCGGAGTCGGAGTCGCCTCGGAGTCGGAGTCGTCTCGGAGTCGGAGTCGTCTCGGAGTCGGAGTCGTCTCGGAGTCGGAGTCGTCTCGGAGTCGGAGTCAAAAAAATGCGTGGGGCTCCGCGCAATTTCTATGTCTAGCCAGGTACAGCTAAGCAGCTGGGGGCTGGAATCCGCAGCGCAGGGATGCCCAAGCTTTCTGGGCACCCCCCACTGCAAATTGCAGCCCACAGCCGCCCCAGAAGATGGCGCGTTCATTGAAGCGCCATCCTCTGGCGCTGAACCCCGCTCTTCCAGCGGCCCTGGTGGCGGTGGCACGCTGGGTAATAGAGGTTAGGGCCAGCTTTGTATTATCAGCTGGCCCTAAGCCCGAAATTTATGGCGGTCACGCCAATATTAGACATGACCGCCATGAATTTCTATTAAATTGTTTTAAAAAAAAACACAACACAGAGAAATTTTTTTATTAGAAATAAAAAAAAAAGCCATTAGGGACTCCATCTTTAATTTAAAAAATCCTCTTCCGTCCGACGCAGTCCAAAACGCGATGTCCTCTCTGCTACATCCCCTGTGTATAGATATAGATGTCTATGCACAGGGAATGAGCAGACTGAGAACAATCTCAGCACTGCTACATCATCTCTGTGCACAGACATTCATGTCTGTACACAGGGAATGAGCAGACTGAGAACAATCTCAGCACTGCTACATCAGGCAACAGGCGGGCTCTAGGACCCTGGAGCTGCACAGAGCAGACAGGACTCTTCTCTTATCTGTGCGAGTTTCCCAGCGATTACAGTTGCAAAGTAAACGAGTCCAATGCAAATAAATGACAAAACTAGGATTGCTTCAGGCTGAAGCTTCCGAGACACATCTGCGATTTGTAAATCTCACACTACTCGCTATTACTCGCTTCCCCATTCATTAACATTGGACTCGCTAGACTCGCAACGAGTAGCGAGTCCTGGGCTCGGACTCGCTAGAGTCAAGCGATTCCGAGTAATTTAGGATTCGCCCATCACTAGAGATTCCCTGTTTTTGGCGTGTGAATGGGCGATAGTGATGGAATCTACGTCGCCTATTGATTTCCCGTAGGTGTGCCACAGCGTGCTGGAGTCCGCGCCCCATCAGCGATGATTGGTGGTGGCTACTGTGTTTCCATTGGCTGTCACTTCACAGGGCGCCATATTTGAAGAGCTGTCCATTCACCACCACACAATGGCAATGGTGTCATGTATTAGCCAGCCTTCCAGCGCAGGCTGACCAATCATAACGCTATTGCGTTGTCTAATCAGCGTACTTGAGGCGCGGTATACACCTGTCTGCCACGCCTATGTTCTCGCCGCGCTGAACATATACGCCCACATTCCTTTGGGGATTGCGGCGGTTGAGGGCGTAATTGCGACGTGTGAAAGTGCCATCGGCGATCTGAGGCGACCGTGAAAAACGTGCATGCACACATTAGATTGCCTCCTATCGCCGCCAAAAATTGCAGCGTGTAAAGGTATCCTAAAAGTATGATCCTACCCTTAGAGGAAACTCAAAGGAACCTGGCTCATGTGTGTAATGGTTTCCCAGCTCTGCACCAACAGCAGACGTCAGGGAGAAGGATTGTACATCTTTCATTTTAGCATGCCCATTCCATTGTTCTTAGAGGATATAATCAACAGCCAAAAGTTATTTGCCTCTTCCTACTGACAAAACATACATGTGTCTGAAGGAGAGAGTGTGGAACAATAGTAAATGTGTCCCTCAGACCTGTCCATGATAACTAATGGCACCTGGTAGGGCTGCCCTCTCTCGCAAGTTATCTTTGCTTTGTTAATGGAGCCGCTGGCAGAGGCTCTTAAGGGGGAGTCACACGCGTCAATATCGCCTGCACGATCTCGGCTGCGAGTGACGTTGCAGCGATATTGATGCGTGTGACATACTGAATCAACCAGCGATAAATCGCTGGTTGATGATCGCCAGGTTTTAGAACCTGCTCTAAAACCTGGCGATTGTCGCTCGGTGGACACGCAGCATCGCTGCGTGTGACACCGGGAGTAGCGATATTCCAGCTCCCAGCGCCTCTCACAAGCGCTGGGAGCTGGTATCCAAGGTAAACTGCGGGTATCTAGGCAGCGCGCGCTGCCTAGATACCCGACGTGTACCTTAGTTACCAGCCTCCTCCGCTCCCCGGCTGGTATCTAAGGTACACAGCGGGTAACTAGGGTCCCTAGTTACCCGCTGTGTACCTTAGATACCAGCCGGTGAGCGGAGGAGGCTGGTAACTAAGGTACACGTCGGGTATCTAGGCAGCGCGCGCTGCCTAGATACCCGACGTGTACCTTAGTTACCAGCCTCCTCCGCTCACCGGCTGGTATCTAAGGTACACAGCGGGTAACTAGGGTCCCTAACTAGGGTCCCTAGTTACCCGCTGTGTACCTTAGATACCAGCCGGTGAGCGGAGGAGGCTGGTAACTAAGGTACACGTTGGGTATCTAGGCAGCGCGCGCTGCCTAGATACCCGCAGTTTACCTTGGAAACCAGCCTGCTCCTGCTTCCAGCAGGCTGGCAGCGGGAGCAAGACATCATGGAAACGATATTTAAATCGTTTCCATGATGTCTCTGGTCAATTGATCGCTGGTGAGTCTGTCTGTGTGACAGCTCACCAGCAATCAGCCGTCAATGTCGTCAGCGATCATCTCACTGACGACATTGACGCGTGTGACACCCCCTTTAGAATTAATCCAAGCATACATGGAGTCCGTGTGGGAGATACGGACCATGTGGTGGGATTGTATGCAGATGATGTGATATTATCTCTCACCGGCATGGAGGGGTCCCTGGTGGGTGTCATGAACACGCTGGCTGAATTCTCCAAAATCTCATATTACAAATTAAATGCCACGAAGTCTATCTTATTCCCCATAAATATTACACCTTTGGTAAAGGATAGAATACTAGAACATTTTCCCTTTAAGTGGGTGGAAGTGGGATTTACATATTTGGGAATTAAAATGACAAAATTTCTAAATCGAATTAAATTGAACTGCAAATCACTGATTTTGGAAGTTTGTGGTGACTTGGAAAGGTAGATCCTTCTCCCACTGTCCTGGATTGCCAGAATACAAACGTTAAAAATGATGTTGCTGCCTAAGCTTATCTACTTGTTCAAATGTCTCCCTCTCAAATTCTCATCTAGATGGATAGGGCTCCTACAATCCTACTTGGTAAATTTATTTGGAAAAACAAAAAACCAAGAGTGGCGGTCAAGGCTCTACATTTCCAATATTCTCGTGGTGGAATGGGTGTACCAAATCTATCTTTGTACCACAACGAGGCTGTACTCAAGGCTGCAATACATTGGTGGGCTGGGGATCTTAATCATAGATGTCTCCAAATAGAAAGACAGTTTGCTCCGCACAGGTCTACTAGACTTTTGCTAGAGATCAAGCTACTGAAGCCCCTGAAATCAAATTTTCCCTTACATACGATGTCCTCGTTGATTTCTTATTGGAATAACCTTGATAGAACACTGACAAAATCCGTATTTAAATAGATTTCTGTAAAAGCGATTGAGGCACACATCTCTGGGTTGTCTCGAGACCTGTGGGTGAAATCAGGTAAACTCTTAGGCTGGTTTCACATCACGATTTTGTGCCTGTCCGTGGGATCCGACTTTGAAGGGGGATCCCACGGACAGGCACGGATCCATACGGATCCCTGCAATCGGATGGCAAATAGCCATCCGATCTGCAGGATCCGTGTGGATCCTGCGGTCCCCTGCCTCTCCCTACTCCTGCCTCCTCCATCTTCTTCCCTCTCCTGTTCTATATGATGTGCCCCCGCTATTCTATGTGTGTCCCCCGCTCTTCTATCCTCATCTATCCCTATCCTGTCCCCTGTCCTCTCCCTGGGTGTAAAAAAATAAAAAAACCTCCTCCGGGAGTATACATTACCTGTCACTCGCTCCAACGCTGCCGCACGATCAGGGCTCAAGGACCTGTGATGATGTCAGAGTCATATGACCCGGTCAGCTGACCGGGTCATGTGACCGGGCTCTTACATCATCACAGGCTCTTCTGCCCTGATCGTGCTGCAGCGTGGGAGCGGTGACAGGTAATGTATACTCCCGGAGGAGTTTTTTTAATTTTTTTACACCCAGGGAGAGGACAGGGGACAGGATAGGGATAGATGAGGATAGAAGAGCGGGGGACACAGATAGAATAGCGGGGGCATATCATATAGAGTAGGAGAGGGAAGAAGATGAAGGAGGCAGGAGTAGGGAAAGACAGGCAGATACGGAGCCGACATCGGATCTGAGGTGAACTCAGATCCGATGTCCATAGGCTCCTATGCTGTGGGCACATCGGACAGCCTCGGATCAGCAGTGATCCGAGGCTGTCCGATGTGAGTCACGGACACAAAATCGTAGCAGGCTACGATTTTGTGCCCGTGATTACATCGGATGGGATCGGATGGTGCCAAAATCGGATGCCAATAGTGGCACATCCGTTCCCATCCGATTCCCATAGGGGAACATGGGTCCGATTTCGGATCCGATTGTATCCGTTTTGAAACGGATACAATCGGATGACCGAAAATCGTTATGTGAAAGCAGCCTTAGATGGCCCTGTATTCCCTTCCTTTGCAGACTTGTCCCAACTTTACAAGATTCCCAAAACATCCTTTTATCAGTACCTCCAAAGTCGTCATTTTATCCAGTCGTGTACATTTCCAGCTTGGTTGAGCCCTGACCCATCAGACATGATGCAGAAATACTTTAAAGTAGAATACCCCAATGAACATGAATTGTTTTTGTTCTGTAGGACTCTTAATTCTCCAGCAGAGTCGGGCAAACTCCCTTATATGAAAGTCTGGGAGGAGGCACTCTCTTTCTCATCCACCCCCGAACACAGGTGGACTGCGGCACTCCTCCTGCATTAATCATCTAGAACAACTAAAGAAAATACATATGAACTGGTATCTGACCCCTTATAAAATTTCCAAATGTAACAAATCATATTGCCTATTATGTTGGAAGGGATGTGATAAAAATGGGGTTCTGGGTCATATGGTGGTGGTGGTGCCCCAAGATAGGAGAATTCTGGAATCGATTGGCAGACTTAATCAGAACCTTGACAGTTTCCCTTTAACTCTAGAGGGGCCCTTGGTAGTCTTAAGTATTGGGTTGGACTTTCTTCCCCCAAACTTAGTTCCATTGATAACCCATGTTTTGATAGCAGCCTGTCAGAGCTTGGCAAGGCACTGGAGGGAAGCTTCTACCCCCACACAAGAGGAACTCATTGGTAGGATAAATTCTCATTATCTACATGAACGTTGTTTTGTTCACATGATAATGAATGGGGCCGGCAGGGAAGGGATTACTCAGAACCGGGATGGCACGGGAGGGAATCACAGCTGCTCGGTTCCCAGTTCCGTGCCCTGGACACTCAATGGCTCATGGGGGTGATGATGATGGGGGATTAAACGTGACGCAACCTGTGGTACCTGGTAATGTAGATACCAGCGCTGCAGGCGGCTGCTGAGGTGATGGTGATGCAGCTTTGGTAGTACAGCTCCCCACAGGCAGAGCTTTTCCTCAGGGCAGGTTGATAAAAGATTGATTTGAATAAAAAATTTGATTTGAAAAAAAAGGAAATGTGTCCTAACATCAGAATTCTGTTGTTGGCGGAAACAAACCTCTGATGCAAATCATTTTATCCACAATTTCTTCCAAAGAGAGTGTAAATACTTATGTCCCCGAAAATTTAGAAAAGTATTCGAGGAGTGATATCTTTATAGGCTAGCCAGAAAAATTATGTTTACAAGCTTTCAGAGCTCAAAAGGCTCCTTCATCGGGCAATATTACAAGTGAGTTAATGAGAGAAGATGGCAACATTTAAGTAGAAATTACCAAGAGGGCATGAGGTGATGCTTTTTAAGGGTACTTCACACACTGCAACATTGCTAACGATATCGCTGGAACGTCACCTGTTTTGTGACGTAACAGCGACCTCTCCAGCGATGTCGCTACGTATGACATGCATCAGCAACCTGGCCCCTGCTGTGAGATCGCTGATCGCTACAAATTATTCAGGACCATTTTTTGGTCCTTGGTCTCCCGCTGGTTAGCACGCATCGGCGTGTGACAGCGAGAGACCAACGATCAGCCACCTCCCAGCCAATGCCCAGCGCCGCACATTAGATGCTGGGCACTGGTAACCAGGGTAAATATCAGGTAGCTAAGCAGCACGCACTGCTTAGTTACATATTGTTACCCATTGTTTACCCTGGTTACCAGCATCCTCCCGCTTAGCCCAGCTTGTAAGCGGGAGGACGCTGGTAATCAGGGGAAACAACGGGTAACTAAGCAGAGCTCGCTGCTTAGCAACCCCATATTTACCCTGGTTACCAGCGATGTCACTGCTGACTGGTCGCTGGTGAGCTGTTAAACAGGCAGACTCACCAGCGACCAGTCAACAGAGACTTTCCAGCAATTCGGCCAGGTCAGATCGCTGGAAAGTCTCAGTGTGTAAAGGGGCTCTAAGAGTTAAGTCAAGCAAATCAAATTAAGGTTTCGTTATACATGCAGATGGAAGTGTTCTATTAGAGATCTGAAGATCTTATGAAGGTGTGAACTGTGTCCAGGGGCGGACTGGCCCAGGTGGCAGGGAGGCACTTGCCCCCCAGGCAGGGTGGTTTAGCCCTGGTTTAGGGCTGCCCCCACAGTGAAAGCGGCCACGCACTCACTTGAATGACTGCGGGACCAGGGATGAAGCAGGCGGGCTGAAGGCGGCAGCATGGAGCGGAGGCAGGAGTCAGCAACTGGCAGGTGAGCGAAGCTGCGCAAGCACCCCTCCTGCTCCTCACTTGGCCTCAGTTGTGATAGCGACCCCTGCTCCTCAGTTGGCCTTGGCAGTGATAGCACCCCCCCAGTTCCTCACTTGGATGCTAGTTGTGGACTGCCCCCCAGGGCAAGAAGTGCCAGTCAGCCCCTGACTGTGTCCATGTAATGAGTCATGAATCCAGGTGTCAAAATGAGTCCTATTTTTAGGCTGGCTTCACAGTACGGATTTGTACTTGTCCGTGGGATCCTGTTTTTTGCAGGACCACACGGACAGGAACGGACAGGCCTGGCTTGTAAACTCTGGATGCCATTTCTGTGTCCGGATCCGGGTTTTTGACAGATCCGAACACAGAAAGAGCTGGGGGGAGCAGAGCCAGGCAAGTGGTGTCAGCACTGTTACTTTCACTTTAGCAGTGTATCTGCATACACTGCTAAAGTGAAATGAAATAAAGAATGGTTAAAATGAAAAAAATGCTCACCTGTCCGCAGAGTGTCCCGCGAAGGGGCGGGGCAACCCAATCAGCTGATGTATCACATGACAGCATCAGCGCGGTTTAAATCGCCCGCCGATTGGTTTTGGCAGGTGGGTGATTTAAACTGTGCTGGTGCGGTCATATGACAGATCAGCTGATTGGGTTGCCCACCCCTTCCTGGTCAGATGATTAAGGTCCTTGCAGCCATCGGAGGTCGATGCTATGCATCGCAGGACACTCGGCAGACCTGAGAATTTATTTTTATATTTTTAACCATTCCTTTATTTAATTTCACTTTAGCAGTGTATGTAGATACACTGCTAAAGTGAAATTACGTGAACATAGCAGTTTTAGTGTACTGAGCATGCTCAGTACACTAAAACCGGATCCAGGAAATGATCCTTTTTTTCCCCAGATCCGGCACCCATAGACTTCCATGTTGTGTGTGCCAGATTGCCCCGGATTCATTTTGTCTGGTTTGGCCGTTTTTTTTCACCGGAGCCCAAAATCGGAGCAGAATTGGGTGGCCATTTATGGCCTATCCGGCACCATAGGGATACATGGGAGGCAAAAATGGATCCTGTTCTGTCCTTTTCAAAATGGACAGAACAGGATCCCAAAAAACATGGTGTGAAGCCAGCCTTAGAGATTAAAATATCCTTATCAACGTGAACTCCCAGAGTTTTCTTTCTTTATCGGTTTAAAATGACCTTTCAATATTAGGACTCTTAAGGTACCGTCACACGCCTCCACATCTCCGGAGAGAACGCTGGCAATTCCCGAATTCGGCGATGTGGAAACCACATTGCATGTGCGTAGTGGCGTGTGACTGGGCGATTCTACGGCGAAAAATCGCCGGTGGAGCGTCGCCTGATTGCCCTGCCCTGTAGTGAAATCAGGCGATATCCACCAGGCGATATTAGCACATCCTTGCGTGTCACAGGGTGATAGCGACGTATACAGTGATCCTGAAATTAATCCCGTAGGCGTGCTTGGATGGTGTCTTTTTGCGCCGCATCTGCGGTGATTGGTGGGTGATACTGCGTTCCGATTGGCTGACCGTGTCCGAGGCGCCTTATTTGATGACCCGTGCGTTCACGCAAGGCTAACCAATGGCAACGCAGTTCCGTCCACCAATTGCAGTTATAGGAGCGAGGTGAAACACACTCTAGCACGCCCCTATCAAAACAGTATGCGCACATCGCTTCTACGATTGTGGCGTGTGACGCGGTGATGTGTGAAGGGAAGATCGCTCCCGGTCTCCTACAGGCAATTTCCGGAATGCGATATGGAAGCCATATGACGGCGTGTGAAGGTACCTTTAGATCTGTCATACTGTGTCCAGCTCATGTTTTTATTGTATGTCTATGCAGATTCATCCTTGTTATTAGAACACTTCCACTTCATCTGCATGTATAACAAAAACCTTATATAAATAAATAAATAAATAATAACCTTAATTTGACTTCCTTGACCTATCTCTAGCAAGCATCACCTCATGTCCTTGTGTAATTTCTATTTAAATGTTGCCATCTTGACTCAGTAATTCACTTATAATATTGCCCTATGAATGAGCCTTTTGAGCTCTGAAAGCTTGCAAATATAATATCAATCCTCAAATACTTTCCTAATTTTTTTGGGGACATAAGTATTTACATCGATTTTTCTGGCTAACACAGTACCACAATATTATTTTGTATTGTACATTCCAAAAATAATAAATGTTGGTTCCTAAAAGTGTTAAAGAGGCATTTTTTTCTCTAGGAGTAATATTCTGCTTATTACTTACTGACATGTGTCAGTTCTGAGGTACAGGATACTGGTCTGAAGTAAACCACATTGGCAAAAGCTGCAATCAAACGTGCCACATTTGTAGACAGTGTCTGTGAGAGATAATCTGCTGCGACACTAAACACAATGTTATATAAATAGCTTAAAGGCTACAATGAGTGGCAGGGCTATCTGCACAGCTAATACAGATACAATATAAAAAAAAGCAGTAAAAACTGCTCTAGAATATAATGAAATTGAGAAGACTTCGCTTCAGCAGTGGCCATTGCGAAAGTGCCCGATAACCGCACCAAGGTGCCTCTCGTCTTATCGGGTCCTAGCACTATGACTACACTGGTGGAGTACTGTTCTACGTATTGGTTTATATGCCTCTATGTATAATTAAACCCTGCAATGTAAGGTGTGTCTTGGACTCCAACAAGATGGAGGTCTCAGCTGGCTTTAGGGCGGCTGAGGGGGGGGGAGGGAGCTCAGTCAGAAAAATATATACTAATACTTATAGTGTGGACTGACTGGCATCACCTTGAAGTGTAAGTTCAAGCAGAAAAATATGAATTATTAATGAATAGATAATCTGCTGCGACACTAAACACTATATTATATGAATAGCTTAATGGCTACAATGAGTAATAGAGCTGTCTGCACAGCTAGTACAGATACAATGAAAAAAAGCAAACCAAAAACTGCTCTAGAATATAATGAAATTGAGTAAGACTTAGCTTCAGCAGTGGCCACTGCGGAAGTGCCCAATAACCATACCAAGGTGCCTCTCATCGGGTCCTAAAACTATGACTACACTGGCTGAGTACTGTTCTATGTATGGGTTTATATGCCTGTGTGTAATTAAAACCTGCAATGTAAGTGTGTCTTGAACAGATAAATATATATTTTTCTGACTGAGCTCCCTTCTCCCCTCCCCCACCCTGTAAGCCAGCTGAGACCTCCATCTTGTTGGAGTCCAAGGCACACTTTACATATAAACCCTTAAAAAAAGGGGGGGGGGGGTTACTGTATGCTGCCGAATTTGTAATTTACCGTAATCCTTTTATTGATGGAAATTTTGTTGCCTCACTTGAGACATCTGAAGAATATATTTTTGGCCTTCTTACATTTATAGCATTGAATGGGAACTTATTTTTCTATTGGTTAGTAAACAATACTGTTATAGCTTGATTTCTGTGAGACATGCTGTCATTTTTTAAACACCAATTTGCCACACTCAAATCTATTTATATAACTGCAAAGTGGCTCATCCATGTCCGTCAGGTTGTCCGCCGATGTCACTTCCGGCTGCGCCATATTTGTACACCCAAGTCATGCCGCTCAGCACCGCCAGTGGCCCAATTACCAATGCATCCACATGCAACACACATCCTAACGCCACCCGACGCACACAGTCACCACACAACAACAAGGCGGCCACTAGCAGTGCCGCTGCACACTCCCTGCCCGCTCCCAGCAGTCTACCCTTTCTCGACTCCCCCCCCACCTCCGGCTCGGTCTCCCCATTGCCTGGTCATAGCCACCCCTCCTCTGACTCGCCTCTCTGCCTATCATTGCCTACTGGACCTTTGGTGATGTCACGGTCAAGTGAATGATCACATGAATGTGATATTACTACAGGTCTGTGATTGTCCCACATTGCACTAAGTGCGGCACAGGGTAGGTGGGGGAGGGGAGACAGGCACAGAGGGGAGAGACTGCTACAGAGAGGACAGACTACCACAGAGGAGAGACAGACTGCCACAGAGAGGGACAGACTGCCACAGAGGGGACAGACTGCCGCAGAGGGGACAGACTGCCACAGAGGGGACAGACTGCCACAGAGGGGACAGACAGCCGCAGAGGGGACAGACAACCACAGATGGGAGAGACAGCCACAGAAGGGAGAGACTGCCACGAGAAGAGATAAGACACACAGGAGACAGACATCTATGAGGAGAGAGAGACTGCTACAGAGGGGACAGACAGCCACAGAAGGGACAGACAGAGTACTGGGAAGAGACAGCATACAGACATCGCCCTCCCCAATGCGACAGCATCGGGCCCACATCTAGTGTAAGAATTATATATATTATAATGGTGAAAACAACAATTAAAAATCAAACCTAACAGATCAACTTTTCATTTAGTATTTGTCTTTCATCGGCATCTGCCACACTCGATGTTCTATGTTTTGGGCCCAATCTATTTGGCTGTAAAATTGATATCTCTCCAGACGTGTAGAAGAGTTGGGAGGCCTAACATACTAGCATTGCACAGCCTTTCTTTGGGCCTGACGGAGCAAATGATTTACGGGAATCCACTGGACCGGCCATTCATATAGCCACATATAATGATTAGCTGCTGGAATAATCAACCAGCTCATATTATAGTAGATCATCTGGGACAGGGTAAGTAACCACTGGGATTCACCAAGATTCTTATTAGCCATTTCACTGCCACCCTTCATCATGAGCATAACCTGGGAAAAACTGAAATTAACCCCTAGTCTTGCCTTCTGGATTAAACGAAAATAAACTCTCCACTCAATTGGCACCATGAATAAACAAAATTAAAATTAATTGCCTGATCCACCTTGAATGACATACATTGTGTATCTTATTACGTAGACGGGCCAAAGGGACAACTAGCCCATTTCCTCGGCCCAGGAAATTGATCCAACCTTTAATTTCTTCCCAATTATGATATACATTGAGAAGTGAATTTAATTAAAGTAAGGTAATCTCTAGTTTGTCACCTTCCGGGACACAGTCTCAAGAAACACAGTTCCTATATAGACTGACAAAGGAGGTGTATCATAAGCACACACAGGCTTGGACAGACTGATAAGGGAACCAGAGAATCCTCCAGAGGGCCCCTTTCCAGAAGTATGTCACTTGCCCCCAAACATGATCTATGTTTGGCACCAGGGCTGTATTTGGCCCTCATGCTGCCCTAGGCACTTTTCGTGGTTGCACCCCTTACTGACGTCACATACTGAGTTTGTGCACATGACATCTATTTAAGGCTGGTTTCACATTGCAATTTTCTTCAATCCGTGGCTGGCCGATGTAAATCGGACAGCCACGGATCCGATTTGGCCCCCATGTTATCCTATGGGGGTTGGATCGGATTGGATTTGGCCTAATTGCCATCCGATTTTATGGGATCTGATTTGTGTCCGATTTTTTGCTGTACCGAAGATCGGAGACTGCTCCAATTTTGGGCACAAGAAAATCGGATCCCACAAAATCGGATGGCAATTAGGCCAAATCCGATCCGATCCGTGGCCTTTAACATGGAGGGCTATGAGCGCGGGTCCAGGAAACAGCTGATCGTTCCTCGGACCCGATCGGAAATTGCTCCTAACCTTCTAATTTCACTTCTGCAATCTATAATATACATTGCAGAAGTGAAATTAAGAAAAAGAAAGAGTTAAACATACAAAATCTGTTTGCTCACCTATCCGGGATCCACGCTGCCTCCAGCAAGGTCCGGGTGCTTACAGCACCTGTGGTGGTGTCACAACCTGGCAGCGTCATCGGTTCACATGACCGCAGTTACCGCGGTAACTGTGGTCATGTGACCTGATCAGCTGATCGGCTTGTGATGTCACCACAGGTCTTAAAAGCACCCGGACCTTGCTGGAGGCAGCGGTGGATCTTGAATAGGTGAGAATACTGATTTTTTATTTTTAACTCTTGCTTTTATACTATATTTCAATTCCGCAATGTACATTATACATTGCGGAAGTGAAAGTGCCCCGCTGTGTCCGGATCCGTGACAGAGAATAGATCACCCCCTGTGGTGTCCTTTCCTGTCCGTGGGGTCCTACAAAAAGTAGGATCCCACAGACAGGGAAAAATACGCAATGTGAACCCAGCCTAAGGCAGATCTACCCCGTCTGCACTCGCTGCGCACAGGTTCAGTCTTTTGGGCGTTTCTTTAACACCTTCAGCTTTTCAAAGTGATCAAGAGATTAAAATAGGTGACCTAACCATTGCTTCAGTGAGGAGAGGCCTAGTGATAGACACACACGCTCTGCTCATTCACTCCTCCTCTTTGCTGAAGGTGTTCAAAAGGAAGCCAAGATCAGACAGGTCGCAGGTGTCAGAGCGAGCCTGCTTCCACACTGTGTGCACCCACACTGACACTTGGAGCCGCTGCTGCATTCATCCAGTGTCGCTGGTTTCACACTTGCGTTTTTTTTTTCAAATCAGTCAAAATCAGGTTATTCAGCCAAATCCTGAAGGGACCTTTCACATCAGCAGTTCTCACTGATGTGTGGCAGATCCGGCAGATTTACTGCATTGCTGCCTGATGGCCAACTTGTGACACCGATCTGGCAAGTCCTCATTCTCTATGGCTTGTGGTCGGGTGTGGCAAGTGCAGTGGTCGCCGGATATGGCAGATCCGGCTGCGAAAAAACCCTGCTAGCACTGATTTTATTTTGCGGCCGCAAGTGCCGGATCCGGCGAAACCGCACTTGCCGCACCCGACCTCAAGCCCCATAGAGAATAAATGGGGCTTGCCAGATGGGTGCTGCAAGTCGGCCGTTAGGAGGCAGATGCAGTAAATCTTCTGGATCTGATGCACATCAGCGAGAACCGCTGATGTGAAAGGCCCCTTACTTTAGCTTGCTTCCTGACACCATTAACGTGAATTGACAAAAAACTGGATCCTGAAAGGTTCAGGATTTGGCTGAAAAGCCTGATTTTGTCTGATTTGAAAAAAAACACAAGTGTCAAACCAGCCTTAGTGAGTGAGCACAGACTTGTAGGAAGATATTAGAGAGTACTCACTATTACTAACAGAGCACTGACAATAAAGACAAGCTTTAATATACAAATGTGAGAGTGCTGCAAAGCTCCCTCATTTGCATAAGTAGATTTTACATTATAGCGCTAATAAAAACTTCATATTCTATAGTAATATGCCCCCAAATCCCCAGCCTGCATAGCGTCAGCCTCCCCTGTTCAGCAAGCCTCCCTTGTCACCAGCCTCTCTTGTCACCAGCCTCCCCTGTCATCAGCCTCCTCTGTCACCAGCCTCCTCTCAGCAGTATACAGCACAGCCTCCCTTGTTACCAGCCTCCAATGTCACCAGCCTCCCCTGTCACTAGCCTCTTCTGTCCCCAGCCTCCCTTGTCACCAGCCTCCTGCTGCAGCCCAGGTTTGTGTGGGCCACTTCCATCCCCCCACCCCCATATGCAATGCTACCTGCCTGCTGCAGCCCAGGTCTGGGTTCTCTGCTGCCATCATTCCATCTGTCCTCCATCCTCAGCCCTAATCTGGGGATGGGGCAGCTCCTGGGCTTGTCTCCAGGCTCCATCATCACAGACACTGCACTGTGACTGCAGTCTGTTGGGGATCGCATCCCTGCACGGTACACCATGTCCTCAGGCTGCCTCACTCACCGGCACTACCTGTGCTGAGCACAGACAGTACAGAGCTATCCCACCACCCGCGGCCCACCAGTATACAGCTCATCATGCCCATGCGCTGCCCTTCCCCCCCCCCCGCATCCCGGCACCCAAGGCACGTGCCCTCAAGTGCCTAAGGACAAATACAGCCCTTATTGGCACAATGCGCTTCTTTCACTATGCACAGACAAAGGAAGAATTTCATCATTCACTTTACATAATACTCAGTATATTATGTAGACACATAGAGAAATTGGTGATTATAATATTTGCATGTAGTTGATCAGTGGGCCCCCAGAGTCAATGTTACCGATGGGCCCCTGCCACCCCAGTCTGACACTGAGCACACACTTCTGTGAGTTTAAGAGGAGGGCTGTGACATGAGAAAAAATCTCCTCATCTGACTGTGTACAATAGACTGAGGCTGAAGAAAAAAATCCACAGCACCCGAGATTTATTACTATTTTATGTGTGCTTATGATACATCTTCTCTGTCAGTTGAGACACAGGTCTCCGGAGCTGTTTCTTAAGGATGCTTTCACAATGCGATTTTTTGCGTTGTAAAACGGACAGCCACGAATCAGATTTGGCCCACATGTATCCCTATGGCCAACGAATATGATCGGATTTGCCCTTAATGGCATCAGATTTGTGTAGGATCTGTTTCTGTCCGATTCTTTGCTGGGCACAGTGGACCAAATCGGATCTAATTGGATCCGACACGATCCGCAGCAAATAACATGGGGGCCTATGGGGCATGTGTCCGGGAAAACATCGGATTGTTTCCTGGATCCAATGTTAGTGTTCTGAACATGCTCAGTACACTAAAACTGCTCTGTTCCCCTGTAATTTCACTTCCGCAATGTATATATATATACATTGCAGAAGTGAAATTAACTAGCAAAGGGTTAAAAACAAAAAAAAACATCCTCACCTCTCCGACGTGGGCTTAAGGACCTGGCGACCCGATCAGCTGATTGGTCACATGATCGCATCAGCTGAGCGGCATAAAATATCACGCCCGCAAAAAAGAATCAGCGGGCGGGAGATTTAAACCGCTCAGCTGATGGGGTCATGTGACCGATCAGCTGAGCGGGTTGTCACATGACCGCATCAGCGTGGTTTAAATCTCCCGCCCCCCAATCAATTTTGTTGGGCAGGCTATTTAAACCGCTCAGCTGATGCAGTCATGTGACCGATCAGCTGATCGGCTAGCCCCGCTCCGCCAGGTTCTTAAGCCACGGGAGCTAGACGGCGCGGGACTCACACCAGAGAGGTGAGGATTTTTTTTTTTTAACCCTTGCTTCACTCCCGCAATGTATGTATTTACATTGCGGGAGTGAAAGTGCCCGGCTTGCCTGCACTTTGCAGGCTCGGGCTTTCTGTGTCCAGATCCATGAAAATCACGGGCCAGGACACAGAAATGGCATGTGGAGGTGACCTCCTATGCGGTCATTTCATGTCCGTGGGGTCCTGCAAAAAGTAGGATCCCCACGGACAGGAAAAACCGCTATGTGAATGAGAGCCTAAGACTGTTGAAATCCATCCTTACACATAACTAAGACAGGCTTCTGTTTCAGTTACTTGACAAAGGCCATTTTATCACATTTCTGGAGAACCTTTGTAACCTCTTCACTCGCCTATGCCATCAGGAATCTAATCACAAACCTGTTCAGTACTGTCTCACACCAGGTATGCAATACTCTTTAATGTCCTACACCTAGCTGCTATAAACTTAATTAGTAGTATGATGTGTGCTCATATTAATATGATGCCATTCTGTCCCTAACTGCCCTGCTCATTAGGTACAAAGGCATACCTGGCATCATTGCTATCATATAAAATGTCATCCATTTTTCTATGTAGAGTGTTGTTTATTTTGGAAAAGAAACCATGCAGAAAAACTGCTGTGTCACAAGAACTAATAGTTTAAAATAATAACTAACAATAATAATATATTAACAATACTAGAGTTTTATGTTTTACCTTTTGTGGTGCATTGATAACTCCAATACCATATCCATATTGCAGAGATCCTAGCACAGAAGTGAACACAGCGAAAATGAGGGTTCTTGTCAGGCTCTAAAGAGTAAAACGAGAAAGACTTAATAGCAGTTGTTATTTATTCAATCAGTTATTACCTTTCTGAGGCATCCATGCATCTCTATTGTGTATCACTGCCAATAGTTCGTTCTACTAATTATTTTTATTTGGGTACACCATTAGGCTCAATTTACACGTCCATGTTTAAATAGGCTTTGACTAATTAGTTCCCTCGACTAGTCAGCCCAGATAGCATGTTAGCAAGTCCCTGTGGGCATGATAACATGCTTTACATACACAGCATCATCTAAATCATGCGCGCAGTTTTGTATCCATCACTATTGAGCTTCTCTCATGTTAGGTTAAATGGACCCCCGGCTTCAGAGAGGGTATCTGTGCATGGTCGAAAGTCATCTGCACTTCTGGTCATGTGCACTCCTGGAGTCTGGTGTGCAAGTCCCAGTTTCTGGTATGCATAGTGTGCATAACCAGAATCACGGCGACTTCTGACCATGCGCAGTGGGCCTCACTGAAGCCGGGGATGCACACTCCCGGCGACAGAGACGCTTAAAGCTGAGTGTGGCTTTGTGTAGAAATGTGGATGACGCTAAATATGGACAGACTGTTCTCACGCCCACATGGGCCAACTAGTTAAGGAACCAATACCCCCTCGAGTAGTCAAAGCCCTAATTAGCATCTAATAAAGATTTTAGAAATACTTTTTCTAAAGATCTGTTTGTGTGTACTACTACATGCTGGGACTATTAAACAGGGATAGTAGATATACACCCTGAATTTGACAAGGGACTTGACAG